>OX578145.1:106723341-107923341 GCA_951213105.1 Amaurobius ferox | reverse complement strand
TATTTTGCATTGTCTTTCCTATTTACTCATTTTTCTTACATTTGCATTTTTGCAAAGTATCCTTAATTTTTTTAGTATGCTACGGTAATTATTATTTTTTTTTTACAATCTATTCAAATTTATGCTGGATGTGCCCTAAATTTAGTAATAGAATTTGCTATATTTTAATTTTACTTTCGTCCAACGTTATTAGAAGAATTCTGTTTCTCGTATTTTTCTGATATATTTCATGGCTTTTTTAGACTATGTTTATTTTTTATAATACGTTTATAATATAATATGTATTATAATTTGTACTTCTCCGTACTGATTATTTAGTTAATTTCTTTTGTTTTAATTTGTATATTGCTTACGTTCTTATATTAAATTACTATTTACATTTTGGTTCTAATCTAGTGCTGCCATCTATTGTTTATTCTTCTTGCTTTTAATACTTATTTTGATCTTTTGGGTAATTATTTATTTGCGTTTAGTGTTATGTATTGATGAATTATTGAAGCTTTTTCAACTGTACTTTGCAGTACAATCTCTACTTTATTTTTTACTTATACGTAATGGATTTTAAGTGAATCTAATTTTTACACTTTTGTATTATTTAACACTTAGTGTTTTTTATAATCTACTTTATAACTAATGTAACTATATCATTATGTTTTCTATTATTTTGTAATTTCCTCCTGTTTCTTATTAGGATTGGGATTTACATGGACTTAGTTGTTTATACTTATATATAAGCAATTACTTTATTTCTATTATAATTCTCTCTATGTTATATTGTCATACTAATAATTTTACCTATACTATTATGAAACACACTACTTATACGACTTAGTGACTTGCACACATATTTATACTTATTTTTATGTAAATTAATAAATATTGCCCGGTATTTTCAATTTATGTTGGGAATTGTTTAGACCGATTCTAAGTCAATTTCAAATAAAGAATGTATATGTAAAGTAAACGATTATATTCAATTTCTAAATCCAGACTTGGGGCATATAGTTGCAGGAGATTTAAATATAGTTAAAGACAATTCGTTAATAACCATAGTGTCTTTCCGCACTAAATTTAGATTGCCCTCTTGTAATAATTATTTTAAAGTTTGATAATCAACTAACCTTGATCTTGATAAATATATATACACGAGAGTGGTTAAAAAAAAAAGTGACAAGTCCTGTGAGAGAAAAGGTTTATTCACGAAATCAAAGAGATACACAAGTTTAGCAAGGCACTGGCACATATTATTTTTCCACATAGTCACAATTTTTCCACATAGTCACCAATCTATCGAAACCGGCATAAAAGAAATCAGGGTCCAGATCGCGGAGATACTCAAAAACGGCTTACTGAACTTCGCCATCGGTTGTGAAATGGCGACCTGCTAGGTGCTTCTTCAACGGTTCGAAGAGATGAAAATCACTTGGTGCGAGATCACTGTAAGGTGGGTGTTCCAGTACATTCCATCGGAAATGCTGTACCAAATAACGTGTAACCGAGGCTATTCTTACAGCAGATAAATGACTATTGGCGTTCAAATACCAAAGAATTACTCAAAATATCTTTTTCCATGAATGGAACGAGCTAGATCCACAAGAATGACGTCATCAAATTTATCGCATGGTATTACATATGAAAAGTGAACATGTTTCTCAATAGGAAATTTTTTTTTTTTATTTTATATGACTTTTTGATAATTTTTTTGAAAAATGTGCAATATCTCGAGAACGGTTCATGTTAGCGTTCCAAAATTTATGTCAATCGTTTTCTAATGCAAAAATTACATAAGAAATGTCTATTTGTGTAGCTTTATCAGCGGGTTTGATTTTTTGATAATTTATTCAAAATTTCATTCGAAAATTTAGGGGAGTTCTGAACATTCGATTGCGTATAAAAACAATAGGCTTCCAGTGTTTATCGATTGTGATTTTCGTACCAAATTTCTTTCGAGTCGGTGCATTCATTCGTCAGTTATCGTCTCCAGAGTCTCACTGACTCACACACACACACAGACATCACTTCAAAAATGCTTGATTCGTGATCAGGGATGCTTGAAACGTGCTCTCCCGTCGAAAATCCGAATTCGGATTTTCAACCCCATCACAATACTTTCCTTATACATTATATATATAAGGAAAGTAAAAGAAACTTTTTTAATTTTAATATCAACAAGAAAGATCAATCATGCATAAGCATTGATTATGAAACACTTTCCAACTGAAATGCAATTTCATTTAAAATTTCTAAAATGTGATACATTCAGTGGTGATATCTTTTACATTATCACAGTACTACATTAATTTATTATACTTAAATATTTAAAACTGTATCGAAATATAAATCATCTGATTCTCTATGCAAAATCAATGAATATTTCATTCATATAACTTGTATTCCAGACTCCAGAGCTAAATAATTTTATGTGAAAATAATTCAGCAATTCTTATGTAACTCACCCTACAATCGCTTGAAATATTTGCATTCTGTATAAGTTAAAATTAGGCTTCCTTGACGAAATAATAAATGTTTAGGGATCATTTAAAATCACAACTATTGTAATTGCATTGGCACGGAATTTAGATACACAGATAATACACAGATACACAGATAATATATGTGTGTGTGTGTGTGTGTGTGTGTGTGTGTGTGTGTGTGTGTGTGTATTCAAAGTATTGGAATCGTACCGAAGATCGGAACTCGAATTTTCGAAGGATCTACACGTTTTGGGACTTCTAGAACACGAAAAAACTATTTTTAGGAAGACGTCTGTATGTGTAAGGGTCTATCTGTGTATATTTCTGTGTGTCTGTGAGGCTATTACATCCACTCTAATTGAAAATCTAATGGACCGAATTTCATAAAATTTGGTAGGTACTTTTTTCTGGGAAATCCTGATGTTCATTAGATTATAGTACGATTCGTAATAAAAGAATCTTCTATTCTTTGCGAAATGGCAGAAGTGCCGGCAGAAGTTGCCTTTATCCACTCTAGCTAAAAACTAAAGGAACAAATTTAACAAAATTTGGTGTATAATATTTCAGTAACCTACAAGTGATTTATATACCAAATTTAACAAAATTTGGTACATAAATCACTTGTAGGTTATTCTAGTACGATTCGGGAAAAAGGAACGAGCTGTTTTTGCGAAATGGCCCGCAAAAATCGTTAAATCTTCTTAAATAATAAAAGGCAATGTCTGTGTGTGTGTGTGTCTGTCTTATACACTATACGTTTCGCGACCGCGCGTCGGAGAGCTACGAAATTTGGCAATCGGAGACCTGGGGGGGAGGGAAGGGGACACGTGAAAACCGATTTTCAAAATTCTAATTATTTTTTTATTTATTTAATGTTTTATGCGATTTCGACCTTTTTATGCCCTTTTTGCCCTTTTTTCTCCACGATCCAGACGTCGTAGAAAAAACAACTCACACCATCGGAAAGAGCAGACAATTGCGAGTAAAAATATATCAATTTCAAATCTCCATTTCGATTTCTAATATTTTTTAAAGATTTTAAAACAAAAGTCACTTTTGGCTCAAAAAAAACGATTTTTGGTTTTTAAATTCTCGCATAGTAAAAAGTACTCATAATTTCGACTAATAATTTACATTTTTAGAAAGCTGAAATATCTGGCATTCTTACAAGTCTAATCTGGTCCAGAAATAATGAAAATTGCCTTCAGGATCGCAATTTTAAAGACGTCATGATTTTAAATTTCTCGGCGTTCCGCTCGGCGTGCCGCTTCGTTTCTCCCCCGCTGAAGCAGGGAAGGTGGTGGGTGGGGACGTCAAGGTGGAGGTGACGTCACGGTTCTGAATAGAGCTCCTTTGCTCTATATAAATTATTATATTTATATTTTAAATGATGGGACGATCTGGATTTTTTAAATGTATATTTTAACTTTTGGATATTTTAAATGGATATTTTAATTTTATGGATATTTTAAATGATGGAACAATGAAACAATGGAATGAGGATGATGGAATTAAGCATATGGTCATTTTAAATTGCAAATTAGCGCGCGGGAAGTTAGCGGTAGGCCCGGGTTCGATTCCCGCCACTGCCAAAACTGCCGCCGTGTTTACGTGGAATACGATCACGTTAAATATGTGGGTCCGTAAGTCCTTCCGAAAGGTTGGTGGTAGGGGAAGGAGGATACGGCCCCTGTGGATGCCTCCCCCACTGGGTTCCCGTCTAAATTGGGTGAATATGTAGAAAGTTATGGAGATTGTCGCGGAGGGCGCGGCAGCCCAGTGGTTAGCGCGCGGGAATTGCACTCAGTAGGCCCGGGTTCGATTCCCGCCACTGCCAAAACTTACGCCACGTTCACGCAGAGTACGATCACGTTAAACATGTGGGTTCGTGAGTCCTTCCGAGAGGTTGGTGGTAGGGGAAGGAGGGTACGGTCTAAATTGGGTGAATAAAAAGAAAGTTATGGAGATTGTCGCAGAGGGCGAAGTAGCCCAGTGGTTAGCGCGCGGGAATTGCACGCGGTAGGCCCGGGTTCGATTTCCGCCACTGACATGGAGTACGATCACGTTAAACATATGGGTCCGTATGTTTTTCCGAGAGGTTGGTGGTAGGGGAAGGAGGGTACGTTCCCTGTGGATGCCTCCCCCACTGGGTTCCGGTCTAAATTGGGTGGCACATCCTGGCCGTCCAACCAGTTACCAGGCCCGGGTTCGATTCCCAAAATTGCCGCCGTGTTTACGCGGAGTACGAGCACGTTTAACATGTGGGTCCGTGAGTCGTTCCGAGAAGTTGGTGGTAGGGGAAGGAGGGTACGGTCTAAATTGGATGAATAAAAAGAAAGTTATGGAGATTGTCGCGTAGGGCAAAGTAGCCCAATGGTTAGCGCGCGGAAATTGCACTCGGTAGGCCCGGGTTCGATTCCCAAAATTGCCGCCGTGTTTACGCGGAGTACGATCACGTTAAACATGTGGGTCTGTAAGTCCTTCCGAGAGGTTGGTGGTAGGGGAAGAAGGGTACGGTCCCTGTGGATGCTTCTCCCACTTGGTTCCGGTCTAAATTGGGTGAATAAAAAGAAAGTTATGAAGAATATCGCGGAGGGTGAAGTACCCCAGTGGTTAGTGCGCGGGATTTGCATTTGGTAGGCCCGGGTTCGATTCCCAAAATTGCCGAATAAAAATAAAGTTATGGAGATTGTCGCGGATGGCACGGTAGCCCAGTGGTTAGCGCGCGGGAATTTCACTCGGTAGGCCCGGGTTCGATTCCCGCCATTGCCAAAACTGCAGCCGTGTTCACGCGGAGTACGATCACGTTAAACGTGTGGGACTGCAAGTCCTTCCGAGAGGTTTGTGGTAGGGGAAGGAGGGCACGGTCTCTTTGGATGCCTCCCCCATTGGGTTCCGGTCTAAATTGTGTGGCACTTCCTGGCCTTCCAAGCAGTTACCTTACACCTTTCTGGTAGGTCGCGCCAACGAGTTTGCCACGGTCAGAATTTTCAAGGGTAGCGAACAGGCTGGTCGCAAAAGGCGGCTAGTATAAAAATAAAAGACAACGTGTGCTCAATTATATCAATTAAATTCCTATTATATACGTGATTTTTGACAATAAAAAGAATAAGACTAGCCGTTCTTGAGATATTCTAGTTTTTTCGCGTTTTCGCTACGCCACCTTTGACAATAAGTCCAGCTATCAAATGAGAACCAAATTTAAGTTTAACGTGCAAATTCAATGTCATTTAAAATACTTATGGCTATATGGCAGATAAACTCAAATTATTATTGAAGAAATAAAGAGAACATGAATATGAGTCTGCAGGGAAAGACATGTGCTGCCCACATAAGAAATTTTAAGAATATTACAACAATGATTTATAGAAGTGAACGGGGATTATTTGCAGGCCATTTCGAAAAAAATGAATGATCTATATTTAAAGATCCACCAAATTTTTGTAGAATAAAATGTTCAACAAATTTAAGCTGTGTTTACTCTCTAGAACGTAGAAAAGTGCATTAAAAATGCCATCAAATAAGTATTTCATGAAAAGTTATATAAATTTAAAAAGAAAATTGAAAAGATGTTATAAACCAAATTTATTTTAAAATGTGAAGCCTCTCTCGTATACAAAACGATTTAACTCTTGGAAAGACATTTATTATATAATATATCTCTTTTTAACACTTTACAACAAAGTTGAAAAGTGTTTATGACTTTGTTCATTCTGTCTGTCTGTCTGTCTGTCTGTCTGTCTGTCTGTCTGTCTGTCCGTTAGCACGATAACTGCCGTAAAAATGACTTAATCAAAATGAAATTTTAGTATGTTGTTCAGACGGTCTATAGGACCTATGGGAATATAAATGAATAATACCACCCAATTAGTTTTGGATTGAACCCGGGTTGAAAAAATGGAATACATTGAGCCCTATGGGACCTAATTTTTCAAGCATTTTTTAAGCGGATTTAAAATTCACAAATTGCTTCGAAAATTTTAGGCATTATTCAAATTGTTCCATAAAATATATAAAAAAAAATTCAGCGAAATATATTCAGTTGTTTTTTAAATAAAAATTAAAATAATAATAACACCTCTTATATGAAACGATCACGTGTCCATGATATGAAACGATCACATGACCCACTTCAAAATGATATATGGCATCCATCTTGTGTCAAAATCGTGATTTTTAAAGTTCTTTTTAATTCATATTGAGTGTTGTATCCGTCCTAAAACTACTATAATTTTGCCTAAATTCTGTGCATCTACATACTGAAACAACGCAATGACAATATATTTCAGTTTAAATGCTCTTCCAAATTTGATTATTTCTACTATTAAGCCTATTTTTCACCTATGTAAAATGTAAACAGCAAAATATGTAGAATGAGTTGTATTAGAATCGCTGTAATTCTTTAACACAAAATCATTTAGTCCATGGAGTCTGCTTAGCTGATGTGAATGAAATATTCATTGATTTTAGAAAGAGACGGACGATATTTTTCGATGAAGTTTTACGCATTGAGTTTACTTAATTGTAGCTCAATGGTCTTAATTTTTAAATAAAATAAATTATTATAGTATTGTGATGAATGACATGAATGGGGAGATTATTTATGAATGAAATGTTGCTTTTATAGAGAGAGCCAGGCGTGTTATTTTTTATGACGTCATTTAAATAAATTTCAGTTGTTTTCGATGAAGTTTTCAAATATAATAAATTATCGTAGTATTATGATAATTCTAAAATTATTACCAAGGAATGTATCATATTTTAGAGATGTTTAAACCAGGCAATTTATACTTTAATGCCGTCATTTGAATGAAGTTAAGTTTTTTCGATGAAGGTTTAAGGTTTCAAATATAATAAATTAATGTAGTATTGTGATAAGTTTTAAAATATTACCGAGGAATGTATTGCATTTTAGACATGTTTAAATAAAATTTCATTGAAGTTGGAAAGTGTTTCATAATCAATGCTTTCAGCATGATTGATCTTTCTTGTTTCTTTCTGGAGGAAAAAAGAAGAAAGTCAGAATTTAATTGAATTGGTTTTTTTCCCTATATAAAATAATTTTTAATTAAAAAACTACTTAATATATTTTACTGAAATTTTTTTTTATATATTTTATGGAATAATGTGAATATTTCCTCAAAATTTCGAAGCAATTTGTGACTTTTAAATTTGCTTAAAAAATGTTTGAAAAATTAGGTCCCATAGGGTTCAATGTATTCATTCAATCCGGGTTCAATAAAAAACTAATTGGGTGATATTATTTATTTATATTCCCATAGGTCCCACAGACCGTCTGAACAACATACTAAAATTTCATTTTGATTAAGTCATTTTTACGGCAGTTATCGTGCTAACGGACAGACAGACAGACAGACAGACAGAATGAGCAAAGACATAAACACTTTTCAAGTATGTTGTAGAGTGTTAATAAAATCGTACCATTTAATTCCTGTAACTCGATTCTATTGTTTAGAAATATTATAATCAGTTTCTTAGAATTTATAGATTATCTGATAAAAAATTTCATGCTATGCATATAAATAATCTAAAAATTACCAGCAATTTATATAAATATCCCTCTTATTTTTTATATGGTATAGTTAAAAAATTTAAATTAGCTAGATTTTCATAATTCTATTCATAGCTTTTAACACTTTACAACAAAGTTGAAAAGTGTGTATGACTTTGTTCATTCTGTCTGTCTATCCGTTGGCACGATAACTGCCTTAAAAATGACTTAATCAAAATGATATTTTAGTATGTTGTTCAGAAGATCTGTAGGACCTATGGGAATATAAATGAATAATATCACCCAATTAGTTTTGGATTGAACCCGGGTTGAAAAAATGAAATGCATTGAGACCTATGGGACCTAATTCTCCAAACATTTTTTAAGCGGATTTAAAATTCACAAATTGCTTCGAAAATTTTAGGTAATATTCAAATTGTTCCATAAAATATATAAAAAAAATTCAGCGAAATATATTCAGTAGTTTTTTAAATAAAAATTAAAATATTAATAACACCTCTTATATGAAGCGATCACGTGACCATGATATGAAAAGCTCACGTAACACACTTCAAAATGATATATGGCATCCATCTTGTCTCAAAATCGTGATTTTTGAAGTTCTTTTTAATTCATATTGAATGTTGTATCCGTCCTAAAATAACTTTATTTTTGCTTAATTTTCTGTGCATCTACATACTGAAACAACGCAATTACAATATATTTCAGTTTAAATGGTCATCCAAATTTGATTATTTCTACAACGAAGCTTATTTTTCACCTATGTAAAATGTAAACAGCAAAATATGTAGAATGAGTTCTATTAGAATTGCTGTATTTCTTTAACACAAAATCATTTAGTTCATGGAGTCTGCATAGCTGATATGAATGAAATATTCATTGATTTTACAAAGAGAAGGACAATTTATTTTGATGAAGTTTTACGCATAGAGTTTAATTACTTGTAGCTCCATGGTCTTAATATTTAAATAAAATAAATTATTATAGTATTGTGATGAATGACATGAATGGGAAATTATTTATGAATGAAATGCTGCTTTTATAAAGAGAGCCAGCCGTATTATTTTTTCTATGACGTCATTTGAATGAATTTCAGTTGTTTTCGATGATGTTTTCAAATATTATAAATTATCGTAGTATTATGATAATTCAAAAATTATTACCGAGGAATGTATCACATTTTAGGGATTTTTAAAGCAGGCAATTTATATTTCAATGCCGTCATTTGAATGAAGTTCATTTTTTTCGATGAAGGTTTAAGTTTTCAAATATAATAAATTAATGTAGTATTGTGATACGTTTTAAAATATTACCGAGGAATTTATTGCATTTTAGACATGTTTAAATAAAATTGCATTGAAGTTGGAAAGTGTTTCATAATCAATGCTTTAAGCATGATTGATCTTTCTTGCTTGTATTAGCCTGATATCTTCATTCTCTTGTTTTAATATTATTTTTACATCCACTTAAACATTAACCTTTCTATTTTTAGCACCTCCTTTTGGTAGCTCTGATTGTATATTATCACGTTTTCTTGGCTTTTCGCATTACTGTTATCTATTTCTTAGGAATGGCAACAGTATAATTTTTTTTCTTTGCGAATGGCAACACTGATCTCTTCATTCTGGGTTACCGGTTTCAACAGTTAGTGCATTTGTTGTGGTATTTTCCAGGTATTCTTGTTTCCATTTACTTTTTCGTCTTTATGTATGTCATCCAAGTAGAAATAGTTTAAAGTTATAATCTATCTATTTCTTCAGAAACATACATTTTTTGCATTTGCTTCTGCAAAATACTTGGACCGAGGAAAAGTTTTGGAGAAGTGAACACATCCATGATTTAGGCTTAGTCCTTGTCCACGTGTATAGAATTAATGCTTGGATTTCATTTATTTTTCTTTTATCGTTTCCATACCATTGCTTTTTGAAGATTTCTTTAATTTGTCGATTCGAATATCTTTCTTTTTTTGCTTGTGAGAAAGTTAGGTTTTTAGAGTTACAGCTTTCCACATTTCTTTCATTGGACTTTCAAGCTATTATTATTATATATATATATATATATATATATATATATATATATATATATATATATATATATATATATATATATATATATATATATATATATATATATATGTATGTATGTATATATAATGTATAAAAACCAAACGGAAAAAATAGCCTTACAGGCAACCTATCCTATAACGTAAATCTAGGATTGTCATGTGCTGAAGTGAAGGGTTTCCATAATCGGCGATTTAACGGCAATTTGGCGCCATTTTGACACATTTAAAAGATTCGAGAAGAACGTCGAAATAATGAATATTCAACGATATATAAGAGATTTCTAGAAGATACTATAGAATGTCAATAAATGGAGCCATCACTCAGTTGGAGCGGAGTGAACGTGATACGAGCTACATTGAGCTGTGACATACATCAAAGTTTTGAGAATATTATTGGCTAATTTGTGAAATTAGTGGAGCATTTAATTGCTATTTTACTTTACCTAACAGTAGTTCAGTGATCTTGTAAGGATCTTGTAAGAAATTTGGAATCATTCTTGTAACTTTAACTTACCCACGATTCCAGGATATACGTCGTGATAAATTGGTCTCATTCATGGGGTTTCTGGAATCTTCACAACCGTGTATGGTAGTGACTGGAAAAGCAATGCAGGAACAGGATTTGTTACAACGTATGCTCTGGATTCGCGGGTGTACGCTCGGGATACAAAAATAAGTCCAAATTTCTGGGTAACATGTTTCTTCACAAACACAGCGTAAACGGGATCAAACTACAGTAAAACAACTCGATAACTAACTTACAAGATCTCTAAATAACTGTCGGGTACATTAAAGCAGCAATTAAATACTACACTAATATAACAAAGCAGGCGATAATATTCTCAAAAATCTGACGTATGTCCCAGTTCAGTGTAGTTCGTATCGCATCAACTCCGCTCCAACTGAGTGATGACTCCGTTTATAGACCCTCTATAGAAACCTCTAGAAATCTCTCATACCTCATGTTCGTTATTTAGAGGTGTTTCTTGAACCTTCAAAAAGCTGTCAAACATTGCCAAATAGGCAATAAATCGCCACATCTGGCAACGCCCCTTCGAACTTCAGTACATGGAAACCCTAGATTCAAGTCATAGAAAGGGTTACTTGCACGGGTATTTTCTCCGTATCCTATTCAAAAAAGACGCCATTCATTTTACACGTTCGTAACAAAATTTAGCGATATATCTCAAACTTATGAAATCCATGTAAGAATTAGACATAATCGCCCGTAAAAGTGAGGTATTTTGACATATTTACCAACTTTGTTTGGGAATTATGAAAAAGCGCCGGTAAAAGTGAGAAATTGAATGAAATTTCTCAAGCTTACCAAAATGATTGATGGTTATATATATATATATATATATATATATTGGGTGGTCATAAAAAACCTTCCCCGATATATGAACCCCTAGCGGCATATCCCCTCAACCAATCCAAGGAAAATTTCAGATATTGTTATTTGAAGGTATGCGTTCGAGATTGTGATGATTTCAAACAATAGAGATCTCACGGTTACGGTTACAGTGAACAAATTTCGACATTTTCGAATGGTAACACCCACTTTTTTTTTTCCTGCGCAAATTGATCAGCGCATTGAAAAACCATAAATGGCGTTGGAACGATACGCGTATGACGAAAATTGGCGAGGTAAACCATTTGCAAAGAAGAGCATTGTAAAGGACCAACGACAACACGTAGAGGAGGTACATTGACGCACTTTATATAATTCACAGGGATAGACTGTAGAAGCATCAATTACAGAACACCATGTGCAAAGCATTGCTTGTGGGAAACCTTTAATAAGCAGTGTTTGAAGATTGTTTCTTCAATCAGGTGTTCGAACGTGCCAACAAGATGAGACTTACAGGAAAACAACGAGGTGAATTGATAAAGCTGTTTTATCTGAAAAGAGAAAATGCTGCCGAAGCTGTGCGAGTTTATCGGCGAAATCATAAGCTAAGACGAGGCCCATGTTCCGTACGAACTGTACGTGATTTGGTAAAAAAAATTAAAGAAACTGTATGCACATGTGATAGACCGCGATCCGGACGACCATCTGTCTGTTCCTGTTGAGGTTGTTGCGGAAGTTCATAATACGATTACTGCAGGTCCATTGCGTACTGCAAGAAGTGTTGCCCGCAATTTGGATGTACCGGAAACCACAGTCCTCAAACTTCTGCGCTCTATTCTGCGATGTTTACTTATCGATTCCAGCGAGTCCAAATGTTGCAACCTGGAGACGAGCAACAGCGTGTTGACTTTGGGAATTTTTTCCTCATCAGATATGATGGCGATAGCAGGTGGCCGAAGCGGATATTATGGACGTATGAGGCACATTTCTCCTTAACTAGGAACGTAAACTCCAAGAACTGCGTTCACTGGGCTGACGAAAATACTCACGATGTGGCACCAGTGCCTTTACACGAAGCTAAAGTGACTGTGTGGTGCGGCATCGCAAGCACATTCGTTCTCGGTCCGTACTTCTTCGAAGAGATCAATTCCAATGGTATGCAAACGTGCACCATCACAGGTTCTCTGTATAAAACAAATTGCAGCAGCCAAATGTCGTTAATGACATTGTATGGGTGCAAGATGGTGCTTCTTCACACCTCGCTACATGTGTTTGACAAGTGCTGCAACAGAACTTTGGTGATAGAGTCATATCACGTAACTTTGTAGTTTC
Organism: Amaurobius ferox; assembly: GCA_951213105.1. Lineage (NCBI taxonomy): Eukaryota > Metazoa > Arthropoda > Arachnida > Araneae > Amaurobiidae > Amaurobius > Amaurobius ferox. The sequence continues at coordinate 107,910,586 of OX578145.1, read as the reverse complement.
GTGGCCACCGCGATCCCCTGACCTCACTCCGATGGATTTATGGTTCTAGGGTTATCTGAAACCTAAGGTGTACACATCAAATCCAAGAGATTTGCCAGAATTGAAAGATGCCATAAAACCTGAAGTTAATACAGATTCCACCTGCAATGTAACGGTCGTCATTGTTGTCAACAATGTCCCGCATACAATGCGTTATCGCGTTATCGACTGCGAAGGTGGGCACGATGAAAACTTGTAATTCAAGTTCAAGTTTTTTCCCCTATCCCCTCTTGTGTTGTCATTGGTCCTTTATAATGCTCTTCTTTGCAAATGTTTTATGCCGCCAATTTTCTTTATACGTGTATCGTTCCAACTCCATTTATGGTTTTTCAATGCGCTGATCAATTTGCGTAGGAAAAAAAGTAGGTGTTGCCATTCGAAAATTGTTCACTGTAACCGTAACCGTGAGAGCTCTATTGTTTCAAATCATCACAACCTTGAGCGCATACTTTCAAATAACAGTATTTGAAATTTTCTTTCGATTGATTGAGAGAACGCCCCGCTAGGGGTTCATATATCGGAGAAATTTTTTATGACCACCCTGTACGTATATATATATATATATATATATATATATATATATATATATATATATATATATATATATATATATATATATATATATATATATATTTATATATATATATATATATATATATATATATATTATATATATATATATATATTTATATATATATATATATATATATATATATATATATATATATATATTTATATATATATATATATATATATATATATATATATATATATATATATATATATATATATATATATATATATATATTTACAGTTTCAGATAACAAAAATATTTACCTCTTGTAGAAAGATTTGTTATCCGTCTCCGCTTTATTCCTGAAGGCTGAAACCAAACGTTCAAAAGGATGCCGAACGAACATAATCTTGAAAAATCTTTTAGCTGTCGTAGAAGGATAATACGTCGGACTCACACGTCTTAATCTCTGGTTCGCTATGCTGTGAATGTGTTTCGTTGCCACTGTAATGTTAGTAATGTTTAGGAAGTAGCGCTTGAGATGTGTCGATGCAACTTTGGGGATAAAACAAAAGAACAGACCGATCCCTTCTTCGGCCACGATCGGACAAAGTTGTGAACCGCAATAGACTGGTTTACCGTTTTGCCGATTTTCTGCCACTTTCCACCCTTTCTGCATCATTCCATCTCGTTTGCACACTTCACGTACTCTTTGTACTCTGTTCTCATATTCCTTCCCCAGCAGAAGTGTCAAGGATGTATCTGTCTGGAAATGTAAAGTAAAATAATACTTTAAAGTTATATAACAAGTGTGAGACTAAATTCGATTTTTTAATATATTCCTATTCGATATATTCGAAATATAGTATTTGTATCCACTTGTATTACAAGAAGTTTCAGAAAAAAGTAAAAACAAGATAAAATTATCAAAAACTTCTTTTAAAAATTGATTTGCCTTTCCCAATTTGATGACCTAAAATTTCGCAGTTCATACATGTCCACAATGTATGCAGAATTCAAACGTTTGACAATTTTAAAGTAAACAATACTTGTAACATTTGCATGACTATGCTTTTTACGATGGGAACATACTTGATAATATTTAAAGTTGTTATCGAACTGAATAATACATAATACACTGGTGCACTGAATTTGATGTAAATATAACAAAACTTTAATTTAAACAAATTGCAGGTGCATTTTTGAGGAAACGGTCGAATTTCTCTTATCGTATAATTTTGTGCAACATTTGGTAATCCCAAAAATTAGTATTTTTCTAACTGCACACCCACCGTTAACGCACACTTCATGAGCTGACTGTAAATATGTCAATTCCCGATGTCGGGCGAATTACATTGATTCCAAAATTTGGGATTAATTCCTAAATTCTAATAAAAATTGTATATTTGAAAATGCGCACGCTCCTGTTGTGTGCATTTCAAAATTTGTGGTTACATTATATAAACTGATGTTTGTAAGAATGGACAATTTCGGTCTATTTTTTTATTTCTTTATTCGATTCGAAATGTTTCAAAATGAAGAAAAACATAAAAAAATTTATTCTCCGAGCCATATTTATCTTTATATTTGCAATCAAAGTTCGCCTTTCTGATTTTTGCGGGAAAACGATCCAATTTGGCGCGAACGGCATGTGACGTTACAAGTTTCCAGTCGTTCTCATCGCGCGAATCTGTGAATGTGTGTTTACATTCGAAAAGTTCAGATTATTATGTCTAATACTTATAAGTATTGCGTAGTTCCAATGTGCACTTCTACTAGTATCACATCACCAAATAAAATATTTATATCTGTGCCTAAAAATGTTTTTCGTAAAAAATGGTGTCAAGCAATGAATACTAAACAAAATCCACCACTGTCATTAAAGACAACTCGTTTTGTATATGAAGATCATTTTGAAGTAAGTTACATTTATGTTATTTTTTAAATTAGTATTTCATATTTGAAAATTAAGCTCTTTTAAACGAAAATTTTAATTATATTTACGGTGTCAAATCAATAATGGACATCATTCCCTATATGTACTTTACATCTTAATATAAATCACACAGCTTCTTCATTTTACAATTTAACATTCCATCATAGTCTTTTTGTAAGACAGGATGCCATTAGGTGATTATCAATGCCAATAAGATGTTATAATTAGAAATGCAATGTTCCCTTGATTCAAAATTATGTAAATTAATTCATGTGTCACTAAAAAAATATCTTATTTTGATTTTTCTACTAATATTCATATATTATTATATATTTATTGGTGCAATTATATTTATTGATGCAATTTCATAGGTAATAAAATTATTTTTATAGCTAAATAGAAAATATGCAACACAGATTAAATTTTAGAGGGTTGACTACTAATGGTACATAATAATCTCTGAATTGCATTTGATGTTGAATTTTGTTTTTAATATTAGAGTAATGAAATAGAAAAGAAAAATTAAGAAGTGTATAGATAATAAATCAGTGTCTGTATAATCAAATTTTTAAGGCTTTTGTATGAGAAGTTTTTACTATGATTTATTAAACTTAGAAAATTCTTAAGAGTGAGCACTACTGCCTCGACACTCAATGTTTTGTTTTGGTTTTACAAATGAACTTAAACCCAGATTCAAAGTGGATTATTGACATCATCCTATGTTTAGTTTGTGATGTTCACACTGAATATTACGATTTTCGTAAATTCTGGTAAATATAAAACGATGGAGATAAAGGTTAAGAGTTAAAACTTCAAATTAAGAAAATGCCAATATCGTTTCAGTCAATAATTCTTGTGGCGCTGAGGTAAGTTAAGTAGTCCTGCATTGTATGTATTTCAATGGCTAAATATCTGAAATATTTATTTAAACTGCCAAATTTGTAAAAATATATTATTGACTCAATACAACGTAAAGCAGAAATAATTTATTAGGCAGAATCAATTTATTTTTATCTCCAAATAGTCTGTACTATATCCTACAACTATGAAAAAATACTGGTTAATCATACTCATAATTAGAGAAATCTTAATTTAAAAATAATCAGAAATAAATATACTAAATACTACGCCTTTCTTTTGTGCCATATAGCAATAGAGGCTGCTTTCTTAACACTAATAACACCTAGATATAATTCTCAAAGCATTGTGGCATTTTCAAGCATTTCATCTATAGGAGTTTTATCGCCTCCTTTTAAAAACTCCACAAAACATTTTGTTCTGAAAAGATGTTTCATGCTTTGGAACAACTTGTTTATGAACCCATTTTCACGCTTACTGAATAGTAAACAATATCTTGCACTGCCTTCATCAAAACTGAATATATTAGGGCATTATTTAAAATTAATATTATAAATTAAATTAGGGCATTATTTTTCAACTGTTAATTTAAGAAATTTTGCTACATTTTTTAAAGGTGAATTTTTTTTTTACTTGATATAAATATGTATTTGAGCATGTAACATTTTTATATAATAATAGAGATTCGATTTAAGCACCTTTTATACTGAACAGTTTTACTGAACAGTTTACTGTTCTAGTAAAAAATGTACCCAGTGTTGCCAAGGATTATTTTTTAAGTAGGGTTTGAAAAATTGATTTCATTCTATTCAATTTTTCAAAACGTATAGTCGTGCTCTGCCCACTTTTTAGCAATAATTTTTTAAAGCAAATAAACACAATTCACATGTACACACTAAACACCTATTAAATTACGCCCTCACTGATAAGCTTGAACTATAAAGCTAGCTTACAGGAAGGCGTGGCTATTTCTTCCCCTATTTTCAATCCTTTATAAACAACGTAATGACAGACAATGTTTGGATATGGGATGTGACTTTTCAAGAATGAAAATTGCATAATTTCTCCATACATCTCCTTATTACATAAATACATATGATAATTTTGGTTTGGACATAATAACTCCAAAACGAATGCACCTATTGTTATCATACTTTGAGTTTAGCTACTTTAGCTACATTACACTAGAAACTAGATCATTATATATTAAGTAAACTCATTATTAGAACATGAATATACAGCACAGTGTGACATATTTTACACTAACCCCATCTGAAATATTGTGAAACAATTTTAACGTTTCCCAACATGAAGTCAAAATCTCGAATTGGAAAATTTTAAAAAACATTACCTTTTCAATATTAATTTTTCTTTTCAATAATTTTTTTTTGTCACAAAATGAAATCTAAAACGTTAAAAAAAATATACAGATATATTTAACTTAAATACTTTTATAATACTAATGAACATGCATGTTATAATAATAACTACTTAAGTCCAGATGTTAAATGCAAAATTTTCAAAATTCTATAATTCCGATTTATAGTTTTTCTTTTCTTTTCAAAATTCGACTTCTCGAGTGCCCATTTATCTCAGTTAATTTTATATGATTTAAGCGAATAGTCACAGAAAGTATTTTAATGACTTTTCTGATAATGCTAAAAGCAAAATATACCTCCAAAACAAAAGCCCTCATTCAATTAACAGAAATTTATTAATTATTCGAAATTCCGTTAACTGAATGCCAAGTTACCAAGAAATGATTAATTCAATTAAAAAACGTATTAACCATGCTGAACCGTTTAACCGTTCTGAATCTTTTAACAATCCTGAACCTGTTAACCACCCTGAAACCTTAACTGCCTTGAACCTATCAACCATCCTAAACATTTTAACCATCTTGAACATATTAACCATCCTGAAACATTTAACAATCCTGAAAGGATTAACCAGCCTGAAGCTTTTTAACACTTTACAACAAAGTTGAAAAGTGTTTATGACTTTGTTCATTCTGTCTGTCTGTATGTATATATGTCTGTCCTGTCCGTTAACACGATAACTGCCGTAAAAATGACTTTATCAAAATGAAATTTTAGTATGTTGTTCAGATGGTCTGTGGGACCTATGGGAATAAAAATGAATAATATCACCCAATTAGTTTTGAATTGAACCCCGGTTGAAAAAATGAAATACATTGAACCCTATAGGACCAAATTTTTCAAACATTTTTTATGCGGATTTAAAATTCCCAAATTGCTTCCAAAGTTTTATGAAATATTCAAATGATTCCATAAAATATATTAAAAAAATTTCAGCAAAATTTATTCAGTAGCTTTTAAATAAAAATTAAAATAATAGTTACACCTTTTATATGAAGCGATCACGCGACCATTATATAAAGAGATCACGTGACCTACTCCAAAATAAAATACGGCATCCATCTTGTGTCAAAATCGTAATTTTCAAAGTTCTTTTCATTTCATATTTAGTGTTGTATCCATCCTAAAACCGCTTTATTCTACTTAAATTCTGTGCATCTGCATACTGAAACAACTCAATTACAATATATTTGTGTTTAAATGATCAACCAAATTTGATTATTTCTACAACGAAGCCTAGTTTTCACCTATGGAAAATGTAAACAGAAAAATATGTAGAATGAGTTGTATAAGAATTGCTACATTTCTTTAACGCAAAATCATTTAGCTCATGGAGTCTGCAATATAGATGATATGAATGAAACATTCATTGATTTTGCAGAGAGAAGGACGACTTTCTCGATGAAGCATAGAGTTTAATTACTTGTAGCTCCATGGTAAATTTTTAAATAAAATAATTTATTATAGTATTGTGATGAATGAAATGAATTCAAAAATGTTTATGAATGAAATGCTGCTTTTATAGAAAGAGCCAGGCGTGTTATATTTCGATGACGTCATTTAAATAAATTTCAGTTGTTTTCGATGTCGTTTTCAAATATAATAATTTATTGTATTATCATGATAATTTAAAAAGTATTACCGAGGAATGTATCGCATTTTAGAGATATTTAATCCAAGCAATTTATATTTCAATGCCGTCATTTGAATGAAGTTCGTTTTTTTTATGAAGTTTTAAGTTTTGAAATATAATAAATTAATGTAGTATTGTGATAATTTTAAAAATATTACCGAGGAATGTATCGCATTTTAGAGATGTTTAAATAAAATTGCATTGAAGTTAACGCAAACGTTTCTTTAACGCAAAATTATTTATCTCATGGAGTCTGCAATATAGCTTATATTAACGAAGTACTCATTGATTTTACAGAGAGAAGAACGATTTTTTTATGAAGTTTAAAGCATAGAGTTTAATTACTTGTACACCCATGGTCTTAAGTTTTTAAATAAAATAAACTATTATGGTATTGTGATGATTGAAATGAATGTAAAAATGTTTATGAATGAAATGCTGCTTCTATAGAGAGAGCCAGGAGTGGTATATTTCGATGATGTCATTTGAATAAATTTCATTTCTTTTCGATGAAGTTTTCAAATATAATAAATTATTGTAATATTATGTTAATTTTTTAAATATTACCGAGGAATGTATCGCATTTTAGAGATGTTTAAATAAAATTGCATTGTGTTGGAAAGTGTTTCATAATTCATGTGTTCCATAATCAATGTGTTTCATAATCAATTGTTTCAAAATCAATGCTTTATGCATAAATGATCTTTCTTGTTAATTATTAAACACTTTAAATGCATAGATTTATATTGCTTAGCGAAGGTTCGGCATTTTCCTCTCAGCGCTTTATAGTCAAATTAAATCTGCGTTAAGCTTCAAATAAATAATAATAATAAAAATAATAACAATAATAATAACAGTTCAAAAAATAATAATAAACTACTATTGTGTACTGAGTTCAAGTTATGCTACATACCTGCGTGTTGTGTTTCATAGAAATTTCATTAACTTGTAAAAGTTGAAATAGTGGATGCCTCCAGTGGTCAACCAACATAATTAGCCCAATGAATAAAATGGAACATGCCGTTGATCTCAGGAAATATCTGTGCTTCGATAACAGAGGTCTCAGCATCGCAATCGCCATAACATCACCGAAAGAGCAGTATAGTAGAATATTCGAGAGGAAATTTGATGAGCCGGCAACAGATAATTGACTAAGTTCTTTAACACGATATTTTCGCTGTTTCACCTGCAGCCAACGGTATACATCATAAGGAGATCTACAAAAGAAATTCAGGCAGTAAAACATTAACATTTCTTTTAGGGATCCGTTTGATGGGAAACAGATTTAGATTTTTGTATATAAAATACCATTCAAAACATTATTTTTTAACATTATTTCCAGTATGATTACGACAGATATTGTCGTGGAAGCGCGACAGTCCAGTATTTAGCACGCGGGGATTGCTCTCGAACGACCCGAGTTCGATTCCCGCCTCTGCTCAAAATATCGCCGTCTTCACGCGGAGTACGATCACTTTAAACATGGTGGCCGCAAGTTTTTCCGACAGGTTGGTAGAATAGGGGAAGAAGGATACGGTCCCTGTGGGTGCCCCCCAAATGGGTTCCGGTCTAAATTGGGTGGCACTTCCCGTCCAAATAGATACCTTACATTTTCGGGTAGGTCGGACAGTCTGGGTCAAAGAAGTAGATATTATCACGGAATCAGTGTGGGACTTTTGCCTGTCGCTATTTTGGTTCCATATTTAAAATAAAATTTTAGTGAGTGACACTGTTACTTGTTACTTTCCTTATATACATAATGTATAAAGTATTGTGACGGGGTCGAAAATTCGACGGGAGACCACATTTCAAGCATCCCTGATCACGACTATACTATTTTTTAGGTGATGTCTGTGTGTGTGTGTTTGTGTGTGTTTGTGTGTGTGTGTGTGTGTCAGTGAGTCTGTGGAGACGATAACTGACGGACGAATAGACCGATTCGAATGAAATTTGGAACAAAATTTACAATCCGTAAACACTGGAAACCTATTGTTTTTATACGCAATTGAATGTCCAGAACTCCCCTAAATTTTTGAGTGAAATTTTGAAAAAATCGTCAAAAAATAAAAACCTCTAATAAAATTACGCAAGTAGATATTTCTTATACAATTTTTCATTAGGAAAAGCTTGACTTGCATTTTAAAACGCTACCATGAAACGTTCTCAAGCTAATGCTCATTTTTCAAAAAAAGTATCAAAAGTCATAAAAGTAAAAAATGAAATATTACCTATATAGAAACATGTTCACTTTTCATATGTAATACCATACGATAAATTTGATAACATCATTCTCGTGAATCTAGTTCGTTCCATTCATGAAAAAATATACTTTGAGTAATACTTTTGTATTTAAACGCCAATAGTCATTTATCTGCTGTAAGAAAAACTTATTTCTTCGTCCATAACGCTTGGCGAGATTTTAGTGAGGAATTTGGTGGAATATCGCCAACTTGGCGACTTTTTTAAATGTTGCTAAATTAACGAAAAACTCGCCGAATGGATAAAAATGACGCTAAATCAATGAAAATGACAGCTGATTGTCGAAAATTCAATATCTTGGAAAGAATACAAATATCTACTATAAAAATAATCTATTTACTGTCAAAATAGTAAATTCATTGATTTATATAAGGAAAGTTATGTGCTGCTCACATCATATTTTTTCAGATTGGTGTGAAACAAAACATTTCTCGCATATTTCAGATGATAAAAGTTTGATGTGTTGTGTGTGAAAATGGTGCAAACTACCTAGAGGAAAGCTTCAATATTTTTAATATAAAAATTAAGTTTTTTATACATTTCTACTAGAATTGTTTTATAATACACTAGCAGCATACCCGTCTTTCGAAGTATATAATATTAAAAAACTTAAAATTCACAACCATGTGCAAATTCCAATAACGTTCTAAACGGCATTGTTATTCAAAAAATGCTATTAAAATATTTTAATTAATGCTCCGATAAAGAAATTTATGAATCCCAGTTCTTACTGTACAAAATTATTTTCCCAGTAAGATTTGAAGATCTGACAAAGATCCTGATTCCGCTTGTAAACAAATTTACAAAAAAGTATGAAATTATACGCCAAAATATATGCCAATATATATGCCAAATGAATATATATATGACAAAATTGTATTGGAAGATATACCCGTACTGCTCATATTCTCGAATATTAGAAGATATATATACCTGTGTATCAGTAAATGATTAATAGTCTACAATATATGAGTTTCAAATATATTTGCCAAACAATAACAGATAACGAAATACATTGAAAATATCAATAACCTCCTTAATCTTTAAACCCAAAGGCCGTAATTGATGCCAATATATGCCCAAATTGTATGGGAATATTCTATACTCTGTACGAAGAACTGTATACGATATATACTCTGTACGAAGAACGGGTATGCTGCTAGTATATAATATAAAGAAACTTAAAATTCGCAATCAAGTGCAAATTCCTATAGTATACTAAATGACATTTTCAACCAAAATATTCTGTTAAAATATTTAATATAATGCCCCTAAAGAGAAATTTAAGAATCTCTGTTCTCGATATACAAAATTATCTTCACGGGCAGAACTGAAGAATAATCCAGGCCTCTTTTGTAAGCAATTTTGCACAAAATATGGAGTTGAATAAATATATGCAAAATAAAAGCGTTAAAATTGTATGAGACCCGTATTACTTATATACGCGAATATTAGAAGATATAACCTGCATTAGTAGATTACGTGTATAAATTGAAAATATCAATAATCCCGTAATCTTTAAACCTGAAGGCAGTAATTGATTCCAATATATGCCAAAATGAAAGTGCTAAAATTATATGGGAATATATACCCGTCCTACTTATAATCTCATAGACTAAAAAATGTCAGAGTGTTAGTAGAAGACTACCCGTGTTATAATATGAGTCTCAAAAATATTTGCCAAAATAAAACAGATGACTTAATAAATTGAAATATCAATACCACCAGTGATCTTTATACCAGAAGGCGTACCTGATTCCAATATATACCAATATATGTCAAAATACACGCCAATATATTTTCATTACTTATATTCTCGTATTCTCGTAGATTAGAAGATACACCCGTGCATTTGTAGAAGATTACTCGTACAAAGTACAATATATGAGTTTCAACAATTTTTGCCGCAATAAAACAATAGCATAACTTGAAAATATCAATGGTCTTTTAATCAATAATCCCCGAAAATGTCAATAATAATAATGTTTAAACCTGAAGATCGTAATTGATATTATCCAGACAAAAATGCAATAGCAATGACATTTATTTTATATACATAACTTAATTATTCAAAGCGGAAAAGATTTAATAAAAAACGTCTTTCGCATAAACACATTGGATTTAAATCCGTTGCCCGTTGCTAAGTTACATGATATCATTTGCTTCAAATAAATTGGTAGACAAAATATCGTCTGAATAATACTATCTCTATGGAAGGTTTGCCAACATTTAAAAAAAACGCCAAATTTATCACCAAATTTATCGCCAAGTGGGACTGTAGAACTGATAGTCCCACTTGGCGACAAATTGGCGAAACATCATCACGATACTATCCCCTAACAAAACACAATTAATATCATTTATTTAGCGCATTTATTTAGCGCGGAAGTTGCACTCGGTAGGCCCGGGTTCGATTCCCGCAGCTGCCCAAACTGCCGCCGTGTTCACGCGGAGTACGATCACGTTAAACATGTGGGTCCGTAAGTCCTTCCGAGAGGTTGGTGGTAGTACGGTCCATGTCGATGCCACCCCCACTGGGTTCCGGTCTAAATTGGGTGGCACTTCCCGGCCGTCCAAACAGCTACCTTAAACCTTTCTGGTAGGTCGGACAATCTGGGTCGAAGAAGTTAATTTTATAGATTTACGAACATTTTATCAATTTGGTGGCATTTTAAAAATTCACTAAATGTGTTACTAAGTAGGACGGTTGAACTGACAAACAAATGCTAACAAAACATCATTTCAGTACTCTTGTCTAACAAAACAAAATAAATTTCATTGATCTGGGTCATTTTTATCAATTTGACGTCATTTCCGTCAATTTGACAACTTTTAAGAAAAGTTACCAAATTAGGGATATCCTGACAAATCCGTAGCTCTGAATCTGTAAATCTGGATAAAGCATCCTGATCCCGTGTGTATATACTAAATGAAAACACTAAATTTGTATTAGGAGATATACCCGTTCAACTCTTTTTCTGTTTCAACTATCGGTTAAATGAATTTATTGTCAAAACACAATACCGTTTTTTTTATAAGATATATTTTATATCCATTTATTTGTTATTCAAATCGAAGAAATAATAATAAACATTAACAAACACATTTAATTTAATTACGTTGCCGAGCAACGTGATACAAGATAGAATCTTCCTCGTAAAATTGTAATAATTAAATAACAATTTTGATATCTTTACTTTTCATTGTTGATTTAAAACTTTTGAAAAATAAACCATGGTGATAGATTTTCCATTTAAATTCATGTTTCAATCATCCATGGTTTCAAACAATTCATGTTTTTAGATGTGAATAATTAGCGCAAAAATCTTCCACCAAACTCAGAAATAAAGTTTTAATTAACTTTCACGTTTTAAAAAAACGATTTCCAACCTTTTCGTTTGGAGGAACCAGGGAGTTAGAGAGTAGAACTCCTATGAAAAAGTTTCATTTTTCATTAATATCTCGACAATTCCTGGACTTAAAAACTCGAAACTTAGACTAAATTTAAGGGGAGCTATTGCTAGGTTACTAACAAAATTTCATTAAATTCGATTTAGCAGTTCTCTCGTGATGATGAAACAAACGAAAGTTCGGTTTTACTCTAATATCGCAAGAACCACTGGTCGTAAAAACTCGAAACATAGATTAAATTTTAAGTGTGGCTATATCAAGGCTACCCACAAATTTTCATCAAATTCGGTTCAGCCGTTCTCCCGTGGAGATGGGACAAATAAACAGACATACATTTTCAATTTTATTTATATAGATTAGTATACCCGTTCTTCGTAAGGAAAATATAATATAAAGAACTTGACATTCACAGTTATGTGTAAATTCCTATAGTATTCTAATAACTTAGTTGTTCAACAACCCCCGTACTACTTATATTGTCGCAGATTAGAAAATGTGCCAGTATGATAGTAGAAGATTGCCCGTATTACAATATGAGTCTCAAAAATATTTGCCAAAATAAAAGAAATGACGTAATAAATTGAGAATATCAATAATCCCCATAATCTTTAAACCAGAAGGTCGTGATTGATTCCAATATATGCCAATATATATCAAAATATATGCCAATATACCTGAACTACTTATATTCTCGTAGATTAGAAGATATACCCGTGCATTTGTAGAAGATTACTCGTACAACATACAATGTATGAGTTTAAACAATTTTTCTCATAATGAAACAATGGCATAATAACTTGAAAATATCAATAATCTCTGAATCAATAATCCCCGAAAATATCAATAATAATAATGTTTAAACCTGAAGACAGTAATTAATATTATCCAGTCAAAAATGCAATGTCAATGAAATTTATTTTATGTACATATCTTTATTATTCAAATCGGAAAAGATATAATAAAAATCAAATACCGCATAACACATTGGATTTACATGAATTGCTAAAGGATATGATATCATTTGTTTCAAATAAATTGATGGAAATCATATCGTCTGAATAATGCGATCTCCATGGAAGGTTTGGCGACATTTTCGTCAATTTAGCGATGATTTAAAAAATCGCCAAATTTATCGCCAAGTTGGACTATAGAACTGATAGTCCCTTTTTGCGACAAATGGACGAAACAACATCAAAATACTATCCTCTAACAAAACACAATTAATTTCATCTATTAAGCGTAATTTTATCAATTTCATAATATTTTTGTAGATTTACAAACATTTTTATCAATTTGTGTGATATTTTCACTAAATGTGTTACTAAGTAGGATGGAGGGACTGACCGACAAATGCTACCGAAACATCATTTCAGTACTCCTTTCTAGAAAAAACGAAATTTAACTTCATTGATTTGCATCATTTTTATCAATTTGGCGACATTTTCGTAAATTTGTTAAAGTTTAAGAAAAGTTGCCAAATTAGCGATATTCCGCCAGATTCGTAGCTCTGAATTTGCAGATCTGAAGACTAAAACATCCTGATCCTATTTGTATATACTAACTGAAAAGACTAAAACTGTATTAGAAGTTATGTCCGTTCTAATATTTTTCTGTTTCAACAATTGGATAAATGAATTCATTGGGTAAACACAATATATAAGTTTATTAGCTAAAAGCATTATAAAAGCTTAAAAACTCTTTGCCGAAATAAGTGAAAGTGATATACCCAGTTCGCAATTAATATAATTAAAAGAAAAATCAAACCCTTCTTTTCTAAATTATATTTTATATCCATTTATTTATTATTCAAATCGAAAAAATAATAAAAATTACCAGACAGATTTAATTTAATTGCGTTTCTGACCAACCTGATATAAGATAGAATCTTTCTCATAAACTGCGAAATTAAATAACCATTTTGATTTCTTTATAATATTCATTGTTGAGTAAAAGCTTGTAAAAAATAAACCATGGAGATAGATTTTCCATATAAATCCTTGTTTCAAACAATTCATGTTTTCAGAGAGGGACTAATTAGTGCAAAAAGTCTCCCTCCAAACTCAGAGATAAAGTTTTAATTCATTTTCAAACGATTTTCAACCTTTCGTTTGGATAAACCACGGAGTTAGAGAGTAGAACTCCTAGGAAAAAGTTTCGTTTTTCATCAATATCTCGACAACTCCTGGTCTTAGAAACTCGAATCTTGGACTAAATTTATGGGACGCTATTTCAAGGCTATCCACAAAATTTCACTAAATTCGGTTCAGCCGTTCTCCTGTAATCATGAGACAAACGAAAGTTTTGTTTTTTACTAATATATCGAGAACCACTAAGCGTAGAAACTCGAAACTTAGACTAAATTTTAAGTGGCGCTATTTTCAGGCTATTTGCGTCATTTGAATGATTTGCGTCACAAATGATTTGCGTCATTTTTATCAATTTGGAGACATTTCCGCTAATTTGGTAAAGTTTAAGAAAAATTACCAAGTTAGCGATATTCCGCCAAATTCGTAACTCTGAATTTTCAGATCTGGGGAATAAAATATGCTGATCCCGTTTGTATATACTAAATGAAAACACTAAAATTGTATAAGATACACCCGTTCTACTCTTTTTCTGTTTCAACAATCGGCTAAATGAATTAAAAGGGTAAACACAATATGAGTTTATTAGCTAAGCACAATATATGAGCTTGAAACCTGTTTGCAAAAATAGATGAAAATGATGTACGCAGTCCGCAATTTATATAATTAAAAGAACAATCAAATCGTTCATTTATAAAATATATTTTTACATCCATTTATTTATTATTCAAATAGAGAAAATAATAATAAATATTAACAGTACATCTAATTTAATTCCGTTGCCGAAAAACATGATATAAGATAGAATCTTTTTCATAAAATGCGAAATTAAATAGCCATTTTTATTTCTTTATACTTTTTATCGTTGAGTAAAAGATTAAGAAAGATAACCCATGGAGGTAGATTTTTCCATTTAAATTCATGTTTCAAACAGCTCATGTTTTCCGATAGTGAATAATTAATGCAAAAATCCTGCACCAAACTCGGAAATAAAGTTTTATTTCATTTTTACGTTTGAAACAAACGATTTTCATCTTTTCCGTTTGGATAATCCACGAAGTTCGAGAGTATAACTGTTAGGAATATATTTAGTTTTCCATTAATATCTCGACAATCCCTTGTATTAGAAATTCGAAACTTGAACTAAATTTTAAGTGGGGCTATTTCTAGGCTACCCACAAAATTTTATCAAACTCGACTCAGCCGTTCTCCCATGATGACGGGACAAACAGATAGACATATAGACTGACAGACAGACAGTTTTTCAATTTTATTTATATAGATTATGGTTTGATAACATCAAAACGAAAGCATTAAAATTTTAAGGGACCCGTATTACTTATATTGTCGCAGATTTGAAAATATACCAGTGTGTTAGTAGAAGATTACCCGTATTACAATATGAGTCTCAAAATTCTCTGCAAAAATAAATTCGATTCAGCCGTTCTCCCGTGATGGTGGGACAGATATACAGACAGACAGGCATATTTTCAATTTTATTTATATAGATTATGGTTTGATAACATCAGAGATTAAATGAGCGATTAAAGAATAATAATTTTAGATTAAAAGTGTGAGATGTGTAGTATACAAATATAAATAAATTCAAGGACAATAATTCGTCGTATCCATATATTAATTTTAATTATTGCAGTTTGCTCAAACAAATTCTCTTTCAATATTTGTTATCGGAAAGAAATCGACAGAACTGTGTTTCAATTTAAGGAGGGAATTTATTTAATTTTGATAATTTAGAAACATTTGGAATCTAATAATTGAAATTAAAATCCCAGAAATTGAAAAAAAATGTCAATATTCAATTTTAATGTAAACAGTACCTATTAGATTTCAAATTTTCATCACCACTCAAACAATTACGGTACAAAAACGATTAAACTTTTTTGCAATAGATTTAAAAATATTACAAATTGGAACTCGCATTTGTCCAATGATAATAACAGAATGATCATTTCCACAGAAATTAAATTTGAAATGTGTTTCTTCCCTATTAAATTTTATCCAGGCCAAAACATATTTTCTGTTACTGAACTTGCAAAGAACTTAAATGTTGCGAAGAGCCATGTTTTGTTTTGACATCGGAATGTCATCGAATAAATAAGTCTTAAACATTTTATCTGAAATTATAATTTTCCTGTATCCAGTTTTAATTTACCCATCTGCGTTCTCCTTACAGAGCAAACTTTTATTATCTAATATGAGGAAAAGAGAGACTTTTATTCGCTAAATGGAAATTTTGTTTTATATATGTAATTAGTAGCTACATTGAAAACAGCATATAAAACAAAATTAAACGTATTGACAGTCTTTTACAGTCTTTTTCAACCGAACACACAAGGACCTTCGCTTGTCGGAGAAATATTGTCGACTTTTTACAACAACAAGCGTAACAAAAGCAAGGCATTCCCAACAGCGAGAGAAGTAAAAAGCAGTTAAAGAATTAATAAAGGGAGTTAAAGAATTAACCAATTCTGTATGATAATTTGAAGAGGGCAGGACTGTACAGACGATCTATCACCGATAATGTTTGGAATCCCTGCTTGCTAATTAATGTACATCGTAATTTTCGTAAAGAAAAATTATTGCGGTTCAGTTGTGCTGGATAGGTTCTCAGTATGGAAGCCACGCCGCCAATGCAGAACTGCCTTGCAACTGCCTCATGTTACCCTGATTTGTTGAAGTCACGCTACCAGTGCAGAGCTGCCTTGCTACTGCCACATGATACGATGATGTGGTGAAGTCACACTGTCAAAGCAAAGCTGCCTTGCTTCTGCCTCAGTTACGCCGATTTGGCGAAGTCACTCTGCTTCAGCTTCAGATTTCAGCTCCATAGTTATATTATAATCTGTTTTAATTACTGATACTGTTTTGCTTATTAGAAAGGAGGTATTGAATTTTAAAAAATATTTAAGTAAAGTTCTCTTAGATGAAGGTGTACTGGAAGGTATTTGACAATGTGCATGCCAATAAACATTTTTAATAAAAACATGTCGAAAAATGTATGTTCAAAAATAGGTGAAAAATTAGCATCACCACTGTTCGAACACGACTACCGGTCCTCCAGCAGAAAGGGACAAGCAATGAGGCAACAACGTTTCAAAATATTCTTTTTAAGGGGTCGATCCAGATCTTAATCATTTTACTTGAAAATATATTTTAAATATGTAGAAGGCATTCTCCCGATGTATTTTGTTTATATTTTATGATGTACATATTTGGGTGCAATTACTCATTCGCTCACTTTAAAATCTTAAATTCTATTTCTTAAGAAAATTGTGATAAAATACATAATTAAATAGAAAGAGAACCTGAAGTTCTATGCAAAAATTTCAACATTATAATTCTCATGAATAGCAATAGCCATATAGTCTGTCGGAAATGGATGATGTAACCCCTGTTGTTTAAAAGAAATTGCATATGCAGACTCCTTTTTTAGGCCAAAAGTATTCTTTTATTACCTTTATTTCAATTTCAAATATGTACTTTTCCAGAATATTTCAAAGAACCCATGAAATACAGATTTCTTAACTAGACTCAGTTTTTACTGCCCATCTGCTCTACTTCTTACCCTTGCTTTAAAACCACTGTTTTCAGTAGACTCATTACGTTTTTAATACAATTTTTAAAAATTATTTACAGTACATACATTTATTTACGTACAATGTATAGATTTATTTACAGTACATAGAAAACCAATTATTTTCAGGGAGATAAAGGAACGGAACCTCCCTTTTTCAAATGGGAATAACTATAAACCGGAAACGGTTTAATCGAAGTGCAAACCAATGACATCGTTGAAATCTGGAAACTCTGAGGTGAGGGCTGTAGAAGTGTTATCTCCCGCTTGTATTGGAAATAACCAAAGCTAACTAAATTCTAGTTAGCTTTGTAATAACTCTTTACCGGAATCGGTACAAAACAAACTTTTTGTGGTAAAATGCTGTACTAATGCAGTACAAACGAATAACATTTTAAACAAATGAGTACAAACGAAAAAATTTTAAATTTGAAGTGGGACTACAGTTTCTAGATACCTCCCTTTCGAATAGAGAAAACGCTGTACCAAAAATAGTATAAACTAAAAATTTTACGGTACAATTCGGGGCAATCGTAAGGCATTGGCGAAATTTTGAATTTCCGAGTTAGCAGTTGCTTTCAAATTTTATTTACATGGATTTAACATTCAACTTTAGCAGTTATTAATCAGTAATTATAGCAATCAGTAATAAGTTCATGTTAATGCTGTGAAAAATTACTTTTAAAACGTTGATAATGTTCATAAGTTTCTCTGCGGGACTTCCAGCCGCAATGGTGTTCAAACCGGTAAAGTGGCTAACAATACGGATGGCAACGGACTTCTTTTTAGATCCGATGAATATCAGCGATTGACATCAACGGAACAGGTACCAGATCATTTGTTGATATTTTTTAAACGTAAATTTACATTTTCTTTGTTTAGTAATTGCACAAAGCATTCTGTTTTATTTTTGAATTAAATGACAGTTTTATATATGGATATTGAATGATTGCACTTCTTATATACTTATAATGAGCATCAGTTGTGTCTCTAATATTCCTCACAATTTTAAAATTGCGTTAAGCAATCTTTACTCTTTCTTGTGCTTTAAATTTTAATTTTATTCAGAGGTAAATTTGCCCTTCTATGCCAAATAATGTGGCAGTTTGATAGGACTGTATTCACTTAGTTCTTATACAACAGAAAATAAATAAAGATCTATAATCCTTGGAAAACATAAATCTGTTGAAACAGTAATATTGTTTGAGTTTTATTTTATTCTTAATAAGCATTTTTAAATTAAATTTTTCTTAGAGTAACCACTTTGTCCAACCTTCTCCTAAGTAGATTATAAACAATCATAATATATTTCTAAACAGTAAAGCAAAATAAAACACTAAAGCTCTTTAAATCGCTGAAAAATGTCAATTTTTGAATATTCAGGAAAAACTTTTGATATTTCAAAGCACTCCTAAATAGAAGTCTAAAACGGGTGCCATCTCAAGCGAAACATTTAATTTGACACAGAACAGAAGATTCATTTTTAAATATTTTCGTTTGTCACCTCTCAGGCATTTTGAATGTACCCTCTTCTCGTAAATTTATTACGCTTATATATTTGTACCGTTTCCAGGCAAAAATTCCTCTATGGAATACCCAAATAACTCAAAATCCGGCTTATACATTTCATAAAGTAATCGAATTGCTTCTTCAGTTATTGTTGAAAAGTACTGTAAAGCTAGTGCATTATTAGCGGTACTATAGCCTTCCCAACTCGAAACATATACTAAATTTATACAAACATATACTCGAAACATATGCAAACTCGAAACATATACTAAATTTTAAACGGAGCATTTTAAAAGCTGCCCACAAAATTTTATGAAATTCGGTGCAGCTGTTCTCCTGTGATGATGAGACAAATTCATAAATAAAGAGACCCACACACAGACCGATTTCATTTTTTATTTACATAGATTTAACATTCAACTTTAGCAGTTATTAATCAGTAATTATAGCGAGTTCATGTTTATGGTGTGAAAAATCACTTTCACGTGCCAATGTGATATGATGGTAATGTGCCAATGATGAGGTAATGTGCCAGTTTGATAGGACTGTATTCACTTAGTTCTTATAAAACACAAAATAAATAAAGAACTAAATTCCTCCGAAAACATAAATCTGCTCAAACTATAATATTAGTTGAGTTTAATTTTATTTTTTAATAAGCATTTTTAAATTAAATTTTTCTTAGAGTAACCACTTTACCCAGTCTTCTCCTATGTAGATTATAAATAATCATAATAAATTTCTAAACAATGTAATGCAAAATGAAACATTAAAGCGCTTTAAATCGCCGAAAAATGTCAATTTTTGAATATTCAGGAAAAACTTTTGATTCTTCAAAGAACCCCTAAATAGAAGTCTAAGGGGGGTGTCATCTCAAGCCAAACATTTAACTTGACACAGAAGAACAGAAGATTCATTTTTAAATATTTTCTTTTGTCCTTTTGACCTCTCAGGCATTTTGAATGTACCCTCTTCTCGTAAATTTATTACGCTTATATATTTGTATCGTTTCCAGGCAAAAATTCCGCTATAGAATACCCAAATAACTCAAAATCCGGCTTATACATTTCATAAAGTTCTCGAATTGCTTCTTCAGTTATCGTTGAAAAGTACTGTAGAGTTACAGAATTATTAGTGGTAGTATAGCGTTCCCACCACTCACTGCTCGAATCAATTCCTATTTTGCGAAAAGCGTATGGAAAATCCTGCCTTGCTGTTTCTAGCTTTCCGATAAAGTCATAGTCGACTTCACAAGGCCCACATCGACTCCAGAAAGGTGCCCAATGTGGGTTAACGGCGTATCTCTGCTTGGAGGAATGGGTTAAGTACCAGACAAATTCCGCAAACGTTATTTTGTCTATTGCCGCTCCCTTTGGCCTCAGTTGCGTCATTATTGGCTTCCAATATCTGTAATTGGAATAAGAAATACTATGAAGAAAATTATATTTTCAGAAAATACAAAATAAGCACTATAAGGGAAAACAGGGGAAATGTAACACAAGCAATTGTAACTGCGGTTCAAAAAAGGTTAACTGAAAGGATTATCTTTGGAAAACCATCCCTGAACGCAATTTACTCATAGACGGCGCAGACTAAGTTGATGGCGACCTCCCCCTACGATATTTATCGATTACTTCACTGACTATATCCACCTCAATTTAGGCGTGGAAACAGTCTTAGCTATCAGTTTCTCCTGAAGAGCGTAGATAAGGTCCAATTAACCCAACATCTGTCTAAAAGTAGACATGAATGTGGCTATAGACAACATTAGGTTCTAGAGTGTCATTCTACCATCGTTGACAAAGTCCTTGACCACTCGACAACTATTTCCAAGGAGAGATCTAGTTGATAGTTGATATTAGTATTTTCCTTCCGTCTGGTACTTGGCAACTATGCAGAAAATGCAATTAAAATCTGGCTCTTCTAAAACAACATCAAAATGCACTCTCGACTCTATCTTACAAAAGTGAATTTGTCTCTGATAAAGTAAAAATGAAGAAGTCTGCCTTCCATGAAGCAAAAGCAGATTCCATTAAAATCGTGAATTTTCCCATTTTTATATAGGGGCGCAAATCAATGGAGTATGGTATTTCGTTGTCCGTTCATTCATTCAGGGCCTAGTGCGACATTTGGAGGTGACTATTTTGTCTGTTTTTATTGATCGTCGAAATGACCCTCATTCTATATATATGAACATTCATTTCCCTTTCTTCACACTCCCCATCTGCAGGGAGGTCTTCCTCTACTCTCCGTCATAGTTCGAATAGCTCCCCTATTTGACAGAAAACATAATTTTATTAATTTTAGTAGTTCCAATAGTGGCAATTTTTACTACTTTCTTTGCTGTATTTAACGTCTCACTCTCCTCTTGTCTCACCTACAGTTTGGCAAAAGGCACTATTCCCATCGCGTTTGTGAGCGAGGTACCGTGACATTAATGAAAACACACAAGTAAATTTTAAACTTAGGCCAGGCAAATGTTCCACCCACCCCAACGCGGTAGGTTTAAGCTGCACTCAAGCGGGAATGAATGTGTGCATGAAAACGGTGTTATACTTCAAAACGTGATTCCACCCCTACCTCAGAATAAGTCACTGATAAGTTTAGGCAAAAGGGTGTTATCAGTATAGATAATTCTCAATTTAGAGTAGCCGAAATATCAGCAAATTAGACACTTCAAAATAGTTTTTCATGATAGCATCCAAAAAACGGCAAAGGTGTAATTCAACTTTGAAACCCGTGCCGAAGATGTACATTATTTTTTCACTGTGAAAGAAGTAAATTCGTTGCATTGCATATAGAGAAGGTCATGCGCTATCTGCGTCAGATTTTTTAAAATTATAGTTCTACACATATAGTCATCAATAAAATAAGCTTAAAAAATTCCATTCGATTTTATCAATTTCTTTGAGAGATATTGTGACAGATGCGCACAAATATACAGACATTATTGCAAAAATAGTTGATTCGAACACAAGGATGCTCAAGATGGGTCTTCCTATCAAAATCCGGGGGGTGGGGAGAATTTTTTATCCTAAAAAAATATTTTCCCTTTACATTTATATGTATGGTACAGAAAGCAGAAAGATACACTAGAAATCCAATTGCATTATATAATAATTTTCCAGTTTAATTCAGATGCACCCTTGATGTAAAACTCGTGATTATACGTTTCATCGTTTCTTCTACGTTGTCACAGATTAAAAAAAATCTGATTTGGGCATCACACGACTTTTACTACAAAATAAAATTTATTTTCTCTACCTTTCTTTTATAATTCATTAAATTCAATTTAATAGCCCAAAATAACACGGATAATTATTTAAAATGACATTGAATTTGTAATTTTATTTCAGTTATCGTTTTCATTTGACTACTGCACATATTTTTAAAGACTTAATATTCCGGTTGCTTCGAGTAAAATTCCTCTGCGTGACGTAATACGAATTTTCTTGGGCACTGCTGCTGCATTGCCTTTTTAATTAGGCAATCATCCTTTTTTATTCTTTCACATTCAAAAGTAATTAGATTATTATTCCTGTATAAATGATTTACAATTATATTTCTGTATATACTGATATGTGTACTCGAATTCCATTGACATAGAAAGTTGTATTCAAAATTAAAATCGTTTCTATTATCATACATTGTGAAATGTCTAGCATTATTTTCATTTTCTATTATATTGAGGTCAAGGAATTTTTAAAATATCCGAATTTTTTCTTTGATTTTTAATTAAAAAGATCTTCTGTATAAAAATGAAATTCTATATCTTAACTGGGGTTATTTGTCCCCGTCACCACATCGTCAAGGGTCGATATATATTGTGTATATATATATATTTATATACATATATACATACATATATATACATATATATGCATATATATATATATATACATATATATATACATATATATACATATATATACATATATATATATATATATATATATATATACATGTATATACATATATATATGTTAAAGTAAATACAGGAACAGATTGAAAAAGGATGGGGGGAGGCATAAAGGAAGTGAGGGGAAATGAATGGAGAGTATTTACAGGAACGACAGAAAAAAGGCCGGGGAGGGATTGTGACCCCCCGTTCCCGGTTAAAGCGCTTTTACTCCAGAAACACTCCCGGTGCCTCTGTCTTCCTGAAACACTCCTCCGTCCGATGAAATCAATGAAACATCCCAAAGTAAAAAGACCATGAAGTACAAAAGGGCTCAATATACGAAATTAAACCTAATCTGACCTTACAGCAGAATTCTCGAAGACCGATTTATTTTTTATCATGTAAAACTGTTTTTTTCCTTCTTAAAGACCAAGTCTACATAGTGCCTTAGATATCGAAGCGGATAATGGAATTTTGCTGCTTCTTGGAGTAATTTATTGATACTGTGTTGCTGTTCCTCTTCTTCTGTATTAAGACGTCTATATCGATTTAAATGATTAATGATAACATTTATGAATATACCACTACTTAAATTGGATTTCCAGTCTATTATAAAATTAATATCGAAATCAAAATTGTCCCGTTTGTCATAAATTTTAAAACGCATTTTGTCATATTCATTATAGTAAATACTAATATATCCAGAAAATCAACAGTTCCTTGATTTGTATACTGAGTTTCTATAAGTTCCAGGCATTTAGGGTAAAACCCAAATTCAATATGATCATGTTGATTTGTATGTCCAATTATCACATCGTCAACAAAGCGGTAGAATGGCAATTCATTAACCAAATAAGTACCTTGTTCATACTTGTTCAAGTATATATCCGCAAGAATGGAGGAGCATCCCCCGCCCATTGGGATGCTCTGTATTTGGGGATAAAAACCCATTCCGTTGTGCAGATATATATACATGTATATTCATATATATATTTATATACATGTATATATGTATATGTATATATATATATATATACATATATATATTTATATATATATATATATATACATATATATATATATATATAATATATATATATATATATACATACATATTTATATATATATATATATGTGTGTGTGTATGTGTGTGTGTGTGTGTGTATGCACAAATCCATGATTTAGACTAAGCCCCTGTCCACGTGTATAGCATTAATGCTTGGATATTATTTATTTTTCTTTTATCCTTTCCATACCATTGCTTTTTGAAGATTTCTTTAACTTGGTGATTCGAAATTTTTTTTTTCCATGTGATTTATACTTTTATTTTGTAAGCTTCTGAGAAAGTTAAGTATTTCGAGTTACAGCTTATCACTTTTCTTTCATTGGAATTTCAAACTATTATTATTATTGACATCATTTTATTTATTACCTGCATTTGCGCAAGAAATAAAATGTATCTTGCATTGTCTTTCCAATTTACTCATTTTTCTTACATTTGCATTTTTGCAAAGTATCCTTAATTTTTTTAGTATGCTACAGTAATTATTATTTTTTTTACAATCTCTTTAAAATTATGCTGCATGTGCCCTAAATTTAGTAATAGAATTTGCTATATTTTAATTTTACTTTCGTCCAACGTTATTAGAAGAATTCTGTTTCTCGTATTCTTCTGATATATTTCATGGCTTTTTTAGACTATGTTTATTTTTTATAATACGTTTATAATATAATATGTATTATAATTTGTACTTCTCCGTACTGATTATTTAGTTAATTTCTTTTGTTTTAATTTGTATATTGCTTACGTTCTTATATTAAATTACTATTTACATTTTGGTTCTAATCTAGTGCTGCCATCTATTGTTTATTCTTCTTGCTTTTAATACTTATTTTGATCTTTTGGGTAATTATTTATTTGCGTTTAATGTTATGTATTGATGAATTATTGAAGCTTTTTCAACTGTACTTTTCAGTACAATCTTTACTTTATTTTTTACTTATACGTAATGGATTTTAAGTGAATCTAATTTTTACACTTTTGTATTATTTAACACTTGGTGTTTTTTATAATCTAGTTTATAACTAATGTAACTATATCATTATGTTTTCTATTATTTTGTAATTTCCACCTGTTTCTTATTAGGATTGGGATTTACATGGACTTAGTTGTTTATACTTATATATAAGCAATTACTTTATTTCTATTATAATTCTCTCTATGTTATATTGTCATACTAATAATTTTACTTATACTATTATGAAACACACTACCTATACGACTTAGTGACTTGCACACATATTTATACTTATTTTTATGTAATTTAATAAATATTGCCCGGTATTTTCAATTTATGTTGGGAATTGTTTAGACCGATTCTAAGTCAATTTCAAATAAAGAATGTATATGTAAAGTAAACGATTATATTCAATTTCTAAATCCAGACTTGGGGCATATAGTTACAGGAGATTTAAATATAGTTGAAGACAATTCGTTAATAACCATAGTGTCTTTCCGCACTAAATTTAGATTACTCTCTTGTAATAATTATTTTAAAGTTTGATAATCAACTAACGTTGATCTTGATAAATATATACACACGACGGTGGTTAAAAAAAAAAGTGACAAGTCCTGTGAGAGAAAAGATTTATTCACGAAATCAAAGAGATACACAAGTTTAGCAAGGCACTGGCACATATTATTTTTCCACATAGTCACCATAGTTATGAAAGCATTTATCCATCGGTAAACCAATCTATCGAAACCGGCATAAAAGAAATCAGGGTCCAGATCGCGGAGACACTCAAAAACGGCTTACTGAACTTCGGCATCGGTTGTGAAATGGCGACCTGCTAGGTGCTTCTTCAACAGTCCGAAGAGATATATATCGATTGGTGAGAGATCCTTACTGCAGGATGGGTGTTCCAGTACATTCCATCGGAAATGCTGTACCAAATCACGTGTAACCGAGGCTATTCTTACAGCAGATAAATGACTATTGGCGTTCAAATACCAAAGTATTACTCAAAGTATCTTTTTCCATGAATGGAACGAGCTAGATCCACAAGGATGACGTCATCAAATTTATCGCATGGTATTACATATGAAAAGTGAACATGTTTCTCAATAAGAAATATTTTTTTTTTATTTTATATGACTTTTGATAATTTTTTTGAAAAATGTGCAATATCTCGAGAACGGTTCATGTTAGCGTTCCAAAATTTATGTCAATCGTTTTCTAATGCAAAAATTACATAAGAAATGTCTATTTGTGTAACTTTATCAGCGGGTTTGATATTTTGATAATTTATTCAAAATTTCACTCGAAAGTATAGGGGAGTTCTGAACATTCGATTGCGTATAAAAACAATAGGCTTCCAGTGTTTATCGATTGTGATTTTTGTACCAAATTTCTTTCGAGTCGGTCCATTCGTTCGTCCGTTATCGTCTCCACAGTCTCACTGACACACACACACTCACAGACATCACTTCAAAAATGCTTGATTCGTGATCAGGGATGCTTGAAACGTGCTCTCCCGTCGAAAATCCGAATTCGGATTTTCTACCCCATCACAATACTTTCCTTATACATTATATATATAAGGAAAGTAAAAAAAACTATTTTAATTTTAATATCAACAAGAAAGATCAATCATGCATAAGCATTGATTATGAAACACTTTCCAACTGAAATGCAATTTCATTTAAAAATTTCTAAAATGTGATACATTCAGTGGTGATATCTTTTACATTATCACAGTACTACATTAATTTATTATACTTAAATATTTAAAACTGTATCGAAATATAAATCATCTGATTCTCTATGCAAAATCAATGAATATTTCATTCATATAACTTGTATTCCAGACTTCAGAGCTAAATAATTTTATGTGAAAATAATTCAGCAATTCTTATGTAACTCACCCTACAATCGCTTGAAATATTTGCATTCTGCATAAGTTAAAATTAGGCTTCGTTGACGAAATAATAAATGTTTAGGGATCATTTAAAATCACAACTATTGTAATTGCATTGGCACGGAATTTAGATACACATATAATACACAGATACACAGATAATATATGTGTGTGTGTGTGTGTGTGTGTGTGTGTGTGTATTCAAAGTATTGGAATCTTACCGAAGATCGGAACTCGAATTTTCGAAGGATCTACACGTTTTGGGACTTCTAGAACACGAAAAAACTATTTTTAGGAAGACGTCTGTATGTGTAAGGGTCTATCTGTGTATATTTCTGTGTGTCAGTGAGGCTATTACATCCACTCTAATTGAAAAAATTATGGACCGAATTTCATAAAATTTGGTAGGTACTTTTTTCTGGGAAATCCTGATGTTCATTAGATTATAGTACGATTCGTAGTAAAAGAATCTGCTATTCTTTGCGAAATGGCCGGCAGAAATTGCCTTTATCCACTCTAGCTAAAAACTAAAGGAACAAATTTAACAAAATTTAGTGTATAATATTTCAATAACCTACAAGTGATTTATATACCAAATTTAACAAAATTTGGTACATAAATCATTTGTAGGTTGTTCTAGTACGATTAGGGAAAGAGGAACGGGCTGTTTTTGCGAAATGGCCCGCAAAAATCGTTAAATATAAAAATAAAAGACTACGTGTGCTCAATTATATCAATTAAATTCCTATTATATACGTGATTTTTGACAACAAAAAGAATAGACTAAGACTAGCCGTTCTTGAGATATTCTAGTTTTTTCGCGTTTTCGCTACGCCACCTTTGACAATAAGTCCAGCTATCAAATGAGAACCAAATTTAAGTTTAACGTGCAAATTCAATGTCATTTAAAATACTTATGGCTATTATTTTGTACAGATAAACTCAAATTATTATTGAATAAATAAGGAGAACATGAATATGAGTCTGCAGGGAAAGACATGTGCTGCCCACATCAGAAATTTTAAGAATATTACAACAATGATTTATAGAAGTGAACGGGGATTATTTGCAGGCCATTTCGAAAAAAATGAATGATCTATATTTAAAGATCCACCAAATTTTTGTAGAATAAAATGTTCAACAAATTTAAGCTGTGTACCAAATATTAACTCTCTAGGACGTAGGAAAGTGCATTAAAAATGCCATCAAATAAGTATATCATGAAAAGTTATATAAATTTAAAAAGAAAATTGAAAAGATGTTATCAACCAAATTTATTTTAAAATGTGAAGCCTCTCTCGTATACAAAACGATTTAACTCTTGGAAAGATATTTATTATATAATATATCTCTTTTTTCTTTCTGGAGGAAAAAGGAAGAAAGTCAGAATTTAATTGAATTGGTTTTTTTCCCCATATAAAATAATTTTTAATTAAAAAACTACTTAATATATTTTACTGAAATTTTTTTTATATATTTTATGGAATAATGTGAATATTTCCTAAAAATTTCGAAGCAATTTGTGACTTTTAAATTTGCTTAAAAAATGTTTGAAAAATTAGGTCCCATAGGGTTCAATGTATTCATTCAATCCGGGTTCAATAAAAAACTAATTGGGTGATATTATTTATTTATATTCCCATAGGTCCCACAGACCGTCTGAACAACATACTAAAATTTCATTTTGATTAAGTCATTTTTACGGCAGTTATCGTCGTGCTAATGGACAGACAGACAGACAGACAGAATGAGCAAAGTCATAAACACTTTTCAAATATGTTGTAGAGTGTTAATAAAATCATACCATTTAATTCCTGTAACTCTATTCTATTGTTTAGAAATATTATAATCAGTTTCTTAGAATTTATAGATTATCTGATAAAAAATTTCATGCTATGCATATAAATAATCTAAAAATTACCAGCAATTTATATAAATATCCCTCTTATTTTGTATATGGTATAGTTAAAAAATTTAAATTAGCTAGATTTTCATAATTCTATTCATAGGTTTTAACATTTTACAACAAAGTTGAAAAGTGTGTATGACTTTGTTCATTCTGTCTGTCTATCCGTTGGCACGATAACTGCCTTAAAAATGACTTAATCAAAATGATATTTTAGTGTGTTGTTCAGACGATCTGTAGGACCTATGGGAATATAAATGAATAATATCACCCAATTAGTTTTGGATTGAACCCGGGTTGAAGAAATGAAATACATTGAGACCTATGGGACCTAATTCTCCAAACATTTTTTAAGCGGATTTAAAATTCACAAATTGCTTCGAAAATTTTAGGTAATATTCAAATTGTTCCATAAAATATATAAAAAAAATTCAGCGAAATATATTCAGTAGTTTTTTAAATAAAAATTAATATATTAATAACAACTCTTATATGAAGCGATCACGTGACCATGATATGAAAAGCTCACGTAACTCACTTCAAAATGATATATGGCATCCATCTTGTCTC
Organism: Amaurobius ferox; assembly: GCA_951213105.1. Taxonomy (NCBI): domain Eukaryota; kingdom Metazoa; phylum Arthropoda; class Arachnida; order Araneae; family Amaurobiidae; genus Amaurobius; species Amaurobius ferox. The sequence continues at coordinate 107,881,071 of OX578145.1, read as the reverse complement.
AAAATCGTGATTTTTGAAGTTCTTTTTAATTCATATTGAGTGTTGTATCCGTCCTAAAATCACTTTATTTTGGCTTAAATTCTGTTCATCTACATACTGAAACAACGCAATTACAATATATTTCAGTTTAAATGGTCATCCAAATTTGATTATTTCTACAACGAAGCCTATTTTTCACCTATGTAAAATGTAAACAGCAAAATATGTAGAATGAGTTCTATTAGAATTGCTGTATTTCTTTAACACAAAATCATTTAGTTCATGGAGTCTGCATAGCTGATATGAATGAAATATTCATTGATTTTACAATGAGAAGGGCAATTTATTTCGATGAAGTTTTACGCATAGAGTTTAATTACTTGTAGCTAAATGGTCTTAATATTTAAATAAAATAAATTATTATAGTATTGTGATGAATGACATGAACGGGAAATTATTTATGAATGAAATGCTGCTTTTATAGAGAGAGCCAGTCGTGTTATTTTTTCTATGACGTCATTTGAATGAATTTCAGTTGTTTTCGATGAAGTTTTCAAATATTATAAATTATCGTAGTATTATGATAATTCAAAAATTATTACCGAGGAATGTATCCCATTTTAGAGATTTTTAAAGCAGGCAATTTATATTTCAATGCCGTCATTTGAATGAAATTCATTTTTTTCGATGAAGGTTTAAGTTTTCAAATATAATAAATTAATGTAGTATTGTGATACGTTTTAAAATATTACCGAGGAATTTATTGCATGTTAGACATGTTTAAATAAAATTGCATTGAAGTTGGAAAGTGTTTCATAATCAATGCTTTAAGCATGATTGATCTTTCTAGCTTGTATTAGCCTGATATCTCCATTCTCTTGTTTTAATATTATTTTTACATCCACTTAAACATTAACCTTTCTATTCTTAGCACCTCCTTTTGGTAGCTGTGATTGAATATTATCACGTTTTCTTGCCTTTTCGCATTACTGTTATCTATTTCTTAGGAATGGCAACAGTATATAATTTTTTTTCTTTGCGAATGGCAACACTGATCTCTTCATTCTGGGTTACCGGTTTCAACAGTTAGTGCATTTGTTGTGGTATTTTCCAGGTATTCTTGTTTCCATTTACTTTTTCTTCTTTATGTATGTCATGCAAGTAGAAATAGTTTAAAATTATAATCTATCTATTTCTTCAGAAACATACATTTTTTGCATTTGCTTCTGCAAAATACTTTGACCGAGGAAAAGTTTTGGAGAAGTGAACACATCCATGATTTAGGCTTAGTCCTTGTCCACGTGTATAGAATTAATGCTTGGATTTCATTTATTTTTCTTTTATCGTTTCCATACCATTGCTTTTTGAAGATTTCTTTAATTTGTCGATTCGAATATCTTTTTTTTTTTGCTTGTGAGAAAGTTAGGTTTTTAGAGTTACAGCTTTCCACATTTCTTTCATTGGACTTTCAAGCTATTATTTTATATATATATATATATATATATATATATATATATATATATATATATATATATATATATATATATATATATATATATATATATATATATATATATATATGTATGTATATATAATGTATAAAAACCCAACGGAAAAAAATACCCGTACATGCAACCTATCCTATAACGTAAATCTAGGATTGTCATGTGCTGAAGTGAAGGGTTTCCATAATCGGCGATTTAACGGCAATTTGGCGGCATTTTGACACATTTAAAAGATTCGAGAAGAACGTCGAAATAATGAATATTCAACGATATATAAGAGATTTCTAGAAGATACTATAGAATGTCAATAAATGGAGCCATCACTCAGTTGGAGCGGAGTGAACGTGATACGAGCTACATTGAGCTGTGACATACATCAAAGTTTTGAGAATATTATTGGCTAATTTGTGAAATTAGTGGAGCATTTAATTGCTATTTTACTTTACCTAATAGTAGTTCAGTGATCTTGTAAGGATCTTGTAAGAAATTTGGAATCATTCTTGTAACTTTAACTTACCCACGATTCCAGGATATACGTCCAGGATATGGTCTCATTCATGGGGTTTCTGGAATCTTCACAACCGTGTATGGTAGTGACTGGAAAAGCAATGCAGGAACAGGATTTGTTACAACGTATGCTCTGGATTCGCGGGTGTACGTTCAGGGTATAAGAATAAGTTCAATTTCTGGACAACATGTTTCTTCACAAAGACAGCGTAAACGCGAGATCAATATACAGAAAAACAACTCCATAAATAACTTACAAGATGACTAAACAACTGTCAGTGCAGTTCGTATCACGTCAACTCCGCTCTAACTGAGAGACTAGAAAAGCAATGGAGGAATAGGAGTTGTTATAACGTATGCTCTGGAATCGTGGGTGTACGCTCGGGATACAAAAATAAGTCCAAATTTCTGGGTAACATGTTTCTTCACAAACACAGCGTAAACGGGATCAAACTACAGTAAAACAACTCGATAACTAACTTACAAGATCTCTAAATAACTGTCGGGTACATTAAAGCAGCAATTAAATACTACACTAATATAACAAAGCAGGCGATAATATTCTCAAAAATCTGACGTATGTCCCAGTTCAGTGTAGTTCGTATCGCATCAACTCCGCTCCAACTGAGTGATGACTCCGTTTATAGACCCTCTATAGAAACCTCTAGAAATCTCTCATACCTCATGTTCGTTATTTAGAGGTGTTTCTTGAACCTTCAAAAAGCTATCAAACATTGCCAAATAGGCAATAAATCGCCACATCTGGCAACGCCCCTTCGAACTTCAGTACATGGAAACCCTAGATTCAAGTCATAGAAAGGGTTACTTGCACGGGTATTTTCTCCGTATCCTATTCAAAAAAGACGCCATTCATTTTACACGTTCGTAACAAAATTTAGCGATATATCTCAAACTTATGAAATCCATGTAAGAATTAGACATAATCGCCCGTAAAAGTGAGGTATTTTGACATATTTACCAACTTTGTTTGGGAATTATGAAAACGCGCCGGTAAAAGTGAGAAATTGAATGAAATTTCTCAAGCTTACCAAAATGATTGATGGTTATATATATATATATATATATATATATATTGGGTGGTCATAAAAAACCTTCCCCGATATATGAACCCCTAGCGGCATATCCCCTCAACCAATCCAAGGAAAATTTCAGATATTGTTATTTGAAGGTATGCGTTCGAGATTGTGATGATTTCAAACAATAGAGATCTCACGGTTACGGTTACAGTGAACAAATTTCGACATTTTCGAATGGTAACACCCACTTTTTTTTTTCCTGCGCAAATTGATCAGCGCATTGAAAAACCATAAATGGCGTTGGAACGATACGCGTATGACGAAAATTGGCGAGGTAAACCATTTGCAAAGAAGAGCATTGTAAAGGACCAACGACGACACGTAGAGGAGGTACATTGACGCACTTTATATAATTCACAGGGATAGACTGTAGAAGCATCAATTACAGAACACCATGTGCAAAGCATTGCTTGTGGGAAACCTTTAATAAGCAGTGTTTGAAGATTGTTTCTTCAATCAGGTGTTCGAACGTGCCAACAAGATGAGACTTACAGGAAAACAACGAGGTGAATTGATAAAGCTGTTTTATCTGAAAAGAGAAAATGCTGCCGAAGCTGTGCGAGTTTATCGGCGAAATCATAAGCTAAGACGAGGCCCATGTTCCGTACGAACTGTACGTGATTTGGTAAAAAAAATTAAAGAAACTGTATGCACATGTGATAGACCGCGATCCGGACGACCATCTGTCTGTTCCTGTTGAGGTTGTTGCGGAAGTTCATAATACGATTACTGCAGGTCCATTGCGTACTGCAAGAAGTGTTGCCCGCAATTTGGATGTACCGGAAACCACAGTCCTCAAACTTCTGCGCTCTATTCTGCGATGTTTACTTATCGATTCCAGCGAGTCCAAATGTTGCAACCTGGAGACGAGCAACAGCGTGTTGACTTTGGGAATTTTTTCCTCATCAGATATGATGGCGATAGCAGGTGGCCGAAGCGGATATTATGGACGTATGAGGCACATTTCTCCTTAACTAGGAACGTAAACTCCAAGAACTGCGTTCACTGGGCTGACGAAAATACTCACGATGTGGCACCAGTGCCTTTACACGAAGCTAAAGTGACTGTGTGGTGCGGCATCGCAAGCACATTCGTTCTCGGTCCGTACTTCTTCGAAGAGATCAATTCCAATGGTATGCAAACGTGCACCATCACAGGTCCTCTGTATAAAACAAATTGCAGCAGCCAAATGTCGTTAATGACATTGTATGGGTGCAAGATGGTGCTTCTTCACACCTCGCTACATGTGTTTGACAAGTGCTGCAACAGAACTTTGGTGATAGAGTCATATCACGTAACTTTGTAGTTTCGTGGCCACCGCGATCCCCTGACCTCACTCCGATGGATTTATGGTTCTAGGGTTATCTGAAACCTAAGGTGTACACATCAAATCCAAGAGATTTGCCAGAATTGAAAGATGCCATAAAACCTGAAGTTAATACAGATTCCACCTGCAATGTAACGGTCGTCATTGTTGTCAACAATGTCCCGCATACAATGCGTTATCGCGTTATCGACTGCGAAGGTGGGCACGATGAAAACTTGTAATTCCAGTTCAAGTTTTTTCCCCTATCCCCTCTTGTGTTGTCATTGGTCCTTTATAATGCTCTTCTTTGCAAATGTTTTATGCCGCCAATTTTCTTTATACGTGTATCGTTCCAACTCCATTAATGGTTTTTCAATGCGCTGATCAATTTGCGTAGGAAAAAAAGTAGGTGTTGCCATTCGAAAATTGTTCACTGTAACCGTAACCGTGAGAGCTCTATTGTTTCAAATCATCACAACCTTGAGCGCATACTTTCAAATAACAGTATTTGAAATTTTCTTTCGATTGATTGAGAGAACGCCCCGCTAGGGGTTCATATATCGGAGAAATTTTTTATGACCACCCTGTACGTATATATATATATATATATATATATATATATATATATATATATATATATATATATATATATATATATATATATATATATATATATTTATATATATATATATATATATATATATATTATATATATATATATATATTTATATATATATATATATATATATATATATATATATATATATATATATTTATATATATATATATATATATATATATATATATATATATATATATATATATATATATATATATATATATATATTTACAGTTTCAGATAACAAAAATATTTACCTCTTGTAGAAAGATTTGTTATCCGTCTCCGCTTTATTCCTGAAGGCTGAAACCAAACGTTCAAAAGGATGCCGAACGAACATAATCTTGAAAAATCTTTTAGCTGTCGTAGAAGGATAATACGTCGGACTCACACGTCTTAATCTCTGGTTCGCTATGCTGTGAATGTGTTTCGTTGCCACTGTAATGTTAGTAATGTTTAGGAAGTAGCGCTTGAGATGTGTCGATGCAACTTTGGGGATAAAACAAAAGAACAGACCGATCCCTTCTTCGGCCACGATCGGACAAAGTTGTGAACCGCAATAGACTGGTTTACCGTTTTGCCGATTTTCTGCCACTTTCCACCCTTTCTGCATCATTCCATCTCGTTTGCACACTTCACGTACTCTTTGTACTCTGTTCTCATATTCCTTCCCCAGCAGAAGTGTCAAGGATGTATCTGTCTGGAAATGTAAAGTAAAATAATACTTTAAAGTTATATAACAAGTGTGAGACTAAATTCGATTTTTTAATATATTCCTATTCGATATATTCGAAATATAGTATTTGTATCCACTTGTATTACAAGAAGTTTCAGAAAAAAGTAAAAACAAGATAAAATTATCAAAAACTTCTTTTAAAAATTGATTTGCCTTTCCCAATTTGATGACCTAAAATTTCGCAGTTCATACATGTCCACAATGTATGCAGAATTCAAACGTTTGACAATTTTAAAGTAAACAATACTTGTAACATTTGCATGACTATGCTTTTTACGATGGGAACATACTTGATAATATTTAAAGTTGTTATCGAACTGAATAATACATAATACACTGGTGCACTGAATTTGATGTAAATATAACAAAACTTTAATTTAAACAAATTGCAGGTGCATTTTTGAGGAAACGGTCGAATTTCTCTTATCGTATAATTTTGTGCAACATTTGGTAATCCCAAAAATTAGTATTTTTCTAACTGCACACCCACCGTTAACGCACACTTCATGAGCTGACTGTAAATATGTCAATTCCCGATGTCGGGCGAATTACATTGATTCCAAAATTTGGGATTAATTCCTAAATTCTAATAAAAATTGTATATTTGAAAATGCGCACGCTCCTGTTGTGTGCATTTCAAAATTTGTGGTTACATTATATAAACTGATGTTTGTAAGAATGGACAATTTCGGTCTATTTTTTTATTTCTTTATTCGATTCGAAATGTTTCAAAATGAAGAAAAACATAAAAAAATTTATTCTCCGAGCCATATTTATCTTTATATTTGCAATCAAAGTTCGCCTTTCTGATTTTTGCGGGAAAACGATCCAATTTGGCGCGAACGGCATGTGACGTTACAAGGTTCCAGTCGTTCTCATCGCGCGAATCTGTGAATGTGTGTTTACATTCGAAAAGTTCAGATTATTATGTCTAATACTTATAAGTATTGCGTAGTTCCAATGTGCACTTCTACTAGTATCACATCACCAAATAAAATATTTATATCTGTGCCTAAAAATGTTTTTCGTAAAAAATGGTGTCAAGCAATGAATACTAAACAAAATCCACCACTGTCATTAAAGACAACTCGTTTTGTATATGAAGATCATTTTGAAGTAAGTTACATTTATGTTATTTTTTAAATTAGTATTTCATATTTGAAAATTAAGCTCTTTTAAACGAAAATTTTAATTATATTTACGGTGTCAAATCAATAATGGACATCATTCCCTATATGTACTTTACATCTTAATATAAATCACACAGCTTCTTCATTTTACAATTTAACATTCCATCATAGTCTTTTTGTAAGACAGGATGCCATTAGGTGATTATCAATGCCAATAAGATGTTATAATTAGAAATGCAATGTTCCCTTGATTCAAAATTATGTAAATTAATTCATGTGTCACTAAAAAAATATCTTATTTTGATTTTTCTACTAATATTCATATATTATTATATATTTATTGGTGCAATTATATTTATTGATGCAATTTCATAGGTAATAAAATTATTTTTATAGCTAAATAGAAAATATGCAACACAGATTAAATTTTAGAGGGTTGACTACTAATGGTACATAATAATCTCTGAATTGCATTTGATGTTGAATTTTGTTTTTAATATTAGAGTAATGAAATAGAAAAGAAAAATTAAGAAGTGTATAGATAATAAATCAGTGTCTGTATAATCAAATTTTTAAGGCTTTTGTATGAGAAGTTTTTACTATGATTTATTAAACTTAGAAAATTCTTAAGAGTGAGCACTACTGGCTCGACACTCAATGTTTTGTTTTGGTTTTACAAATGAACTTAAACCCAGATTCAAAGTGGATTATTGACATCATCCTATGTTTAGTTTGTGATGTTCACACTGAATATTACGATTTTCGTAAATTCTGGTAAATATAAAACGATGGAGATAAAGGTTAAGAGTTAAAACTTCAAATTAAGAAAATGCCAATATCGTTTCAGTCAATAATTCTTGTGGCGCTGAGGTAAGTTAAGTAGTCCTGCATTGTATGTATTTCAATGGCTAAATATCTGAAATATTTATTTAAACTGCCAAATTTGTAAAAATATATTATTGACTCAATACAACGTAAAGCAGAAATAATTTATTAGGCAGAATCAATTTATTTTTATCTCCAAATAGTCTGTACTATATCCTACAACTATGAAAAAATACTGGTTAATCATACTCATAATTAGAGAAATCTTAATTTAAAAATAATCAGAAATAAATATACTAAATACTACGCCTTTCTTTTGTGCCATATAGCAATAGAGGCTGCTTTCTTAACACTAATAACACCTAGATATAATTCTCAAAGCATTGTGGCATTTTCAAGCATTTCATCTATAGGAGTTTTATCGCCTCCTTTTAAAAACTCCACAAAACATTTTGTTCTGAAAAGATGTTTCATGCTTTGGAACAACTTGTTTATGAACCCATTTTCACGCTTACTGAATAGTAAACAATATCTTGCACTGCCTTCATCAAAACTGAATATATTAGGGCATTATTTAAAATTAATATTATAAATTAAATTAGGGCATTATTTTTCAACTGTTAATTTAAGAAATTTTGCTACATTTTTTAAAGGTGAATTTTTTTTTTACTTGATATAAATATGTATTTGAGCATGTAACATTTTTATATAATAATAGAGATTCGATTTAAGCACCTTTTATACTGAACAGTTTTACTGAACAGTTTACTGTTCTAGTAAAAAATGTACCCAGTGTTGCCAAGGATTATTTTTTAAGTAGGGTTTGAAAAATTGATTTCATTCTATTCAATTTTTCAAAACGTATAGTCGTGCTCTGCCCACTTTTTAGCAATAATTTTTTAAAGCAAATAAACACAATTCACATGTACACACTAAACACCTATTAAATTACGCCCTCACTGATAAGCTTGAACTATAAAGCTAGCTTACAGGAAGGCGTGGCTATTTCTTCCCCTATTTTCAATCCTTTATAAACAACGTAATGACAGACAATGTTTGGATATGGGATGTGACTTTTCAAGAATGAAAATTGCATAATTTCTCCATACATCTCCTTATTACATAAATACATATGATAATTTTGGTTTGGACATAATAACTCCAAAACGAATGCACCTATTGTTATCATACTTTGAGTTTAGCTACTTTAGCTACATTACACTAGAAACTAAATCATTATATATTAAGTAAACTCATTATTAGAACATGAATATACAGCACAGTGTGACATATTTTACACTAACCCCATCTGAAATATTGTGAAACAATTTTAACGTTTCCCAACATGAAGTCAAAATCTCGAATTGGAAAATTTTAAAAAACATTACCTTTTCAATATTAATTTTTCTTTTCAATAATTTTTTTTTGTCACAAAATGAAATCTAAAACGTTAAAAAAAATATACAGATATATTTAACTTAAATACTTTTATAATACTAATGAACATGCATGTTATAATAATAACTACTTAAGTCCAGATGTTAAATGCAAAATTTTCAAAATTCTATAATTCCGATTTATAGTTTTTCTTTTCTTTTCAAAATTCGACTTCTCGAGTGCCCATTTATCTCAGTTAATTTTATATGATTTAAGCGAATAGTCACAGAAAGTATTTTAATGACTTTTCTGATAATGCTAAAAGCAAAATATACCTCCAAAACAAAAGCCCTCATTCAATTAACAGAAATTTATTAATTATTCGAAATTCCGTTAACTGAATGCCAAGTTACCAAGAAATGATTAATTCAATTAAAAAACGTATTAACCATGCTGAACCGTTTAACCGTTCTGAATCTTTTAACAATCCTGAACCTGTTAACCACCCTGAAACCTTAACTGCCTTGAACCTATCAACCATCCTAAACATTTTAACCATCTTGAACATATTAACCATCCTGAAACATTTAACAATCCTGAAAGGATTAACCAGCCTGAAGCTTTTTAACACTTTACAACAAAGTTGAAAAGTGTTTATGACTTTGTTCATTCTGTCTGTCTGTATGTATATATGTCTGTCCTGTCCGTTAACACGATAACTGCCGTAAAAATGACTTTATCAAAATGAAATTTTAGTATGTTGTTCAGATGGTCTGTGGGACCTATGGGAATAAAAATGAATAATATCACCCAATTAGTTTTGAATTGAACCCCGGTTGAAAAAATGAAATACATTGAACCCTATGGGACCAAATTTTTCAAACATTTTTTATGCGGATTTAAAATTCCCAAATTGCTTCCAAAGTTTTATGAAATATTCAAATGATTCCATAAAATATATTAAAAAAATTTCAGCAAAATTTATTCAGTAGCTTTTAAATAAAAATTAAAATAATAGTTACACCTTTTATATGAAGCGATCACGCGACCATTATATAAAGAGATCACGTGACCTACTCCAAAATAAAATACGGCATCCATCTTGTGTCAAAATCGTAATTTTCAAAGTTCTTTTCATTTCATATTTAGTGTTGTATCCATCCTAAAACCGCTTTATTCTACTTAAATTCTGTGCATCTGCATACTGAAACAACTCAATTACAATATATTTGTGTTTAAATGATCATCCAAATTTGATTATTTCTACAACGAAGCCTAGTTTTCACCTATGGAAAATGTAAACAGAAAAATATGTAGAATGAGTTGTATAAGAATTGCTACATTTCTTTAACGCAAAATCATTTAGCTCATGGAGTCTGCAATATAGATGATATGAATGAAACATTCATTGATTTTGCAGAGAGAAGGACGACTTTCTCGATGAAGCATAGAGTTTAATTACTTGTAGCTCCATGGTAAATTTTTAAATAAAATAATTTATTATAGTATTGTGATGAATGAAATGAATTCAAAAATGTTTATGAATGAAATGCTGCTTTTATAGAAAGAGCCAGGCGTGTTATATTTCGATGACGTCATTTAAATAAATTTCAGTTGTTTTCGATGTCGTTTTCAAATATAATAATTTATTGTATTATCATGATAATTTAAAAAGTATTACCGAGGAATGTATCGCATTTTAGAGATATTTAATCCAAGCAATTTATATTTCAATGCCGTCATTTGAATGAAGTTCGTTTTTTTTATGAAGTTTTAAGTTTTGAAATATAATAAATTAATGTAGTATTGTGATAATTTTAAAAATATTACCGAGGAATGTATCGCATTTTAGAGATGTTTAAATAAAATTGCATTGAAGTTAACGCAAACGTTTCTTTAACGCAAAATTATTTATCTCATGGAGTCTGCAATATAGCTTATATTAACGAAGTACTCATTGATTTTACAGAGAGAAGAACGATTTTTTTATGAAGTTTAAAGCATAGAGTTTAATTACTTGTACACCCATGGTCTTAAGTTTTTAAATAAAATAAACTATTATGGTATTGTGATGATTGAAATGAATGTAAAAATGTTTATGAATGAAATGCTGCTTCTATAGAGAGAGCCAGGAGTGGTATATTTCGATGATGTCATTTGAATAAATTTCATTTCTTTTCGATGAAGTTTTCAAATATAATAAATTATTGTAATATTATGTTAATTTTTTAAATATTACCGAGGAATGTATCGCATTTTAGAGATGTTTAAATAAAATTGCATTGTGTTGGAAAGTGTTTCATAATTCATGTGTTCCATAATCAATGTGTTTCATAATCAATTGTTTCAAAATCAATGCTTTATGCATAAATGATCTTTCTTGTTAATTATTAAACACTTTAAATGCATAGATTTATATTGCTTAGCGAAGGTTCGGCATTTTCCTCTCAGCGCTTTATAGTCAAATTAAATCTGCGTTAAGCTTCAAATAAATAATAATAATAAAAATAATAACAATAATAATAACAGTTCAAAAAATAATAATAAACTACTATTGTGTACTGAGTTCAAGTTATGCTACATACCTGCGTGTTGTGTTTCATAGAAATTTCATTAACTTGTAAAAGTTGAAATAGTGGATGCCTCCAGTGGTCAACCAACATAATTAGCCCAATGAATAAAATGAAACATGCCGTTGATCTCAGGAAAAGTTTGTGCTTCGGAAACAGAGGCCTCAACATCTCAATCGTCAGAACATCACAGAAAGAACAGTATAGTAGAATATTCAAGAGGAAATTTGATGAGCCGGCAACAGATAATTGACTAAGTTCTTTAACACGATATTTTCGCTGTTTCACCTGCAGCCAACGGTATACATCATAAGGAGATCTACAAAAGAAATTCAGGCAGTAAAACATTAACATTTCTTTTAGGGATCCGTTTGATGGGAAACAGATTTAGATTTTTGTATATAAAATACCATTCAAAACATTATTTTTTAACATTATTTCCAGTATGATTACGACAGATATTGTCGTGGAAGCGCGACAGTCCAGTATTTAGCACGCGGGGATTGCTCTCGAACGACCCGAGTTCGATTCCCGCCTCTGCTCAAAATATCGCCGTCTTCACGCGGAGTACGATCACTTTAAACATGGTGGCCGCAAGTTTTTCCGACAGGTTGGTAGAATAGGGGAAGAAGGATACGGTCCCTGTGGGTGCCCCCCAAATGGGTTCCGGTCTAAATTGGGTGGCACTTCCCGTCCAAATAGATACCTTACATTTTCGGGTAGGTCGGACAGTCTGGGTCAAAGAAGTAGATATTATCACGGAATCAGTGTGGGACTTTTGCCTGTCGCTATTTTGGTTCCATATTTAAAATAAAATTTTAGTGAGTGACACTGTTACTTGTTACTTTCCTTATATACATAATGTATAAAGTATTGTGACGGGGTCGAAAATTCGACGGGAGACCACATTTCAAGCATCCCTGATCACGACTATACTATTTTTTAGGTGATGTCTGTGTGTGTGTGTTTGTGTGTGTTTGTGTGTGTGTGTGTGTGTCAGTGAGTCTGTGGAGACGATAACTGACGGACGAATAGACCGATTCGAATGAAATTTGGAACAAAATTTACAATCCGTAAACACTGGAAACCTACTGTTTTTATACGCAATTGAATGTCCAGAACTCCCCTAAATTTTTGAGTGAAATTTTGAAAAAATCGTCAAAAAATAAAAACCTCTAATAAAATTACGCAAGTAGATATTTCTTATACAATTTTTCATTAGGAAAAGCTTGACTTGCATTTTAAAACGCTACCATGAAACGTTCTCAAGCTAATGCTCATTTTTCAAAAAAAGTATCAAAAGTCATAAAAGTAAAAAATGAAATATTACCTATATAGAAACATGTTCACTTTTCATATGTAATACCATACGATAAATTTGATAACATCATTCTCGTGAATCTAGTTCGTTCCATTCATGAAAAAATATACTTTGAGTAATACTTTTGTATTTAAACGCCAATAGTCATTTATCTGCTGTAAGAAAAACTTATTTCTTCGTCCATAACGCTTGGCGAGATTTTAGTGAGGAATTTGGTGGAATATCGCCAACTTGGCGACTTTTTTAAATGTTGCTAAATTAACGAAAAACTCGCCGAATGGATAAAAATGACGCTAAATCAATGAAAATGACAGCTGATTGTCGAAAATTCAATATCTTGGAAAGAATACAAATATCTACTATAAAAATAATCTATTTACTGTCAAAATAGTAAATTCATTGATTTATATAAGGAAAGTTATGTGCTGCTCACATCATATTTTTTCAGATTGGTGTGAAACAAAACATTTCTCGCATATTTCAGATGATAAAAGTTTGATGTGTTGTGTGTGAAAATGGTGCAAACTACCTAGAGGAAAGCTTCAATATTTTTAATATAAAAATTAAGTTTTTTATACATTTCTACTAGAATTGTTTTATAATACACTAGCAGCATACCCGTCTTTCGAAGTATATAATATTAAAAAACTTAAAATTCACAACCATGTGCAAATTCCAATAACGTTCTAAACGGCATTGTTATTCAAAAAATGCTATTAAAATATTTTAATTAATGCTCCGATAAAGAAATTTATGAATCCCAGTTCTTACTGTACAAAATTATTTTCCCAGTAAGATTTGAAGATCTGACAAAGATCCTGATTCCGCTTGTAAACAAATTTACAAAAAAGTATGAAATTATACGCCAAAATATATGCCAATATATATGCCAAATGAATATATATATGACAAAATTGTATTGGAAGATATACCCGTACTGCTCATATTCTCGAATATTAGAAGATATATATACCTGTGTATCAGTAAATGATTAATAGTCTACAATATATGAGTTTCAAATATATTTGCCAAACAATAACAGATAACGAAATACATTGAAAATATCAATAACCTCCTTAATCTTTAAACCCAAAGGCCGTAATTGATGCCAATATATGCCCAAATTGTATGGGAATATTCTATACTCTGTACGAAGAACTGTATACGATATATACTCTGTACGAAGAACGGGTATGCTGCTAGTATATAATATAAAGAAACTTAAAATTCGCAATCAAGTGCAAATTCCTATAGTATACTAAATGACATTTTCAACCAAAATATTCTGTTAAAATATTTAATATAATGCCCCTAAAGAGAAATTTAAGAATCTCTGTTCTCGATATACAAAATTATCTTCACGGGCAGAACTGAAGAATAATCCAGGCCTCTTTTGTAAGCAATTTTGCACAAAATATGGAGTTGAATAAATATATGCAAAATAAAAGCGTTAAAATTGTATGAGACCCGTATTACTTATATACGCGAATATTAGAAGATATAACCTGCATTAGTAGATTACGTGTATAAATTGAAAATATCAATAATCCCGTAATCTTTAAACCTGAAGGCAGTAATTGATTCCAATATATGCCAAAATGAAAGTGCTAAAATTATATGGGAATATATACCCGTCCTACTTATAATCTCATAGACTAAAAAATGTCAGAGTGTTAGTAGAAGACTACCCGTGTTATAATATGAGTCTCAAAAATATTTGCCAAAATAAAACAGATGACTTAATAAATTGAAATATCAATACCACCAGTGATCTTTATACCAGAAGGCGTACCTGATTCCAATATATACCAATATATGTCAAAATACACGCCAATATATTTTCATTACTTATATTCTCGTATTCTCGTAGATTAGAAGATACACCCGTGCATTTGTAGAAGATTACTCGTACAAAGTACAATATATGAGTTTCAACAATTTTTGCCGCAATAAAACAATAGCATAACTTGAAAATATCAATGGTCTTTTAATCAATAATCCCCGAAAATGTCAATAATAATAATGTTTAAACCTGAAGATCGTAATTGATATTATCCAGACAAAAATGCAATAGCAATGACATTTATTTTATATACATAACTTAATTATTCAAAGCGGAAAAGATTTAATAAAAAACGTCTTTCGCATAAACACATTGGATTTAAATCCGTTGCCCGTTGCTAAGTTACATGATATCATTTGCTTCAAATAAATTGGTAGACAAAATATCGTCTGAATAATACTATCTCTATGGAAGGTTTGCCAACATTTAAAAAAAACGCCAAATTTATCACCAAATTTATCGCCAAGTGGGACTGTAGAACTGATAGTCCCACTTGGCGACAAATTGGCGAAACATCATCACGATACTATCCCCTAACAAAACACAATTAATATCATTTATTTAGCGCATTTATTTAGCGCGGAAGTTGCACTCGGTAGGCCCGGGTTCGATTCCCGCAGCTGCCCAAACTGCCGCCGTGTTCACGCGGAGTACGATCACGTTAAACATGTGGGTCCGTAAGTCCTTCCGAGAGGTTGGTGGTAGTACGGTCCATGTCGATGCCACCCCCACTGGGTTCCGGTCTAAATTGGGTGGCACTTCCCGGCCGTCCAAACAGCTACCTTAAACCTTTCTGGTAGGTCGGACAATCTGGGTCGAAGAAGTTAATTTTATAGATTTACGAACATTTTATCAATTTGGTGGCATTTTAAAAATTCACTAAATGTGTTACTAAGTAGGACGGTTGAACTGACAAACAAATGCTAACAAAACATCATTTCAGTACTCTTGTCTAACAAAACAAAATAAATTTCATTGATCTGGGTCATTTTTATCAATTTGACGTCATTTCCGTCAATTTGACAACTTTTAAGAAAAGTTACCAAATTAGGGATATCCTGACAAATCCGTAGCTCTGAATCTGTAAATCTGGATAAAGCATCCTGATCCCGTGTGTATATACTAAATGAAAACACTAAATTTGTATTAGGAGATATACCCGTTCAACTCTTTTTCTGTTTCAACTATCGGTTAAATGAATTTATTGTCAAAACACAATACCGTTTTTTTTATAAGATATATTTTATATCCATTTATTTGTTATTCAAATCGAAGAAATAATAATAAACATTAACAAACACATTTAATTTAATTACGTTGCCGAGCAACGTGATACAAGATAGAATCTTCCTCGTAAAATTGTAATAATTAAATAACAATTTTGATATCTTTACTTTTCATTGTTGATTTAAAACTTTTGAAAAATAAACCATGGTGATAGATTTTCCATTTAAATTCATGTTTCAATCATCCATGGTTTCAAACAATTCATGTTTTTAGATGTGAATAATTAGCGCAAAAATCTTCCACCAAACTCAGAAATAAAGTTTTAATTAACTTTCACGTTTTAAAAAAACGATTTCCAACCTTTTCGTTTGGAGGAACCAGGGAGTTAGAGAGTAGAACTCCTATGAAAAAGTTTCATTTTTCATTAATATCTCGACAATTCCTGGACTTAAAAACTCGAAACTTAGACTAAATTTAAGGGGAGCTATTGCTAGGTTACTAACAAAATTTCATTAAATTCGATTTAGCAGTTCTCTCGTGATGATGAAACAAACGAAAGTTCGGTTTTACTCTAATATCGCAAGAACCACTGGTCGTAAAAACTCGAAACATAGATTAAATTTTAAGTGTGGCTATATCAAGGCTACCCACAAATTTTCATCAAATTCGGTTCAGCCGTTCTCCCGTGGAGATGGGACAAATAAACAGACATACATTTTCAATTTTATTTATATAGATTAGTATACCCGTTCTTCGTAAGGAAAATATAATATAAAGAACTTGACATTCACAGTTATGTGTAAATTCCTATAGTATTCTAATAACTTAGTTGTTCAACAACCCCCGTACTACTTATATTGTCGCAGATTAGAAAATGTGCCAGTATGATAGTAGAAGATTGCCCGTATTACAATATGAGTCTCAAAAATATTTGCCAAAATAAAAGAAATGACGTAATAAATTGAGAATATCAATAATCCCCATAATCTTTAAACCAGAAGGTCGTGATTGATTCCAATATATGCCAATATATATCAAAATATATGCCAATATACCTGAACTACTTATATTCTCGTAGATTAGAAGATATACCCGTGCATTTGTAGAAGATTACTCGTACAACATACAATGTATGAGTTTAAACAATTTTTCTCATAATGAAACAATGGCATAATAACTTGAAAATATCAATAATCTCTGAATCAATAATCCCCGAAAATATCAATAATAATAATGTTTAAACCTGAAGACAGTAATTAATATTATCCAGTCAAAAATGCAATGTCAATGAAATTTATTTTATGTACATATCTTTATTATTCAAATCGGAAAAGATATAATAAAAATCAAATACCGCATAACACATTGGATTTACATGAATTGCTAAAGGATATGATATCATTTGTTTCAAATAAATTGATGGAAATCATATCGTCTGAATAATGCGATCTCCATGGAAGGTTTGGCGACATTTTCGTCAATTTAGCGATGATTTAAAAAATCGCCAAATTTATCGCCAAGTTGGACTATAGAACTGATAGTCCCTTTTTGCGACAAATGGACGAAACAACATCAAAATACTATCCTCTAACAAAACACAATTAATTTCATCTATTAAGCGTAATTTTATCAATTTCATAATATTTTTGTAGATTTACAAACATTTTTATCAATTTGTGTGATATTTTCACTAAATGTGTTACTAAGTAGGATGGAGGGACTGACCGACAAATGCTACCGAAACATCATTTCAGTACTCCTTTCTAGAAAAAACGAAATTTAACTTCATTGATTTGCATCATTTTTATCAATTTGGCGACATTTTCGTAAATTTGTTAAAGTTTAAGAAAAGTTGCCAAATTAGCGATATTCCGCCAGATTCGTAGCTCTGAATTTGCAGATCTGAAGACTAAAACATCCTGATCCTATTTGTATATACTAACTGAAAAGACTAAAACTGTATTAGAAGTTATGTCCGTTCTAATATTTTTCTGTTTCAACAATTGGATAAATGAATTCATTGGGTAAACACAATATATAAGTTTATTAGCTAAAAGCATTATAAAAGCTTAAAAACTCTTTGCCGAAATAAATGAAAGTGATATACCCAGTTCGCAATTAATATAATTAAAAGAAAAATCAAACCCTTCTTTTCTAAATTATATTTTATATCCATTTATTTATTATTCAAATCGAAAAAATAATAAAAATTACCAGACAGATTTAATTTAATTGCGTTTCTGACCAACCTGATATAAGATAGAATCTTTCTCATAAACTGCGAAATTAAATAACCATTTTGATTTCTTTATAATATTCATTGTTGAGTAAAAGCTTGTAAAAAATAAACCATGGAGATAGATTTTCCATATAAATCCTTGTTTCAAACAATTCATGTTTTCAGAGAGGGACTAATTAGTGCAAAAAGTCTCCCTCCAAACTCAGAGATAAAGTTTTAATTCATTTTCAAACGATTTTCAACCTTTCGTTTGGATAAACCACGGAGTTAGAGAGTAGAACTCCTAGGAAAAAGTTTCGTTTTTCATCAATATCTCGACAACTCCTAGTCTTAGAAACTCGAATCTTGGACTAAATTTATGGGACGCTATTTCAAGGCTATCCACAAAATTTCACTAAATTCGGTTCAGCCGTTCTCCTGTAATCATGAGACAAACGAAAGTTTTGTTTTTTACTAATATATCGAGAACCACTAAGCGTAGAAACTCGAAACTTAGACTAAATTTTAAGTGGCGCTATTTTCAGGCTATTTGCGTCATTTGAATGATTTGCGTCACAAATGATTTGCGTCATTTTTATCAATTTGGAGACATTTCCGCTAATTTGGTAAAGTTTAAGAAAAATTACCAAGTTAGCGATATTCCGCCAAATTCGTAACTCTGAATTTTCAGATCTGGGGAATAAAATATGCTGATCCCGTTTGTATATACTAAATGAAAACACTAAAATTGTATAAGATACACCCGTTCTACTCTTTTTCTGTTTCAACAATCGGCTAAATGAATTAAAAGGGTAAACACAATATGAGTTTATTAGCTAAGCACAATATATGAGCTTGAAACCTGTTTGCAAAAATAGATGAAAATGATGTACGCAGTCCGCAATTTATATAATTAAAAGAACAATCAAATCGTTCATTTATAAAATATATTTTTACATCCATTTATTTATTATTCAAATAGAGAAAATAATAATAAATATTAACAGTACATCTAATTTAATTCCGTTGCCGAAAAACATGATATAAGATAGAATCTTTTTCATAAAATGCGAAATTAAATAGCCATTTTTATTTCTTTATACTTTTTATCGTTGAGTAAAAGATTAAGAAAGATAACCCATGGAGGTAGATTTTTCCATTTAAATTCATGTTTCAAACAGCTCATGTTTTCCGATAGTGAATAATTAATGCAAAAATCCTGCACCAAACTCGGAAATAAAGTTTTATTTCATTTTTACGTTTGAAACAAACGATTTTCATCTTTTCCGTTTGGATAATCCACGGAGTTCGAGAGTATAACTGTTAGGAATATATTTAGTTTTCCATTAATATCTCGACAATCCCTTGTATTAGAAATTCGAAACTTGAACTAAATTTTAAGTGGGGCTATTTCTAGGCTACCCACAAAATTTTATCAAACTCGACTCAGCCGTTCTCCCATGATGACGGGACAAACAGATAGACATATAGACTGACAGACAGACAGTTTTTCAATTTTATTTATATAGATTATGGTTTGATAACATCAAAACGAAAGCATTAAAATTTTAAGGGACCCGTATTACTTATATTGTCGCAGATTTGAAAATATACCAGTGTGTTAGTAGAAGATTACCCGTATTACAATATGAGTCTCAAAATTCTCTGCAAAAATAAATTCGATTCAGCCGTTCTCCCGTGATGGTGGGACAGATATACAGACAGACAGGCATATTTTCAATTTTATTTATATAGATTATGGTTTGATAACATCAGAGATTAAATGAGCGATTAAAGAATAATAATTTTAGATTAAAAGTGTGAGATGTGTAGTATACAAATATAAATAAATTCAAGGACAATAATTCGTCGTATCCATATATTAATTTTAATTATTGCAGTTTGCTCAAACAAATTCTCTTTCAATATTTGTTATCGGAAAGAAATCGACAGAACTGTGTTTCAATTTAAGGAGGGAATTTATTTAATTTTGATAATTTAGAAACATTTGGAATCTAATAATTGAAATTAAAATCCCAGAAATTGAAAAAAAATGTCAATATTCAATTTTAATGTAAACAGTACCTATTAGATTTCAAATTTTCATCACCACTCAAACAATTACGGTACAAAAACGATTAAACTTTTTTGCAATAGATTTAAAAATATTACAAATTGGAACTCGCATTTGTCCAATGATAATAACAGAATGATCATTTCCACAGAAATTAAATTTGAAATGTGTTTCTTCCCTATTAAATTTTATCCAGGCCAAAACATATTTTCTGTTACTGAACTTGCAAAGAACTTAAATGTTGCGAAGAGCCATGTTTTGTTTTGACATCGGAATGTCATCGAATAAATAAGTCTTAAACATTTTATCTGAAATTATAATTTTCCTGTATCCAGTTTTAATTTACCCATCTGCGTTCTCCTTACAGAGCAAACTTTTATTATCTAATATGAGGAAAAGAGAGACTTTTATTCGCTAAATGGAAATTTTGTTTTATATATGTAATTAGTAGCTACATTGAAAACAGCATATAAAACAAAATTAAACGTATTGACAGTCTTTTACAGTCTTTTTCAACCGAACACACAAGGACCTTCGCTTGTCGGAGAAATATTGTCGACTTTTTACAACAACAAGCGTAACAAAAGCAAGGCATTCCCAACAGCGAGAGAAGTAAAAAGCAGTTAAAGAATTAATAAAGGGAGTTAAAGAATTAACCAATTCTGTATGATAATTTGAAGAGGGCAGGACTGTACAGACGATCTATCACCGATAATGTTTGGAATCCCTGCTTGCTAATTAATGTACATCGTAATTTTCGTAAAGAAAAATTATTGCGGTTCAGTTGTGCTGGATAGGTTCTCAGTATGGAAGCCACGCCGCCAATGCAGAACTGCCTTGCAACTGCCTCATGTTACCCTGATTTGTTGAAGTCACGCTACCAGTGCAGAGCTGCCTTGCTACTGCCACATGATACGATGATGTGGTGAAGTCACACTGTCAAAGCAAAGCTGCCTTGCTTCTGCCTCAGTTACGCCGATTTGGCGAAGTCACTCTGCTTCAGCTTCAGATTTCAGCTCCATAGTTATATTATAATCTGTTTTAATTACTGATACTGTTTTGCTTATTAGAAAGGAGGTATTGAATTTTAAAAAATATTTAAGTAAAGTTCTCTTAGATGAAGGTGTACTGGAAGGTATTTGACAATGTGCATGCCAATAAACATTTTTAATAAAAACATGTCGAAAAATGTATGTTCAAAAATAGGTGAAAAATTAGCATCACCACTGTTCGAACACGACTACCGGTCCTCCAGCAGAAAGGGACAAGCAATGAGGCAACAACGTTTCAAAATATTCTTTTTAAGGGGTCGATCCAGATCTTAATCATTTTACTTGAAAATATATTTTAAATATGTAGAAGGCATTCTCCCGATGTATTTTGTTTATATTTTATGATGTACATATTTGGGTGCAATTACTCATTCGCTCACTTTAAAATCTTAAATTCTATTTCTTAAGAAAATTGTGATAAAATACATAATTAAATAGAAAGAGAACCTGAAGTTCTATGCAAAAATTTCAACATTATAATTCTCATGAATAGCAATAGCCATATAGTCTGTCGGAAATGGATGATGTAACCCCTGTTGTTTAAAAGAAATTGCATATGCAGACTCCTTTTTTAGGCCAAAAGTATTCTTTTATTACCTTTATTTCAATTTCAAATATGTACTTTTCCAGAATATTTCAAAGAACCCATGAAATACAGATTTCTTAACTAGACTCAGTTTTTACTGCCCATCTGCTCTACTTCTTACCCTTGCTTTAAAACCACTGTTTTCAGTAGACTCATTACGTTTTTAATACAATTTTTAAAAATTATTTACAGTACATACATTTATTTACGTACAATGTATAGATTTATTTACAGTACATAGAAAACCAATTATTTTCAGGGAGATAAAGGAACGGAACCTCCCTTTTTCAAATGGGAATAACTATAAACCGGAAACGGTTTAATCGAAGTGCAAACCAATGACATCGTTGAAATCTGGAAACTCTGAGGTGAGGGCTGTAGAAGTGTTATCTCCCGCTTGTATTGGAAATAACCAAAGCTAACTAAATTCTAGTTAGCTTTGTAATAACTCTTTACCGGAATCGGTACAAAACAAACTTTTTGTGGTAAAATGCTGTACTAATGCAGTACAAACGAATAACATTTTAAACAAATGAGTACAAACGAAAAAATTTTAAATTTGAAGTGGGACTACAGTTTCTAGATACCTCCCTTTCGAATAGAGAAAACGCTGTACCAAAAATAGTATAAACTAAAAATTTTACGGTACAATTCGGGGCAATCGTAAGGCATTGGCGAAATTTTGAATTTCCGAGTTAGCAGTTGCTTTCAAATTTTATTTACATGGATTTAACATTCAACTTTAGCAGTTATTAATCAGTAATTATAGCAATCAGTAATAAGTTCATGTTAATGCTGTGAAAAATTACTTTTAAAACGTTGATAATGTTCATAAGTTTCTCTGCGGGACTTCCAGCCGCAATGGTGTTCAAACCGGTAAAGTGGCTAACAATACGGATGGCAACGGACTTCTTTTTAGATCCGATGAATATCAGCGATTGACATCAACGGAACAGGTACCAGATCATTTGTTGATATTTTTTAAACGTAAATTTACATTTTCTTTGTTTAGTAATTGCACAAAGCATTCTGTTTTATTTTTGAATTAAATGACAGTTTTATATATGGATATTGAATGATTGCACTTCTTATATACTTATAATGAGCATCAGTTGTGTCTCTAATATTCCTCACAATTTTAAAATTGCGTTAAGCAATCTTTACTCTTTCTTGTGCTTTAAATTTTAATTTTATTCAGAGGTAAATTTGCCCTTCTATGCCAAATAATGTGGCAGTTTGATAGGACTGTATTCACTTAGTTCTTATACAACAGAAAATAAATAAAGATCTATAATCCTTGGAAAACATAAATCTGTTGAAACAGTAATATTGTTTGAGTTTTATTTTATTCTTAATAAGCATTTTTAAATTAAATTTTTCTTAGAGTAACCACTTTGTCCAACCTTCTCCTAAGTAGATTATAAACAATCATAATATATTTCTAAACAGTAAAGCAAAATAAAACACTAAAGCTCTTTAAATCGCTGAAAAATGTCAATTTTTGAATATTCAGGAAAAACTTTTGATATTTCAAAGCACTCCTAAATAGAAGTCTAAAACGGGTGCCATCTCAAGCGAAACATTTAATTTGACACAGAACAGAAGATTCATTTTTAAATATTTTCGTTTGTCACCTCTCAGGCATTTTGAATGTACCCTCTTCTCGTAAATTTATTACGCTTATATATTTGTACCGTTTCCAGGCAAAAATTCCTCTATGGAATACCCAAATAACTCAAAATCCGGCTTATACATTTCATAAAGTAATCGAATTGCTTCTTCAGTTATTGTTGAAAAGTACTGTAAAGCTAGTGCATTATTAGCGGTACTATAGCCTTCCCAACTCGAAACATATACTAAATTTATACAAACATATACTCGAAACATATGCAAACTCGAAACATATACTAAATTTTAAACGGAGCATTTTAAAAGCTGCCCACAAAATTTTATGAAATTCGGTGCAGCTGTTCTCCTGTGATGATGAGACAAATTCATAAATAAAGAGACCCACACACAGACCGATTTCATTTTTTATTTACATAGATTTAACATTCAACTTTAGCAGTTATTAATCAGTAATTATAGCGAGTTCATGTTTATGGTGTGAAAAATCACTTTCACGTGCCAATGTGATATGATGGTAATGTGCCAATGATGAGGTAATGTGCCAGTTTGATAGGACTGTATTCACTTAGTTCTTATAAAACACAAAATAAATAAAGAACTAAATTCCTCCGAAAACATAAATCTGCTCAAACTATAATATTAGTTGAGTTTAATTTTATTTTTTAATAAGCATTTTTAAATTAAATTTTTCTTAGAGTAACCACTTTACCCAGTCTTCTCCTATGTAGATTATAAATAATCATAATAAATTTCTAAACAATGTAATGCAAAATGAAACATTAAAGCGCTTTAAATCGCCGAAAAATGTCAATTTTTGAATATTCAGGAAAAACTTTTGATTCTTCAAAGAACCCCTAAATAGAAGTCTAAGGGGGGTGTCATCTCAAGCCAAACATTTAACTTGACACAGAAGAACAGAAGATTCATTTTTAAATATTTTCTTTTGTCCTTTTGACCTCTCAGGCATTTTGAATGTACCCTCTTCTCGTAAATTTATTACGCTTATATATTTGTATCGTTTCCAGGCAAAAATTCCGCTATAGAATACCCAAATAACTCAAAATCCGGCTTATACATTTCATAAAGTTCTCGAATTGCTTCTTCAGTTATCGTTGAAAAGTACTGTAGAGTTACAGAATTATTAGTGGTAGTATAGCGTTCCCACCACTCACTGCTCGAATCAATTCCTATTTTGCGAAAAGCGTATGGAAAATCCTGCCTTGCTGTTTCTAGCTTTCCGATAAAGTCATAGTCGACTTCACAAGGCCCACATCGACTCCAGAAAGGTGCCCAATGTGGGTTAACGGCGTATCTCTGCTTGGAGGAATGGGTTAAGTACCAGACAAATTCCGCAAACGTTATTTTGTCTATTGCCGCTCCCTTTGGCCTCAGTTGCGTCATTATTGGCTTCCAATATCTGTAATTGGAATAAGAAATACTATGAAGAAAATTATATTTTCAGAAAATACAAAATAAGCACTATAAGGGAAAACAGGGGAAATGTAACACAAGCAATTGTAACTGCGGTTCAAAAAAGGTTAACTGAAAGGATTATCTTTGGAAAACCATCCCTGAACGCAATTTACTCATAGACGGCGCAGACTAAGTTGATGGCGACCTCCCCCTACGATATTTATCGATTACTTCACTGACTATATCCACCTCAATTTAGGCGTGGAAACAGTCTTAGCTATCAGTTTCTCCTGAAGAGCGTAGATAAGGTCCAATTAACCCAACATCTGTCTAAAAGTAGACATGAATGTGGCTATAGACAACATTAGGTTCTAGAGTGTCATTCTACCATCGTTGACAAAGTCCTTGACCACTCGACAACTATTTCCAAGGAGAGATCTAGTTGATAGTTGATATTAGTATTTTCCTTCCGTCTGGTACTTGGCAACTATGCAGAAAATGCAATTAAAATCTGGCTCTTCTAAAACAACATCAAAATGCACTCTCGACTCTATCTTACAAAAGTGAATTTGTCTCTGATAAAGTAAAAATGAAGAAGTCTGCCTTCCATGAAGCAAAAGCAGATTCCATTAAAATCGTGAATTTTCCCATTTTTATATAGGGGCGCAAATCAATGGAGTATGGTATTTCGTTGTCCGTTCATTCATTCAGGGCCTAGTGCGACATTTGGAGGTGACTATTTTGTCTGTTTTTATTGATCGTCGAAATGACCCTCATTCTATATATATGAACATTCATTTCCCTTTCTTCACACTCCCCATCTGCAGGGAGGTCTTCCTCTACTCTCCGTCATAGTTCGAATAGCTCCCCTATTTGACAGAAAACATAATTTTATTAATTTTAGTAGTTCCAATAGTGGCAATTTTTACTACTTTCTTTGCTGTATTTAACGTCTCACTCTCCTCTTGTCTCACCTACAGTTTGGCAAAAGGCACTATTCCCATCGCGTTTGTGAGCGAGGTACCGTGACATTAATGAAAACACACAAGTAAATTTTAAACTTAGGCCAGGCAAATGTTCCACCCACCCCAACGCGGTAGGTTTAAGCTGCACTCAAGCGGGAATGAATGTGTGCATGAAAACGGTGTTATACTTCAAAACGTGATTCCACCCCTACCTCAGAATAAGTCACTGATAAGTTTAGGCAAAAGGGTGTTATCAGTATAGATAATTCTCAATTTAGAGTAGCCGAAATATCAGCAAATTAGACACTTCAAAATAGTTTTTCATGATAGCATCCAAAAAACGGCAAAGGTGTAATTCAACTTTGAAACCCGTGCCGAAGATGTACATTATTTTTTCACTGTGAAAGAAGTAAATTCGTTGCATTGCATATAGAGAAGGTCATGCGCTATCTGCGTCAGATTTTTTAAAATTATAGTTCTACACATATAGTCATCAATAAAATAAGCTTAAAAAATTCCATTCGATTTTATCAATTTCTTTGAGAGATATTGTGACAGATGCGCACAAATATACAGACATTATTGCAAAAATAGTTGATTCGAACACAAGGATGCTCAAGATGGGTCTTCCTATCAAAATCCGGGGGGTGGGGAGAATTTTTTATCCTAAAAAAATATTTTCCCTTTACATTTATATGTATGGTACAGAAAGCAGAAAGATACACTAGAAATCCAATTGCATTATATAATAATTTTCCAGTTTAATTCAGATGCACCCTTGATGTAAAACTCGTGATTATACGTTTCATCGTTTCTTCTACGTTGTCACAGATTAAAAAAAATCTGATTTGGGCATCACACGACTTTTACTACAAAATAAAATTTATTTTCTCTACCTTTCTTTTATAATTCATTAAATTCAATTTAATAGCCCAAAATAACACGGATAATTATTTAAAATGACATTGAATTTGTAATTTTATTTCAGTTATCGTTTTCATTTGACTACTGCACATATTTTTAAAGACTTAATATTCCGGTTGCTTCGAGTAAAATTCCTCTGCGTGACGTAATACGAATTTTCTTGGGCACTGCTGCTGCATTGCCTTTTTAATTAGGCAATCATCCTTTTTTATTCTTTCACATTCAAAAGTAATTAGATTATTATTCCTGTATAAATGATTTACAATTATATTTCTGTATATACTGATATGTGTACTCGAATTCCATTGACATAGAAAGTTGTATTCAAAATTAAAATCGTTTCTATTATCATACATTGTGAAATGTCTAGCATTATTTTCATTTTCTATTATATTGAGGTCAAGGAATTTTTAAAATATCCGAATTTTTTCTTTGATTTTTAATTAAAAAGATCTTCTGTATAAAAATGAAATTCTATATCTTAACTGGGGTTATTTGTCCCCGTCACCACATCGTCAAGGGTCGATATATATTGTGTATATATATATATTTATATACATATATACATACATATATATACATATATATGCATATATATATATATATATACATATATATATACATATATATACATATATATATATATATATATATATATATATACATGTATATACATATATATATGTTAAAGTAAATACAGGAACAGATTGAAAAAGGATGGGGGGAGGCATAAAGGAAGTGAGGGGAAATGAATGGAGAGTATTTACAGGAACGACAGAAAAAAGGCCGGGGAGGGATTGTGACCCCCCGTTCCCGGTTAAAGCGCTTTTACTCCAGAAACACTCCCGGTGCCTCTGTCTTCCTGAAACACTCCTCCGTCCGATGAAATCAATGAAACATCCCAAAGTAAAAAGACCATGAAGTACAAAAGGGCTCAATATACGAAATTAAACCTAATCTGACCTTACAGCAGAATTCTCGAAGACCGATTTATTTTTTATCATGTAAAACTGTTTTTTTCCTTCTTAAAGACCAAGTCTACATAGTGCCTTAGATATCGAAGCGGATAATGGAATTTTGCTGCTTCTTGGAGTAATTTATTGATACTGTGTTGCTGTTCCTCTTCTTCTGTATTAAGACGTCTATATCGATTTAAATGATTAATGATAACATTTATGAATATACCACTACTTAAATTGGATTTCCAGTCTATTATAAAATTAATATCGAAATCAAAATTGTCCCGTTTGTCATAAATTTTAAAACGCATTTTGTCATATTCATTATAGTAAATACTAATATATCCAGAAAATCAACAGTTCCTTGATTTGTATACTGAGTTTCTATAAGTTCCAGGCATTTAGGGTAAAACCCAAATTCAATATGATCATGTTGATTTGTATGTCCAATTATCACATCGTCAACAAAGCGGTAGAATGGCAATTCATTAACCAAATAAGTACCTTGTTCATACTTGTTCAAGTATATATCCGCAAGAATGGAGGAGCATCCCCCGCCCATTGGGATGCTCTGTATTTGGGGATAAAAACCCATTCCGTTGTGCAGATATATATACATGTATATTCATATATATATTTATATACATGTATATATGTATATGTATATATATATATATATATACATATATATATTTATATATATATATATATATACATATATATATATATATATATAATATATATATATATATACATACATATTTATATATATATATATATGTGTGTGTGTATGTGTGTGTGTGTGTGTGTATGCACAAATCCATGATTTAGACTAAGCCCCTGTCCACGTGTATAGCATTAATGCTTGGATATTATTTATTTTTCTTTTATCCTTTCCATACCATTGCTTTTTGAAGATTTCTTTAACTTGGTGATTCGAAATTTTTTTTTTCCATGTGATTTATACTTTTATTTTGTAAGCTTCTGAGAAAGTTAAGTATTTCGAGTTACAGCTTATCACTTTTCTTTCATTGGAATTTCAAACTATTATTATTATTGACATCATTTTATTTATTACCTGCATTTGCGCAAGAAATAAAATGTATCTTGCATTGTCTTTCCAATTTACTCATTTTTCTTACATTTGCATTTTTGCAAAGTATCCTTAATTTTTTTAGTATGCTACAGTAATTATTATTTTTTTTACAATCTCTTTAAAATTATGCTGCATGTGCCCTAAATTTAGTAATAGAATTTGCTATATTTTAATTTTACTTTCGTCCAACGTTATTAGAAGAATTCTGTTTCTCGTATTCTTCTGATATATTTCATGGCTTTTTTAGACTATGTTTATTTTTTATAATACGTTTATAATATAATATGTATTATAATTTGTACTTCTCCGTACTGATTATTTAGTTAATTTCTTTTGTTTTAATTTGTATATTGCTTACGTTCTTATATTAAATTACTATTTACATTTTGGTTCTAATCTAGTGCTGCCATCTATTGTTTATTCTTCTTGCTTTTAATACTTATTTTGATCTTTTGGGTAATTATTTATTTGCGTTTAATGTTATGTATTGATGAATTATTGAAGCTTTTTCAACTGTACTTTTCAGTACAATCTTTACTTTATTTTTTACTTATACGTAATGGATTTTAAGTGAATCTAATTTTTACACTTTTGTATTATTTAACACTTGGTGTTTTTTATAATCTAGTTTATAACTAATGTAACTATATCATTATGTTTTCTATTATTTTGTAATTTCCTCCTGTTTCTTATTAGGATTGGGATTTACATGGACTTAGTTGTTTATACTTATATATAAGCAATTACTTTATTTCTATTATAATTCTCTCTATGTTATATTGTCATACTAATAATTTTACCTATACTATTATGAAACACACTACTTATACGACTTAGTGACTTGCACACATATTTATACTTATTTTTATGTAAATTAATAAATATTGCCCGGTATTTTCAATTTATGTTGGGAATTGTTTAGACCGATTCTAAGTCAATTTCAAATAAAGAATGTATATGTAAAGTAAACGATTATATTCAATTTCTAAATCCAGACTTGGGGCATATAGTTACAGGAGATTTAAATATAGTTAAAGACAATTCGTTAATAACCATAGTGTCTTTCCGCACTAAATTTAGATTGCCCTCTTGTAATAATTATTTTAAAGTTTGATAATCAACTAACCTTGATCTTGATAAATATATATACACGAGAGTGGTTAAAAAAAAAAGTGACAAGTCCTGTGAGAGAAAAGGTTTATTCACGAAATCAAAGAGATACACAGGTTTAGCAAGGCACTGGCATATATTATTTTTCCACATAGTCACAATTTTTCCACATAGTCACCAATCTATCGAAACCGGCATAAAAGAAATCAGGGTCCAGATCGCGGAGACACTCAAAAACGGCTTACTGAACTTCGCCATCGGTTGTGAAATGGCGACCTGCTAGGTGCTTCTTCAACGGTTCGAAGAGATGAAAATCACTTGGTGCGAGATCACTGTAAGGTGGGTGTTCCAGTACATTCCATCGGAAATGCTGTACCAAATAACGTGTAACCGAGGCTATTCTTACAGCAGATAAATGACTATTGGCGTTCAAATACCAAAGAATTACTCAAAATATCTTTTTCCATGAATGGAACGAGCTAGATCCACAAGAATGACGTCATCAAATTTATCGCATGGTATTACATATGAAAAGTGAACATGTTTCTCAATAGGAAATTTTTTTTTTTTATTTTATATGACTTTTTGATAATTTTTTTGAAAAATGTGCAATATCTCGAGAACGGTTCATGTTAGCGTTCCAAAATTTATGTCAATCGTTTTCTAATGCAAAAATTACATAAGAAATGTCTATTTGTGTAGCTTTATCAGCGGGTTTGATTTTTTGATAATTTATTCAAAATTTCATTCGAAAATTTAGGGGAGTTCTGAACATTCGATTGCGTATAAAAACAATAGGCTTCCAGTGTTTATCGATTGTGATTTTCGTACCAAATTTCTTTCGAGTCGGTGCATTCATTCGTCAGTTATCGTCTCCAGAGTCTCACTGACTCACACACACACACAGACATCACTTCAAAAATGCTTGATTCGTGATCAGGGATGCTTGAAACGTGCTCTCCCGTCGAAAATCCGAATTCGGATTTTCAACCCCATCACAATACTTTCCTTATACATTATATATATAAGGAAAGTAAAAGAAACTATTTTAATTTTAATATCAACAAGAAAGATCAATCATGCATAAGCATTGATTATGAAACACTTTCCAACTGAAATGCAATTTCATTTAAAATTTCTAAAATGTGATACATTCAGTGGTGATATCTTTTACATTATCACAGTACTACATTAATTTATTATACTTAAATATTTAAAACTGTATCGAAATATAAATCATCTGATTCTCTATGCAAAATCAATGAATATTTCATTCATATAACTTGTATTCCAGACTCCAGAGCTAAATAATTTTATGTGAAAATAATTCAGCAATTCTTATGTAACTCACCCTACAATCGCTTGAAATATTTGCATTCTGTATAAGTTAAAATTAGGCTTCCTTGACGAAATAATAAATGTTTAGGGATCATTTAAAATCACAACTATTGTAATTGCATTGGCACGGAATTTAGATACACAGATAATACACAGATACACAGATAATATATGTGTGTGTGTGTGTGTGTGTGTGTGTGTGTGTGTGTGTGTATTCAAAGTATTGGAATCGTACCGAAGATCGGAACTCGAATTTTCGAAGGATCTACACGTTTTGGGACTTCTAGAACACGAAAAAACTATTTTTAGGAAGACGTCTGTATGTGTAAGGGTCTATCTGTGTATATTTCTGTGTGTCTGTGAGGCTATTACATCCACTCTAATTGAAAATCTAATGGACCGAATTTCATAAAATTTGGTAGGTACTTTTTTCTGGGAAATCCTGATGTTCATTAGATTATAGTACGATTCGTAATAAAAGAATCTTCTATTCTTTGCGAAATGGCAGAAGTGCCGGCAGAAGTTGCCTTTATCCACTCTAGCTAAAAACTAAAGGAACAAATTTAACAAAATTTGGTGTATAATATTTCAGTAACCTACAAGTGATTTATATACCAAATTTAACAAAATTTGGTACATAAATCACTTGTAGGTTATTCTAGTACGATTCGGGAAAAAGGAACGAGCTGTTTTTGCGAAATGGCCCGCAAAAATCGTTAAATCTTCTTAAATAATAAAAGGCAATGTCTGTGTGTGTGTGTGTCTGTCTTATACACTATACGTTTCGCGACCGCGCGTCGGAGAGCTACGAAATTTGGCAATCGGAGACCTGGGGGGGAGGGAAGGGGACACGTGAAAACCGATTTTCAAAATTCTAATTATTTTTTTATTTATTTAATGTTTTATGCGATTTCGACCTTTTTATGCCCTTTTTGCCCTTTTTTCTCCACGATCCAGACGTCGTAGAAAAAACAACTCACACCATCGGAAAGAGCAGACAATTGCGAGTAAAAATATATCAATTTCAAATCTCCATTTCGATTTCTAATATTTTTTAAAGATTTTAAAACAAAAGTCACTTTTGGCTCAAAAAAAACGATTTTTGGTTTTTAAATTCTCGCATAGTAAAAAGTACTCATAATTTCGACTAATAATTTACATTTTTAGAAAGCTGAAATATCTGGCATTCTTACAAGTCTAATCTGGTCCAGAAATAATGAAAATTGCCTTCAGGATCGCAATTTTAAAGACGTCATGATTTTAAATTTCTCGGCGTTCCGCTCGGCGTGCCGCTTCGTTTCTCCCCCGCTGAAGCAGGGAAGGTGGTGGGTGGGGACGTCAAGGTGGAGGTGACGTCACGGTTCTGAATAGAGCTCCTTTGCTCTATATAAATTATTATATTTATATTTTAAATGATGGGACGATCTGGATTTTTTAAATGTATATTTTAACTTTTGGATATTTTAAATGGATATTTTAATTTTATGGATATTTTAAATGATGGAACAATGAAACAATGGAATGAGGATGATGGAATTAAGCATATGGTCATTTTAAATTGCAAATTAGCGCGCGGGAAGTTAGCGGTAGGCCCGGGTTCGATTCCCGCCACTGCCAAAACTGCCGCCGTGTTTACGTGGAATACGATCACGTTAAATATGTGGGTCCGTAAGTCCTTCCGAGAGGTTGGTGGTAGGGGAAGGAGGATACGGCCCCTGTGGATGCCTCCCCCACTGGGTTCCCGTCTAAATTGGGTGAATATGTAGAAAGTTATGGAGATTGTCGCGGAGGGCGCGGCAGCCCAGTGGTTAGCGCGCGGGAATTGCACTCAGTAGGCCCGGGTTCGATTCCCGCCACTGCCAAAACTTACGCCACGTTCACGCAGAGTACGATCACGTTAAACATGTGGGTTCGTGAGTCCTTCCGAGAGGTTGGTGGTAGGGGAAGGAGGGTACGGTCTAAATTGGGTGAATAAAAAGAAAGTTATGGAGATTGTCGCAGAGGGCGAAGTAGCCCAGTGGTTAGCGCGCGGGAATTGCACGCGGTAGGCCCGGGTTCGATTTCCGCCACTGACATGGAGTACGATCACGTTAAACATATGGGTCCGTATGTTTTTCCGAGAGGTTGGTGGTAGGGGAAGGAGGGTACGTTCCCTGTGGATGCCTCCCCCACTGGGTTCCGGTCTAAATTGGGTGGCACATCCTGGCCGTCCAACCAGTTACCAGGCCCGGGTTCGATTCCCAAAATTGCCGCCGTGTTTACGCGGAGTACGAGCACGTTTAACATGTGGGTCCGTGAGTCGTTCCGAGAAGTTGGTGGTAGGGGAAGGAGGGTACGGTCTAAATTGGATGAATAAAAAGAAAGTTATGGAGATTGTCGCGTAGGGCAAAGTAGCCCAATGGTTAGCGCGCGGAAATTGCACTCGGTAGGCCCGGGTTCGATTCCCAAAATTGCCGCCGTGTTTACGCGGAGTACGATCACGTTAAACATGTGGGTCTGTAAGTCCTTCCGAGAGGTTGGTGGTAGGGGAAGAAGGGTACGGTCCCTGTGGATGCTTCTCCCACTTGGTTCCGGTCTAAATTGGGTGAATAAAAAGAAAGTTATGAAGAATATCGCGGAGGGTGAAGTACCCCAGTGGTTAGTGCGCGGGATTTGCATTTGGTAGGCCCGGGTTCGATTCCCAAAATTGCCGAATAAAAATAAAGTTATGGAGATTGTCGCGGATGGCACGGTAGCCCAGTGGTTAGCGCGCGGGAATTTCACTCGGTAGGCCCGGGTTCGATTCCCGCCATTGCCAAAACTGCAGCCGTGTTCACGCGGAGTACGATCACGTTAAACGTGTGGGACTGCAAGTCCTTCCGAGAGGTTTGTGGTAGGGGAAGGAGGGTACGGTCTCTTTGGATGCCTCCCCCATTGGGTTCCGGTCTAAATTGTGTGGCACTTCCTGGCCTTCCAAGCAGTTACCTTACACCTTTCTGGTAGGTCGCGCCAACGAGTTTGCCACGGTCAGAATTTTCAAGGGTAGCGAACAGGCTGGTCGCCAAAGGCGGCTAGTATAAAAATAAAAGACAACGTGTGCTCAATTATATCAATTAAATTCCTATTATATACGTGATTTTTGACAATAAAAAGAATAAGACTAGCCGTTCTTGAGATATTCTAGTTTTTTCGCGTTTTCGCTACGCCACCTTTGACAATAAGTCCAGCTATCAAATGAGAACCAAATTTAAGTTTAACGTGCAAATTCAATGTCATTTAAAATACTTATGGCTATTATTTTGTACAGATAAACTCAAATTATTATTGAAGAAATAAAGAGAACATGAATATGAGTCTGCAGGGAAAGACATGTGCTGCCCACATAAGAAATTTTAAGAATATTACAACAATGATTTATAGAAGTGAACGGGGATTATTTGCAGGCCATTTCGAAAAAAATGAATGATCTATAT
The DNA here is from genome assembly GCA_951213105.1 of Amaurobius ferox. NCBI lineage: Eukaryota > Metazoa > Arthropoda > Arachnida > Araneae > Amaurobiidae > Amaurobius > Amaurobius ferox. The sequence continues at coordinate 107,846,213 of OX578145.1, read as the reverse complement.
TTAAAGATCCACCAAATTTTTGTAGAATAAAATGTTCAACAAATTTAAGCTGTGTTTACTCTCTAGAACGTAGAAAAGTGCATTAAAAATGCCATCAAATAAGTATTTCATGAAAAGTTATATAAATTTAAAAAGAAAATTGAAAAGATGTTATAAACCAAATTTATTTTAAAATGTGAAGCCTCTCTCGTATACAAAACGATTTAACTCTTGGAAAGACATTTATTATATAATATATCTCTTTTTAACACTTTACAACAAAGTTGAAAAGTGTTTATGACTTTGTTCATTCTGTCTGTCTGTCTGTCTGTCTGTCTGTCTGTCTGTCTGTCTGTCCGTTAGCACGATAACTGCCGTAAAAATGACTTAATCAAAATGAAATTTTAGTATGTTGTTCAGACGGTCTATAGGACCTATGGGAATATAAATGAATAATACCACCCAATTAGTTTTGGATTGAACCCGGGTTGAAAAAATGGAATACATTGAGCCCTATGGGACCTAATTTTTCAAGCATTTTTTAAGCGGATTTAAAATTCACAAATTGCTTCGAAAATTTTAGGCATTATTCAAATTGTTCCATAAAATATATAAAAAAAAATTCAGCGAAATATATTCAGTTGTTTTTTAAATAAAAATTAAAATAATAATAACACCTCTTATATGAAACGATCACGTGTCCATGATATGAAACGATCACATGACCCACTTCAAAATGATATATGGCATCCATCTTGTGTCAAAATCGTGATTTTTAAAGTTCTTTTTAATTCATATTGAGTGTTGTATCCGTCCTAAAACTACTATAATTTTGCCTAAATTCTGTGCATCTACATACTGAAACAACGCAATGACAATATATTTCAGTTTAAATGCTCTTCCAAATTTGATTATTTCTACTATTAAGCCTATTTTTCACCTATGTAAAATGTAAACAGCAAAATATGTAGAATGAGTTGTATTAGAATCGCTGTAATTCTTTAACACAAAATCATTTAGTCCATGGAGTCTGCTTAGCTGATGTGAATGAAATATTCATTGATTTTAGAAAGAGACGGACGATATTTTTCGATGAAGTTTTACGCATTGAGTTTACTTAATTGTAGCTCAATGGTCTTAATTTTTAAATAAAATAAATTATTATAGTATTGTGATGAATGACATGAATGGGGAGATTATTTATGAATGAAATGTTGCTTTTATAGAGAGAGCCAGGCGTGTTATTTTTTATGACGTCATTTAAATAAATTTCAGTTGTTTTCGATGAAGTTTTCAAATATAATAAATTATCGTAGTATTATGATAATTCTAAAATTATTACCAAGGAATGTATCATATTTTAGAGATGTTTAAACCAGGCAATTTATACTTTAATGCCGTCATTTGAATGAAGTTAAGTTTTTTCGATGAAGGTTTAAGGTTTCAAATATAATAAATTAATGTAGTATTGTGATAAGTTTTAAAATATTACCGAGGAATGTATTGCATTTTAGACATGTTTAAATAAAATTTCATTGAAGTTGGAAAGTGTTTCATAATCAATGCTTTCAGCATGATTGATCTTTCTTGTTTCTTTCTGGAGGAAAAAAGAAGAAAGTCAGAATTTAATTGAATTGGTTTTTTTCCCTATATAAAATAATTTTTAATTAAAAAACTACTTAATATATTTTACTGAAATTTTTTTTTATATATTTTATGGAATAATGTGAATATTTCCTCAAAATTTCGAAGCAATTTGTGACTTTTAAATTTGTTTAAAAAATGTTTGAAAAATTAGGTCCCATAGGGTTCAATGTATTCATTCAATCCGGGTTCAATAAAAAACTAATTGGGTGATATTATTTATTTATATTCCCATAGGTCCCACAGACCGTCTGAACAACATACTAAAATTTCATTTTGATTAAGTCATTTTTACGGCAGTTATCGTGCTAACGGACAGACAGACAGACAGACAGACAGAATGAGCAAAGTCATAAACACTTTTCAAGTATGTTGTAGAGTGTTAATAAAATCGTACCATTTAATTCCTGTAACTCGATTCTATTGTTTAGAAATATTATAATCAGTTTCTTAGAATTTATAGATTATCTGATAAAAAATTTCATGCTATGCATATAAATAATCTAAAAATTACCAGCAATTTATATAAATATCCCTCTTATTTTTTATATGGTATAGTTAAAAAATTTAAATTAGCTAGATTTTCATAATTCTATTCATAGCTTTTAACACTTTACAACAAAGTTGAAAAGTGTGTATGACTTTGTTCATTCTGTCTGTCTACCCGTTAGCACGATAACTGCCGTAAAAATGACTTAATCAAAATGATATTTTAGTATGTTGTTCAGAAGATCTGTAGGACCTATGGGAATATAAATGAATAATATCACCCAATTAGTTTTGGATTGAACCCGGGTTGAAAAAATAAAATGCATTGAGACCTATGGGACCTAATTCTCCAAACATTTTTTAAGCGGATTTAAAATTCACAAATTGCTTCGAAAATTTTAGGTAATATTCAAATTGTTCCATAAAATATATAAAAAAAATTCAGCGAAATATATTCAGTAGTTTTTTAAATAAAAATTAAAATATTAATAACACCTCTTATATGAAGCGATCACGTGACCATGATATGAAAAGCTCACGTAACACACTTCAAAATGATATATGGCATCCATCTTGTCTCAAAATCGTGATTTTTGAAGTTCTTTTTATTTCATATTGAATGTTGTATCCGTCCTAAAATAACTTTATTTTTGCTTAATTTTCTGTGCATCTACATACTGAAACAACGCAATTACAATATATTTCAGTTTAAATGGTCATCCAAATTTGATTATTTCTACAACGAAGCTTATTTTTCACCTATGTAAAATGTAAACAGCAAAATATGTAGAATGAGTTCTATTAGAATTGCTGTATTTCTTTAACACAAAATCATTTAGTTCATGGAGTCTGCATAGCTGATATGAATGAAATATTCATTGATTTTACAAAGAGAAGGACAATTTATTTTGATGAAGTTTTACGCATAGAGTTTAATTACTTGTAGCTCCATGGTCTTAATATTTAAATAAAATAAATTATTATAGTATTGTGATGAATGACATGAATGGGAAATTATTTAGGAATGAAATGCTGCTTTTATAAAGAGAGCCAGCCGTATTATTTTTTCTATGACGTCATTTGAATGAATTTCAGTTGTTTTCGATGAAGTTTTCAAATATTATAAATTATCGTAGTGTTATGATAATTCAAAAATTATTACCGAGGAATGTATCACATTTTAGAGATTTTTAAAGCAGGCAATTTATATTTCAATGCCGTCATTTGAATGAAGTTCATTTTTTTCGATGAAGGTTTAAGTTTTCAAATATAATAAATTAATGTAGTATTGTGATACGTTTTAAAATATTACCGAGGAATTTATTGCATTTTAGACATGTTTAAATAAAATTGCATTGAAGTTGGAAAGTGTTTCATAATCAATGCTTTAAGCATGATTGATCTTTCTTGCTTGTATTAGCCTGATATCTTCATTCTCTTGTTTTAATATTATTTTTACATCCACTTAAACATTAACCTTTCTATTTTTAGCACCTCCTTTTGGTAGCTCTGATTGTATATTATCACGTTTTCTTGCCTTTTCGCATTACTGTTATCTATTTCTTAGGAATGGCAACAGTATAATTTTTTTTCTTTGCGAATGGCAACACTGATCTCTTCATTCTGGGTTACCGGTTTCAACAGTTAGTGCATTTGTTGTGGTATTTTCCAGGTATTCTTGTTTCCATTTACTTTTTCGTCTTTATGTCAGTCATCCAAGTAGAAATAGTTTAAAGTTATAATCTATCTATTTCTTCAGAAACATACATTTTTTGCATTTGCTTCTGCAAAATACTTGGACCGAGGAAAAGTTTTGGAGAAGTGAACACATCCATGATTTAGGCTTAGTCCTTGTCCACGTGTATAGAATTAATGCTTGGATTTCATTTATTTTTCTTTTATCGTTTCCATACCATTGCTTTTTGAAGATTTCTTTAATTTGTCGATTCGAATATCTTTTTTTTTTGCTTGTGAGAAAGTTAGGTTTTTAGAGTTACAGCTTTCCACATTTCTTTCATTGGACTTTCAAGCTATTATTATTATTATATATATATATATATATATATATATATATATATATATATATATATATATATATATATATATATATATATATATATATATATATATGTATGTATGTATATATAATGTATAAAAACCAAACGGAAAATATACCCTTACAGGCAACCTATCCTATAACGTAAATCTAGGATTGTCATGTGCTGAAGTGAAGGGTTTCCATAATCGGCGATTTAACGGCAATTTGGCGCCATTTTGACACATTTAAAAGATTCGAGAAGAACGTCGAAATAATGAATATTCAACGATATATAAGAGATTTCTAGAAGATACTATAGAATGTCAATAAATGGAGCCATCACTCAGTTGGAGCGGAGTGAACGTGATACGAGCTACATTGAGCTGTGACATACATCAAAGTTTTGAGAATATTATTGGCTAATTTGTGAAATTAGTGGAGCATTTAATTGCTATTTTACTTTACCTAACAGTAGTTCACTGATCTTGTAAGGATCTTGTAAGAAATTTGGAATCATTCTTGTAACTTTAACTTACCCACGATTCCAGGATATACGTCGTGATAAATTGGTCTCATTCATGGGGTTTCTGGAATCTTCACAACCGTGTATGGTAGTGACTGGAAAAGCAATGCAGGAACAGGATTTGTTACAACGTATGCTCTGGATTCGCGGGTGTACGCTCGGGATACAAAAATAAGTCCAAATTTCTGGGTAACATGTTTCTTCACAAAGACAGCGTAAACGGGATCAAACTACAGTAAAACAACTCGATAACTAACTTACAAGATCTCTAAATAACTGTCGGGTACATTAAAGCAGCAATTAAATACTACACTAATATAACAAAGCAGGCGATAATATTCTCAAAAATCTGACGTATGTCCCAGTTCAGTGTAGTTCGTATCGCATCAACTCCGCTCCAACTGAGTGATGACTCCGTTTATAGACCCTCTATAGAAACCTCTAGAAATCTCTCATACCTCATGTTCGTTATTTAGAGGTGTTTCTTGAACCTTCAAAAAGCTGTCAAACATTGCCAAATAGGCAATAAATCGCCACATCTGGCAACGCCCCTTCGAACTTCAGTACATGGAAACCCTAGATTCAAGTCATAGAAAGGGTTACTTGCACGGGTATTTTCTCCGTATCCTATTCAAAAAAGACGCCATTCATTTTACACGTTCGTAACAAAATTTAGCGATATATCTCAAACTTATGAAATCCATGTAAGAATTAGACATAATCGCCCGTAAAAGTGAGGTATTTTGACATATTTACCAACTTTATTTGGGAATTATGAAAAAGCGCCGGTAAAAGTGAGAAATTGAATGAAATTTCTCAAGCTTACCAAAATGATTGATGGTTATATATATATATATATATATATATATATATATTGGGTGGTCATAAAAAACCTTCCCCGATATATGAACCCCTAGCGGCATATCCCCTCAACCAATCCAAGGAAAATTTCAGATATTGTTATTTGAAGGTATGCGTTCGAGATTGTGATGATTTCAAACAATAGAGATCTCACGGTTACGGTTACAGTGAACAAATTTCGACATTTTCGAATGGTAACACCCACTTTTTTTTTTCCTGCGCAAATTGATCAGCGCATTGAAAAACCATAAATGGCGTTGGAACGATACGCGTATGACGAAAATTGGCGAGGTAAACCATTTGCAAAGAAGAGCATTGTAAAGGACCAACGACGACACGTAGAGGAGGTACATTGACGCACTTTATATAATTCACAGGGATAGACTGTAGAAGCATCAATTACAGAACACCATGTGCAAAGCATTGCTTGTGGGAAACCTTTAATAAGCAGTGTTTGAAGATTGTTTCTTCAATCAGGTGTTCGAACGTGCCAACAAGATGAGACTTACAGGAAAACAACGAGGTGAATTGATAAAGCTGTTTTATCTGAAAAGAGAAAATGCTGCCGAAGCTGTGCGAGTTTATCGGCGAAATCATAAGCTAAGACGAGGCCCATGTTCCGTACGAACTGTACGTGATTTGGTAAAAAAAATTAAAGAAACTGTATGCACATGTGATAGACCGCGATCCGGACGACCATCTGTCTGTTCCTGTTGAGGTTGTTGCGGAAGTTCATAATACGATTACTGCAGGTCCATTGCGTACTGCAAGAAGTGTTGCCCGCAATTTGGATGTACCGGAAACCACAGTCCTCAAACTTCTGCGCTCTATTCTGCGATGTTTACTTATCGATTCCAGCGAGTCCAAATGTTGCAACCTGGAGACGAGCAACAGCGTGTTGACTTTGGGAATTTTTTCCTCATCAGATATGATGGCGATAGCAGGTGGCCGAAGCGGATATTATGGACGTATGAGGCACATTTCTCCTTAACTAGGAACGTAAACTCCAAGAACTGCGTTCACTGGGCTGACGAAAATACTCACGATGTGGCACCAGTGCCTTTACACGAAGCTAAAGTGACTGTGTGGTGCGGCATCGCAAGCACATTCGTTCTCGGTCCGTACTTCTTCGAAGAGATCAATTCCAATGGTATGCAAACGTGCACCATCACAGGTCCTCGGTATAAAACAAATTGCAGCAGCCAAATGTCGTTAATGACATTGTATGGGTGCAAGATGGTGCTTCTTCACACCTCGCTACATGTGTTTGACAAGTGCTGCAACAGAACTTTGGTGATAGAGTCATATCACGTAACTTTGTAGTTTCGTGGCCACCGCGATCCCCTGACCTCACTCCGATGGATTTATGGTTCTAGGGTTATCTGAAACCTAAGGTGTACACATCAAATCCAAGAGATTTGCCAGAATTGAAAGATGCCATAAAACCTGAAGTTAATACAGATTCCACCTGCAATGTAACGGTCGTCATTGTTGTCAACAATGTCCCGCATACAATGCGTTATCGCGTTATCGACTGCGAAGGTGGGCACGATGAAAACTTGTAATTCCAGTACAAGTTTTTTCCCCTATTCCCTCTTGTGTTGTCATTGGTCCTTTATAATGCTCTTCTTTGCAAATGTTTTATGCCGCCAATTTTCTTTATACGTGTATCGTTCCAACGCCATTTATGGTTTTTCAATGCGCTGATCAATTTGCGTAGGAAAAAAAGTAGGTGTTGCCATTCGAAAATTGTTCACTGTAACCGTAACCGTGAGAGCTCTATTGTTTCAAATCATCACAACCTTGAGCGCATACTTTCAAATAACAGTATTTGAAATTTTCTTTCGATTGATTGAGAGAACGCCCCGCTAGGGGTTCATATATCGGAGAAATTTTTTATGACCACCCTGTACGTATATATATATATATATATATATATATATATATATATATATATATATATATATATTTATATATATATATATATATATATATATATATATATATATTATATATATATATATATATTTATATATATATATATATATATATATATATATATATATATATATATATTTATATATATATATATATATATATATATATATATATATATATATATATATATATATATATATATATATATATATATATTTACAGTTTCAGATAACAAAAATATTTACCTCTTGTAGAAAGATTTGTTATCCGTCTCCGCTTTATTCCTGAAGGCTGAAACCAAACGTTCAAAAGGATGCCGAACGAACATAATCTTGAAAAATCTTTTAGCTGTCGTAGAAGGATAATACGTCGGACTCACACGTCTTAATCTCTGGTTCGCTATGCTGTGAATGTGTTTCGTTGCCACTGTAATGTTAGTAATGTTTAGGAAGTAGCGCTTGAGATGTGTCGATGCAACTTTGGGGATAAAACAAAAGAACAGACCGATCCCTTCTTCGGCCACGATCGGACAAAGTTGTGAACCGCAATAGACTGGTTTACCGTTTTGCCGATTTTCTTCCACTTTCCACCCTTTCTGCATCATTCCATCTCGTTTGCACACTTCACGTACTCTTTGTACTCTGTTCTCATATTCCTTCCCCAGCAGAAGTGTCAAGGATGTATCTGTCTGGAAATGTAAAGTAAAATAATACTTTAAAGTTATATAACAAGTGTGAGACTAAATTCGATTTTTTAATATATTCCTATTCGATATATTCGAAATATAGTATTTGTATCCACTTGTATTACAAGAAGTTTCAGAAAAAAGTAAAAACAAGATAAAATTATCAAAAACTTCTTTTAAAAATTGATTTGCCTTTTCCAATTTGATGACCTAAAATTTCGCAGTTCATACATGTCCACAATGTATGCAGAATTCAAACGTTTGACAATTTTAAAGTAAACAATACTTGTAACATTTGCATGACTATGCTTTTTACGATGGGAACATACTTGATAATATTTAAAGTTGTTATCGAACTGAATAATACATAATACACTGGTGCACTGAATTTGATGTAAATATAACAAAACTTTAATTTAAACAAATTGCAGGTGCATTTTTGAGGAAACGGTCGAATTTCTCTTATCGTATAATTTTGTGCAACATTTGGTAATCCCAAAAATTAGTATTTTTCTAACTGCACACCCACCGTTAACGCACACTTCATGAGCTGACTGTAAATATGTCAATTCCCGATGTCGGGCGAATTACATTGATTCCAAAATTTGGGATTAATTCCTAAATTCTAATAAAAATTGTATATTTGAAAATGCGCACGCTCCTGTTGTGTGCATTTCAAAATTTGTGGTTACATTATATAAACTGATGTTTGTAAGAATGGACAATTTCGGTCTATTTTTTTATTTCTTTATTCGATTCGAAATGTTTCAAAATGAAGAAAAACATAAAAAAATTTATTCTCCGAGCCATATTTATCTTTATATTTGCAATCAAAGTTCGCCTTTCTGATTTTTGCGGGAAAACGATCCAATTTGGCGCGAACGGCATGTGACGTTACAAGGTTCCAGTCGTTCTCTTCGCGCGAATCTGTGAATGTGTGTTTACATTCGAAAAGTTCAGATTATTATGTCTAATACTTATAAGTATTGCGTAGTTCCAATGTGCACTTCTACTAGTATCACATCACCAAATAAAATATTTATATCTGTGCCTAAAAATGTTTTTCGTAAAAAATGGTGTCAAGCAATGAATACTAAACAAAATCCACCACTGTCATTAAAGACAACTCGTTTTGTATATGAAGATCATTTTGAAGTAAGTTACATTTATGTTATTTTTTAAATTAGTATTTCATATTTGAAAATTAAGCTCTTTTAAACGAAAATTTTAATTATATTTACGGTGTCAAATCAATAATGGACATCATTCCCTATATGTACTTTACATCTTAATATAAATCACACAGCTTCTTCATTTTACAATTTAACATTCCATCATAGTCTTTTTGTAAGACAGGATGCCATTAGGTGATTATCAATGCCAATAAGATGTTATAATTAGAAATGCAATGTTCCCTTGATTCAAAATTATGTAAATTAATTCATGTGTCACTAAAAAAATATCTTATTTTGATTTTTCTACTAATATTCATATATTATTATATATTTATTGGTGCAATTATATTTATTGATGCAATTTCATAGGTAATAAAATTATTTTTATAGCTAAATAGAAAATATGCAACACAGATTAAATTTTAGAGGGTTGACTACTAATGGTACATAATAATCTCTGAATTGCATTTGATGTTGAATTTTGTTTTTAATATTAGAGTAATGAAATAGAAAAGAAAAATTAAGAAGTGTATAGATAATAAATCAGTGTCTGTATAATCAAATTTTTAAGGCTTTTGTATGAGAAGTTTTTACTATGATTTATTAAACTTAGAAAATTCTTAAGAGTGTGCACTACTGGCTCGACACTCAATGTTTTGTTTTGGTTTTACAAATGAACTTAAACCCAGATTCAAAGTGGATTATTGACATCATCCTATGTTTAGTTTGTGATGTTCACACTGAATATTACGATTTTCGTAAATTCTGGTAAATATAAAACGATGGAGATAAAGGTTAAGAGTTAAAACTTCATATTAAGAAAATGCCAATATCGTTTCAGTCAATAATTCTTGTGGCGCTGAGGTAAGTTAAGTAGTCCTGCATTGTATGTATTTCAATGGCTAAATATCTGAAATATTTATTTAAACTGCCAAATTTGTAAAAATATATTATTGACTCAATACAACGTAAAGCAGAAATAATTTATTAGGCAGAATCAATTTATTTTTATCTCCAAATAGTCTGTACTATATCCTACAACTATGAAAAAATACTGGTTAATCATACTCATAATTAGAGAAATCTTAATTTAAAAATAATCAGAAATAAATATACTAAATACTACGCCTTTCTTTTGTGCCATATAGCAATAGAGGCTGCTTTCTTAACACTAATAACACCTAGATATAATTCTCAAAGCATTGTGGCATTTTCAAGCATTTCATCTATAGGAGTTTTATCGCCTCCTTTTAAAAACTCCACAAAACATTTTGTTCTGAAAAGATGTTTCATGCTTTGGAACAACTTGTTTATGAACCCATTTTCACGCTTACTGAATAGTAAACAATATCTTGCACTGCCTTCATCAAAACTGAATATATTAGGGCATTATTTAAAATTAATATTATAAATTAAATTAGGGCATTATTTTTCAACTGTTAATTTAAGAAATTTTGCTACATTTTTTAAAGGTGAATTTTTTTTTTTACTTGATATAAATATGTATTTGAGCATGTAACATTTTTATATAATAATAGAGATTCGATTTAAGCACCTTTTATACTGAACAGTTTTACTGAACAGTTTACTGTTCTAGTAAAAAATGTACCCAGTGTTGCCAAGGATTATTTTTTAAGTAGGGTTTGAAAAATTGATTTCATTCTATTCAATTTTTCAAAACGTATAGTCGTGCTCTGCCCACTTTTTAGCAATAATTTTTTAAAGCAAATAAACACAATTCACATGTACACACTAAACACCTATTAAATTACGCCCTCACTGATAAGCTTGAACTATAAAGTTAGCTTACAGGAAGGCGTGGCTATTTCTTCCCCTATTTTCAATCCTTTATAAACAACGTAATGACAGACAATGTTTGGATATGGGATGTGACTTTTCATGAATGAAAATTGAATAATTTCTCCATACATCTCCTTATTACATAAATACATATGATAATTTTGGTTTGGACATAATAACTCCAAAACGAATGCACCTATTGTTATCATACTTTGAGTTTAGCTACTTTAGCTACATTACACTAGAAACTAGATCATTATATATTAAGTAAACTCATTATTAGAACATGAATATACAGCACAGTGTGACATATTTTACACTAACCCCATCTGAAATATTGTGAAACAATTTTAACGTTTCCCAACATGAAGTCAAAATCTCGAATTGGAAAATTTTAAAAAACATTACCTTTTCAATATTAATTTTTCTTTTCAATAATTTTTTTTTGTCACAAAATGAAATCTAAAACGTTAAAAAAAATATACAGATATATTTAACTTAAATACTTTTATAATACTAATGAACATGCATGTTATAATAATAACTACTTAAGTCCAGATGTTAAATGCAAAATTTTAAAAATTCTATAATTCCGATTTATAGTTTTTCTTTTCTTTTCAAAATTCGACTTCTCGAGTGCCCATTTATCTCAGTTAATTTTATATGATTTAAGCGAATAGTCACAGAAAGTATTTTAATGACTTTTCTGATAATGCTAAAAGCAAAATATACCTCCAAAACAAAAGCCCTCATTCAATTAACAGAAATTTATTAATTATTCGAAATTCCGTTAACTGAATGCCAAGTTACCAAGAAATGATTAATTCAATTAAAAAACGTATTAACCATGCTGAACCGTTTAACCGTTCTGAATCTTTTAACAATCCTGAACCTGTTAACCACCCTGAAACCTTAACTGCCTTGAACCTATCAACCATCCTAAACATTTTAACCATCTTGAACATATTAACCATCCTGAAACATTTAACAATCCTGAAAGGATTAACCAGCCTGAAGCTTTTTAACACTTTACAACAAAGTTGAAAAGTGTTTATGACTTTGTTCATTCTGTCTGTCTGTATGTATATATGTCTGTCCTGTCCGTTAACACGATAACTGCCGTAAAAATGACTTTATCAAAATGAAATTTTAGTATGTTGTTCAGATGGTCTGTGGGACCTATGGGAATAAAAATGAATAATATCACCCAATTATTTTTGAATTGAACCCCGGTTGAAAAAATGAAATACATTGAACCCTATGGGACCAAATTTTTCAAACATTTTTTATGCGGATTTAAAATTCCCAAATTGCTTCCAAAGTTTTATGAAATATTCAAATGATTCCATAAAATATATTAAAAAAATTTCAGCAAAATTTATTCAGTAGCTTTTAAATAAAAATTAAAATAATAGTTACACCTTTTATATGAAGCGATCACGCGACCATTATATAAAGAGATCACGTGACCTACTCCAAAATAAAATACGGCATCCATCTTGTGTCAAAATCGTAATTTTCAAAGTTCTTTTCATTTCATATTTAGTGTTGTATCCATCCTAAAACCGCTTTATTCTACTTAAATTCTGTGCATCTGCATACTGAAACAACTCAATTACAATATATTTGTGTTTAAATGATCATCCAAATTTGATTATTTCTACAACGAAGCCTAGTTTTCACCTATGGAAAATGTAAACAGAAAAATATGTAGAATGAGTTGTATAAGAATTGCTACATTTCTTTAACGCAAAATCATTTAGCTCATGGAGTCTGCAATATAGATGATATGAATGAAACATTCATTGATTTTGCAGAGAGAAGGACGACTTTCTCGATGAAGCATAGAGTTTAATTACTTGTAGCTCCATGGTAAATTTTTAAATAAAATAATTTATTATAGTATTGTGATGAATGAAATGAATTCAAAAATGTTTATGAATAGAAAGAGCCAGGCGTGTTATATTTCGATGACGTCATTTAAATAAATTTCAGTTGTTTTCGATGTCGTTTTCAAATATAATAATTTATTGTATTATCATGATAATTTAAAAAGTATTACCGAGGAATGTATCGCATTTTAGAGATATTTAATCCAAGCAATTTATATTTCAATGCCGTCATTTGAATGAAGTTCGTTTTTTTTATGAAGTTTTAAGTTTTGAAATATAATAAATTAATGTAGTATTGTGATAATTTTAAAAATATTACCGAGGAATGTATCGCATTTTAGAGATGTTTAAATAAAATTGCATTGAAGTTAACGCAAACGTTTCTTTAACGCAAAATTATTTATCTCATGGAGTCTGCAATATAGCTTATATTAACGAAGTATTCATTGATTTTACAGAGAGAAGAACGATTTTTTTATGAAGTTTAAAGCATAGAGTTTAATTACTTGTACACCCATGGTCTTAAGTTTTTAAATAAAATAAACTATTATGGTATTGTGATGATTGAAATGAATGTAAAAATGTTTATGAATGAAATGCTGCTTCTATAGAGAGAGCCAGGAGTGGTATATTTCGATGATGTCATTTGAATAAATTTCATTTCTTTTCGATGAAGTTTTCAAATATAATAAATTATTGTAATATTATGTTAATTTTTTAAATATTACCGAGGAATGTATCGCATTTTAGAGATGTTTAAATAAAATTGCATTGTGTTGGAAAGTGTTTCATAATTCATGTGTTCCATAATCAATGTGTTTCATAATCAATTGTTTCAAAATCAATGCTTTATGCATAAATGATCTTTCTTGTTAATTATTAAACACTTTAAATGCATAGACTTATATTGCTTAGCGAAGGTTCGGCATTTTCCTCTCAGCGCTTTATAGTCAAATTAAATCTGCGTTAAGCTTCAAATAAATAATAATAATAAAAATAATAACAATAATAATAACAGTTCAAAAAATAATAATAAACTACTATTGTGTACTGAGTTCAAGTTATGCTACATACCTGCGTGTTGTGTTTCATAGAAATTTCATTAACTTGTAAAAGTTGAAATAGTGGATGCCTCCAGTGGTCAACCAACATAATTAGCCCAATGAATAAAATGAAACATGCCGTTGATCTCAGGAAAAGTTTGTGCTTCGGAAACAGAGGCCTCAACATCTCAATCGTCAGAACATCACAGAAAGAACAGTATAGTAGAATATTCAAGAGGAAATTTGATGAGCCGGCAACAGATAATTGACTAAGTTCTTTAACACGATATTTTCGCTGTTTCACCTGCAGCCAACGGTATACATCATAAGGAGATCTACAAAAGAAATTCAGGCAGTAAAACATTAACATTTCTTTTAGGGATCCGTTTGATGGGAAACAGATTTAGATTTTTGTATATAAAATACCATTCAAAACATTATTTTTTAACATTATTTCCAGTATGATTACGACAGATATTGTCGTGGAAGCGCGACAGTCCAGTATTTAGCACGCGGGGATTGCTCTCGAACGACCCGAGTTCGATTCCCGCCTCTGCTCAAAATATCGCGGTCTTCACGCGGAGTACGATCACTTTAAACATGGTGGCCGCAAGTTTTTCCGACAGGTTGGTAGAATAGGGGAAGAAGGATACGGTCCCTGTGGGTGCCCCCCAAATGGGTTCCGGTCTAAATTGGGTGGCACTTCCCGTCCAAATAGATACCTTACATTTTCGGGTAGGTCGGACAGTCTGGGTCAAAGAAGTAGATATTATCACGGAATCAGTGTGGGACTTTTGCCTGTCGCTATTTTGGTTCCATATTTAAAATAAAATTTTAGTGAGTGACACTGTTACTTGTTACTTTCCTTATATACATAATGTATAAAGTATTGTGACGGGGTCGAAAATTCGACGGGAGACCATATTTCAAGCATCCCTGATCACGACTATACTATTTTTTAGGTGATGTCTGTGTGTGTGTGTTTGTGTGTGTTTGTGTGTGTGTGTGTGTGTCAGTGAGTCTGTGGAGACGATAACTGACGGACAAATAGACCGATTCGAATGAAATTTGGAACAAAATTTACAATCCGTAAACACTGGAAACCTATTGTTTTTATACGCAATTGAATGTCCAGAACTCCCCTAAATTTTTGAGTGAAATTTTGAAAAAATCGTCAAAAAATAAAAACCTCTAATAAAATTACGCAAGTAGATATTTCTTATACAATTTTTCATTAGGAAAAGCTTGACATGCATTTTAAAACGCTACCATGAAACGTTCTCAAGCTAATGCTCATTTTTCAAAAAAAGTATCAAAAGTCATAAAAGTAAAAAATGAAATATTACCTATATAGAAACATGTTCACTTTTCATATGTAATACCATACGATAAATTTGATAACATCATTCTCGTGAATCTAGTTCGTTCCATTCATGAAAAAATATACTTTGAGTAATACTTTTGTATTTAAACGCCAATAGTCATTTATCTGCTGTAAGAAAAACTTATTTCTTCGTCCATAACGCTTGGCGAGATTTTAGTGAGGAATTTGGTGGAATATCGCCAACTTGGCGACTTTTTTAAATGTTGCTAAATTAACGAAAAACTCGCCAAATGGATAAAAATGACGCTAAATCAATGAAAATGACAGCTGATTGTCGAAAATTCAATATCTTGGAAAGAATACAAATATCTACTATAAAAATAATCTATTTACTGTCAAAATAGTAAATTCATTGATTTATATAAGGAAAGTTATGTGCTGCTCACATCATATTTTTTCAGATTGGTGTGAAACAAAACATTTCTCGCATATTTCAGATGATAAAAGTTTGATGTGTTGTGTGTGACAATGGTGCAAACTACCTAGAGGAAAGCTTCAATATTTTTAATATAAAAATTAAGTTTTTTATACATTTCTACCAGAATTGTTTTATAATACACTAGCAGCATACCCGTCTTTCGAAGTATATAATATTAAAAAACTTAAAATTCACAACCATGTGCAAATTCCAATAACGTTCTAAATGGGATTGTTATTCAAAGAATGCTATTAAAATATTTTAATTAATGCTCCGATAAAGAAATTTATGAATCCCAGTTCTTACTGTACAAAATTATTTTCCCAGTAAGATTTGAAGATCTGACAAAGATCCTGATTCCGCTTGTAAACAAATTTACAAAAAAGTATGAAATTATACGCCAAAATATATGCCAATATATATGCCAAATGAATATATATATGACAAAATTGTATTGGAAGATATACCCGTACTGCTCATATTCTCGAATATTAGAAGATATATATACCTGTGTATCAGTAAATGATTAATAGTCTACAATATATGAGTTTCAAATATATTTGCCAAACAATAACAGATAACGAAATACATTGAAAATATCAATAACCTCCTTAATCTTTAAACCCAAAGGCCGTAATTGATGCCAATATATGCCCAAATTGTATGGGAATATTCTATACTCTGTACGAAGAACTGTATACGATATATACTCTGTACGAAGAACGGGTATGCTGCTAGTATATAATATAAAGAAACTTAAAATTCGCAATCAAGTGCAAATTCCTATAGTATACTAAATGACATTTTCAACCAAAATATTCTGTTAAAATATTTAATATAATGCCCCTAAAGAGAAATTTAAGAATCTCTGTTCTCGATATACAAAATTATCTTCACGGGCAGAACTGAAGAATAATCCAGGCCTCTTTTGTAAGCAATTTTGCACAAAATATGGAGTTGAATAAATATATGCAAAATAAAAGCGTTAAAATTGTATGAGACCCGTATTACTTATATACGCGAATATTAGAAGATATAACCTGCATTAGTAGATTACGTGTATAAATTGAAAATATCAATAATCCCGTAATCTTTAAACCTGAAGGCAG
This sequence comes from Amaurobius ferox, assembly GCA_951213105.1. Taxonomy (NCBI): domain Eukaryota; kingdom Metazoa; phylum Arthropoda; class Arachnida; order Araneae; family Amaurobiidae; genus Amaurobius; species Amaurobius ferox. Next base: position 107,829,235 of record OX578145.1, on the reverse strand, counting down.
TAATTGATTCCAATATATGCCAAAATGAAAGTGCTAAAATTATATGGGAATATATACCCGTCCTACTTATAATCTCATAGACTAAAAAATGTCAGAGTGTTAGTAGAAGACTACCCGTGTTATAATATGAGTCTCAAAAATATTTGCCAAAATAAAACAGATGACTTAATAAATTGAAATATCAATACCACCAGTGATCTTTATACCAGAAGGCGTACCTGATTCCAATATATACCAATATATGTCAAAATACACGCCAATATATTTTCATTACTTATATTCTCGTATTCTCGTAGATTAGAAGATACACCCGTGCATTTGTAGAAGATTACTCGTACAAAGTACAATATATGAGTTTCAACAATTTTTGCCGCAATAAAACAATAGCATAACTTGAAAATATCAATGGTCTTTTAATCAATAATCCCCGAAAATGTCAATAATAATAATGTTTAAACCTGAAGATCGTAATTGATATTATCCAGACAAAAATGCAATAGCAATGACATTTATTTTATATACATAACTTAATTATTCAAAGCGGAAAAGATTTAATAAAAAACGTCTTTCGCATAAACACATTGGATTTAAATCCGTTGCCCGTTGCTAAGTTACATGATATCATTTGCTTCAAATAAATTGGTAGATAAAGTATCGTCTGAATAATACTATCTCTATGGAAGGTTTGCCAACATTTTAAAAAATCGCCAAATTTATCACCAAATTTTTCGCCAAGTGGGACTGTAGAACTGACTGTCCCACTTGGCGACAAATTGAAGAAACATCATCACAATGCTATCCCCTAACAAAACACAATTAATTTCATTTATTTAGCGCAATTTTATCAATTTCAAGATAATTTTATGTAGCCCTGTGGTGAGCGCGCGGAAGTTGCACTCGGTAGGCCCGGGTTCGATTCCCGCAGCTGCCCAAACTGCCGCCGTGTTCACGCGGAGTACGATCACGTTAAACATGTGGGTCCGTAAGTCCTTCCGAGAGGTTGGTGGTAGTACGGTCCATGTCGATGCCACCCCCACTGGGTTCCGGTCTAAATTGGGTGGCACTTCCCGGCCGTCCAAACAGCTACCTTAAACCTTTCTGGTAGGTCGGACAGTCTGGGTCGAAGAAGTTAATTTTATAGATTTACAAACATTTTATCAATTTGGTGGCATTTTAAAAATTCACTAAATGTGTTACTAAGTAGGACGGTTGAACTGACAAACAAATGCTAACAAAACATCATTTCAGTACTCTTGTCTAACAAAACAAAATAAATTTCATTGATCTGGGTCATTTTTATCAATTTGACGTCATTTCCGTCAATTTGACAACTTTTAAGAAAAGTTACCAAATTAGGGATATCCTGACAAATCCGTAGCTCTGAATCTGTAAATCTGGATAAAGCATCCTGATCCCGTGTGTATATACTAAATGAAAACACTAAATTTGTATTAGGAGATATACCCGTTCAACTCTTTTTCTGTTTCAACTATCGGTTAAATGAATTTATTGTCAAAACACAATACCGTTTTTTTTATAAGATATATTTTATATCCATTTATTTGTTATTCAAATCGAAGAAATAATAATAAACATTAACAAACACATTTAATTTAATTACGTTGCCGAGCAACGTGATACAAGATAGAATCTTCCTCGTAAAATTGTAATAATTAAATAACAATTTTGATATCTTTACTTTTCATTGTTGATTTAAAACTTGTGAAAAATAAACCATGGTGATAGATTTTCCATTTAAATTCATGTTTCAATCATCCATGGTTTCAAACAATTCATGTTTTTAGATGTGAATAATTAGCGCAAAAATCTTCCACCAAACTCAGAAATAAAGTTTTAATTAACTTTCACGTTTTAAAAAAACGATTTCCAACCTTTTCGTTTGGAGGAACCAGGGAGTTAGAGAGTAGAACTCCTATGAAAAAGTTTCATTTTTCATTAATATCTCGACAATTCCTGGACTTAAAAACTCGAAACTTAGACTAAATTTAAGGGGAGCTATTGCTAGGTTACTAACAAAATTTCATTAAATTCGATTTAGCAGTTCTCTCGTGATGATGAAACAAACGAAAGTTCGGTTTTACTCTAATATCGCAAGAACCACTGGTCGTAAAAACTCGAAACATAGATTAAATTTTAAGTGTGGCTATATCAAGGCTACCCACAAATTTTCATCAAATTCGGTTCAGCCGTTCTCCCGTGGAGATGGGACAAATAAACAGACATACATTTTCAATTTTATTTATATAGATTAGTATACCCGTTCTTCGTAAGGAAAATATAATATAAAGAACTTGACATTCACAGTTATGTGTAAATTCCTATAGTATTCTAATAACTTAGTTGTTCAACAACCCCCGTACTACTTATATTGTCGCAGATTAGAAAATGTGCCAGTATGATAGTAGAAGATTGCCCGTATTACAATATGAGTCTCAAAAATATTTGCCAAAATAAAAGAAATGACGTAATAAATTGAGAATATCAATAATCCCCATAATCTTTAAACCAGAAGGTCGTGATTGATTCCAATATATGCCAATATATATCAAAATATATGCCAATATACCTGAACTACTTATATTCTCGTAGATTAGAAGATATACCCGTGCATTTGTAGAAGATTACTCGTACAACATACAATGTATGAGTTTAAACAATTTTTCTCATAATGAAACAATGGCATAATAACTTGAAAATATCAATAATCTCTGAATCAATAATCCCCGAAAATATCAATAATAATAATGTTTAAACCTGAAGACAGTAATTAATATTATCCAGTCAAAAATGCAATGTCAATGAAATTTATTTTATGTACATATCTTTATTATTCAAATCGGAAAAGATATAATAAAAATCAAATACCGCATAACACATTGGATTTACATCCATTGCTAAAGGATATGATATCATTTGTTTCAAATAAATTGATGGAAATCATATCGTCTGAATAATGCGATCTCCATGGAAGGTTTGGCGACATTTTCGTCAATTTAGCGATGATTTAAAAAATCGCCAAATTTATCGCCAAGTAGGACTATAGAACTGATACAGTGACCGCCGGTTATAAGATTCAGTGGTTATAAGAAACAGCCGTTTATAAGACCCAAAACGACAGAAACAAATACAAACTTCATTTTAACATTAAAATTGTGTCGCTTATAAGAAACACGATTCCGCTTATAAGAAACAGTTTTCTACAGAAAATTTGTTGATTTCCTTGCGACGCGGGTGTAAAAAAGAAAAAAATCCATTTGTTTAAGGTTAACTGAAGGACGAGTTGTTATCTCTTGTCTCTGGGCGTACGGGGAGGGGGTGGGAGTTTGCTATGTAACAAAGGATGACAGAGAATTTCTCCGTAGAAAGGCTTAGGGGGAACAACCCCAAACCAGTAAGAAACGAGTTTTAATCTTTTGGCAGTTAAGGAAACATACTGATAAGGAAAGGCATCTCTGCTTATGCACTCAAATAAGATTCGTACAGCTTTAGTTAGTCATTTTATGTTTTGCTAGTGGAAGCATGTCGCAAAAGAGAAAAACCCTTACTTTGCTTGAAAAGCAAAGTTTACTTAAAAAGTATGATTCTCTACCTCTGTGTAGTCAAAGAGAAGCTGCTTCTGCATTAGAAATTCCGCACTCAACATTATGTAAAATCCTGAAAGGCAGAAATGAAATTTTGACGCCAAATTGTAATCTTCAAAGAAAACGGAAACGAGAAGGAAAGGCAGCTGCTATAGAGGAAGCACTCTTACAATGGTTTTCTAACGCCAGATTAAAGAACGCTCCTATCAGTAGGGCAATTTTACTGAAAAAAGCAGAAAATTTTGCGGAAAAATTAGGAGAAAAAGAGTTCCGTGCGACTGATGGTTGGTTAAGCCGCTGGAAAGAACGAAATAACATTGTGTACAAAAAAAATTATGGAGAGAAGCAGGACGCGGACTCCGAGTCGGCATCTTCATGGATTACGCAAAGCTTACCACCTCTATTAGAAAAATACGCTCCTCATCAAATTTTTAACACTGACGAGACTGGGCTCTATTTTAGAGCGATGCCCGAGTATACAATGATGTTCAAAAATGATCTATCCTCCGTTGGAAAAAAACAAAAAGATCGAGTTACAGTTCTGTTAACAACAAATATGACGGGAACTGTAAAAAAGAGCCCTTTAGTTATTGGCAAAAGCAAACGTCCGCGCTGTTTAAGTGGAATAAAAAAATTGCCAGTGATCTACGAAAATTCAAAGAATGCCTGGATGACAAGTAGAATTTTTGAAGACTTTTTGTTAAAGTGGGACAGGGAACTGATGGGAAGAGAAAAAATTCTTTTAATCCTTGACAACTGTTCGGCTCATCCTGTAGTACAGCTGACAAACATTGAACTTTGTTTTTTGCCACCCAATACAACTTCCATCATACAGCCTCTTGACCAAGGAATTATTAAAGCATTTAAAACCCTGTATCGGTCAAATTTGCGACAGAAAATAGTAGATGCAATTGATGAAGAGAAAGGATCGGCTTGCGAAATAAGCAAGAAAATAACCTTGCTTGATGCTATCCATATGATCGCAGGCGCATGGAAAAATGTTTCTGACATATGCATTTTTAATTGCTTCCGTAAAGCAGGATTTTTGAAAAATAATGTTGACATACCAGCAGAAGATGTAGAAGAATTAGAAGCACATTTCGAAGAATGGATTCACATCGATGAAAATTTACAAACATCTGAAGAAAAAAGTGATGATGACATAGTGGCGGAAATTCAGAATGTTTGCAATGAAGAAGAAAATGAAGACGACGTTCCACAAGAAGAAAATTTTCCTACAGCCAAACAGTCGCGAGAAGCCCTAACTATAATTAGAAAAACTCTTGAACATAGAGGGGCATCAGAAAAAGTTTATGGACTATTTTATGATTTAGAAATGGATGTACGTAAACTAATCACAGACTCATTAGCACAAACAACACTGGATAAATTTTTTGCTGTTCCTCAGTAATAGATTACGGTATGTATGAAAATGTACTATGCTCTTATACATAAATGAACGACCTATGAGTTTTACTTTTTATTCTTATTTAATTACATACTAGTATATGCATACATATAGATAATATTTTAAGTTGTAAGGCTTAATTCGTAAAATAAGAAATATTTTTGAATGCAAAACTCAATTTACAAATGTATTATGTATGTACTAATATTTTACTTATATACATTTATCTTTTAAATTCTGTAAAATTGTGTTCAATAGTTAGTATTTACAATGGAAGAACGATATTTAAAAAATTTCCGGATTTAAGAAACAACTGCTTATAAGAAACAAAACGAGCGAAACGAACGTGTTTCTTATAAGCGGCGGTCACTGTAGTCCCTTTTTGCGACAAATGGACGAAACAACATCAAAATACTATCCTCTAAAAAAACACAATTAATTTCATCTATTAAGCGTAATTTTATCAATTTCATAATATTTTTGTAGATTTACAAACATTTTTATCAATTTGTGTGATATTTTCACTAAATGTGTTACTAAGTAGGATGGAGGGACTGACCGACAAATGCTACCGAAACATCATTTCAGTACTCCTTTCTAGAAAAAACGAAATTTAACTTCATTGATTTGCATCATTTTTATCAATTTGGCGACATTTTCGTAAATTTGTTAAAGTTTAAGAAAAGTTGCCAAATTAGCGATATTCCGCCAGATTCGTAGCTCTGAATTTGCAGATCTGAAGATTAAAACATCCTGATCCTATTTGTATATACTAACTGAAAAGACTAAAATTGTATTAGAAGTTATGTCCGTTCTAATATTTTTCTGTTTCAACCATTGGATAAATGAATTCATTGGGTAAACACAATATATAAGTTTATTAGCTAAAAACAATATAAAAGCTTAAAAACTCTTTGCCAAAATAAATGAAAGTGATATACCCAGTTCGCAATTAATATAATTAAAAGAAAAATCAAACCCTTCTTTTCTAAATTATATTTTATATCCATTTATTTATTATTCAAATCGAAAAAATAATAATAAAAATTACCAGACAGATTTAATTTAATTGCGTTTCTGACTAACCTGATATAAGATAGAATCTTTCTCATAAACTGTGAAATTAAATAACCATTTTGATTTCTTTATACTATTTATATTTGAGTAAAAGCTTGTAAAAAATAAACCATGGAGATAGATTTTCCATATAAATTCTTGTTTCAAACAATTCATGCTTTCAGAGAGGGACTAATTAGTGCAAAAAGTCTCCCTCCAAACTCAGAGATAAAGTTTTAATTCATTTTCAAACGATTTTCAACCTTTCGTTTGGATAAACCACGGAGTTAGAGAGTAGAACTCCTAGGAAAAAGTTTCGTTTTTCATCAATATCTCGACAACTCCTAGTCTTAGAAACTCGAATCTTGGACTAAATTTATGGGACGCTATTTCAAGGCTATCCACAAAATTTCACTAAATTCGGTTCAGCCGTTCTCCTGTAATCATGAGACAAACGAAAGTTTTGTTTTTTACTAATATATCGAGAACCACTAAGCGTAGAAACTCGAAACTTAGACTAAATTTTAAGTGGCGCTATTTTCAGGCTATTTGCGTCATTTGAATGATTTGCGTCACAAATGATTTGCGTCATTTTTATCAATTTGGAGACATTTCCGCTAATTTGGTAAAGTTTAAGAAAAATTACCAAGTTAGCGATATTCCGCCAAATTCGTAACTCTGAATTTTCAGATCTGGGGAATAAAATATGCTGATCCCGTTTGTATATACTAAATGAAAACACTAAAATTGTATAAGATACACCCGTTCTACTCTTTTTCTGTTTCAACAATCGGCTAAAAGAATTAAAAGGGTAAACACAATATGAGTTTATTAGCTAAGCACAATATATGAGCTTGAAACCTGTTTGCAAAAATAGATGAAAATGATGTACGCAGTACGCAATTTATATAATTAAAAGAACAATCAAATCGTTCATTTATAAAATATATTTTTACATCCATTTATTTATTATTCAAATAGAGAAAATAATAATAAATATTAACAGTACATCTAATTTAATTCCGTTGCCGAAAAACATGATATAAGATAGAATCTTTTTCATAAAATGCGAAATTAAATAGCCATTTTTATTTCTTTATACTTTTTATAGTTGAGTAAAAGATTAAGAAAGATAACCCATGAGGTAGATTTTTCCATTTAAATTCATGTTTCAAACAGCTCATGTTTTCCGATAGTGAATAATTAATGCAAAAATCCTGCACCAAACTCGGAAATAAAGTTTTATTTCATTTTTACGTTTGAAACAAACGATTTTCATCTTTTCCGTTTGGATAATCCACGGAGTTCGAGAGTATAACTGTTAGGAATATGTTCAGTTTTCCATTAATATCTCGACAATCCCTTGTATTAGAAATTCGAAACTTGAACTAAATTTTAAGTGGGGCTATTTCTAGGCTACCCACAAAATTTTATCAAACTCGACTCAGCCGTTCTCCCATGATGACGGGACAAACAGATAGACATATAGACAGACAGACAGACAGTTTTTCAATTTTATTTATATAGATTATGGTTTGATAACATCAAAACGAAAGCATTAAAATTTTAAGGGACCCGTATTACTTATATTGTCGCAGATTTGAAAATATACCAGTGTGTTAGTAGAAGATTACCCGTATTACAATATGAGTCTCAAAATTCTCTGCAAAAATAAATTCGATTCAGCCGTTCTCCCGTGATGGTGGGACAGATATACAGACAGACAGGCATATTTTCAATTTTATTTATATAGATTATATTTTGATAACATCAGAGATTAAATGAGCGATTAAAGAATAATAATTTTAGATTAAAAGTGTGAGATGTGTAGTATACAAATATAAATAAATTCAAGGACAATAATTCGTCGTATCCATATATTAATTTTAATTATTGCAGTTTGCTCAAACAAATTCTCTTTCAATATTTGTTATCGGAAAGAAATCGACAGAACTGTGTTTCAATTTAAGGAGGGAATTTATTTAATTTTGATAATTTAGAAACATTTGGAATCTAATAATTGAAATTAAAATCCCAGAAATTGAAAAAAAATGTCAATATTCAATTTTAATGTAAACAGTACCTATTAGATTTCAAATTTTCATCACCACTCAAACAATTACGGTACAAAAACGATTAAACTTTTTTGCAATAGATTTAAAAATATTACAAATTGGAACTCGCATTTGTCCAATGATAATAACAGAATGATCATTTCCACAGAAATTAAATTTGAAATGTGTTTCTTCCCTATTAAATTTTATCCAGGCCAAAACATATTTTCTGTTACTGAACTTGCAAAGAACTTAAATGTTGCGAAGAGCCATGTTTTGTTTTGACATCGGAATGTCATCGAATAAATAAGTCTTAAACATTTTATCTGAAATTATAATTTTCCTGTATCCAGTTTTAATTTACCCATCTGCGTTCTCCTTACAGAGCAAACTTTTATTATCTAATATGAGGAAAAGAGAGACTTTTATTCGCTAAATGGAAATTTTGTTTTATATATGTAATTAGTAGCTACATTGAAAACAGCATATAAAACAAAATTAAACGTATTGACAGTCTTTTACAGTCTTTTTCAACCGAACACACAAGGACCTTCGCTTGTCGGAGAAATATTGTCGACTTTTTACAACAACAAGCGTAACAAAAGCAAGGCATTCCCAACAGCGAGAGAAGTAAAAAGCAGTTAAAGAATTAATAAAGGGAGTTAAAGAATTAACCAATTCTGTATGATAATTTGAAGAGGGCAGGACTGTACAGACGATCTATCACCGATAATGTTTGGAATCCCTGCTTGCTAATTAATGTACATCGTAATTTTCGTAAAGAAAAATTATTGCGGTTCAGTTGTGCTGGATAGGTTCTCAGTATGGAAGCCACGCCGCCAATGCAGAACTGCCTTGCAACTGCCTCATGTTACCCTGATTTGTTGAAGTCACGCTACCAGTGCAGAGCTGCCTTGCTACTGCCACATGATACGATGATGTGGTGAAGTCACACTGTCAAAGCAAAGCTGCCTTGCTTCTGCCTCAGTTACGCCGATTTGGCGAAGTCACTCTGCTTCAGCTTCAGATTTCAGCTCCATAGTTATATTATAATCTGTTTTAATTACTGATACTGTTTTGCTTATTAGAAAGGAGGTATTGAATTTTAAAAAATATTTAAGTAAAGTTCTCTTAGATGAAGGTGTACTGGAAGGTATTTGACAATGTGCATGCCAATAAACATTTTTAATAAAAACATGTCGAAAAATGTATGTTCAAAAATAGGTGAAAAATTAGCATCACCACTGTTCGAACACGACTACCGGTCCTCCAGCAGAAAGGGACAAGCAATGAGGCAACAACGTTTCAAAATATTCTTTTTAAGGGGTCGATCCAGATCTTAATCATTTTACTTGAAAATATATTTTAAATATGTAGAAGGCATTCTCCCGATGTATTTTGTTTATATTTTATGATGTACATATTTGGGTGCAATTACTCATTCGCTCACTTTAAAATCTTAAATTCTATTTCTTAAGAAAATTGTGATAAAATACATAATTAAATAGAAAGAGAACCTGAAGTTCTATGCAAAAATTTCAACATTATAATTCTCATGAATAGCAATAGCCATATAGTCTGTCGGAAATGGATGATGTAACCCCTGTTGTTTAAAAGAAATTGCATATGCAGACTCCTTTTTTAGGCCAAAAGTATTCTTTTATTACCTTTATTTCAATTTCAAATATGTACTTTTCCAGAAATTTTCAAAGTACCCATGAAATACAGATTTCTTAACTAGACTCAGTTTTTACTCCCCATCTGCTCTACTTCTCACCCTTGCTTTAAAACCACTGTTTTCAGTAGACTCATTAGGTTTTTAATACAATTTTGAACAATTATTTACAGTACATACATTTATTTACGTACAATGTATAGATTTATTTACAGTACATAGAAAACCAATTATTTTCAGGGAGATAAAGGAACGGAACCTCCCTTTTTCAAATGGGAATAACTATAAACCGGAAACGGTTTAATCGAAGTGCAAACCAATGACATCGTTGAAATCTGGAAACTCTGAGGTGAGGGCTGTAGAAGTGTTATCTCCCGCTTGTATTGGAAATAACCAAAGCTAACTAAATTCTAGTTAGCTTTGTAATAACTCTTTACCGGAATCGGTACAAAACAAACTTTTTGTGGTAAAATGCTGTACTAATGCAGTACAAACGAATAACATTTTAAACAAATGAGTACAAACGAAAAAATTTTAAATTTGAAGTGGGACTACAGTTTCTAGATACCTCCCTTTCGAATAGAGAAAACGCTGTACCAAAAATAGTATAAACTAAAAATTTTACGGTACAATTCGGGGCAATCGTAAGGCATTGGCGAAATTTTGAATTTCCGAGTTAGCAGTTGCTTTCAAATTTTATTTACATGGATTTAACATTCAACTTTAGCAGTTATTAATCAGTAATTATAGCAATCAGTAATAAGTTCATGTTAATGCTGTGAAAAATTACTTTTAAAACGTTGATAATGTTCATAAGTTTCTCTGCGGGACTTCCAGCCGCAATGGTGTTCAAACCGGTAAAGTGGCTAACAATACGGATGGCAACGGACTTCTTTTTAGATCCGATGAATATCAGCGATTGACATCAACGGAACAGGTACCAGATCATTTGTTGATATTTTTTAAACGTAAATTTACATTTTCTTTGTTTAGTAATTGCACAAAGCATTCTGTTTTATTTTTGAATTAAATGACAGTTTTATATATGGATATTGAATGATTGCACTTCTTATATACTTATAATGAGCATCAGTTGTGTCTCTAATATTCCTCACAATTTTAAAATTGCGTTAAGCAATCTTTACTCTTTCTTGTGCTTTAAATTTTAATTTTATTCAGAGGTAAATTTGCCCTTCTATGCCAAATAATGTGGCAGTTTGATAGGACTGTATTCACTTAGTTCTTATACAACAGAAAATAAATAAAGATCTATAATCCTTGGAAAACATAAATCTGTTGAAACAGTAATATTGTTTGAGTTTTATTTTATTCTTAATAAGCATTTTTAAATTAAATTTTTCTTAGAGTAACCACTTTGTCCAACCTTCTCCTAAGTAGATTATAAACAATGATAATATATTTCTAAACAGTAAAGCAAAATAAAACACTAAAGCTCTTTAAATCGCTGAAAAATGTCAATTTTTGAATATTCAGGAAAAACTTTTGATATTTCAAAGCACTCCTAAATAGAAGTCTAAAACGGGTGCCATCTCAAGCGAAACATTTAATTTGACACAGAACAGAAGATTCATTTTTAAATATTTTCGTTTGTCACCTCTCAGGCATTTTGAATGTACCCTCTTCTCGTAAATTTATTACGCTTATATATTTGTACCGTTTCCAGGCAAAAATTCCTCTATGGAATACATAAATAACTCAAAATCCGGCTTATACATTTCATAAAGTAATCGAATTGCTTCTTCAGTTATTGTTGAAAAGTACTGTAAAGCTAGTGCATTATTAGCGGTACTATAGCCTTCCCAACTCGAAACATATACTAAATTTATACAAACATATACTCGAAACATATGCAAACTCGAAACATATACTAAATTTTAAACGGAGCATTTTAAAAGCTGCCCACAAAATTTTATGAAATTCGGTGCAGCTGTTCTCCTGTGATGATGAGACAAATTCATAAATAAAGAGACCCACACACAGACCGATTTCATTTTTTATTTACATAGATTTAACATTCAACTTTAGCAGTTATTAATCAGTAATTATAGCGAGTTCATGTTTATGGTGTGAAAAATCACTTTCACGTGCCAATGTGATATGATGGTAATGTGCCAGTTTGATAGGACTGTATTCACTTAGTTCTTATAAAACACAAAATAAATAAAGAACTAAATTCCTCCGAAAACATAAATCTGCTCAAACTATAATATTAGTTGAGTTTAATTTTATTTTTTAATAAGCATTTTTAAATTAAATTTTTCTTAGAGTAACCACTTTACCCAGTCTTCTCCTATGTAGATTATAAATAATCATAATAAATTTCTAAACAATGTAATGCAAAATGAAACATTAAAGCGCTTTAAATCGCCGAAAAATGTCAATTTTTGAATATTCAGGAAAAACTTTTGATTCTTCAAAGAACCCCTAAATAGAAGTCTAAGGGGGGTGTCATCTCAAGCCAAACATTTAACTTGACACAGAAGAACAGAAGATTCATTTTTAAATATTTTCTTTTGTCCTTTTGACCTCTCAGGCATTTTGAATGTACCCTCTTCTCGTAAATTTATTACGCTTATATATTTGTATCGTTTCCAGGCAAAAATTCCGCTATAGAATACCCAAATAACTCAAAATCCGGCTTATACATTTCATAAAGTTCTCGAATTGCTTCTTCAGTTATCGTTGAAAAGTACTGTAGAGTTACAGAATTATTAGTGGTAGTATAGCGTTCCCACCACTCACTGCTCGAATCAATTCCTATTTTGCGAAAAGCGTATGGAAAATCCTGCCTTGCTGTTTCTAGCTTTCCGATAAAGTCATAGTCGACTTCACAAGGCCCACATCGACTCCAGAAAGGTGCCCAATGTGGGTTAACGGCGTATCTCTGCTTGGAGGAATGGGTTAAGTACCAGACAAATTCCGCAAACGTTATTTTGTCTATTGCCGCTCCCTTTGGCCTCAGTTGCGTCATTATTGGCTTCCAATATCTGTAATTGGAATAAGAAATACTATGAAGAAAATTATATTTTCAGAAAATACAAAATAAGCACTATAAGGGAAAACAGGGGAAATGTAACACAAGCAATTGTAACTGCGGTTCAAAAAAGGTTAACTGAAAGGATTATCTTTGGAAAACCATCCCTGAACGCAATTTACTCATAGACGGCGCAGACTAAGTTGATGGCGACCTCCCCCTACGATATTTATCGATTACTTCACTGACTATATCCACCTCAATTTAGGCGTGGAAACAGTCTTAGCTATCAGTTTCTCCTGAAGAGCGTAGATAAGGTCCAATTAACCCAACATCTGTCTAAAAGTAGACATGAATGTGGCTATAGACAACATTAGATTCTAGAGTGTCATTCTACCATCGTTGACAAAGTCCTTGACCACTCGACAACTATTTCCAAGGAGAGATCTAGTTGATAGTTGATATTAGTATTTTCCTTCCGTCTGGTACTTGGCAACTATGCAGAAAATGCAATTAAAATCTGGCTCTTCTAAAACAACATCAAAATGCACTCTCGACTCTATCTTACAAAAGTGAATTTGTCTCTGATAAAGTAAAAATGAAGAAGTCTGCCTTCCATGAAGCAAAAGCAGATTCCATTAAAATCGTGAATTTTCCCATTTTTATATAGGGGCGCAAATCAATGGAGTATGGTATTTCGTTGTCCGTTCATTCATTCAGGGCCTAGTGCGACATTTGGAGGTGACTATTTTGTCTGTTTTTATTGATCGTCGAAATGACCCTCATTCTATATATATGAACATTCATTTCCCTTTCTTCACACTCCCCATCTGCAGGGAGGTCTTCCTCTACTCTCCGTCATAGTTCGAATAGCTCCCCTATTTGACAGAAAACATAATTTTATTAATTTTAGTAGTTCCAATAGTGGCAATTTTTACTACTTTCTTTGCTGTATTTAACGTCTCACTCTCCTCTTGTCTCACCTACAGTTTGGCAAAAGGCACTATTCCCATCGCGTTTGTGAGCGAGGTACCGTGACATTAATGAAAACACACAAGTAAATTTTAAACTTAGGCCAGGCAAATGTTCCACCCACCCCAACACGGTAGGTTTAAGCTGCACTCAAGCGGGAATGAATGTGTGCATGAAAACGGTGTTATACTTCAAAACGTGATTCCACCCCTACCTCAGAATAAGTCACTGATAAGTTTAGGCAAAAGGGTGTTATCAGTATAGATAATTCTCAATTTAGAGTAGCCGAAATATCAGCAAATTAGACACTTCAAAATAGTTTTTCATGATAGCATCCAAAAAACGGCAAAGGTGTAATTCAACTTTGAAACCCGTGCCGAAGATGTACATTATTTTTTCACTGTGAAAGAAGTAAATTCGTTGCATTGCATATAGAGAAGGTCATGCGCTATCTGCGTCAGATTTTTTAAAATTATAGTTCTACACATATAGTCATCAATAAAATAAGCTTAAAAAATTCCATTCGATTTTATCAATTTCTTTGAGAGATATTGTGACAGATGCGCACAAATATACAGACATTATTGCAAAAATAGTTGATTCGAACACAAGGATGCTCAAGATGGGTCTTCCTATCAAAATCCGGGGGGTGGGGAGAATTTTTTATCCTAAAAAAATATTTTCCCTTTACATTTATATGTATGGTACAGAAAGCAGAAAGATACACTAGAAATCCAATTGCATTATATAATAATTTTCCAGTTTAATTCAGATGCACCCTTGATGTAAAACTCGTGATTATACGTTTCATCGTTTCTTCTACGTTGTCACAGATTAAAAAAAATCTGATTTGGGCATCACACGACTTTTACTACAAAATAAAATTTATTTTCTCTACCTTTCTTTTATAATTCATTAAATTCAATTTAATAGCCCAAAATAACACGGATAATTATTTAAAATGACATTGAATTTGTAATTTTATTTCAGTTATCGTTTTCATTTGACTACTGCACATATTTTTAAAGACTTAATATTCCGGTTGCTTCGAGTAAAATTCCTCTGCGTGACGTAATACGAATTTTCTTGGGCACTGCTGCTGCATTGCCTTTTTAATTAGGCAATCATCTTTTTTTATTATTTCACATTCAAAAGTAATTAGATTATTATTCCTATATAAATGATTTACAATTATATTTCTGTATATACTGATATGTGTACTCGAATTCCATTGACATAGAAAGTTGTATTCAAAATTAAAATCGTTTCTATTATCATACATTGTGAAATGTCTAGCATTATTTTCATTTTCTATTATATTGAGGTCAAGGAATTTTTAAAATATCCGAATTTTTTCTTTGATTTTTAATTAAAAAGATCTTCTGTATAAAAATGAAATTCTATATCTTAACTGGGGTTATTTGTCCCCGTCACCACATCGTCAAGGGTCGATATATATTGTGTATATATATATATTTATATACATATATACATACATATATATACATATATATGCATATATATATATATATACATATATATATACATATATATACATATATATACATATATATATATATATATATATATATACATGTATATATATATATATATGTTAAAGTAAATACAGGAACAGATTGAAAAAGGATGGGGGGAGGCATAAAGGAAGTGAGGGGAAATGAATGGAGAGTATTTACAGGAACGACAGAAAAAAGGCCGGGGAGGGATTGTGACCCCCCGTTCCCGGTTAAAGCGCTTTTACTCCAGAAACACTCCCGGTGCCTCTGTCTTCCTGAAACACTCCTCCGTCCGATGAAATCAATGAAACATCCCAAAGTAAAAAGACCATGAAGTACAAAAGGGCTCAATATACGAAATTAAACCTAATCTGACCTTACAGCAGAATTCTCGAAGACCGATTTATTTTTTATCATGTAAAACTGTTTTTTTCCTTCTTAAAGACCAAGTCTACATAGTGCCTTAGATATCGAAGCGGATAATGGAATTTTGCTGCTTCTTGGAGTAATTTATTGATACTGTGTTGCTGTTCCTCTTCTTCTGTATTAAGACGTCTATATCGATTTAAATGATTAATGATAACATTTATGAATATACCACTACTTAAATTGGATTTCCAGTCTATTATAAAATTAATATCGAAATCAAAATTGTCCCGTTTGTCATAAATTTTAAAACGCATTTTGTCATATTCATTATAGTAAATACTAATATATCCAGAAAATCAACAGTTCCTTGATTTGTATACTGAGTTTCTATAAGTTCCAGGCATTTAGGGTAAAACCCAAATTCAATATGATCATGTTGATTTGTATGTCCAATTATCACATCGTCAACAAAGCGGTAGAATGGCAATTCATTAACCAAATAAGTACCTTGTTCATACTTGTTCAAGTATATATCCGCAAGAATGGAGGAGCATCCCCCGCCCATTGGGATGCTCTGTATTTGGGGATAAAAACCCATTCCGTTGTGCAGATATATATACATGTATATTCATATATATATTTATATACATGTATATATGTATATGTATATATATATATATATACATATATATATTTATATATATATATATATACATATATATATATATATATATATAATATATATATATATATACATACATATTTATATATATATATATGTGTGTGTGTATGTGTGTGTGTGTGTGTGTATGCACAAATCCATGATTTAGACTAAGCCCCTGTCCACGTGTATAGCATTAATGCTTGGATATTATTTATTTTTCTTTTATCCTTTCCATACCATTGCTTTTTGAAGATTTCTTTAACTTGGTGATTCGAAATTTTTTTTTTCCATGTGATTTATACTTTTATTTTGTAAGCTTCTGAGAAAGTTAAGTATTTCGAGTTACAGCTTATCACTTTTCTTTCATTGGAATTTCAAACTATTATTATTATTGACATCATTTTATTTATTACCTGCATTTGCGCAAGAAATAAAATGTATCTTGCATTGTCTTTCCAATTTACTCATTTTTCTTACATTTGCATTTTTGCAAAGTATCCTTAATTTTTTTAGTATGCTACAGTAATTATTATTTTTTTTACAATCTCTTTAAAATTATGCTGCATGTGCCCTAAATTTAGTAATAGAATTTGCTATATTTTAATTTTACTTTCGTCCAACGTTATTAGAAGAATTCTGTTTCTCGTATTCTTCTGATATATTTCATGGCTTTTTTAGACTATGTTTATTTTTTATAATACGTTTATAATATAATATGTATTATAATTTGTACTTCTCCGTACTGATTATTTAGTTAATTTCTTTTGTTTTAATTTGTATATTGCTTACGTTCTTATATTAAATTACTATTTACATTTTGGTTCTAATCTAGTGCTGCCATCTATTGTTTATTCTTCTTGCTTTTAATACTTATTTTGATCTTTTGGGTAATTATTTATTTGCGTTTAATGTTATGTATTGATGAATTATTGAAGCTTTTTCAACTGTACTTTTCAGTACAATCTTTACTTTATTTTTTACTTATACGTAATGGATTTTAAGTGAATCTAATTTTTACACTTTTGTATTATTTAACACTTAGTGTTTTTTATAATCTAGTTTATAACTAATGTAACTATATCATTATGTTTTCTATTATTTTGTGATTTCCACCTGTTTCTTATTAGGATTGGGATTTACATGGACTTAGTTGTTTATACTTATATATAAGCAATTACTTTATTTCTATTATAATTCTCTCTATGTTATATTGTCATACTAATAATTTTACTTATACTATTATGAAACACACTACTTATACGACTTAGTGACTTGCACACATATTTATACTTATTTTTATGTAATTTAATAAATATTGCCCGGTATTTTCAATTTATGTTGGGAATTGTTTAGACCGATTCTAAGTCAATTTCAAATAAAGAATGTATATGTAAAGTAAACGATTATATTCAATTTCTAAATCCAGACTTGGGGCATATAGTTACAGGAGATTTAAATATAGTTGAAGACAATTCGTTAATAACCATAGTGTCTTTCCGCACTAAATTTAGATTACCCTCTTGTAATAATTATTTTAAAGTTTGATAATCAACTAACGTTGATCTTGATAAATATATACACACGAGGGTGGTTAAAAAAAAAAGTGACAAGTCCTGTGAGAGAAAAGATTTATTCACGAAATCAAAGAGATACACAAGTTTAGCAAGGCACTGGCACATATTATTTTTCCACATAGTCACCATAGTTATTAAAGCATTTATCAATCGGTAAACCAATCTATCGAAACCGGCATAAAAGAAATCAGGGTCCAGATCGCGGAGACACTCAAAAACGGCTTACTGAACTTCGGCATCGGTTGTGAAATGGCGACCTGCTAGGTGCTTCTTCAACAGTCCGAAGAGATATATATCGATTGGTGAGAGATCCTTACTGCAGGATGGGTGTTCCAGTACATTCCATCGGAAATGCTGTACCAAATCACGTGTAACCGAGGCTATTCTTACAGCAGATAAATGACTATTGGCGTTCAAATACCAAAGTATTACTCAAAGTATCTTTTTCCATGAATGGAACGAGCTAGATCCACAAGGATGACGTCATCAAATTTATCGCATGGTATTACATATGAAAAGTGAACATGTTTCTCAATAAGAAATATTTTTTTTTTATTTTATATGACTTTTTGATAATTTTTTTGAAAAATGTGCAATATCTCGAGAACGGTTCATGTTAGCGTTCCAAAATTTATGTCAATCGTTTTCTAATGCAAAAATTACATAAGAAATGTCTATTTGTGTAACTTTATCAGCGGGTTTGATATTTTGATAATTTATTCAAAATTTCACTCGAAAGTATAGGGGAGTTCTGAACATTCGATTGCGTATAAAAACAATAGGCTTCCAGTGTTTATCGATTGTGATTTTTGTACCAAATTTCTTTCGAGTCGGTCCATTCGTTCGTCAGTTATCGTCTCCACAGTCTCACTGACACACACACACTCACAGACATCACTTCAAAAATGCTTGATTCGTGATCAGGGATGCTTGAAACGTGCTCTCCCGTCGAAAATCCGAATTCGGATTTTCTACCCCATCACAATACTTTCCTTATACATTATATATATAAGGAAAGTAAAAAAAACTATTTTAATTTTAATATCAACAAGAAAGATCAATCATGCATAAGCATTGATTATGAAACACTTTCCAACTGAAATGCAATTTCATTTAAAAATTTCTAAAATGTGATACATTCAGTGGTGATATCTTTTACATTATCACAGTACTACATTAATTTATTATACTTAAATATTTGAAACTGTATCGAAATATAAATCATCTGATTCTCTATGCAAAATCAATGAATATTTCATTCATATAACTTGTATTCCAGACTTCAGAGCTAAATAATTTTATGTGAAAATAATTCAGCAATTCTTATGTAACTCACCCTACAATCGCTTGAAATATTTGCATTCTACATAAGTTAAAATTAGGCTTCGTTGACGAAATAATAAATGTTTAGGGATCATTTAAAATCACAACTATTGTAATTGCATTGGCACGGAATTTAGATACACATATAATACACAGATACACAGATAATATATGTGTGTGTGTGTGTGTGTGTGTGTGTGTGTGTGTATTCAAAGTATTAGAATCGTACCGAAGATCGGAACTCGAATTTTCGAAGGATCTACACGTTTTGGGACTTCTAGAACACGAAAAATCTATTTTTAGGAAGACGTCTGTATGTGTAAGGGTCTATCTGTGTATATTTCTGTGTGTCAGTGAGGCTATTACATCCACTCTAATTGAAAAAATTATGGACCGAATTTCATAAAATTTGGTAGGTACTTTTTTCTGGGAAATCCTGATGTTCATTAGATTATAGTACGATTCGTAATAAAAGAATCTGCTATTCTTTGCGAAATGGCCGGCAGAAATTGCCTTTATCCACTCTAGCTAAAAACTAAAGGAACAAATTTAACAAAATTTAGTGTATAATATTTCAATAACCTACAAGTGATTTATATACCAAATTTAACAAAATTTGGTACATAAATCATTTGTAGGTTGTTCTAGTACGATTAGGGAAAGAGGAACGGGCTGTTTTTGCGAAATGGCCCGCAAAAATCGTTAAATATAAAAATAAAAGACTACGTGTGCTCAATTATATCAATTAAATTCCTATTATATACGTGATTTTTGACAACAAAAAGAATAGACTAAGACTAGCCGTTCTTGAGATATTCTAGTTTTTTCGCGTTTTCGCTACGCCACCTTTGACAATAAGTCCAGCTATCAAATGAGAACCAAATTTAAGTTTAACGTGCAAATTCAATGTCATTTAAAATACTTATGGCTATTATTTTGTACAGATAAACTCAAATTATTATTGAATAAATAAGGAGAACATGAATATGAGTCTGCAGGGAAAGACATGTGCTGCCCACATCAGAAATTTTAAGAATATTACAACAATGATTTATAGAAGTGAACGGGGATTATTTGCAGGCCATTTCGAAAAAAATGAATGATCTATATTTAAAGATCCACCAAATTTTTGTAGAATAAAATGTTCAACAAATTTAAGCTGTGTACCAAATATTAACTCTCTAGGACGTAGGAAAGTGCATTAAAAATGCCATCAAATAAGTATATCATGAAAAGTTATATAAATTTAAAAAGAAAATTGAAAAGATGTTATCAACCAAATTTATTTTAAAATGTGAAGCCTCTCTCGTATACAAAACGATTTAACTCTTGGAAAGATATTTATTATATAATATATCTCTTTTTTCTTTCTGGAGGAAAAAGGAAGAAAGTCAGAATTTAATTGAATTGGTTTTTTTCCCCATATAAAATAATTTTTAATTAAAAAACTACTTAATATATTTTACTGAAATTTTTTTTATATATTTTATGGAATAATGTGAATATTTCCTAAAAATTTCGAAGCAATTTGTGACTTTTAAATTTGCTTAAAAAATGTTTGAAAAATTAGGTCCCATAGGGTTCAATGTATTCATTCAATCCGGGTTCAATAAAAAACTAATTGGGTGATATTATTTATTTATATTCCCATAGGTCCCACAGACCGTCTGAACAACATACTAAAATTTCATTTTGATTAAGTCATTTTTACGGCAGTTATCGTCGTCCTAATGGACAGACAGACAGACAGACAGACAGAATGAGCAAAGTCATAAACACTTTCAAATATGTTGTAGAGTGTTAATAAAATCATACCATTTAATTCCTGTAACTCTATTCTATTGTTTAGAAATATTATAATCAGTTTCTTAGAATTTATAGATTATCTGATAAAAAATTTCATGCTATGCATATAAATAATCTAAAAATTACCAGCAATTTATATAAATATCCCTCTTATTTTGTATATGGTATAGTTAAAAAATTTAAATTAGCTAGATTTTCATAATTCTATTCATAGGTTTTAACATTTTACAACAAAGTTGAAAAGTGTGTATGACTTTGTTCATTCTGTCTGTCTATCCGTTGGCACGATAACTGCCTTAAAAATGACTTAATCAAAATGATATTTTAGTGTGTTGTTCAGACGATCTGTAGGACCTATGGGAATATAAATGAATAATATCACCCAATTAGTTTTGGATTGAACCCGGGTTGAAGAAATGAAATACATTGAGACCTATGGGACCTAATTCTCCAAACATTTTTTAAGCGGATTTAAAATTCACAAATTGCTTCGAAAATTTTAGGTAATATTCAAATTGTTCCATAAAATATATAAAAAAAATTCAGCGAAATATATTCAGTAGTTTTTTAAATAAAAATTAATATATTAATAACACCTCTTATATGAAGCGATCACGTGACCATGATATGAAAAGCTCACGTAACTCACTTCAAAATGATATATGGCATCCATCTTGTCTCAAAATCGTGATTTTTGAAGTTCTTTTTAATTCATATTGAGTGTTGTATCCGTCCTAAAATCACTTTATTTTGGCTTAAATTCTGTTCATCTACATACTGAAACAACGCAATTACAATATATTTCAGTTTAAATGGTCATCCAAATTTGATTATTTCTACAACGAAGCCTATTTTTCACCTATGTAAAATGTAAACAGCAAAATATGTAGAATGAGTTCTATTAGAATTGCTGTATTTCTTTAACACAAAATCATTTAGTTCATGGAGTCTGCATAGCTGATATGAATGAAATATTCATTGATTTTACAATGAGAAGGGCAATTTATTTCGATGAAGTTTTACGCATAGAGTTTAATTACTTGTAGCTAAATGGTCTTAATATTTAAATAAAATAAATTATTATAGTATTGTGATGAATGACATGAACGGGAAATTATTTATGAATGAAATGCTGCTTTTATAGAGAGAGCCAGTCGTGTTATTTTTTCTATGACGTCATTTGAATGAATTTCAGTTGTTTTCGATGAAGTTTTCAAATATTATAAATTATCGTAGTATTATGATAATTCAAAAATTATTACCGAGGAATGTATCCCATTTTAGAGATTTTTAAAGCAGGCAATTTATATTTCAATGCCGTCATTTGAATGAAGTTCATTTTTTTCGATGAAGGTTTAAGTTTTCAAATATAATAAATTAATGTAGTATTGTGATACGTTTTAAAATATTACCGAGGAATTTATTGCATGTTAGACATGTTTAAATAAAATTGCATTGAAGTTGGAAAGTGTTTCATAATCAATGCTTTAAGCATGATTGATCTTTCTAGCTTGTATTAGCCTGATATCTCCATTCTCTTGTTTTAATATTATTTTTACATCCACTTAAACATTAACCT
This sequence comes from Amaurobius ferox, assembly GCA_951213105.1. Taxonomy (NCBI): domain Eukaryota; kingdom Metazoa; phylum Arthropoda; class Arachnida; order Araneae; family Amaurobiidae; genus Amaurobius; species Amaurobius ferox. Next base: position 107,806,641 of record OX578145.1, on the reverse strand, counting down.
TTCTATTCTTAGCACCTCCTTTTGGTAGCTGTGATTGAATATTATCACGTTTTCTTGCCTTTTCGCATTACTGTTATCTATTTCTTAGGAATGGCAACAGTATATAATTTTTTTTCTTTGCGAATGGCAACACTGATCTCTTCATTCTGGGTTACCGGTTTCAACAGTTAGTGCATTTGTTGTGGTATTTTCCAGGTATTCTTGTTTCCATTAACTTTTTCTTCTTTATGTATGTCATGCAAGTAGAAATAGTTTAAAATTATAATCTATCTATTTCTTCAGAAACATACATTTTTTGCATTTGCTTCTGCAAAATACTTTGAACGAGGAAAAGTTTTGGAGAAGTGAACACATCCATGATTTAGGCTTAGTCCTTGTCCACGTGTATAGAATTAATGCTTGGATTTCATTTATTTTTCTTTTATCGTTTCCATACCATTGCTTTTTGAAGATTTCTTTAATTTGTCGATTCGAATATCGGTTTTTTTTTTGCTTGTGAGAAAGTTAGGTTTTTAGAGTTACAGCTTTCCACATTTCTTTCATTGGACTTTCAAGCTATTATTATTATTATATATATATATATATATATATATATATATATATATATATATATATATATATATATATATATATATATATATATATATATATATGTATGTATATATAATGTATAAAAACCAAACGGAAAAAATACCCTTACAGGCAACCTATCCTATAACGTAAATCTAGGATTGTCATGTGCTGAAGTGAAGGGTTTCCATAATCGGCGATTTAACGGCAATTTGGCGCCATTTTGACACATTTAAAAGATTCGAGAAGAACGTCGAAATAATGAATATTCAACGATATATAAGAGATTTCTAGAAGATACTATAGAATGTCAATAAATGGAGCCATCACTCAGTTGGAGCGGAGTGAACGTGATACGAGCTACATTGAGCTGTGACATACATCAAAGTTTTGAGAATATTATTGGCTAATTTGTGAAATTAGTGGAGCATTTAATTGCTATTTTACTTTACCTAACAGTAGTTCAGTGATCTTGTAAGGATCTTGTAAGAAATTTGGAATCATTCTTGTAACTTTAACTTACCCACGATTCCAGGATATACGTCCAGGATATGGTCTCATTCATGGGGTTTCTGGAATCTTCACAACCGTGTATGGTAGTGACTGGAAAAGCAATGCAGGAACAGGATTTGTTACAACGTATGCTCTGGATTCGCGGGTGTACGTTCAGGGTATAAGAATAAGTTCAATTTCTGGACAACATGTTTCTTCACAAAGACAGCGTAAACGCGAGATCAATATACAGAAAAACAACTCCATAAATAACTTACAAGATGACTAAACAACTGTCAGTGCAGTTCGTATCACGTCAACTCCGCTCTAACTGAGAGACTAGAAAAGCAATGGAGGAATAGGAGTTGTTATAACGTATGCTCTGGAATCGTGGGTGTACGCTCGGGATACAAAAATAAGTCCAAATTTCTGGGTAACATGTTTCTTCACAAACACAGCGTAAACGGGATCAAACTACAGTAAAACAACTCGATAACTAACTTACAAGATCTCTAAATAACTGTCGGGTACATTAAAGCAGCAATTAAATACTACACTAATATAACAAAGCAGGCGATAATATTCTCAAAAATCTGACGTATGTCCCAGTTCAGTGTAGTTCGTATCGCATCAACTCCGCTCCAACTGAGTGATGTCTCCGTTTATAGACCCTCTATAGAAACCTCTAGAAATCTCTCATACCTCATGTTCGTTATTTAGAGGTGTTTCTTGAACCTTCAAAAAGCTATCAAACATTGCCAAATAGGCAATAAATCGCCACATCTGGCAACGCCCCTTCGAACTTCAGTACATGGAAACCCTAGATTCAAGTCATAGAAAGGGTTACTTGCACGGGTATTTTCTCCGTATCCTATTCAAAAAAGACGCCATTCATTTTACACGTTCGTAACAAAATTTAGCGATATATCTCAAACTTATGAAATCCATGTAAGAATTAGACATAATCGCCCGTAAAAGTGAGGTATTTTGACATATTTACCAACTTTGTTTGGGAATTATGAAAAAGCGCCGGTAAAAGTGAGAAATTGAATGAAATTTCTCAAGCTTACCAAAATGATTGATGGTTATATATATATATATATATATATATATATATTGAATGGTCATAAAAAACCTTCCCGATATATGAACCCCTAGCGGCATGTCCCCTCAACCAATCCAAGGGAAATTTCAGATATTGTTATTTGAAGGTATGCGTTCGAGATTGTGATGATTTCAAACAATAGAGATCTCACGGTTACGGTTACAGTGACCAAATTTCGACATTTTCGAATGGTAACACCCACTTTTTTTTTCCTACGCAAATTGATCAGCGCATTGAAAAACCATAAATGGCGTTGGAACGATACGCGTATGACGAAAATTGGCGACGTCAACCATTTGCAAAGAAGAGCATTGTAAAGGACCAACGACAACACGTAGAGGAGGTACATTGACGCACTTTGCATAATTCACAGGGATAGACTGTAGAAGCATCAATTACAGAACACCATGTGCAAAGCATTGCTTGTGGGAAACCTTTAATAAGCAGTGTGAAAAGATTGTTTCTTCAATCAGGTGTTCGAACGTGCCAACAAGATGAGGCTTACAGGAAAACAACGAGGTGAATTGATAAAGCTGTTTTATCTGAACGGAGAAAATGCTGCCGAAGCTGTGCGAGTTTATCGGCGAAATCATAAGCTAAGACGAGGCCCATGTTCCATACGAACTGTGCGTGATTTGGTAAAAAAATTTGAAGAAACTGTATGCACATGTGATAGACCGCGATCCGGACGACCATCTGTCTGTTCCTGTTGAGGTTGTTGCGGAAGTGCATAATACGATTACTGCAGGTCCATTGCGTACTGCAAGAAGTGTTGCCCGCAATTTGGATGTACCGGAAACCACAGTCCTCAAACTTCTGCGCTCTATTCTGCGATGTTTACTTATCGATTCCAGCGAGTCCAAATGTTGCAACCTGGAGACAAGCAACATCGTGTTGACTTTGGGAATTTTTTCCTCATCAGATATGATGGCGATAGCAGGTGGCCGAAGCGGATATTATGGACGTATGAGGCACATTTCTCCTTAACTGGGAACGTAAACTTCAAGAACTGCGTTCACTGGGCTGACGAAAATACTCACGATGTGGCACCAGTGCTTTTACAAGAAGCTAAAGTGACTTTGTGGTGCGGCATCGCAAGCACATTCGTTCTCGGTCGTACTTCTTCGAAGTAATCACTTCCAATGGTATGCAAACGTGCTCCATCACAGGTCCTCGGTATAAAACAAACTGCAGCAGCCAAATGTCGTTAATGGCATTGTATGGGTGCAAGATGGTGCTTCTTCACACCTCGCTACATTGGGTAGCGGTAGCCCATTGGTTAGCGCCCTGGAGTTGCACTCGGTAGGCCCGGGTTCGATTCCAGCCACTGCCAAAACTGCCGCCGTGTTCATGCGGAGTGCGATCACGTTAAACATGTGGGTCCGAAAGTCCTTCCGAGAGGTTGGTGGTAGGGGAAGGAGGGTACGGTCCCTGTGGATGCCTCCCCCACTGGGTTCCGGTCTAAATTGTATGGCACTTCCCGACCGTCCAAACAGTTACCTTACACCTTTCTGCTAGGTCGGACGGTCTGGGTTTCAACAACAACAACAAAACCTCGCTACATGTGTTCGACAAGTGCTGCAACAGAACTTTGGTGATAGAGTCATATCCCGTAACTTTGCAGTTTCGTGGCCACCGCGATCCCCTGACCTCACTCCGATGGATTTATGGTTCTAGGGTTATCTGAAATCTAAGGTGTACACATCAAATCCAAGAGATTTGCCAGAATTGAAAGATGCCATAAAACGTGAAGTTAATACAGATTCCACCTGCAATGTAACGGTCGTCATTGTTGTCAACAATATCCCGCATGCAATGCGTTATCGCGTTATCGACTGCGTAGGTGGGCACGATGAAAACTTGTAATTCCAGTACAAGTTTTGTCCCCTATCCCCTCTTGTGTTATCATTGGTCCTTTATAATGCTCTTCTTTGCAAATGTTTTATGCCGCCAATTTTCTTTATACATGTATCGTTCCAACGCCATTTATGGTTTTTCAATGCGCTGATCAATTTGCGTAGCAAAAAAAAAAGTAGGTGTTGCCATTCGAAAATTGTTCACTGTAACCGCAACCGTGAGAGCTCTATTGTTTCAAATCATCACAACCTTGAGCGCATACTTCCAAATAACAATATTTGAAATTTTCTTTCGATTGATTGAGAGAACGCCCCGCTAGGGGTTCATATATCGGAGAAATTTTTTATGACCACCCTGTACGTATATATATATATATATATATATATATATATATATATATATATATATATATATATATATATATTTACAGTTTCAGATAACAAAAATATTTACCTCTTGTAGAAAGATTTGTTATCCGTCTCCGCTTTATTCCTGAAGGCTGAAACCAAACGTTCAAAAGGATGCCGAACGAACATAATCTTGAAAAATCTTTTAGCTGTCGTAGAAGGATAATACGTCGGACTCACACGTCTTAATCTCTGGTTCGCTATGATGTGAATGGTTGTTGTTGCCACTGTAATGTTAGTAATGTTTAGGAAGTAGCGCTTGAGATGTGTCGATGCAACTTTGGGGATAAAACAAAAGAACAGACCGATCCCTTCTTCGGCCACGATCGGACAAAGTTGTGAATCGCAATAGACTGGTTTACCGTTTTGCCGATTTTCTGCCACTTTCCACCCTTTCTGCATCATTCCATCTCGTTTGCACACTTCACGTACTCTTTGTACTCTGTTCTCATATTCCTTCCCCAGCAGAAGTGTCAAGGATGTATTTGTCTGGAAATGTAAAATAATACTTTAAAATTATATAACAAGTGTGAGACTAAATTCGATTTTTTAATATATTCCTATTCGATATATTCGAAATATAGTATTTGTATCCACTTGTATTACAAGAAGTTTCAGAAAAAAGTAAAAACAAGATAAAATTATCAAAAACTTTTTTTAAAAATTGATTTGCCTTTCCCAATTTGATGACCTAAAATTTCGCGGTTCATACATCTCCACAATGTATGCAGAATTCAAACGTTTGACAATTTTAAAGTAAACAATACTTGTAACATTTGCATGACTATACTTTTTACGATGGGAACATATTTGATAATATTTAAAGTTGTTATCAAACTGAATAATACATAATACACTGGAGCACTGAATTTGATGTAAATATAGCAAAACTTTAATTTAAACAAATTGCAGCTGCAATTTTGAGGAAACGGTCGAATTTCTCTTATCGAATAATTTTGTGCAAAATTTGGTAATCCCAAAAATTAGTATCTTTCTAACTGCACACCCATCGTTAACGCACACTTCATGAGCTGACGGTAAATATGTTAATTCCCGATGTCGGGCGAATTAAATTGATTCCAAAATTTGGATTAATTCCTAAATTCTAATAAAAATTGTATATTTGAAAATGCGCACGCTCCTGTTGTGTGCATTTCAAAATTTGTGGTTACATTATATAAACTGATGTTTGTAAGAATGGACAATTCCGGTCTATATTTTTATTTCTTTATTCGATTCGAAATGTTTCAAAATGAAGAAAAACATAAAAATTTTTATTCTCCGAGCCATATTTATCTTTATATTTGCAATTAAAGTTCGCCTTTCTGATTTTTGCGGGAAAACGATCCAATTTGGCGCGAACGGCATGTGACGTTACAAGTTTCCAGTCGTTCTCATCGCGCGAATCTGTGAATGTGTGTTTACATTCGAAAAGTTCAGATTATTATGTCTAATACTTATAAGTATTGCATAGTTCCAATGTGCACTTCTACTAGTATCACATCACCAAGTAAAATATTTATATCTGTGCCTAAAAATGTTTTTCGTAAAAAATGGTGTCAAGCAATGAATACTAAACAAAATCCACCACTGTCATTAAAGACAACTCGTTTTGTATATGAAGATCATTTTGAAGTAACTTACATTTATGTTATTTTTTATATTAGTATTTCATATTTGAAAATTAAGCTCTTTTAAACGAAAATTTTAATTATATTTACGGAGTCAAATCAATAATGGACATCATTCCCTATATGTACTTTACATCTTAATATAAATCACATAGCTTCTTCATTTTACAATTTAACATTCCATCATAGTCTTTTTTGCAAGACAGGATGCCATTAGGTGATTATCAATGCCAATAAGATATTATAATTAGAAATGCAATGTTCCCTTGATTCAAAATTATGCAAATTAATTCATGTGTCACTAAAAAAAAACCTTATTTTGTTTTATCTACTGATATTCATATATTATTATATATTTATTGGTGCAATTATATTTATTGATGCAATTTCATAGGTAATAAAATTATTTTTATAGCTTAATAGAAAATATGCAACACAGATTAAATTTTAGAGGGTTGACTACTAATGATACATAATAATCTCTGAATTGCATTTGATGTTGATTTTTGTTTTTAATGTTAGAGTAATGAAATAGAAAAGAAAAATCAAGAAGTGTATAGATAATAAATCAGTGTCTGTATAATCAAATTGTTAAAGCTTTTGTATGAGAAGTTTTTACTATGATTTATTAAACTTATAAAATTCTTAAGAGTGTGCACTACTGGCTCGACACTCAATGTTTTATTTTGGTTTCACAAATGAACTTAAACCCAGATTCAAAGTGAATTATTGACATCATCCCATGTTTAGTTTGTGATGTTCACACTGAATATTTGGATTTTCGTAAATTCTGGTAAATGTAAAACGATGGAGATAAAGGTAAAGAGTTAAAACTTCATATTAAGAAAATGCCAATATCATTTCAGTCAATCATCCCTGTGGCACTGAGGTAAGTTAAGTAGTCCTGCATTGTATGTATTTCAATGGCGAAATATCTGAAATATTTATTTAAACTGCCAATTTTGAAAAAATATATTATTGACTCAATACAATGTAAAACAGAAATAATTTATTAGGCAGAATCAATTTATTTTTATCTCCAAATAGTCTGTACTATATCCTACAACTATGAAAAAATACTGGTTAATCATACTCATAATTAGAGAAATCTTAATTTAAAAATAATCAGAAATAAATTTTCTAAATACTACGCCTTTCTTTTGTGCCTTATAGCAATAGAGGCTGCTTTTTTAACACTAATAACACCTAGATATAATTCTCAAAGCATTGTGGCATTTTCAAGCATTTCATCCATGGGAGTTTTATCTCCTCCTTTTAAAAACTCCACAAAACATTTTGTTCTGAAAAGATGTTTCATGCTTTGGAACAACTTGTTTATGAACCCATTTTCACGCTTACTGAATAGTAAACAATATCTTGCACTGCCTTCATCAAAACTGAATATATAAATAAGTAGAGCTTAGTTGGTTACCATATTTCTAATGACCAATATGTCTTAGGCATTTGAAAATTAAATTAGGGCATTATTTTTCAACTGTTAATTTAAGAAATTTTGCTATATTTTTTAAAGGTGAAATTTTTTTTACTTGATATAAATATGTATTTGAGCATGTAACATTTTTATATAATAATAGAGATTCGATTTAAGTACCTTTTATACTGAACAGTTTTACGGAACAGTTTACTGTACTAGTAAAAAATGTACCCAGGGTTGCCAAGGATTATTTTTTAAGTAGGGTTTGAAAAATTGATTTCATTCTATTCAATTTTTCAGAAAGTTTAGTCGTGCTCTGCCCACTTTTTAGCAATAATTTTTTAAAGCAAATAAACAAAATTTACATGTACACACTAAACACCTGCTAAATTACGCCCTCACTGATAAGCTTGAACTATAAAGCTAGCTTACAGAAAGGCGTGGCTATTCCTTCCCCTATTTTCAATCCTTTATAAACAACGTAATGACAGACAATGTTTGGATATGGGATGTGACTTTTCATGAATGAAAATTTCTTGTGCAAGGCGAATGGATCTGCCATTTTGTGTCGAACATGGTTCTATTAATTAATCTTTACAGAAAATAGTCATATAACACTCCACTCAATAAGTCTCCGGTCTGACACATATATGGCAACCCTGTTGACAGACTCATATGATTTCTGGATAATACCAACCTCCAAACGACACGTGTCAAAATTTCATGACATTCTGACAATTAGTTTATAGGTTACAATGGTTTCAGTGACCCCAGTTTTGTAATTTTCAAAACAATGGATAAAAAAGAATTTCGTGTGTTGATTAAACATTTCTTTTTGATGGGAGAAAAATACTGTTGAAGACGAACAGTAGCTTGATAAGCGTTATGGAGACTCTGCACCAGGGAAATCAACTATTATTGACTGGTATGCTGAATTTAAACGCGGTCGTACAAACACCGATGATGCTGAACGCTCTGGTCGCCCAAAATCGGCAATTGTTACGGAAAACATAAAAAAAGTCCACAAAATAGTTTTGAATGACCGTAAAGTGAAGTTGCGTGAGATAGCTGACACCTTAAAGATATCAAAAGGTAGTGTGTTTACAATTTTACACGAAAATTTGAGCATGCGTAAGTTGCTTTAGAAGTGGGTGCCGCGTTTGCTTACACCGGACCAAAAACAACAATGAATCGACGATTCACAGCGCTGTTTGGAGCTGTTCAAGCGAGATAAGACGGATTTCTTGCATCGGTATGTCACAATGGATGAAGCATGGATCCATTACGACACACCTGAATCAAAAAGATCGTCAGCTGAGTGGACAGCAGCCGGTGAAAGTCGTCCAAATCGACCCAAAAGTCAGCAGGCAAGGTTATGGCATCCGTATTTTGGGACGCGCATGGTATTTTGTTCATCAACTATCTCGAGGAAGGTAGCAATAGCGAATCAATAGCGAATATTACATGGCATTATTGGATCGATTGAGTGTAGAAATCAAGAAAAAACGGCCTCACATGCAAAAGAAAATATGCTGTTCCACCAAGATAATGCCCCGTGTCACAAGTCGATGAAAACTATGATTAAATTATATGAATTACGCTTCTATTTGCTTCCTCACCCACCGTACTTTACAGATCTGTCCCCAGCGACTACTGGCTTTTTGCAGACATCAAAAAGATGCTCCAGGGAAAGAAATTTGGCTCAAATGAAGAAGTGATTGCCGAAACTGAGGACTATTTTGAGAGCAAAGACAAATCGTTCTACAAAAAAGGCATCGAAAAGTTAGAGGACCGTTGTAATGAATGTATCACTCTTGAAGGAGAGTATGTTGATGAATAAAGTTGAATTTCTAAAAAAAAATTGTTTTTCTTAGTTAGACCGGAGACTTATTGAGTGGAACATGTATAATACTAAAAAATATGAATCATTTTCCACGAATAACATGATATTCGCCCAAATTTACACAATATCAAGACAAAGCAAGACACTAACAATGACTACTTTAGCTGAGTTTTTCTGGGGAGGGGGGGGGTCAAACTGTTTTAGTCACAAAGAAAAAAAATGTAAAACTGCTTTTAATGTAATTAAATGTAAAACTGCTTTTAATGTAATTAAATGTAAAAAACAGCTAATTTGTAAATAAAATATTATATTTAGAATCTTCATGAAACATATATAGCTAAAGTGCTCTTGCACATAAAACATTTATTCAATAAAAAATGAAGCATATAAATTCAAATGTTTTCTTTAATTTCCAGAAAAAACTCAAGAAAAGGGGTAAATCTTACCTATCAACTTTTACAGCATGAGATTCAGCCGTCACAAAATCCATATTGTTTTTAAAATACAGAGCCATCATGATAGAATCAATCTTGGGCAAATTGTCTGATTGCCCTTTAACAAAACCTGAATCCATGTTTACAATAAAATGAAATAAGGAACAGATAATTTAAACTCAAGCAGACCAAGAACAAATGGGAAAAATAATTATAAACAAATTGTAAACATAATTAAACACCAACTACTTGCAAATATCTCAATAGAAACAGCACTTAGTAGAATGTTACATCACAGGTCTTTCGGACCGCGTGACGTCACAGCCAATCACGGGTCGTTTTGTCTTTCAGAAGATTTTGGGGGTTTTCATTTCTTGATATTTAAATAAATAATTATTTTATGAGATTTTTGCTTGGAGATTTGAAATAAGAAAAAAATTCTCTATAAATATCAATTGGTTTTTAGAGCTTTTAAAAAAATGGAATTGTCCATTACAACACCATGAACGAATCATCAGAATTGAATGAAATATATTCCACAAACGACCTGTCTTGATACAAATGAAAGATTGAATTTAAAAAGAAAAAAAATACTACATATCGAGAATTAGTATTTAGTGAAGCCACCACGAGCTACAATAAGTTCTTCTATACGACGTGGCATCGAAACAAACAGATTTTGAATTTATTCTCGAGGAAAAGCATTCGAAATTGCTTCTATCCGAACCCAAACTTCAGCTGTTTTCGCTACTTGATGAGCACCACGGAACAAGACGCCGACCGACGACATCCCAGGCATGTTCAAAAAGCAACATATCCGGTGAATAGACAGGCCAAGGAAAAAGCTGTATCTATTGATCTGAAAATAAGTCTTGAACATTCCCATCAGCATGTGAACGGGCATTGTCCTTTTGAAAAACAGCTCCAAGAATGCGTTGAAGGAAAGGTACGACTTCGGGTTCCAGAACTTCTCTGATGTACCTGTTAAGATTACCCAAAATTCTTAACATCTGCGACCGTCCAAGTTACCCAATGGCACCCCAGACCATCACTTTTGGCGTTCGTCCAGTATGACGTTGGATAACGCACTCCGGAATGTGGCGTTCACCTCTATAACATCTAATGTGGATTCGGCCATCGCTGCACCTCAAATTAAAGCGGAATTCTTCGGCAAAGACTTGTCACCATGTCAGAGTCTATATTGATGAGCCCATTGTAGCAGCAGATGTAGATGGTTTTGCGTCAGGGGAATTCTGTACAAAGGAATTTTTGCACGCAGTCCACGGTACAGCAGACGCCGACGAATTGGAGCAGACAATGACACACTTGTAGCAGTGCCTTAAGAGTCCTCCAAACTGTCGAGTTGAAGCTATATTGCCCATAAGTGTCATGGGATGAGGTGTTTATCATCCCATGCTGACGTAGCATTTCATCGTCCTCTGCCGAATTTGCGACTTTTCTGGTTCTTTTCGGACCACTGCTTCAACGCTCGCATCACTGTCGTGACATTGCGCAACATGCGAACTACTATTGTGCAAGGTAAAGTTTTAAAAGGGGTGCCTAATCTGGGTTTTGACATCCAGACTTTAATCCCCAAAACGAAAAAAGAAAAGAAAAACGAAAGAAAGGAAGTTTCGAAAGGGAGTTTAAAAAGTCTTAAGGTTGCTCGGAGAATTTAGGATCTTCCGAGTCTTAAGAAAGAGCTGAAAGAAGTAATAGGACAAAAAAAGAGGTAATTACTAAAAAATTAATTCAGGGAGATAGATCCAAAAGGGAGAGGAGAGATTGATTTAGAACGTGGGAGTGCGCACAATCGGCGCAGGTCCTTGCACAATACGCGAGTGAGCCAGATGCCTCTAACGGCGGGGGGGGGGAGATGATCGAATGCAGAGAATTATCCCAAAAGCTAGGGTGCAAAAAGTTCAGAGGAATGACGAATGAAGGTTGCGAAAACTAGGTAATGTACGAATCTATTCAATCCGCCTCCTCTTAGGGTGAAGCGGAATATTATCACGCCGCCCGAGCAGGGCCCGTGGTCGCTTCTTGCATTTAGGAAGCCGAGGATCATAATTGCATAAATTTAAAAGAATAGCATTTCCAACCATCGGGAGATCAAGATGAAAATATAAAGCTAATTTTCGAAAATGGGCCAAAAATGTTTTCATTTTGAGATCTCGATGAATGACGTCATTCCTAACGTAACAAGGACCATTTCCAATCATTCTAAGGGTAATGTTTAGCTGAGTTTGAAGTCTCCAACGAACTACTATTACGATAAGAATAACCCTCTTCACGAAGGTCGATCATTCGTCCCAGTTCAAACCCCCTAACTATCTCATATGGCTCCCTCTATCGTCATAGCGACTTCTCTTGAAACTTTTACAACTGGTCGACAACCATAGACCATTTTCAACGTCCCGCTGTAGCTCTCAGTTTATACAACTAAACCAGCAGTTCAGAAGATACTGCTCAGCCCACGAATATACGGTGACACTGAAATGCTAATCATTTGCATAGCATACACTAAATTCCATTTACTGTAAGTTTCAGCTCAATTGCATAATTTCTCCATACATCTCCTTATTAGATAAATACACATGATAATTTTGTTTTGGACATAATAACTCCAAAACGAATGCACCTATTGTTATCATACTTTGAGTTTAGCTACTTTAGCTACATTACACAAGAAACTAGATCATTATATATTAAGTAAACTCATTATTAGAACATGAATATACAGCACAGTGTGACATATTTTACACTCATCCCATCTGAAACATTGTGAAACAATTTTAACGTTTCCCAACATGAAGTCAAAATCTCGAATTGGAAAATTTTAAAAAACATTACCTTTTCAATATTAATTTTTCTTTTCAATAATTTTTTTTGTCACGAAATGAAATCTAAAACGTTAAAAAAAATATACAGATATATTTAACATAAATATTTTAATAATATTAATGAACATGCATGTTATAATAATAACTACCTAAGTCCAGATGTTAAATGCAAAATTTTCAAAATTCTATAATTCCGATTTATAGTTTTTCTTTTCTTTTCAAAATTCGACTTCTCGAGTGCCCATTTATCTCAGTTAATTTTATATGATTTAAGCGAATAGTCACAGAAAGTATTTTAATGATTTTTCTGATAATGCTAAAAGCAAAATATACCTCCAAAATAAAAGCCCTCATTCAATTAACAGAAATTTATTAATTATTCGAAATTCCGTTAACTGAATGCCAGGTTACCAAGAAATAATTAATTCAATTAAAAAACGTATTAACCATGCTGAACCGTTTAACCGTTCTGAATCTTTTAACAATCCTGAACCTGTTAACCACCCTGAAACTTTTAACTGCCCTGAACCTATCAACCATCCTAAACATTTTAACCATCTGGAACATATTAACCATCCTGAAACATTTAACAATCCTGAAAGGATTAACCAGCCTGAAGCTTTTTAACACTTTACAACAAAGTTGAAAAGTGTTTATGACTTTGTTCATTCTGTCTGTCTGTATGTATATATGTCTGTCCTGTCCGTTAACATGACTTTATCAAAATGAAATTTTAGTATGTTGTTCAGATGGTCTGTGGGACCTATGGGAATATAAATGAATAATATCACCCAATTAGTTTTGAATTGAACCCCGGTTGAAAAAATGAAATACATTGAACCCTATGGGACCTAAATTTTCAAACATTTTTTAAGCGGATTTAAAATTCTCAAATTGCCTCAAAAGTTTTATGAAATATTCAAATTATTCCATAAAATATATAAACAAAATTTCAGCAAAATTTATTCAGTAGCTTTTAAATAAAAATTAAAATAATAGTTACACCTTTTATATGAAGCGATCACGCGACCATTATATAAAGAAATCACGTGACCTACTCCAAAATAAAATACGGCATCCATCTTGTGTCAAAATCGTAATTTTTAAAGTTCTTTTTATTTCATATTTAGTGTTGTATCCATCCTAAAACCGCTTTATTTTACTTAAATTCTGTTGTTGTTGTTGAGACCCAGACCGTCCGACCTACCAGAAAGGTGTAAGGTAACTGAATGGACGGCCGGGAAGTGCCACCCAATTTAGACCGGAACCCAGTGGGGGAGGCATCCACAGGGACCGTACCCTCCTTCCCCTACCACCAACCTCTCGGAAGGACTTACGGACCCACATGTTTAACGTGATCGTACTCCGCATGAACACGGCGGCATTTGTTGCATACTGAAACAACTCAATTACAATATATTTGTGTTTAAATGATCATCCAAATTTGATTATTTCTACAACAAAGCCTAGTTTTCACCTATGGAAAATGTAAACAGCAAAATATGTAGAATGAGTTGTATAAGAATTGCTACATTTCCTTAACGCAAAATCATTTAGCTCATGGAGTCTGCAATATAGATGATATGAATGAAACATTCATTGATTTTGCAGAGAGAAGGACGACTTTCTCGATGAAGTTATAAGCATAGAGTTTAATTACTTGTAGCTCCATGGTAAATTTTTAAATACAATAATTTATTATGGTATTGTGATGAATGAAATGAATTCAAAAATGTTTGTGAATGAAATGCTGCTTTTATAGAGAGAGCCAGGCGTGTTATATTTCGATGACGTCATTTAAATAAATTTCAGTTGTTTTCGATGTCGTTTTCAAATATAATAATTTATTGTATTATCATGATAATTTTAAAAGTATTACCGAGGAATGTATCGCATTTTAGAGATATTTAATCCAAGCAATTTATATTTCAATGCCGTCATTTGAATGAAGTTCGTTTTTTTTTTATGAAGTTTTAAGTTTTGAAATATAATAAATAAATGTAGTATTGTGATAATTTTAAAAATATTACCGAGGAATGTATCGCATTTTAGAGATGTTTACATAAAATTGCATTGAAGTTGAAAAGTGTATCATAATCAATGCTTTATGCATGATTGATCGTTCTTGTTACCAACCTGAAGCTATTAAACTTCCAGAACCTTCCTAACTATTCTCCAGGTATGAAATTATAGAGAAATGAAGGGTAAAGAATCTCAAAGGGTAGGAGAGGTACTTTTTTCCATCATGGTTACGGTGATGTTCTTGCCTTCAACACAAAAGTGAAAAACAATCTATAGTAAGCAGCATATGACTTTTCCTACATAATGTCAGGATTTTGTTTATTTATTTATTTTTAGCAGTCAAATAATCGTGTACCAAATCCGAGGCTCAATATTTCTTGTATTGAATAACCGAAAATTGAAATTTGAAATATTTACTATGATAGAGTCAAGTAAAACTATTTCGATGTGTTTAAATAAATAGTCATATTCCTCAAGGGTCATTCCATCTCAAATAATCAGCAAACGAGTGTCGCCTTTAATTTGAATTTTTATGATTACTGTGCGCGATAAGGATTTCTCTTTAATAAGTAAAATAAAAAAACATTGTTTTTAACACTTTACAACATAGTTGAAAATTGTTTATGACTTTGTTCATTCTGTCTGTCTATCTGTCTGTCTGTCTATCTGTCTGTCTGTCTGTCTGTCCCGTTAGCACGATAACTACCGTAAAAATCACTTTATCAAAATGAAAATTTAGTATGTTGTTCAGACGGTCTGTCGGACCTACGGGAAGGTAAATGAATAATGTCACCCAATTTATTTTGGATTGAACCCGGGATGAAAAAATGAAATAATTAAACCCTATGGGAGCTCATTTTTAAGCGGATTTATAATTCACATTAAGCGGATTTATAATTCACAAATTGCTTCGAAAGTTTTAGGAAATATTCAAATTATCCCATAAAATATATAAAAAAAATCTGATATGGGCAACAACATGACTTTCCTTATATAATGCAATAATTTTTTTACTTTAACAGTAAAAACAATAGGTTATTCTTATAGTACCTATATTTTTCCAAGATATTCAATTTTCGTCAATTAGTAGTCATTTTCATTGATTTTGTCTCATTATTATCCATTTGGCGAGATATTTGTTAATTTAGCAACATTTAAACAAATCCCCAAGTTGGCGATATTCCACCAAATCCGTCGCCAATATCTCGCCAAGCGTTATGGATGGAGAAATAAGTAATTCTTACAGCAGATAAAGGACTATTGCCGTTCAAATGCAAAAG
Organism: Amaurobius ferox; assembly: GCA_951213105.1. Classification (NCBI taxonomy): domain Eukaryota; kingdom Metazoa; phylum Arthropoda; class Arachnida; order Araneae; family Amaurobiidae; genus Amaurobius; species Amaurobius ferox. Next base: position 107,790,722 of record OX578145.1, on the reverse strand, counting down.
TATTACTCAAAGCATCTTTTTTCATCAATGGAACGAGCTAGATCCACGAGAATGATGTCATCAAATTTATCGTATGATATTACATATGAAAAGTGTACAAGTTTCTCAATAGGTAATACTATTTTTTTATTCTACATGATTTCTGGATAATTTTTTTGAAAAATGTGCAATATCTCGAGAACGTTTCATGCTAGCGTTCTAAAATTTATGTCAATAGTTTTCTAATGAAAAATTACATAAGAAATGTCTATTTGCGTAACTTTATTAGAGGTTTCGATTTATTGATGAGTTTTTCGAAATTTCACTCGAAGATTTAGGAGGGTTCTGAACATTCGTTTGTGTATAAAAACAATAGGCTTCCAGAATTCACGGATTGTGATTTTTGTACCAAATTTCATTCGAATCGGTACATTCATTCATCAGTTATTGTCTCCACAGACTCACTGGCACACACACACACAGGCATCACCTGAAAATGTTCGATTCGTGATCAGGGATGCTTGAAACGTGCTCTACCGTCGAAAACTCGAATTCGAAATTTCGACCCCGTCACGGTACTTTCTATATACATTATTGTATATAGGGAAAGTAAAAATTTCAGCAAAATATATTCAGTAGTTTTTGAAATAAAAATTAAAATAATAATTACACCTTTTATATGAGGCGTTCACGTGACCATTATATGAAGAGATCACGTGACTCACTTCAAAATAAAATATGGCATCCATCTTGTTGTTGTTGTCGAGACCCAGACCGTTCGACCTACCAGAAAGGTGTAAGGTAACTGGGCATCCATCTTGTGTCAAATTCGTGATTTTTAAAGTTCTTTTTAATGCATTTTACTTTCTTTGTATACAATAATGTATAAGGAAAGTATTGTGAGTTAGTCGAAAATTCGAATTCGAGTTTTCGACGGGAGAGCACTTTTCAAGCATCCCTGATCACGAATCAAACATCATTTTTGAGGTGATGTCTGTGTGTGTGTGTGAGTGTGTGTGTGTGTGTGTGTGAAAGTATGTGTGTGTGTGAAAGTATGTGTGCGTGTGTGTGTGTGTGTGAAAGTATGTGTGTGTGTTAAAGTATGTATGTGTGTGAAAGTATGTGTGTGTGTGTGTGTTAGTGAGTCTGTGGAGACGATAACTGACGAACGAATGGACCGATTCGAACGAAATTTGGTACACAAATTACAATCCATGAATACTGGAAGCCTATTGTTTTTATACGCAATCGAATGTTCAGAACCCCCGACCCCTAAATTTTTGAGTGAAATTTTGAAAAAAACATCAAAAAATCAGAACCTCTAATAATGTTACTCAAAAAGACATTTCTTATGTAATTTTACATTAGAAAACGATTAACACAAATTTTAGAACGCTGGCGTAAACCGTTCTCGAGATATTGCACATTCAAAAAAAATTATATCAAAATATTATATAAAATTTAAAAAAAATATTTACTATTGAGAAACATGTTCACTTTTCATATGTAATATCATGCGATAAATTGAGTGACAGCATTCTCGGTGATCCTAGCACGCTCCATTCATGAAAAAAAGATACTTTGAGTAATACTTTTGTATTTGAACGACAATAGTCATTTATCTGCTATAAGAATAAATATAAAAATAGTTCCGTCCATAACGCTTGGCGAGATTTTGGGGACGAATTTGGTGGAATGTCGCCAGCTTGGCGACTTTTTTAAATCTCTCTCTTACCAAATCAAAGAAAATCTCGCCAAATGGATAAAAATGACGCTAAATCAATGAAACTAACGACTATTTGACGAAAATTGGATATCTTGGAAAAAATATAGTTATCTACTACTATAAGAATAACCTATTTTGTTTTTAATGTAAAAGTAGTAAATACATTGCATTATACAAGGTCAGTCATGTGCTGCCCACAACAGATTTTTTAGTGTTGTGTCGGTCCTAAAACCGCTTTATTTTTGCTTAAATTCTGTGCATCTACATACTGAAACAACGCAATTACAATATATTTTAGTTTAAATGGTCATAAAACTTTGACCAAACACCAAATTTGATTATTTCTACAACAAAGTCTAATTTTCACTTATGGAAAATGTAAATAACAAAATATGTAGAATGAGTTATTTAAGAATTGCTGCATTTCTTTAACGCAAAATTATTTATCTCATGGAGTCTGCAATATAGCTTATATTAATGATTGATTTTACATTTGATTCATTGATTTTACAGAGAGAAGGACGATTTTTTTTATGAAGTTTAAAGCATAGAGTTTTATTACTTGTACACCCATGGTCTTAAGTTTTTAAATAAAATAAACTATTATAGTATTGTGATGATTGAAATGAATGGAAATATGTTTATGAATGAAATGCTGCTTCTATAGAGAGAGCCAGGAGTGGTATATTTCGATGATGTCATTTGAATAAATTTCATTTCTTTTCGATGAAGTTTTCAAATATAATAAATTATTGTAATATTATGTTAATTTTTTAAATATTACCGAGGAATGTATCGCATTTTAGAGATGTTTGAACCAGGCAATTTATATTTCAATGTCTTCATTTGAATGAAGTTCATTTCTTTCGATGAAGTTCTAAGCTTTCAAATAAAATAAATTAATGTAGTATTGCGATAATTTTTTAAATATTACCGAGGAATGTATCGCATTTTAGAGATGTTTAAATAAAATTGCATTGTGTTGGAAAGTGTTTCATAATCCATGTGTTCCATAATCAATGTGTTTCATAATCAAGTGTTTCATAATCAAAGCTCTTTCTTGTTAATTATTAAACACTTTAAATGCATAAACTTATATTGCTTAGCGAAGGTTCCGCATTTTCCTCTCAGCGCATTATAGTCAAATTAAATCTGCGTTAAGCTTCAAGTAAATAATAATAATAAAAATAATAACAATAATAATAACAGTTCAAAAAATAATAATAAACTACTATTGTGTACTGAGTTCAAGTTATGCTACATACCTGCGTGTTGTGTTTCATAGAAATTTCATTAACTTGTGAAAGTTGAAATAGTGGATGCCTCCAGTGGTCAACCAACATAATTAGCCCAATGAATAAAATGGAACATGCCGTTGATCTCAGGAAATATCTGTGCTTCGATAACAGAGGCCTCAGCATCGCAATCGCCATAACATCACCGAAAGAGCAGTATAGTAGAATATTCGAGAGGAAATTTGATGAGCCGGCAACAGATAATTGACTAAGTTCTTTAACACGATATTTTCGCTGTTTCACCTGCAGCCAACGGTATACATCATGCTGAGATCTACAAAAGAATTTCAGGCAGTAAAACATTAACATTTCTTTTGGGGATCCGTTTAATTCGAAACAGATTTAGATTTTTGTATATAGAATACCATTCAAAACATTATTTTTTAACATTATTTCCAGTATGATTACGATAGATATTGTAGTGGAAGCGCGACAGTCCAGAATTTAGCTCGCGGGGATTGCTCTCGAACGACCCGAGTTCGATTCCCGCCTCTGCTCAAAATATCGCCGTCTTCACGCGGAGTACGATCACTTTAAACATGTTGGCCGCAAATCTTTCCGACAGGTTGGTAGAGTAGGGGAAGAAGGATACGGTCCCTGTGGGTGCCCCCCAAATGGGTTCCGGTCTAAATTGGGTGGCACTTCCCGTCCAAATAGATACCTTACATTTTCGGGTAGGTCGGACAGTCTGGATCAAAGAAGTAGATATTGTCATGGAATCAGTTGTTGATGTTGTTGAAACCCAGACCGTCCGACCTACCAGAAAGGGTCATGGAATCAGTGTGGAAATTTTGCCTGTCGCTATTTTGGTTCCATATTTAAAATAAAACTTTAGTGAGTGACACTGTTACTTGTTACTTTCCTTATATACATAATCTATAAAGTATTGTGACGGGGTCGAAAATTCGACGGGAGAGCACATTTCAAGCATCCCTGATCACGACTCGAATATTTTTTAAGTGATGTCTGTGTGTGTGTGTGTGTGTGTGTGTGTGTGTCAGTGAGTCTGTAGAGACGATGACTGACGGACGAATAGACCGATTCGAACGAAATTTGGAACAAAATTTACAATCCGTAAACACTGGAAACCTATTGTTTTTATACGCAATCGAATGTTCAGAACTCCCCTAAATTTTCGAGTGAAATTTTGAAAAATTCGTCAAGAAATAAAAACCTCTAATAAAATTACGCAAGTAGATATTTCCTATACAATTTTTCATTAGGAAAAGATTGACATACATTTTAGAACGCTACCACGAACCGTTCTCAAGCTAATGCACATTTTTCAAAAAAAGTATCAAAAGGTCATTAAAGTAAAAAATAAAATATTACCTATATAGAAACATGTTCACTTTTCATATGTAATATCATACGATAAATTTGATGACATCATTCTCGTGAATCTAGTTCGTTCCATTCATGAAAACATATACTTTGAGTAATACTTTTGTATTTAAACGCCAATAGTCATTTATCTGCTGTAAGAATGACTTATTTCTCCGTCCATACCGCTTGGCGAGATTTTAGTGAGGAATTTGGTGGAATATCGCCAACTTGGCGACTTTTTTAAATGTTGCTAAATTAACGAAAAACTCGCCAAATGGATAAAAATGACGCTAAATCAATGAAAATGACAGCTGATTGTCGAAAAGTCAATATCTTGGAAAGAATACAAATATCTACTATAAAAATAATCTATTTACTGTCAAAGTAGTAAATTCATTGATTTATATAAGGAAAGTTATGTGCTGCTCACATCATATTTTTTCAGATTGGTGTGAAACAAAACATTTCTCGCATATTTCAGATGGTAAAAGTTTGATGTGTTGTGTGTGACAATGGTGCAAACTACCTAGAGGAAAGCTTCAATATTTTTAATATAAAAATTAAGTTTTTTATACATTTCTACCAGAATTGTTTTATAATACACTAGCAGCATACCCGTCTTTCGAAGTATATAATATTAAAAAACTTAAAATTCACAACCATGTGCAAATTCCAATAATGTTCTAAATGGCATTGTTATTCAAAGAATGCTATTAAAATATTTTAATTAATGCTCCGATAAAGAAATTTATGAATCCCTGTTCTTACTGTACAAAATTATTTTCCTAGTAAGATTTGAAGATATGACAAAGATCCTGATTCCGCTTGTAAACAAATTTACAAAAAAGTATGAAATTATACGCCAAAATATATGCCAATATATATGCCAAATGAATATATATGCCAAAATTGTATTGGAAGATATACCCGTACTGCTCATATTCTCGAATATTAGAAGATATATATACCTGTGTATCAGTAAATGATTAATCGTCTACAATATATGAGTTTCAAATATATTTGCCAAACAATAACAGATAACGAAATACATTGAAAATATCAATAACCTCCTTAATTTTTAAACCCAAAGGCCGTAATTGATGCCAATATATGCCCAAATTGTATGGGAATATTCTATACTCTGTACGAAGAACTGTATACGATATATACTCTGTACGAAGAACGGGTATGCTGCTAGTATATAATATAAAGAAACTTAAAATTCGCAATCAAGTGCAAATTCCTATAGTATACTAAATGACATTTTCAACCAAAATATTCTGTTAAAATATTTAATATAATGCTCCTAAAGAGAAATTTAAGAATCTCTGTTCTCGATATACAAAATTATCTTCACGGGCAGAACTGAAGAATAATCCAGGCCTCTTTTGTAAGCAATTTTGCACAAAATATGGAGTTGAATAAATATATGCAAAATAAAAGCGTTAAAATTGTATAAGACCCGTATTACTTATATACGCGAATATTAGAAGATATAACCTGCATTAGTAGATTACGTGTATAAATTGAAAATATCAATAATCCCGTAATCTTTAAACCTGAAGGCAGTAATTGATTCCAATATATGCCAAAATGAAAGTGCTAAAATTATATGGGAATATATACCCGTCCTACTTATAATCTCATAAACTAAAAAATGTCAGAGTGTTATTAGAAGATTACCCGTGTTATAATATGAGTCTCAAAAATATTTGCCAAAATAAAACAGATGACTTAATAAATTGAAAATATCAATAACACCAGTGATCTTTGTTCCAGAAGGCTGTACCTGATTCCAATATATGCCAATAAATGTCAAAATACACGCCAATATATTTTCATTACTTATATTCTCGTATTCTCGTAGATTAGAAGATACACCCGTGCATTTGTAGAAGATTACTCGTACAAAGTACAATATATGAGTTTCAACAATTTTTGCCGCAATAAAACAATAGCATAACTTGAAAATATCAATGGTCTTTTAATCAATAATCCCCGAAAATGTCAATAATAATAATGTTTAAACCTGAAGATCGTAATTGATATTATCCAGACAAAAATGCAATAGCAATGACATTTATTTTATATACATAACTTAATTATTCAAAGCGGAAAAGATTTAATAAAAAACGTCTTTCGCATAAACACATTGGATTTAAATCCGTTGCCCGTTGCTAAGTTACATGATATCATTTGCTTCAAATAAATTGGTAGATAAAGTATCGTCTGAATAATACTATCTCTATGGAAGGTTTGCCAACATTTTAAAAAATCGCCAAATTTATCACCAAATTTTTCGCCAAGTGGGACTGTAGAACTGACTGTCCCACTTGGCGACAAATTGAAGAAACATCATCACAATGCTATCCCCTAACAAAACACAATTAATTTCATTTATTTAGCGCAATTTTATCAATTTCAAGATAATTTTATGTAGCCCTGTGGTGAGCGCGCGGAAGTTGCACTCGGTAGGCCCGGGTTCGATTCCCGCCGCTGCCCAAACTGCCGCCGTGTTCACGCGGAGTACGATCACGTTAAACATGTGGGTCCGTAAATCCTTCCGAGAGGTTGGTGTTAGGGGAAGGAGTGTACGGTCACTGTGGATGCCCCCCCCCCCCCACTGGGTTCCGATCTAAATTGGGTGGCACTTCCCGGCCGTCCAAACTGCTACCTTACAACTTTCTGGTAGGTCGGACGGTCTGGGTCGAAGAAGATAATTTTATAGATTTACAAACATTTTTATCAATTTGGTGGCATTTTAAAAATTCACTAAATGTGTTACTAAGTAGAACGGTTGGACTGACGAACAAATGCTAACAAAACATCATTTCAGTACTCTTGTCTAACAAAACAAAATAAATTTCATTGATTTGGGTCATTTTTATCAATTTGACGTCATTTCCGTCAATTTGGCAACTTTGAAGAAAAGTTACCAAATTAGCGATATCCTGACAAATTCGTAGCTCTGAATCTGTAGATCTGAACAAAACATCTTGATTCCGTTTGTATATACTATATGAAAACACTAAATTTGTATTAGAAGATATACACGTTATACTTTTTTCTGTTTCAACAATCGGTTAAATGAATTTATTGGCTAAATACAATATGAGTTTATTAGCTAAACACATTATACAAGCTGGAAAACCGTTCTTTTATAAGATAGATTTTTATATCCATTTATTTGTTATTCAAATCGAAAAAATAATAATAAACATTAACAAACACATTTAATTTAATTACGTTGCCGAGCAACAAGATAGAATCTTCCTCATAAAATTGTAATAATTAAATAACAATTTTGATATCTTTACTTTTCATTGTTGATTTAAAACTTGTGAAAAATAAACCATGGTGATAGATTTTCCATTTAAATTCATGTGTCAATCATCCATGGTTTCAAACAATTCATGTTTTCAGATGTGACTAAATAGCGCAAAAATCTTCCACCAAACTCAGAAATAAAGTTTTAATTAACTTTCACGTTTTAAACAAACGATTTCCAACCTTTTCGTTTGGAGGAACCAGGGAGTTAGAGAGTAGAACTCCTATGAAAAAGTTTCATTTTTCATTAATATCTCGACAATCCCTGGACTTAAAAACTCGAAACTTAGACTGAATTTAAGGGGAGCTATTGCTAGGTTACTAACGAAATTTCATTAAATTCGATTTAGAAGTTCTCCCGTGATGATGAAACAAACGAAAGTTCGGTTTTACTCTAATATCGCAAGAACCACTGGTCGTAAAAACTCGAAACATAGATTAAATTTTGAGTCTGGCTATTTCAAGGCTACCCACAAATTTTCATCAAATTCGGTTCAGCCGTTCTCCCGTGGTGATGGGACAAATAAACAGACAGGCATTTTCAATTTTATTTATATGGATTAGTATACCCGTTCTTCGTAAGGAAAATATAATATAAAGAAACTTGACATTCACAGTTATGTGTAAATTCCTATAGTATTCTAAATAACTCAGTTGTTCAACAACCCCCGTACTACTTATATTGTCGCAGATTTGAAAATATGCCAGTATGATAGTAGAAGATTGCCGTATTACAATATGAGTCTCAAAAATATTTGCCAAAATAAAAGAAATGACGTAATAAATTGAAAATATCAATAATCCCCATAATCTTTATACCAGAAGGTCGTGATTGATACCAATATATGCCAATATATATCAAAATATATGCCAATATACCTGTACTACTTATATTTTCGTAGATTAGAAGATATACCCGTGCATTTGTAGAAGATTACTCGTACAACATACAATGTATGAGTTTAAACAATTTTTCTCATAATGAAACAATGGCATAATAACTTGAAAATATCAATAATCTCTGAATCAATAATCCCCGAAAATATCAATAATAATAATGTTTAAACCTGAAGACCGTAATTAATATTATCCAGTCAAAAATGCAATGTCAATGAAATTTATTTTATGTACATATCTTTATTATTCAAATCGGAAAAGATATAATAAAAATCAAATGCCGCATAACACATTGGATTTACATCCATTGCTAAATGATATGATATCATTTGTTTCAAATAAATTGATGGAAATCATATCGTCTGAATACTGCGATCTCCAAGGAAGGTTTGGCGACATTTTCGTCAATTTAGCGATGATTTAAAAAATCGCCAAATTTATCGCCAAGTAGGACTGTTGAACTGATAGTCCCTTTTTGCGACAAATGGACGAAACAACATCAAAATGCTATCCTCTAACAAAACACAATTAATTTCATCTATTAAGCGTAATTTTATCAATTTCATAATATTTTTGTAGATTTACAAACATTTTTATCAATTTGTGTGATATTTTCACTAAATGTGTTACTAAGTAGGATGGAGGGACTGACCGACAAATGCTACAGAAACATCATTTCAGTACTCTTTTCTAGAAAAAACGAAATTTAACTTCATTGATTTGCGTCATTTTTATCAATTTGGCGACATTTTTGTAAATTTGGTAAAGTTTAAGAAAAATTGCCAAGTTAGCGATATTCCGCCAGATTCGTAGCTCTGAATTTGCAGATCTGAAGACTAAAACATCCTGATCCTATTTGTATATACTAACTGAAAAGACTAAAACTGTATTAGAAGTTATGTCCGTTCTAATATTTTTCTGTTTAATAATTGGATAAATGAATTCATTGGGTAAACACAATATATAAGTTTATTAGCTAAAAGCATTATAAAAGCTTAAAAACTCTTTGCCGAAATAAATGAAAGTGATATACCCAGTTCGCAATTAATATAATTAAAAGAAAAATCAAACCCTTCTTTTCTAAATTATATTTTATATCCATTTATTTATTATTCAAATCGAAAAAATAATAAAAATTACCAGACAGATTTAATTTAATTGCGTTTCTGACCAACCTGATATAAGATAGAATCTTTCTCATAAACTGCGAAATTAAATAACCATTTTGATTTCTTTATAATATTCATTGTTGAGTAAAAGCTTGTAAAAAATAAACCATGGAGATAGATTTTCCATATAAATCCTTGTTTCAAACAATTCATGTTTTCAGAGAGGGACTAATTAGTGCAAAAAGTCTCCCTCCGAACTCAGAGATAAAGTTTTAATTCATTTTCAAACGATTTTCAACCTTTCGTTTGGATAAACCACCGAGTTAGAGAGTAGAACTCCTAGGAAAAAGTTTCGTTTTTCATCAATATCTCGACAACTCCTAGTCTTAGAAACTCGAATCTTGGACTAAATTTATGGGACGCTATTTCAAGGCTATCCACAAAATTTCACTAAATTCGGTTCAGCCGTTCTCCTGTAATCATGAGACAAACGAAAGTTTTGTTTTTTACTAATATATCGAGAACCACTAAGCGTAGAAACTCGAAACTTAGACTAAATTTTAAGTGGCGCTATTTTCAGGCTACCCACAAAATTTCATCAAATTCGGTTCAGTCGTTCTCCCGTGATGGTGGGACAGACATACAGACAGACAGACATATTTTCAATTTTATTTATAAAGAGTAGCAGCATACCCGTTCTTCGTACGGAGTATATAATAAAAAGAAACTTATAATTTGCAATCATGTGCAAATTCTGTTAAAATATTGAATTTATTGTTCCTAAAGAGAAATTTAAGAATATCTGTTCTCACTATGCAAAATTATCTTCACGGACAGACCTGAAGAATAAAACATCCTGGCTCCTTTTGTAAGCAAATTTACAAAAAAAAGGAATTGAATAAATATATGCAACCCCGTACTACTTATATTGTCGCAGATTAGAAAATATGCCAGTATGATAGTAGAAGATTGTCCGTATTACAATATGAGTCTCAAAAATATTTGCCAAAATAAAAGTAATGACGTAATAAATTGAAAATATCAATAATCCCCGTAATCTTTATACCAGAAGGTCGTAATTGATTCCAATATAAGCCAATATATATCAAAATATATGCCAATATACCTGTACTACTTATATTCTCGTAGATTAGAAGATATATCCGTGCATTTGTAGAAGATTACTCGTACAACATACTATATATAAGTTTAAACAATTTTCGTCATAAATAAATAATGGCATAATAACGCGAAAATATCAATAATCCCTGAATCAACAGTCCCCAAAAATATTAATGATAATAATGTTTAAACCTGAAGACCGTAATTGAAGACCCGTACACTTACTGAAGACCCGTACACTTACCTGAAGACCCGTACACTTACTATAAAAGTATTAAAAAATAATAATAAATATTAACAACACATCTAATTTAATTCCGTTGCCGAAAAACATGATATAAGATAGAATCTTCTTTATAAAATGCGAAATTAAATAGCCAATTTTATTTCTTTATACTTTTTATCGTTGAGTAAAAGATTGTGAAAGATAACCCATGGAGGTAGATTTTTCCATTTAAATTCATGTTTCAAACAATTCATGTTTCCGATAGTGACTAATTAATGCAAAAATCCTGCACCAAACTCGGAAATAAAGTTTTATTTCATTTTTACGTTTGAAACAAACGATTTTCACCCATTCCGTTTGGATAAACCACGGAGTTGGAGAATGTTCAGTTTTCCATTAATATCTCGACAATCCCTTGTATTAGAAACTCGAAACTTGAACTAAATTTTAAGTGGGGCTATTTCTAGGCTACCCACAAAATTTCATCAAATTCGGTTCAGCCGTTCTCCCATGATGACGGGATAAACAGATAGACATACAGACAGACAGACAGACAGTTTTTCAATTTTATTTATATAGATTATGGCTTGATAACATCAGAGATTAAATGAGCGATTAAAGATTAATAATTTTAGATTAAAAGTGTGAGATGTTTAGTATACAAATATAAATAAATTCAAGGACAATAATTCGTCGTATCCATATATTAATTTTAATTATTGCAGTTTGCTCAAATAAATTCTCTTTCAATATTTGTTATCGGAAAGAAATCCACAGAACTGTGTTTCAATTTAAGGAGGGAATTTATTTAATTTTGATAATTTAGAAACATTTGGAATCTAATAATTGAAATTAAAATCCCAGAAATTGAAAAAAAATATCAATATTCAATTTTAATGTGAACAGTACCTGTTAGATTTCAAATTTTCATCACCACTCAAACAATTGCGGTACAAAAACGATTAAACTTTTTTGCGATAAATTTAAAATTATTACAAATTGAAACTCGCATTTGTGCAATGATAATAACAGAATGAACATTTCCTCAGAAGTTAAATTTGAAATGTATTTCTTCCCTATTAAATTTTATCCAGGCCAAAACATATTTTCTGTTACTGAACTTGCAAACAACTTAAATGTTGCGAAGAGCCATGTTTTGTTTTGACATCGGAATGTCATCGAATAAATAAGTCTCAAACATTTTATCTGAAATTATAATTTTCCTGTATCCAGTTTTAATTTACCCATCTGCGTTCTCCTTACAGAGCAAACTTTTATTACCTAATATGGGGAAAAGAGACTTTTATTCGCTAATTGGAAATTTTGTTTTATATATGTAATTAGTAGCTACATTGAAAACAGCATATAAAACAAAATTAAACGTATTGACAGTCTTTTACAGTCTTTTTCAACCGAACACACAAGGACCTTCGCTTGTCGGAGAAATATTGTCGACTTTTTACAACAACAAACGAAACAACAGCAAGGAAAAGGCATTCCCAACAGCGAGAGAAGTAAAAAGGAGTTAAAGAATTAATAAAGGGAGTTAAAGAATTAACCAATTCTGTATGATAATTCGAAGAGGGCAGGACTGTACAGACGATCTATCTCCGATAATGTTTGGAATCCCTGCTTGCTAATTAATGTACATCGTAATTTTCGTACAGAAAAATTATTGCGGTTCGGAGTTGTGCTGGATAGGATCTCAGTATGGAAGCCACGCCGCCAATGCAGAACTGCCTTGCAACTGCCTCATGTTACCCTGATTTGTTGAAGCCACGCTACCAATGCAGAGCTGCCTTGCTACTGCCACATGGTACGATGATTTGGTGAAGTCACACTGTCAATGCAAAGCTGCCTTGCTTCTGCCTCAGCTACGCCGATTTGGCGAAGTCACGCTGCTTCAGCTTCAGCTCCATAGTTATATTATAATCTGTTTCAATTACTGTTACTGTTTTGCTTACTAGAAAGGAGATATTGAATTTTGAAAAATATTTAAGTAAATTTCTCTTCGATGAAGGTGTACTGGAAGGTATTTGACACTGTGCATGCCAATAAACATTTTTAATAAAAACATGTCGAAAAATGTATGTTCAAAAATAGGTGAAAAATTAGCATCACCACTGTTCGAACACGACTACCGGTCCTCCACCAGAAAGGGACAAGCAATGGGGCAACAACGTTTCAAAATATTCTTTTTAAGGGGTCGATCCAGATACTTGAATTATGATACTAATCATTTTACTTGAAAATATATTTTAAAAATGTAGAAGGCATTCTCCCGATTTTTTTTGTTTATATTTTATGATGCACATATTTGGGTGCAATTACTCATTCGCTCACTTTAAAATCTTAAATTCTATTTCTTAAGAAAATTGTGATAAAATACATAATTACATAGAAAGAGAACCTGAAGTTCTATACAAAAACTTTCAACATTATAATTCTCATGAATAGCAATAGCCATATAGTCTGTCGGAAATGGATGATGTAACCCCAGCTGTTTAAAAGAAATTGCATATGCAGACTCCTTTTTTAGGCCAAAAGTATTCTTTTATTACCTTTATTTCAATTTCAAATATGTACTTTTCCAGAATATTTCAAAGAACCCATGAAATACAGATTTCTTAACTAGACTCAGTTTTTACTGCCCATCTGCTCTACTTCTTACCCTTGCTTTAAAACCACTGTTTTCAGTAGACTCATTACGTTTTTAATACAATTTTTAAAAATTATTTACAGTACATACATTTATTTACGTACAATGTATAGATTTATTTACAGTACATAGAAAACCAATTATTTTCAGGGAGATAAAGGAACGGAACCTCCCTTTTTCAAATGGGAATAACTATGAACCGGAAACGGTTTAATCGAAGTGCAAACCAATGACATCGTTGAAATCTGGAAACTCGGAGTTGGGGGCTTTAGAAGGGTTATCTCCCACTTGTATTGGAAATAACCAAGGCTAACTAAATTTTAGTTAGCTCTGTAAGAACTCTTTACCGGAATCGGTACAAAACAAACTTTTTGTGGTAAATTTCTGTACTAATGTAGTACAAACGAATAACATTTTAAACAAATGAGTACAAACGAAAAAATTTTAAATTAGTAGTGGGACAACAGTTTCTAGATACCTCCCTTTGGAATAGAGAAAACGCTGTACCAAAAATAGTATAAACTAAAAATTTTACGGTACAATTCGGAGCAATCGTAAGGCATTGGCGAAATTTTGAATTTCCGAGGTAGCAGTTGCTTTCAAATTTTATTTACATGGATTTAACATTCAAATTTAGCAGTTATTAATCAGTAATTGTAGCAATCAGTAATAAGTTCATGTTAATGCTGTGAAAAATTACTTTTAAAACGTTTATAATGTTCATAAGTTTGTCTGCGAGACATTCAGTCGCAATGGTGACCAAACCGGTAAAGTGGCTAACAATACGGATGTCAATGGACTTCTTTATAGATCCGGTGAATATCAGCGATTGGCATCAACGGAACAGGTACCAGATCATTTGTTGATATTTTTTAAACGTAAATTTACATTTTCTTTGTTTAGTAATTGCACAAAGCATTCTGTTTTATTTTTGAATTAAATGACAGTTTTATATATGGAAATTGAATGATTGCACTTCTTATATACTTATAATGAGCATCAGTTGTGTCTCTAATATTCCTCACTATTTTAAAATTGCGTTAAGCAATCTTTACTCTTTCTTGTGCTTTAAATTTTAATTTTATTCAGAGGTAAATTTGCCCTTCTATGCCAAATAATGTGGCAGTTTGATAGGACTGTATTCACTTAGTTCTTATACAACAGAAAATAAATAAAGATCTATATTCCTTGGAAAACATAAATCTGCATAAACAGTAATATTGTTTGAGTTTTATTTTATTTTTAATAAGCATTTTTAAATTAAATTTTTCTTAGAGTAACCACTTTATCCAACCTTCTCCTATGTAGATTATAAAAAATCATAATATATTTCTAAACAGTAAAGCAAAATAAAACACTAAAGCTCTTTATATCGCTGAAAAATATCAATTTTTGAATATTCAGGAAAAACTTTTGATATTTCAAAGTACTCCTATAGAAGTCTAAAACGGGTGCCATCTGAAACGAAACATTTAACTTGACACAGAAGAACAGAAGATTCATTTTTATATATTTTCTTTTGTCCTTTTGACCTCTCAGGCATTTTGAATGTACCCTCTTCTCGTAAATTTATTACGCTTATATATTTGTACCGTTTCCAGGCAAAAATTTCTCTATGGAATACCAAAATAACTCAAAATCCGGCTTATACATTTCATAAAGTAATCGAATTGCTTCTTCAGTTATTGTTGAAAAGTACTGTAAAGCTAGTGCATTATTAGCGGTACTATAGCCTTCCCAACTCGAAACATATACTAAATTTATACAAACATATACTCGAAATATATACAAACTCGAAACATTCAATTGTTTAACATTCAACTTTAGCAGTTATTAATCAGTAATTGTAGCGAGTTCATGTTTATGCTGTGAAAAATCACTTTCACGTGCCAATGTGATATGATGGTAATGTGCCAATGATGAGGTAATGTGCCAATTTGATAGGACTGCATTCGCTTAGTTCTTATACAACACAAAATAAATAAAGAATTAAATTCCTCCGAAAACATAAATCTGCTCAAACCATAATATTGGTTGAGTTTTATTTTATTTTTTAATAAGCATTTTTAAATTAAATTTTTCTTTGAGTAACCACTTTACCCAGTCTTCTCCTATGTAGATTATAACTAATCATAATAAATTTCTAAACAATGTAATGCAAAATGAAACATTAAAGCGCTTTAAATCACCTAAAAATGTCAATTTTTGAATATTCAGGAAAAACTTTTGATACTTCAAAGCACCCCTAAATAGAAGTCTAAAAGGGGTGCCATCTCAAGCCAATCATTTAACTTGACACAGAAAAACAGACGATTCATTTTTAAATATTTTCTTTTGTCCTTTTGACCTCTCAGGCATTTTGAATGTGCCCTCTTCTCGTAAATTTATTACGCTTATATATTTGTATCGTTTCCAGGCAAAAATTCCGCTATAGAATACCCAAATAACTCAAAATCCGGCTTATACATTTCATAAAGTGTTCGAATTGCTTCTTCAGTTATTGTTGAAAAGTACTGTAGAGTTACAGAATTATTAGTGGTACTATAGCGTTCCCACCACTCACTGCTCGATTCAATTCCTATTTTGCGAAAAGCGTATGGAAAATCCTGCCTTGCTGTTTCTAGCTTTCCGATAAAGTCATAGTCGACTTCACAAGGCCCACATCGACTCCAGAAAGGTGCCCAGTGTTGGTCAACGGCGTATCTCTGCTTGGAGGAATGGGTTAAATACCAGACAAATTCCGCAAACGTTATTTTGTCTATTGCCGCTCCCTTTGGCCTCAGTTTTGTCATTATTGGCTTCCAAAATCTGTAATTGGAATAAGAAATACTAAGAATAAAATTATATTTTCAGAAAATACAAAATAAGCACTATAAGGGAAAACAGGGGAAATGTAACACAAGCAATTGTAACTGTGGTTCAAAAAAGGTTAACTGAAAGGATTACCTTTGGAGAACCATCCCTGAACGCAATTTACTCATAGACGGCGCAGACTAAGTTGATGGCGACCTCCCCCTACGATATTTATCGATTACTTCACTGACTATATCCACCTCAATTTAGGCGTGGAAACAGTCTTAGCAATCACTTTCTCCTGAAGAGCGTAGATAAGGTCCAATTAACCCAACATCTGTCTAAAAGTAGACATGAATGTGGCTATAGACAACATTAGGTTCTAGAGTGTCATTCTATCATCGTTGACAAAGTCCTTGACCACTCGACAACTATTTCCAAGGAGAGATCCAGTTGATAGTTGATATTAGTATTTTCCTTCCGTCTGGTACTTGGCAACTGGTCAGAAAATGCAATTAAAATCTGGCTCTTTTATAACAAAGTCAAAATGCACTCTCGACTCTATCTTACAAAAGTGAATTTGTCTCTGATAAAGTAAAAATGAAGAAGTCAGCCACCCATGAAGCAAAAGCAGATTCTATTAAAATCGTGAATTTTCCCATTTTTATATATGGCGCAAATCAATGGAGTATGGTATTTCGTTGTCCGTTAATTCATTCAGGGCCCAGTGCGACATTAGGAGGTGACTATTTTGTCTGTTTTTATTGATCGTCGAAATGACCCTCATTCTATATATATGAACATTCATTTCACTTTCTTCACACTCCCCATCTGCAGGGAGGTCTTCCTCTACTCTCCATAATAGTTCGAATAGCTCCCCTATTTGACAGAAAACATAATTTTATTAATTTTAGTAGTTCCAATAGTGTCAATTTTTACTACTTTCTTTGCTGTATTTAACGTCTCACTCTCCTCTTGCCTCGCCTACAGTTTGGCAAAAGGCACTATTCCCATCGCGTTTGTGAGCCAGGTATCGTGACATTAATGAAAACACACAAGTAAATTTTAAACTTAGGCCAGGCAAATGTTCCACCCACCCCAACGCGGTAGGTTTAAGCTGCACTCAAGCGGGAATGAATGTGTGCATGAAAACGGTGCTATACTTCAAAACGTGATTCCACCCCTACCTCAGAATAAGTCATCGATAAGTTTAGGCAAAAGGGTGTTATCAGTATACATAATTCTCAATTTAGAGTAGCCGAAATATCAGCAAATTAGACACTTCAAAATAGTTTTACATGATGGCATCCAAAAAACGGCTAAGGTGCAATTCAACTTTGAAACCCGTGCCGAAGATGTTGTACATTATTTTTTCACTGTGAAAGAAGTAAATTCGTTGCATTGCATATAGAGAAGGTCATGCGCTATCTGCGTCAGATTTTTTAAAATTATAGTTCTACACATATAGTCATCAATAAAATAAGCTTAAAAAATTCCATTCGACTTTATCAATTTCTTTGAGAGGTATTGGGCCAGATGCGCACAGATATACAGACATTATTGCAAAAATAGTTGATTCGTACTCAAGGATGCTCAATTGGGTCTACCTATCAAAATCTGGGGGGGGGGGATTTTTTATTCTAAAAAATTATTTTCCCTTTACATTTATATGTATGGTACAGAAAGCAGAAAGATACACTAGAAATCCAATTGCATTATATATTAATTTTCCAGTTTAATTCAGATGCACCCTTGATGTAAAACTCGTGATTATACGTTTCATCGTTTCTTCTACGTTGTCACAGATTAAACAAAATCTGATTTGGGCATCACACGACTTTTACTACAAAATAAAATTTATTTTCTCTAGCTTTCTTTTATAATTTATTAAATTGAATT
Source organism: Amaurobius ferox (assembly GCA_951213105.1). NCBI lineage: Eukaryota > Metazoa > Arthropoda > Arachnida > Araneae > Amaurobiidae > Amaurobius > Amaurobius ferox. The sequence goes on along the minus strand of OX578145.1, from coordinate 107,772,364 downwards.
TAATAGCACAAAATAACACGGATAATTATTTAAAATGATATTGAATTTGTAATTTTATTTCAATTATCGTTTTCATTTGACAACTGCACATATTTTTAAAGACTTAATATTCCGGTTGTTTCGAGTAAAATTCCTCTGCGTGACGTTATACGAATTTACTTGGGCACTGCTGCAGCATTGCCTTCCTAATTAGGCAATCATCTTTTTTTATTCTATCACATTCAAAAGTAATTAGATTATTATTCCTATATAATTGATTTAAAATTATATTTCAGTATATACTGATATGTGTACTCGAATTCCATTGACTTAGAAAGTTGTATTCAAAATTAAAATCGTTTCTATTATCATACATTGTGAAATGTCTAGCATTATTTTCATTTTCTATTATATTGAGGTCAAGGAATTTTTAAAATATCCGAATATTTTCTTTGATTTTTAATTAAAAAGATCTTCTGTATAAAAATGAAATTCTATATCTTAACTGGGGTTATTTGTCCCCGTCACCACATCGTCAACATATCTTAAATACACTATAGCGTTATTAATGTGGACATTGGTTTCATAGTGGCATAGATATATGTCCGCCAATAATGATGAACAAGCCTCTCCCATAAGTACGTATCTAATCTGTTGATAATAATTCATTCCGTCATGTAATATATTTTCAAATATCACTATAAGAATTAATGTCCTGTAAACATTGATCTCAACGTTCCTTATTAATTCATATTCTTCGTTTAAATTCATTAGGATTTTCTTCAAATTTTTTTATATCGACGTTATTAAATAACTCTTTGATAACGTAGATACATTATTAAATAACATTTTGCATCACCATACTTTATTACTTTAATACATTTAGAATTTCTAACTTTTCATACTTTCTAAGTATACTTAACTCTTTTAGTTTGTTTCGGTGTTCATGAATCTTTTATTATATATATATATATATATATATATATATAAATTCCCAAATAGGACAAGTAACAATGTACTCTTAAAATTTCTAGATGAGCGACGGAAGTAACGGCCGGGGGGGGTTGCGACCCCCAACACTCCGGTTAAAGCTTTTTTCCGCTATGGCAAACGCTCCCGGTAGCCGATACTCCCTACACTATTTTCTTCATGACTCTTATAAAACCGTACAAATTATCCATAAATAATTTACTAAAAAGGATCACAAAACAAAATAGGCAAACAGGAGCATCATGAACCGAAAAAACGTTCAGCATGACCTCTAAAAACCACCAGAATAAACGAATGTCACCCATTCCCCCATGTAATACTCTAAAGTCGCAAAACACCAAGTCTAAAATACTATTAAACTGTCAGTGACCAATGCGCTAAGCTGCTAGTACGATCATCAAATTTATACAATATAAAACTTGAAAAATTGCTACAATTTTTAGTGAAATGATTAAAAAGCTAAAAGCAAAAAAATAATTTATAATACAACTTGTAAAGCGCTATGCTGCAATTTTACATGTGTATTCCTATAAAAAATTCCCAAATAGGACAAGTAACAATGTACTCGTAAAATTTCTAGAATGTCAATAAAGGGAGCCATCACTCAGTTGGAGCGGAGTAAACGTGATACCAGCTACATTGCACTGTGACATACATCAAAGTTTTGAGAATCTTATTGGGTAATTTGTGAAATTAGTGAGCATTTTATTGCCATTTTACTTTACCTATCAGTTGTTCAGTGATCTTGTAAGATAGTTGTCGAGATGTTTTAATGTATATCGTTCCTGTTTACGCTGTGCTTGTGAATAAACCTGTTAGATATCAGAAATTTGGAATCATTCTTATAACTTGAGCGTACCCACGATACCAGGATATGCGTCGTCATAAATTGATGTCATTCGTGGGGTTTCTGGAAACTTCACAAGCGTGTATGGTAGTGACTAGAAAAGCAATGGAGGAACAGGAGTTGTTACAACGTATGCTCTGAAATCGTAGGTGTACGCTCGGGATACAAAAATAAGTCCAAATCTCTGGGTAACAGGTTTCTTCACAAACACATCTTACACGGGATCAAAATACGGTAAAACAACTCGATAACTAACTTACAAGATCCCTAAACAACTGCCGGGTACATTAAAGCAGCAATTAAATACTACACTAATTTAACAAAGCAGGCGATAATATTCTCAAAAATCTGACGTATGTCCCAGTTCAGTGTAGATCGTATCACGTCAACTCCGCTCCAACTGAGTGATGACTCTGGTTATAGACCCTCTATAGAAACTTCTAGAAATCTCTCAGAACTCATACCATATTCGTTATTTTGAGGTGTTTCTTGAACCTTGAAGTATGGCTACTGCATGGCATTGGCACCGTGAGTGTTGCCAGGGCATAAAAGCAGTCTTTTAAACGGGAAAGAGGGGGTCGCCATCCCCCTCTACCATTTTATGCCTTGCATTTGGTCAATTCCCCCCTTTTTTCATACGAATCTTGTATGTTACTTTAGGAGAGTGTGCTGCTTTGCGCCAACTTCTGAAGAAAAATTGGATAACTGTGGAATTAATTTTAATTTTATATGTTTACTATGCTATATATATATATATATATATATATATATATATATATATATATAATTGAAGATTTTTATGATTACTTGTAATATATATACCCGAGAAATACCAATGAAAATTGCTTGTAAACTGAAGGTGTTTGCAAATCAGAAGCCTAGTGTAGCACGATGAACTATGCAAGAAGTTTGGAAATTGAAAAAATGGAATCTAGTGATTATAAAAGGAATAAAATGTATATGAAAAGCATTTCTGAAACCATGTACGTTATCAAGGGCCATACATGTTTCATTAATGCTGATTCTACGTTTCTGTTTACATAACTGTAAAATGTATTACAGAAATAATGTAAATGGCCCGACGTAGAAGAAAAGACAAAGTGGATCAAAAACACAAAAAAATCAAGCATGAATATAAAATATTCTGTTACACCAGCTTGTGGCTAATTATTGAAATGAGGATGCAAAGTATTATAAAGTAATATCAAAAGAATATAATGAAAATAAAATGAAAATATATCTACCCCTAGTACAGTGGTACTTCTGGAAAAGCATGTGTATTACCAATCATCTCAGAACAGGTTACAGTGAATTTTTTGTTACTGACTAAGCAGTTTTCTCAAAGCAGGTTAAAGTGAATTATACGAATAGTTTAACTGTTAGAAGAAGACATGGAGTTTATGAATTATTTAGAAATGCTAGAGTATGATCTGTCAATATGTTGCTGTAATTGTTGCAAGTTTTTGAATTTAAATTTAAAATGTGTTTTAATAAAAGAAAAAATAAGATTGGGCGGGTAGTTATTTTTGATGACGGTGTTGATGAATTTATAAAGATGTTCTTTGTAGTAACAAGGTGTGCTTAACATTTTGATTCTTAATAACTGGTTATTAATAATATTTCTATATACAGATTTGGAAAGATTGGAAGAGAAGTGTTGAAGTTTATTTACTTTGAAGTTATAAGTTTCTGTTTTGTCATAGATTTTAAATTGTATTGTACTTGCATTTTTAATTGTTAAACTAACGTCTAGAAAATTGATCCAGTTGGATGTATATACATTTTCAATGAGTTGTAGATTAGGTGGATAGAAATCAAAATTTAATTCATTGGCCTCATTAGTAATTCCAATAATAATAAGATCATCAATATATCTGTACATTATATGACTGTTGAAAGGGTTCTGATTTTCGTAAAAATGTCGATAAAGGTTGGCCAGTATGGTGGATGATTTACCTCCCTGTGGGATTCCTTTATTTAATTTGTATATGCATTTTCCTTGAACTATATACTGTTTGAACAAAATGAATTTTAATAAAGTTTTGAATTTTGGAAATGATATGTTTTTTGCTTGAGTGAATTGTTCATATAAAAGAAGTATGACTTTATATAAATCATTAATGTCTATATTATTAAATAGGTCTTTGAAATCAAAAGTTTTTACATCATGTATGTAAGGGATTAGTTTTATTTTATTAATGAGTTCTATACTATTTTTGATTATATGTGTTTTTTGTTCAGTAAAATAATCATAAATTTGATTGAGTATGATTAGAAGTTGTTTGTCAGCTGCATTGGTATATGAATTAAATCCTATAGTGACTGTTCTAAATGAAATAGGTGTTTTATGGAATTTAGGTACGAGTACCAAGTAAGGAAAATTGAGATTGTATTTTTGTTTAAAGAAATTTGTAGTAAGCTATTATTTGTTTATTTATAACATTGATATGAGTGTATAAAGGAGTTAAAGAAAGAGAGGTACTGAGTTGCAATTTAAGCTCGTCCAAATAAAATTTTTTGCAGATAAACGCATAATTACTGGATGCTTTGTCAACATATGTGATTACAAATTTGTCTTGAAGTGACTTGATTTCTTTAACGATTTCTTGGTAATTATGCTTATATATTGGAATGGGAAAGTGTTGGATCAAATGTTTTACATGGCTAGTTATTTGTACTTTCCAGCTCTTGAAGGCTTCAAATGGGCAGTGGGATTTACCTGACATTTTAAATATATATTTGTCTAGATCTATGTCAAAAGCTTGTATTATTTTCTTTTTATTATAAAGAAGAGGTATTCTGTATTTGGATCCGTAACTTAGAAATTGTTTGAGATGAGGTTCCTGTATTAAATCAAGATTTCCGGTGATTATGTGTCCATGTTGTGGGTCAATAAAGGGAAGATAGTAGGTTTCATTGCACGAACAAGATACAGAATTATTCAACTGTTTTGATAAATGATTATAGTTATATATTTTACGTCCTAAAGGTACTGGATATTTATATGCTTTTACTATGTTAACATTTTTAATAGGAAAGAAGGATTGGAAATTTTTAAAAATTTGTGTGAAGTTGAAATAATTAAATATGGGATTTGTGTAATTAATAACACAATAAGATTGGTTGGTTTTTTCTTTTTTGTGTGAATGTGTGAGTTGTACTCCTAGAAGTCTTGCTCTTGTTAGTAATAGGTCAAAAACAAGGTGTCCGAAGTGCTTTTTATTATTGAGATTTAAGAGTGAATTATAAAGTTTATTTATATGTGGCTTTTTGATGGAGAAAACCCAGTTTCTAATATGTTTACAATTATAGTTTGATTCAAAAAGTGTGCATTGATGATTTATTTGAGATGTGAAGTCTAAGTTGAGGGAGTGTTTGTTTTTGTGTATACCCCTCTGTGTGCGTGTAGTTTTGTGTGAATGAGTTTGCATCAAAGAATATACTGTTGGAGTTAGAATGGAAGCATTGAATAAATCATTTTTACTATATTGTGACCATTAACTATTTGATTTAATCCAAAAGGATATTAATTAAATCCTATAGTGACTGTTCTAAATGAAATAGATGTTTTATGGAATTTAGGTACGAGTACCAAGTAAGGAAAATTGATATTGTATTTTTGTTTAAGAAGTTTGTAGTAAGCTACTATTTGTTTATTTATAACATTGATATGAGTGTATAAAGGAGTTAAAGAAAGAGAGGTACTGAGTTGCAATTTAAGCTCGTCCAAATAAAATTTTTTGCAGATAAACGCATAATTACTGGATGCTTTGTCAACATATGTGATTACAAATTTGTCTTGAAGTGACTTGATTTCTTTAACGATTTCTTGGTAATTATGCTTATATATATATATATTCACAGTGTCAGGTAAAAAAAATATTTACCTCTCATAGTAAACTTTGTTATCCTTCTCCGCTTTACTCCTGAAGGCTGAAACCAAACGTTCAAAAGGATGCCGAACGAACATAATCTTGAAAAATCTTTTAGCTGTTGTAGAAGGATAATACATCGGACTCACACGTCTTAATCTCTGGTTCGCTATGGGGTGAATGTTGTTCGGTGTCGTTGTCACTGTAATATTAGTGATGTTGAGGAAGTAGCGCTTGAGATGGGACGAAGCAACTTTGGGGATAAAACAAAAGAACAGACCGATCCTTTCTTCGGCCACGATCGGACAAAGTTGTGAACCGCAAGAAGCTGGTTTACCGTTTTGCCGATTTTCTGCCACTTTCCACCCTCCCTGCAGCATTCCATCTCGTTTGCACACATCACGTACTCTTTGTACTTCCTTCTCATATTCCTTCTCATATTCCTTCTCATATTCCTTCTCATATTCCTTCTCCGGTAAGAGTTTCAATGGTAAATCTGTCTGGAAATGTAAAGTAAAATAATACTTTAAAATAGTATAGCAAGTGTGAGACCAAATTCGATTTTTTAATATATTCATATTCGATATATTCGAAATATAGTATTTGTATCCACTTGTATTACAAGAAGTATCAGAAAAAGTAAAAAAAAGATAATATTATCAAAAACTTCTTTTAAAAATTGATTTGCCTTTCCCAATTTGATGACCTGAAATTGTGCAGTTCATACATATCCACAATGTATGCGGAATTTAAAAGTTTGACAATTTTAAAGAAAACAATACTTGTAACACTTGCATGACTATGCTTTTTACGATGGGAACATACTTGATAATTTTTAAAGTTGTTATCAAACTGAATAATACATAACACACTGGTGCACTGAATTTGATGTAAATATAGCAAAACTTTAATTTAAACAAATTGCAGCTGCACTTTTTGCAGAAACTGTCGAATTTCTCTTATCGAATAATTTTGTGCTAAATTTGGTATTCCCAAAAATTAGTATTTTTCTAACTGCACACCCACCGTTAACACACACTTCATGAACTGACAGTAAATATGTTAATTCCCGATGTCATGCGAATTACATTAATTCCAAAATTTGGATTTATTCCTAATTTCTAATAAAAATTGTATATTTGAAAATGCGCTTGCTCCTATTGTGTGCATTTCAAAATGTGTGGTTACATTATATAAACTGATGTTTGTAAGAATTGCAACACCATGAACGAATCATCAGAATTGAATGAAATTTATTCCACAAACGACCTGTTTTGATACAAATGAAAGATTAAATTTAAAAAGAAAAAAAATACTACATGTCGAGAATTAGTATTTAGTGAAGCCACCACGAGCTACAATAAGTTCTTCTATACGACGTGGCATCGAAACAAACAGATTTTGAATTTATTCCCGAGGAAGAGCATTCGAAATTGCTTCTATCCGAACCCAAAGTTCAGCTGTATTGGCTACATGATGAGCACCACGTACAAGACGCCAACAGACGAAATCCCGGGCATGTTCAATAAACAACATATCCTGTGAATAGTCAAGCCAAGGAAAAAGCTGTATCTATGATCTGAAAATAAGTCTCGAACATTCCCATCAACATGTGAACGGACATTGTCCTTTTGAAATACAGCTCCAGGAATGCGTTGAAGGAAAGGTACGACTTCGGGTTCCAGAACTTCTCTGAAGTACCTGTTGCTGTTAAGATTACCCAAAATTCTTAGCAGCTGCGACTGTCCAAGTTACCCAATGGCGCCCCAGACCATCACTTTTGGCGTTCGTCCAGTATGACGTTGGATAACGCACTCCGGCATGTGGTGTTCAACTCTATAACATCTAATGTGGATACGGCCATCGCTGCACCTCAAATTAAAGCGGATTTCATCGGAAAAGACTTGTCACCATGTCAGAGTCCATATTGGTGAGCCCATTGTAGCAGCAGACGTAGATGGTTTTGCGTCAGGGAAATTCTGTACAAAGGAATTTTTGCACGCAGTCTACGGTACAGCAGACGCCGGCGAATTGGAGCAGACAATGACACACTTGTAGCAGTGCCTCAACGTCCTCCCAACTGTCGAGTTGAAGCTACACTGCCCATCAATGTGTGTCTATCATCCCGTGCTGACGTAGCATTTCATCGTCCACTGCCGAAATTTGCGACTTTTCTGGGTTTTTTCAGACCACTGCTTCCACGCTCGCTTCACTGTCGTGGCACTGCGCAACATGCGAACTACTATTATACGATAAGAATAACCTTCTTCACGAAGGTCGATCATTCGTCCCAGTTCAAACCCCCTAACTATCTCATATGACTCCCTCTATCGGCATAGTGACTTCTCTTGAAACTTTTACCACTAGTCGACAACCATAGACCATTTTCAACGTCCTGCTGTAGCTCTCAATTTATACAACTAAGACATCAGTTCAGAAGATACTGCTCAGCCTACAAATATACGGTGACACTGAAATGCTAATCATTTGCATAGCATACACTAAATTGCATTTACTGTAAGTTTCAGCTCAATTGCATAATTTCTCCATACATCTCCTTATTAGATAAATGTACATGATAATTTTGTTTTGGACATAATAACTCCGAAACGAATGCACCTATTTGTTATAATAGTTTGAGTTTAGCTACTTTAGCTACATTACACAAGAAACTAGATCATTACATATTAAGTAAACTCATGATTAGAACATGAATATACAAAGCAGTGTGACTTATTTTACACTAGCCCCATCTGAAATATTGTGTCAAACAATTTTATCGTTTCCTAACATGAAGTCAAAATCTCGAATTGTAAAATTTTAGAAAACATTACCTTTTCTATAGAATAGTATGAGAAAGTGAAAATAATTTTTCTTTTGTCACGAAATGAAATCTAAAACGTTATAAATATATACAGATATATTTAAGATAAATACTTTAATAATATTAATGAACATGCATGTTATAATAATAACTACCTAAGCCCAGTTGTTAAATGCAAAATTTTCAAAATTCTGTAATTCCGATTTATATTTTTTCTTTTCTTTTCAAAATTTGATTTTTCGAGTATCCATTTATCCCAGTTAATTTTTATATAATTTACGCCGATAATCACAGAAATTATTTTAATGACTTTTCTGATAATGCTAAAAGCAAAATATACCTCCAAGATAAAAGCCCTCATTCAATTAACCGATATTTATTAATTATTCGAAATTTCGTTAACTGAATACCCAGTTACCAAGAAATTATTAATTCAATTAAATAACCTATTAACCATATTGAACCTTTTAACTATTCAGAACCTTTAAACCAGCCTGAACCTAATAACCATTCTGAACCTATTAACCATCCTGAACTTTTTAACCATCCAGAACGTATTAACCATTCTAAATCTTTTAACCATCCTAAAACGATTAACCATCCTGAATCTTTTAACCAAAATGAACCTAATTAACACCCTGAAACTATTAAACATATTGAACCTATTAAACTCCTGAACCTATTAAACACCCTAAACCTATTAAACATCCAGAACCTTCCTAATTATTCGCCAGGTATGAAATTCTGCTAGGACATGAAGGGTAAAGAATCTCAACGGGTAAGAAAGGTACTTATTCCCATCATGGTTACGATGATGCTTTTTGTTTTTAACGTCCGCACAAAAATGAAAAAGAATTTATTGTTGGCAGCATATGACTTTTCCTACATTATGTCAGGATTTTATTTATTTATTTATTTTTTAGCAATCAAATAATAGTATACCAAATCCGAAGCATAATATTTCTTGTGTTCAATAACCGAAAATTTAAATTTGAAACTTTTTCTGTGATAACGTCATGTAAAACTATTTCGAAGTGTTTAAATATATAATCGCCCATGGGCCGGTCCTCAACGGTCATTCTATGTCAAATAATCAAAAAATGAGTGTCGCCTTTTCATTTCAATTTTTATGAAAATTATTGTGCGATAAGAATTTAACTTTAATAAGTAAAATAAAGAAAAATTGTTTTAAAAAAATATTGTTCTTATATAAGGATTTCTTTTCAGGTCGAACAACCGGAAATCGTCAATTTCAATCTTTATTTCGGGACCTCTACAGTTTTAACCATATCCAGCTCAGAAATTATCCAAAACTTATTGCAGAGCATATGTCATTTTTAACACTTTACTACATAGTTGAAAAGTGTTTAGGACTTTGTTGTGTTTAGGACTTTCAGACAGTCTGTGGGACCTATGGGAATATAAATGAATAATATCACCCAATTAGTTTTGGATTGAACCCGGGTTGAAAAAATGAAATACATTGAACCCTATGCGACCTAATTTTTCAAACATTTTTTAAGCGAATTTAAAATTCACAAATAGCTTCGAAAATTTTAGGAAATATTCAAATTATCCCATAAAATATATAAAAAAATTTCAGTAAAATATGTTAGGTAGTTTTTTAAATAAAAATTATTTAATACAGGGAGAAAAACAAATTCAATTAAATTCTGACTTTTGCTACATCCTCCAGAAAGAAAAAATATATATATTATATAATAAATATCTTTCCAAAAGTTGAATTATTTTATATATAAGAGAGGATTCACATTTTAAAATGAATATGGTAGATAACAATTTTTCAAATTTTTAAATAAAGTAAAATTTTATAGTATTGTGATGAATGAAACGATTGGAAAAATGTTTATGAATGAAATTCTGCTCTTATAGAGAAGCGATTTATATTTCGATGGCATCATTTGAATAAAGTTCATTTGTTTTCGATGAAGTTTTCATATATTGTAAAATATTGTAATATTGTGATAATTTTAAAAATATTACCGAGGAATGAATGCATCGCATTTTAGAGATGCTTAAACCAGGCAATTTATATTTCAATGCCGTCATTTGAATGAAGTTCATTTTCTTCGGTGAAGTTTTCAAATATAATAAATTAATGTAGTATTGTATTGTGATAATTTTTAAAATATTACCGAGGAATGTATCGCATTTTAGAGATGTTTATATAAAATTGCATTGAAGTTGGAAAGTGTTTCATAATCAATGCTTTATGCATGATTGATCTTTCTTGTCTTAATTTTGGTATAATTAAAAATTTATTTAAGGTAAATCTAATTAATTACCATTTCTTATTTTCAATTTAATGCAGACATTTGCAATTTTTGTGTGGGTGTGTAACTTACGTTATATTTCGACTTTCTAATCAAAGTGATAACAAGAAAGATCAATCATGCTTAAAGCACTGATTATGAAACATTTTCCAACTTCAATGCAATTTTATTTAAACAATGTCTAAAATGCAATGCATTCCTCGGTGATATTTTAAAACTTATCACAATACTACATTGATTTATTATATTTGAAAACTTAAAACTTCATCGAAAAAAATGAAGTTCATTCAAATGGCGGCATTGAAATATAAATTGCCTGGTTTAAACATCTCTAAAATATGATATATTCCTCGGAAATAATTTTAGAATTATCATAATACCACGATAATTTATTATATTTGAAAACTTCATCGAAAACAACTGAAATTCATTCTAATGACGTCATACAAAAAATAACACGCCTGGCTCTCTCTATAAAAACAGCATTTCATTCATAAATAATTTCCCATTCATGTGATTCATCACAATACTATAATAATTTATTTTATTTAAAAACTTCAGACCATGGAGCTAAAAGTCATTAAACTCACTCTATGCTTAAAACTGAATTGTCGCAAAAAATCGTCCTTCTTTCTGTAAAGTCAATGAATATTTCTTTCATATCAGCTGTGCAGACTCCATGAGCTAAATTCTTTTGCGTTAAAAAAATACAGCAATTTTCATACAACTCATCCTACATATTTTGCTGTTTACATTTTACATAAGTGAAAAATAGGCTTCGTTGTAGAAATAATCAAATTTGGATGAGTATTTAAACTCAAATATGTAATTGCGTTGTTTTAGTATGTAGATGCACAGAATTTAAACAGAAATAAAGTGGTTTTAGGACGGATACAACACTCAATATGAATTAAAAATAACTTTAAAAATCACGATTTTGAGACAAGATGGATGTCATATATAATTTTGAAGCGGGTCACGTGATATTTTCATATCGTGGTCACGTGATCGTTTCATATAAGAGGTGTAAATTATTATTTTAATTTTTATTTAAAAAACTGCTGAATATATTTCGCTGAATTTTTTTTATATATTTTATGGAACAATTTGAATATTACCTAAAATTTTCGAAGCAATTTGTGAATTTTAAATCCGCTTAAAAAATGTTTAAAAAATTAGGTCCCATAGGGCTCAATGTATTTCATTTCTTCAACCCGGGTTCAATCCAAAACTTATTGGGTGATATTATTCATTTATATTCCCATAGGTCCTACAGACCGTCTGAACAAAATACTAAAATTTCATTTTGATTAAGTCATTATTACGGCAGTTATCGTGCTAACGGACAGACAGACAGACAGAATGAATGAACAAATTCATAAACACTTTTCAACTTTGTTGTAAAGTGTTAAAAACATAATTGTCCCCGGATATTTGTTTCTTAATATATGGAAATAAGTACCATTTTTACTTTGAATTTTATAAATCGAGTTATAGTAACTTAAACCATCGGTCCTAAATTTCATTTTTAACACTTTACAACAAAGTTGAAAAGTGGTTATGACTTTGTTCATTCTGTCTGTCTGTCTGTCTGTCCGTTAGCACGATAACTGCCGTAAAAATGACTTAATCAAAATGAAATTTTAGTATGTTGTTCAGACGGTCTGTAGGACCTATGGGAATATAAATAAATAATATCACTCAATTAGTTTTGGATTGAACCCGGGTTGAAAAAATGAAATACATTGAGCCCTATGGGACCTAATTTTTCAAACATATTTTAAGCGGATTTAAAATTCACAAATTGCTTCGAAAATTTTAGGTAATAGTCAAATTATTTCATAAAATATATAAAAAAAAATTCAGTGAAATATATTCGGTAGTTTTTTTAATAAAAATTAAAATAATAATTACACATCTTATATGAAACGATCACGTGACCATGATATGAAACGATCACATGACCCACTTCAAAATGATATATGGCATCCATCTTGTTTCAAAATCGTGATTTTTCAAAGTTCTTTTTAATTCATATTGAGTGTTGTATCCGTCCTAAAACTACTTTATTTTTGCTTAAATTCTGTGCATCTACATACTAAAACAACACAATGGCAATATATTTGAGTTTAAATTCTCATTCAAATTTGATTATTTCTACAACTAAGCCTATTTTTCGCCTATGTAAAATGTAAACAGCAAAATATGTAGAATGAGTTGTATTAGAATTACTGTATTTCTTTAACACAAAATAATTCAGTCCGTGGAGTCTGCATGGCTGATATGAATGAAATATTAATTGATTTTATAAACAGAAGGACGATTTTTTTCGATGAAGTTTTAAGCATAGAGTTTATGAATTGTTGCTCCATGGTCTTAATTTTTAAATAAAATAAATTATTATAGTATTGTGATGAATGAAATGAATGGGAGAAAGTTACGAATGAAATCCTGCTTTTATAGAGAGATCCAGGCGTGTTATTTTTTCTATGACGTCATTTGAATTTATTTCAGTTATTTTCGATGAAGTTTTCAAATATAATAAATTATCGTAGTATTATGATAGTTTTAAAAATATTACTGTGGAATGTATTGCATTTTAGAGATATTTAAACCAGGCAATTTATATTTCAATGCCGTCATTGGAATGAAGTTCATTTTTTTCAATGAAGATTTAAGTTTTCAAATATAATAAATCAATGTAGTATTGTGATAAGTTTTAAAGTGTTATATGAAGAGTTAGTGTTGAAAAGTGTTTATGACTTTGTTCATTCTGTCTGTCTGTCCGTTTGCACTATAACTGCCGTAAAAATGACTTGATCAAAATTAAATTTTTGTATGTTGTTCAGACGGTCTGTAGGACCTATGGAAATGTAAATGAATAATATCACCCAATTAGTTTTGGATTGAACTCGGGTTGAAAAAATGAAATACATTGAGCCCTATGGGACCTAATTTTTCAAACATTTTTAAGCGGATTTAAAATTCACAAATTGCTACGAAAATTTTAGGTAATAGTCAAATTGTTCCATAAAATATATAAAAAAAAATTCAGCGAAATATATTCAGTAGTTTTTTAAATTAAAATTAAAATAATAATTACACCTCTTATATGAAGCGATCGCGTGACCATGATATGAAAAGATCACATGACCCACTTCAAAATGACATATGGCATCCATCTTGTCTCAAAATCGTGATTTTTTTAAGTTCTTTTTAATTCATATTGAGTGTTGTATCCGTCCTAAAACCACTTAAATTCTGTGCATCTACATACTGAAACAACGCAATTACAATATATTTGAGTTTAAAGGATCATCCAAATTTGATTATTTCTACAACGAAGTCAATTTTTCACTTATATAAAATGTAAACAGCAAAATATGTAGAATGAGTTGCATTAGAAATGATGTATTTCTTTAACACAAAATTATTTAGCCCATGGAGTCTGCATAGCTGATATGAATGAAATATACATAGATTTTACAAAGAGAAGAACGATTTTTTTCGATGAAGTTTTAAGCATAGAGTTTAATTACTTGTAGCTCCATGGTCTTGATTTTTAAATAAAATAAATTATTATGGTAATGTTTTTAATGAAATTAATGGGAAAATGTTATGAATGAAATGCTATTATTATTGAGAGATCCAGGCGTGTTATTTTTTCTATGACGTCATTTGAATGAATGTCAGTTGTTTTCGATGAAGTTTTCAAATATAATAAATTATTGTAGTATTATGATAGTTTTAAAAATATTACCGACGAATGTATCGCATTTTAGATATGTTTAAACCAGGCAATTTATATTTCAATGCCGTCATTTGAATGAAGTTCCTTTTTTTCGATGAAGGTTTAAGTTTTCAAATATAATAGATTGATGTAGTATTGTGATAAGTTTTAAAATATTACCGAGGAATGTAATGCATTTTAGACTTGTTTAAATAAAATTGTATGGAAGTTGGAAAGTGTTTCATAATCAATGCTTTAAGCATGATTGATCTTTCTTGTTAATGATTAAACACTTTAAATGCATGGACTTATATTGCTTAGCGAAGGTTCGACATTTTTCTCTTAGCCCTTTATAGTCAAATTAAATCTGCGTTAAGCTTCAAATAAATAATAGTAATAATAATAATAATAATAATAACAACAATAATAACAGTTCAAAAAATAATAATAAACTACTATTGTGTACGGGGGTCAAATTATGCTACATACCTGCGTGTTGTGTTTCATCGAAATTTCATTAACTTGTAAAAGTTGAAATGGTGGATGCCTCTGCGGTGTCCAGTGGTCAACCAACCAAATTAACTCAATGAATAAAATGAAACATGCCGTTGAGATCAGAAATAATGTGTGCTTCGATAACAGGCTCCTCAACATCTCAATCGCCATAATATCACGGGAAGAACAGTATAGTAGAACATTCAAGAGGAAATTCGACAAGCCTGCAACGTAATATTAACCAAAATTTAATTTAAATGAGGTTTTCTATATTTCCACTGCAGCCAACTGTATATATCATGCGGACATCTAAAAAAAATATTCAGGCTATAATGCATTAATATTGCTTTTAGGGGGCCGTTTGATGTGAAGCAGATTTAGATTTTTCTATATAAAACAGCTTGCAAAACTTCTATTCAACTTCTTTTTAACTTCTATTCAAACTTCTATTTCTTTAAAACTTCTATTCAAACAGCTTGCAAAACTTCTATCATTATTCACAGTATGATTGCGACAGATATTGGCAAGGAATTAATGTGGAACTTTTGCCTGTCGCTATTTTGCTTCCATATTTAAACAAAAATATTAGTGAGTGACACTGTTACTTGTGTGAAACATAACATTTTTCGCATATTTCAGATGGGAAAAGGTTAATATGTTGCATGTGACAATGGTGTAAATTACCTACAGAAAGTTTTATACACATTTCTAACAGAATTGTTTTATAATACATAACTGAGAGAGTATATGAAGTCAGAAGATGAGATACACATTGACTGAAACTATATATGACTAATCATAGACTGAGACTTCCTTGAAGACTAAATATTGACTTTTGTACAGAAGTCGGCATATTTAAATTAACAAGAATAGTTTTCATTTACGTATTCCTAATAATGGGATGTCATCTCCTCACTCCCACCTTGTTTCAGCTAAGTCACATTTTCTTTTTTTGTTATTATCTATACCCTTCGACCTAAGATCAAAATCACGTGATTTGTAAATTACGGTCATCAAGAACTCTGCACTGTACTATGTATTTTCTCCATATTTGCAGACTGCGCGGTTTTAGTCCTTTTGCATTGGGCGCCTATAAAATATTCTGTATGGAAATAGAGGGGTAAACGTGTGGAATTGAACCTACATCAGTATTTTGGTTTTCATTTTAAAACATGCGAACTTGATTTCTAAATAGTGCAGTCATAAAATCTCTCTACTATAATATGCATTTTCATTGTATTTACAGACTCTGAATACAATTTTCCTATTATTTCTTCAGGTATTGATGTCTCATAACCATGCATTTGCATTATGTTGCAGCAACGCTTTTGGCCTGAGATTATTATCCAAAAATAGTCAAATTTTGAGAGGCTATTTCTCCAGATCCAAGGATTAATTTGAAAAACAGCTTTCATATGTGGATTCAGTATCATCGACTTAGTATGCAACAGTTTTTTTTTTCAGTCCTCGGGGATTGCATTTGGTGCTCTGACTACGCTTCTGGAGAGGTGATGGAACTAGTTTTTAGTATAATTCATTTATTATTTCCAATTATTCATTCTCTTGAAAACTGCGTAATATTTAGATTTCCAATACGTTTCAGATCGTGAAAACCATTTATAAATTATAAATTCCATACGACGTTCATTGTTCTCCACAGGCTGTACAAAAGAATGTACAATACGTCCACTTGTCGCCAAGACATGACCATTTATCTGCTCGTGAAAAAAATCGAGGGCAGGTGACAGACATCTCGTTTTCAGTAAAAGTTTTGCTTCATGCGGGAACTTTTCTAACAAATTTATTTGTGCAGCCATCCTGACCTGCGTACTTCTGCGTGTATGTGTTTCGAGAACTTTTTGTCCGGTTTACTCGTGTTCAGTTTTCCTCGTGTGGGGATGCTTTTGTAGTATTCATAATAAGTAAATATTTATGGACTCATGAAAAAACTGTTATATGGATTCAGTTGTATGAATTACACAGTCTAATGGACAAAAATACACATCACAGAAAAATGTGCAAAAACACAATGAACTTGACGAAATTGCATCAGATTTATTAATGACTGCAGAAAATATAAGAAATTAGAATGTTTTCTATACCGATATATGAACTAGATATTAGAGACACGTGCAGATTATAAAAAATAAACCCTAAATATACAGGCTAACGGAACCACCATTTGGACTCCAACTTGTCCAATCATTTACCGACTACCTGCGCTATTTCAATAGCGCGAGTAAATTACATGTCCATGTCTGATGTTTGATTCTCAATTTAGTTGTAAAATAGGTGATTCTGATTTCAAAGAATTGCACCAATCATTCAAGAAGGTAGTCTAAAATGTTTTAATTTTCTAAAGATCTCTAGAAACGGGAAGTCAAAAGGGGGTCAAGATGATCGCTGTTGCTCCGGCCTGTATATTGATTATAATAAACCCTGATGCCTTAATAAACCCTGTTGAGAGTTTTGGTATTTCAGATTTTTGGATGAGAAAACACACCAGGATCAACAAACTTCAATTTCTCATTTCCTGTATCAAACCGCAAAGTGGCAATAATGTTAATGAAAGTAAGACTATTATTCCTGCGAATATTCTCCAAGGGTCTTCTTCTTCGTTTCACCTTAAGGGTGAGCGTCAGTAAATCTTCTGCCCTATCCGCGCTTTGTTAACTTTCGCGGCACACGTTTTTAGCCGAAATTCTGCTCAAACAGTTGCTAAATATTCTCTGATAGATAAAATGCAATGCTTAGATTATATTAAAACTAAATTTAATACCCAATAAACCATAGAATATATTTTTTATTTTAATTCAAAATATTTTTGGTGCTGCCATCTATTGTCATAATTTAATTCATACCGATTATTTTTATTTTTTAATGAACATTTTAAATATCTATTCCTTCTAATACACTATTAAATACAGCAACAGATCATATATATATATTTTTTCCAATGGCCAGGCATTGACTCTTTCATCTTCGCCTATACATCAGCGATCAGCCAGAACAGTGAACCTCTTAGCCGTCAAAGACGTTGCCCCAGCGCACCAGTGGGGGTAGGAACACATTGCGCCCAACAACACAAACATCCATGTCTTACGTGGGACTCGAACCCACAACGTGGCGGCCGATCTTTCTCTAGAAACGCTCGCCTTGATCATTCGGCCACCACGTCGACTGAAATGAGTCAACAGTACACGGTGTGCCCAGGTGGTCACCCACCCAAGTACTAACCGCGCCCGATGCTGCTTAACTTCGGTGATCTAACGGGAACCGGTGTTTTCAGCAAGGTACAGCTGTTGGCCTACAGATCATATATTATAATCATGGAAACGTAATTGAACTCTGACTTGAAGACAAAGGAACGTGAAGACAAAGCTGCAGTCCTCAGTGATGTACATTCAGATCCCCTTATCAAATTTATAGGATGAGAAATTACCTTTCCGGGATTGTGGCATTATTATACAGGATCTGTTGTTGCATTTAATACTGTATTAGAAATAATAGATATTTAAAAATGTTCATTAAAAGATAAAAATAATCGGTATGAATTAAATTACGACAACAGATAGCAGCACCAAAATTATTTTGGATTAATAAAAATATATTCTATCTTTTATTGGTTTAATATAGCTTTAATATAATCTAAGCATTGCATTTTACCTTTCAGGAAATATTTCGCATCTGTTTGAGCAGAATTTCGGCGAAAAACGTGTGCCGCGAAAGTTAACAAAGCGCGGTTAATGCAGAAGATTTACTGACGCTAACCCTTAACACAGAATTCAGTGAATCAGCGAACCCGCTCTTCCTCCCTCCCTGAATAAGTTCAATGAAAAACACAGTAGATGAGTTTATAAAATCATAAAAGAATGTTATGGCGGAATAACTTATGGCATGCAACACGATAAATCCTTTGTTTATGAAGAACCAAACTTTAATAGACTCAAGAATATCAGATATCCGGAGACTCCTCCCTCGTATCTTAAAGAATATCATTGGCAAACTTTTCCCGCAGACATGGTAAAGTATCATCAAAAAGTGTATAATGGATCACCATTATCCGACTGAAAAACTGCATTGCTTAAAGCTTCTTCATTTTATGAACCATCTTCATTAATCAAGCTATAAACAGCAGATTCTGAATATCGTGGATTATGGACTAGCAAAGCGAAGTCCATATTCCATTGATATTGAAATCAACATTTATCTAAATTTTGTGATCCCCAAAAAACTGCTTTGTTTTAAACTTACACGTAAAATTGCACACAGCTAGGCAGAATCACAAATAAATTAAACGAACTGTAACAGGGCGAAACTCCCATTTTAAAACTCCATACTCACTGTAAGTAGCATGTAAACAACAACTTTTAAACAGCTAAGCGTGTGCACTTCTAAGTGTGTGCACTTCTTGCATACAAGTTGAATCGCTGATCGTGTTCAGTTTATTGCAATTCAGCCAATTCAATTCAAACTATTTAAATTTGTTGAATTTCAAATTAAAAAGTTTATCGTAATCATTTTATTGCTGGTATAATTTATGAAGAACATGTATTTAGGATACATTTTATAAAGAAAATCTTAATCCACCTGATCAACTTCCTGTTGTGATAATAGTCACATCTATATAAATAAAATCTATATAAATAAAATTGAAAATCTGTCTGTCTGTTTGTCCCATCATCACTGGAGAACGACTGAACCGCATTTGATGAAATTATGTGGATAGCCTTGAAATAGCATTCTTTAAATTTAGTCTAAGTTTCGAATTTCTAAGACCAGGGGTTGTTGAAATATTAATGAAAAACGAAACTTTTTACTAGGAGTTCTACTCTCTAACTTCCTGGTTCCTGCAAACGAAAAGGTTGGAAATCTTTTGTTTAAAACGTGAAAGTAAATTAAAACTTTATCTCTGAGTTTGCTAGGAGATTTTTGCGCTAATTAGTCACTGTCTGAAAACATGAAGTGTTTGAAAACATTAATGTTTGAAACATGATTTTTAATGGAAAATATTTCACCATGATTTATTCTCCACAAGCTTTTACTCAACAATGAAAAGTATTAAGAAATCAAAATGGTTATTTAATTATTAGAATTTTATGAGGAAGATTCTATCTTATATCATGTTGTTGGGCAAGGCAATTAAATTAAATGTGTTTGTTAATATTTATTAGTATTTTTTCTATTTGAATAATAAATAAATGGATGTAACAATATATTTTATAAATGAACGGTTTGATTTTTCTTTAAATTATATTAATTGCGGACTACTTACATCACTTTCATTTATTTTAGCAAGAGTTTTCAAGTTTATATATTGTGTTTAGCTAATAAACTCATATTTTGTGTTTACCCATTAAATTAATTTTGCCGATTGTTGAAACAGAAAAAGAGTAGAACGGGTTGAAGACCCAGACCACACGACCAACCCTAGGGTTAATGGTAGCAAGATGTGTGGCCGGAGAGTAGAACGGGTATATCTTCTAATACAATTTTAGTGTTTTCATTTAGTATATACAAATAGGATCAGGATGCTTTATTCTTCAGATCTGCAAAGTCAGAGCTACGAATTTGGCGGGATATCGCTAACTTGGCAACTTTTCTTAAACGTTGCGAAATTGACGAATATTTCGCCAAATTGTTAAAAACGAAGCAAATCAATGAAATTAATTTTTTTTTTTTTAGAAGAGAGTATTGAAATGATGTAATGGTGTTTCGTTAGCATTTGTCTGTAAGCTCATCCGTCCTACTCAGTAACACATTTAGTGAATTTTTAAAATGTCCCCAAATTGATAAAAATGTTTGTAAATCCGTAAAAATATCATGGAATTGATAAAATTGCGCTTAATAATTGAAATTAACTGTGTTTTGGTAGAGAATAGTATTGTGATGATGTTTCGTCAATTTGTCGCCAAGTGAAGCTGTCAGTTCTACAGCCCCTTTGGCGATAAATTTGGCGATTTTTTAAAATGTCGCTAAATTGACGAAAATGTTGCCAAACCTTCCATGGAGATAGCATTATTCAGATGATATATTTTTCACCAATTTATTTGAAGCAAATGATATCATGTCGCTTAGCAACGGATTTAAATCCAACGTGTTTATGCAGCATACGATTTTTATTAAATCTTTTCCGATATGAATAATAAAAATATGTATATAAAATAAATTTCATTGACATTGCATTTTTGAGTGGATAATATCAATTACGGTCTTCAGGTTTAAACATTATTAATATTGATATTTTCGGGGGTTATTGATTCAAGGATTATTGATATTTTCAAGTTATTGTGTCATTGTTTTATTGCTGCAAAAATTGTTGAACCTCATATATTGTACGTTGTACGAGTAATCTACAAATGCACGGGTATATCTTCTAATCTACGAGAATATAAGTAGTACAGGTATATTGGCGTATATTTTGATATATATTGACATATATTGGAATCAATTACTGCCTTCAGGTTTAAAGATTGCGGGTTTATTGATATTTTCAATTTATGCATGTAATCTACTAATACAGATTATATCTTCTAATATTCGTGTATGGATCCCATACAATTTTAAAGCTTTTATTTTGCATATATTGATTAAATTCCATATTTTTTGTAAATTTGCTTACAAAATGGGCCAGGATGTTTTATTCTTCAGAGCTGCCCGTGAAGGTAATTTTATATAGCGAGAACAGATATTCTTAAACTTCTTTTCAAGAGCATTAAATTAAATATTTTAACAGAATATTTTGATTAACAATGTCATTTAATATACTATAGGAATTTGCACATGATTGTGAATTTTCAGTTTCTTTATATTATATACTCCGTACAAAGAAAGGGTATGCTTCTAGTCTCTTATTATAATTTTGTATAGGAAGAACAGAGGTTCTTAAACTTCTTTCTAGGAGCATTAATTTAAATATCTTAATAGAATGCTTTAAATAACAATGTCATTTAGGATATTATACTAATTTGCACATAATTGTGAATTTTAAGTATTTTTTTTTATATTGCCTATATATTCCGTACTAAGAACGGGTATGCAACTAGCTGTATAATAAAACCGGTCCAACTTATATGAACAGTGGCTGAGTTCCGCTTCCTTACAGTAACAAGAACTTAGAAATTTAATAAATTAATCTTC
Organism: Amaurobius ferox; assembly: GCA_951213105.1. Lineage (NCBI taxonomy): Eukaryota > Metazoa > Arthropoda > Arachnida > Araneae > Amaurobiidae > Amaurobius > Amaurobius ferox. The sequence goes on along the minus strand of OX578145.1, from coordinate 107,750,193 downwards.
TGATTTCATAAAATTGTACCAAATATTGAAGAAAGTAATCTAGAATGTTCTGATTTTTTCTAGTTCCCGAGAAAAGAACGATAAAGTAACCTTCTTTTCGCCATGTACAGCCATCGCTTCAACTGGTAGTCAAGAAGGCCGCTGTTGCGCCAGCCTGTATATTTAGGAGCCATTATTAGATAGTATCTAGATTATTGCGTTGTTGGGGTAAAAGGAGTCGTATAGCGATTATGCTTTGTTAGGAAATACTATTTCTTAACAGCCCAGCGTATAATCCCAGCGTAACATTACCGTTTGGATATGGAAAGGAAAATACAAATCTACATCAGTTTGGAATGACAAAATCGATTATTGATATCTTCCAATTAATTAACGAAAGTAATGTACTTTTAAGTAAAACTTTCTTTCACAAAAAAATATTTGATTTGTTATTAAAAACTAACAAATCGAAATTTTTGAAGGGGGAAAGCGCCCCCCCCCCCCCTCTGGACCCGATCCTGAGAAATAGTACAGTAATTAATGCTATCAATTAGGAGCGGTGAGCAACCTGCATTTGTCTGAATATTTTAGAAGCGCACGGGATACAGACAACTGGATGGTGGTGAATCTTTTGCATAGTTTAATATACCCCATATTTACATAACCCTCCCATTGAGAAGGTGTTCCAGGAGTAGTGTCACATGCCTAATGTCGATAGCGGTTTCCATAGATATGTTTAACACTTTTTATGCTCTCTTCAAGTTGCCGATACCTCCAATGGTAGCAAGTAAATTTGCTATGTGGTATAATTTCATGCACCGCGTCATATGACTTAAGGACTTAACATCCAATTTCTATTTAGTTTTGAAATTGCATTGTAATAAAAAACTGTAAATCGAAACCATAGCATTGAAAAATTTTATTTGTATCAATTTAAAACAGGACTATTAAAGCTATGAACAAGTGGACACACCTTGAAATGACCGTAAGTATTGCACAGGGCAGTCTTCACTTCATGACTTATTATAACTCAGGGAGCACACATTTCTGAAATCTACGTGTTTGTACTGTTTTCGGGTAAAAATCCGTTTAGAGAGTACCCAAATAGATCAAAATCCAATTTATAAAGTTGGTAAAGTTTTCGAATTGCTTCTTCAGATACCGTAGAAAAGTACCGCAGAGTCAATGACCTGGGAATGGGATGAGCACCTTCCCACCAATCAGCGCTCGAATCAATTCCCACTTTATGGAAAGCATATGGGAAATCGTGCCTAGACGTCTCAATTTTTCCGATGAAGTCATAATCGACAAGACAAGGGTCACAACGACTCAAGTAAGGTGTCCAATGTTCATCGAAGTCTCTTTCCTTTGAGTGGGTTAAATACCATACAAATTCAGCAAAAGTTATTTTGTCTCTTGGCGCACCTTCTGGTCTTAGTTTCTTCATTACTGGATCCCAAAACCTAGAATAGAAAGGATATAAGTTTGGAACCATATTCTGCAAGGAAACACAAAAATAAAGACTCACGTTCCGCATGGTTCCTGCGGTAATTTAGCACAATTTGGCTCAAGTTTGTCAGGCAATGTTTTTTGTATTGTGTCCAAACAAGTAGAGGGAAAGGTGGTAATATGGACCCTGCAGGTATTATGGATCCTCTCGGTTCCTCAGTGGGAACGCGGCTCACTCTGTTGGCTGAGTGGTAAATCAACTCTAATCACTCCTCCTGATATAAGAGATCGCCATTGCCGTGCATTATTGAAGAAGTATTTGTGTTGTGAGAGTTGGTAGTTTCATTCTATTCGCGAACGTTTAGCTAGATAAGTGGTATACAAGTTTTATGGGTATTTATGTTGCACAATGCGCAGATTTCGATATCATACCTTGAACTACACTAGTTAGACGATAATATGTCGAAACCAGATTTCAACTTTTTGGTTAGGTTTAGGAGTAGTGATGTGATATTTTCAACATGGTGTTGCTGATAATATGAATCAACTAGAAATCAGCTGGAAAACAAGGAGGCTCAGTTGGGAAGACGTCGTGGAAGAGGTGACTCTACTCCACACCCCTCTGAACCCCAGTGTGACTCAGCTTTTACTGATAACTACCATGGAGAACTATGAGTCATGTGTGTGATGTGTGAATTATGGACACACGGTGGATGTGATAGAGCTGAAAAAGAAATTTATATTTGGGACTTTTGTAAATAATTTATATTTTTTCAACAATAAAGTTCATTTTTGATGAATAAACTGTGACTATTTCATAGGAGTCCATAATACCCTCACTTTAAAAAAAGCAGGCGATTTCACTTTTTTTGGTAATCGCATTATGGAGGTTACTGTAAAGAGTCTAAAAATTATTCCTCCTGTTGTGGCCATAGCTGATTAACATATGTGACCAACGATTCCCAAAACGAGTGAAATTAGCTTAAAATGTAGGCGCACTTTATAAAAAACAAAGTGGGGGTCCATATTATCACCTTTTCCTCTATTCTCTGTAGATGAGATTAGGCGCAAATATATTGCTAATTTGCACCTAGTGTCCTTCGCCTGTTGGTGATTCAGGTACTATTGATCTTGAATCTTGACTTTGACGTCGATGGACAATATTGTCAGAAAAGATAAAATATCATCATGTGAGACATTATGGTTAATTTTGATAATGTCAGATATCATGGATATATTACATCAGATATTATATTATATCAGATATTATAATCATGCCATATCATAAAGTCAATCCTGACCATGATCTTATATGGCATGTTCATATCAAAGGTCATGAATATGACACTTCAGATCAAGGTAAAAATCACATTCAAGATCATATCAAAGATGGATTTGTTTGTTTTTTATTCATTCATTTTCTTATGGGTTTAAGACAGTGTTTTTCAAAGTATGTTCCGGGACGATATTCCAAGGGTTTCGTGACGTGATAGTTTCGTGCAATTTTTCTTAAAAATTAAAAAATTTAGATGCATAATTTGGACTACATTGTACTTTTTCTCATTTTGGGGTTCCGCTATCTAATTGAATTTCAGAAGGGGCTACGCGAACGAAAAAGTTTGAAAAACACTGGTTTAAGGCATGATCTTTGGCATGATCCAATATCATGTTCATGCCAGATACCTTGAATATGAATTAACAGATCATATTAAAGGTCATGTCTTTAATCATGTCCGAAATCATACCATTGATCGAATCTCTGATCATGTCATAACTGTCAATTTGATCCAAGGATTGTAATAGGATGACTAATTATTCAATTTCTGGCAACACATGTTTCACTATATTAAAATTTCAATTCTGTTGACAACACTGTAATGTGGTATATTGAAGGATCTGCATGAAATGTCACATTAGGTATGGAAAACACAAAACAAGCACACAAATTAGAGATAGATACAAATAGTATTTAGCATCTGTGTTGAATAAAAAATATATATATTCAATTTACTCACTCAGTAATAAAGATTCTATTTATTATAGAATGACAAATTGAGATGGAGGAATATTAAAATCATACACTGTTTCCCTGGATATATAAGCATTGTTAAGCTGATCACACACACGCGCATGTATCAAAGTACTACATATTACCTGTCATAGAAATATTGGACTTCTTCTCTGGGAGGTTCAGCCTTGCTCTTAAAGGCTGAAACCAAACGATCGAACGGATGGCGTACAAACATAATCTTAAAAAATCTGTTTATAGTCGTAGAAGAATGAAACATTGGACTTATTCGCTTCAATCTGTCGTTTGCTAGCTGGTGAAGTAAGGTATCATTGTTCCTGGTAGCATCGTCGACGGCAATGCCAGAGATGTTAAGGAAGTATCGTTTAACAAGCGTCGATGCCACTTGGGGAATGAAGCAGAAGAATAGAACTTTTTGTTCGTCAAGGATGATGGGACAAAGTTGAGTTTTGCAATGAGCGTCCTTGCCAAACCGACGATTTGTGGCCACCCGCCAAACTCTTCTCATGGCAGCAATGTCATCTCGTTCGCAGACATCACGCACTCTTTGAACTCTGTTCTCATATTCTTTTTCCCACAGAAGATCCAAGTCATCATTTGCCTAGAAATAAGGAAAAAAGTAATTTAAAAAAATCTGATGTGGGCAGCACATAACTTTCCTTGCAGACTCAAATTCATATTTTCTTTATTTCTTTCATAATTCGTTAGATTGAGTTTAATTGCACTCAATAACACTAAATTTGCAATTTTTAATTCAAATTTTGTTTTTATTTGGTACTTAGACATTTTTCCGAAATCGGCGTAACAAAAATGTAAGAAATCTCAAATATCTTGAGAACGGTTAGTCCTAAAGCATAATGGAGTCTGTTATATTCTTTTCCTCGTCAAAAATTGCGTATAAGACAAGAATTTAATTCATATATTTGAGTATACATAGTTTTTTTTTTTTTTTTTTTTTTTTTTTTTTTTTTTTTAAGATTTTGGCGATTTTTGAGGGCCATTTAGTAAAAAGACAGGTTGTTCTTTTCCGAATCGTACCAAAATATAATCAGCACCAGAATATCCTACAAGTAACTTATCTACCAAATTTTGTGAAATTTGGACAATTAGTATTTTAGCTAGAGTGGATAAATAAAATTTTTATGAGCCATTCCCCCAAAAAAAGGCGGGTCCTGTTTTTACGAATCCTACCAAAAACTAATCAACACCAGGGTCTCACCCAAGTAACTTACCTATCAAATTTTATGATATTCGGTCCAGTAGTTTTTTAGTTAGAGTGGATACATACATTGCACAGACAGACACACACAGAGACACACACAGAGACACACACGCAGACACACACACAGACGTCACGCAAAAATTCGTTTTTTCGTATTCTAGAGGTCTCGAAACGTGTAGATCCGTCGAAAACTCGAGTTGCGATTTTCGGCATGATTCCAATACTTTCCCTATACATTACCATGTATTGCAGGGAAAGTAAAAATCTGATGTGGGCAGCACATGACTTTCCCTGCAGACTTATATTCACGTTCTCTTTATTTTAATTACATTTAATTCACTTTTAATTCAATTTTCTTTCTCGTTTGCTAACTGGACTCATTTTCAAAGGTGGCGTAGCGGAAAAACAAAAAAACCAAAATATCTCGAGAACGGCTAGTCCTAGTGTAATGAGGTTGGCCTTATTCTTTTCTTCGTTAAAAATTACGTATTAAACAAGCATTTAATGGATATATTTAATTATACGTAGCTTTTTAGTTTAGATTTTGACAATTTTTGCGGTCCATTTTGCAAGAAAAGGCAGGTTATTTTTTTCAGAATCGTACCAAAATCTAATCAGCACCATGGTGACCCACAAGTGACTCATCTACCGAATTTTGTGAAATTCGGTCCATTAGTTTTTCAGTTAGAGTGGATACAAGCTTTTGCGGGTCATTTCGCAAAAAAAGGCGGATTCTTTTATCCCGAATCGTACCCAAAACTAATCAGCACCAGACTCGCCCACAAGTGACTTACGTACCGAATTTTGTGAAATTCGGTCCATTAGTTTTTTAGTTATAGTAGATACAAAATCTGCACAGACAGACAGACACACAGACACACACACAGACGTCACGCTAAAAATTGTTTTTTCGTATTCTAGAGGTCTCGAAACGTGTAGATCCGTCGAAAACTCGAGTTGCGATTTTCGGCATGATTCCAATACTTTCCCTATACATTACCATGTATTGCAGGGAAAGTAAAAATGAAAATTACAATGCTTCTAACTGAAATATCTCCTAAGACTTGTGAATATAAGAGAGTGGCGACTTTGGAGATACTGCCCATGCGCCACCTTTCTAATAAGTTCCGTTTAGGCTAAGATGACCCAAAATATCTTAAATATCTCAATCTATCTAAAATATCTTAAATATCTTTCTATCCCAAAATATCTCGGGACAGTCTCCGAAACAAGACTTGCGTCCCGGCTTATTTTTGTCGCAAAATTTGTCTCTGATTCGGCATTTCTTATTTGAAGTTATAATTTAATGAATGGAGCCACGAGTTTTCTATTCAAATTAAAACTATTACAATTCTATTTATCTGGCAACAGTGTAAACATTCTGGGTATCCTCAAGATCTTTAGTGGGACAATAAATATCAACAAATGCTGCTTTATTGAAAAAAATGTCATTTGTCGGAGAAATATGCTACAGTTAATTAATGCAATGCAAACACCCCTAACAGCTTTTTTTTTTCACAGTGACGTAAGATTTACATCACACTGTGACTTTGAGACATCACAGGACGTCGCGACAATGTCATATTGAGGTCACAGCGAAGTCATTTTGGTCATTTTCATTGTCGTTTGTGACGTCGCATATTAACTTGTTTGTGACGTCACATTGTAATTGCCATTGTAATGTCTTCGCATTGTTACGTGTTAATTAAATTGTGAAAACGTCATAGAATATAGTTACAATGAAGTTACAAAGTTATTAATACGTAACGTCGCATAGAAGTCTCATATATGATGTCACATTGTAACCCAGGTGTCACGTGACTACAACGTCACTGTCACATATGTTGTTGTTGTTGAGACCCAGACCGTCCGACCTACCATCTTTGCTGTGAGGGACTTATTTACGTAAAACGGATTTTCTAATGTTCAAATATACTGATTATTACTTAAATTACATTATTATTATTATTATTACTATTATTACTATAGAGTGGGTATTATTCATGCCCCGTGTCAGACCGTGCTATAGCTGTTCGTAATGGCGCAACCATCCTGGTCGAAGGGTGTAACACCGTCTATCGTGCTAATTGCACCTTTGGTCAGTAATTGGAGATATGACAGTTCCAAGGCTATCAGTGCCGGTTAACGGTAAATTGGGTGGAGTTCGTAAGGAGAGCGTTCATATAGTCTATCAAAGAAGTCATCTCCTACTACTACACCGATTTTGTAAAGGATGTGAGTAGGAGATCGGTGTACTAGGAGTAGAGGATGGGTCTCTAAAAAAAGATTCCGCGACCCCGGAAACCCCTAGAAAAAAAATCGGTGGTGATTCCATTTCGGCTCCAATTCAATGGAGCGGAAATGGATTTGCGTGAATAACATTTTGTAAAATAAAACTAAGCATTTGTAATATAAAAAATCTGATGTGAGCAGCACATGACTTTCCCAGCAGATTCAACTTTATTTTGTAATCTTTTATTTCATTATGCATTAAATTGAGTTTAATTGCAGAAAATAATATGGACAATTTTCTGATATTATATCCAATTCGTTTTTATATTGCATCTTCGTTTCGTTTGGCAACTTAATTCACTTTAAATTCTCCAGGTCCTTAGAATTCCAAACACTACAATATCTCGAGAACGGTTTATCCTACAGTCATGGGGTCAGATTTATTCGCTTAGTTGTCAACTGTTGCATGTAGAACAAGTACTTAATTAATGTAGTTCAGCAATTTTAGTCATTTTTTTTTTCAAAGTTTTACTATCTTGCACATGTAGATCGAATATATTAGATTTGTGAGTCATTTCGCAAAAAGAAAGGCGAATCAAATCAAAATCTAACCAGCATCACAGTAGCGACATAGCTAACAAATTTTGTGTAATTTGATCAATTAGTTTCTCAGCTAGAGTAAATACATACAATTTTTGCGGGCCATTTCGCAATAAACGCTGATTCATTTTTCCCTAATCGTATCAAAATCTAATCAGCACCAGGGTCACCCACAAGTGACTTCTCTACCAAATTTTATGAAATTTAATCGATTAGTTGAGTTAGAGTGCATATATACAATTTTTGCGAGCTATTTCATTAAAAAATGCAGGTCCTTCCTTTTCGAATCGTATCAAAATCTAATCAGCACCAGGGTGACCCACAAATGACATATCTACCAAATTTTGTAAAATTTGATCAATTAGTTTTTCAGCTAGAGTGGATATAGGAAATTTTTGCGGGACATTTCGCAAAAAAAGGCGGGTTGTTTTATTCCAAATCGTACCAAAAACTAATCAGCAGCAGGGTCACACACAAGTGACTTATCTACCAAATTTTATGAAATTCGGTGCATTAGTTTTTGAGTTAGAGTGGATATATACATTGCACAGACAGACACACAGGCACACAGACAGACACACAGACAGACAGACAGACAGACATCACGCTAAAAATAGTCTTTTCGTATTCTACAGGTCTTGAAACGTGTAAATCCGTCGAAAACTCGAGTTGCGATTTTCGGCATGATTCCAATACTTTCCCTATACATTACCATGTATTGCAGGGAAAGTAAAAAAGAAAAAAGAAATCGATCCAAAATCTAATTATGTGCATTTGTAGGGATTTTAAAGAGCTACAAATTCTTGCTTGTTGTTTATAGCTATCACTTTTAGTTTTTTAGATATAAGCATTAAAATATGATAAACGTAAAATTTTCATACTTCTTCAACTTGACAAATCGAAAACTATAAGAGCTTTTTTTAATAATTAATATAGATTTAGAAACTGAATTTCTTCATTCATATTTTTGTCGTTTAATATTTATATATATTTTTTATATTTCGAAGATATTTCGAGTGAAAGTATGAAAAATGAAAAAACAGAAACCAGTTCGAATAGATACTCTTTTAACGTTTTTGAAAAGAATAGAACTCGATCCAAAATTCAATTATCTAGACTTGTACGCCTTTTAAAGAGCTACAAATTCTTGCTTATTGTTTAAAGCTAGCATTTCTCGTTTTTGAGGTATAAGCATTCTAATCTTGAAAAACAGAAAAAATTCATACTTCTTCATTATGACAAGACGATTGCTCAAAAACTATAAAGAATTTTAAAAAATAAATATAGATTTGAAAATTAAATTTTCTCATACATATTTTTGTCGCTTACTATTTCTAGCCATCTTTTATAGTTCTGAAGATATTTCAAAAATCGCTCAGACAAATACTTTTTACTTTTCCTGCAATACATGGTAATGTATAGGGAAATATTGGAATCATATTGAAAATCGCAACTCGAGTTTTCGACAGATCTACACGTTTCGAGACCTCTAGAATACGAAATAACTATTTTTAGCGTGACGTATGTCTGTCTGTCTGTCTGACTGTCTGTGTGTCTGTCTGTGTGTCTGTCTGTCTGTCTGTGTGCCTGTGTGTCTGTCTGTGCAATGTATATATCCACTCTAACTCAAAAACTAATGGACCAAATTTCATAAAATTTGGTAGATAAGTCACTTGTGTGTGACCCTGGTGCTGATTAGGTTTTGGTCCAATTCGTAAAAACTGAGCCCGCCTTTTTTTGGCGAAATGTCCCCTAAAAATTTCATTTATCCGCTCTAGATAAAATACTAATTGACCAAATTTCACAAAATTTGTTAGATAAGTTACTTGTTGGATACTCTGGTGCTGATTGGAATTTGGTACGATTCGGAAAAGAAGAACCCGCCTTTCTTACGAAATGGCTCGCAAAAATTTCATGTATCCATTCTAGCTAAAATACTAATTGACCAAATTTCGCAAAATTTGGTAGATAAGTTACTTGTGGGATACTCTGGGGCTGATTAGATTTTGGTATTCATCGGAAAAGAACAACCTGCCTTTTTTTTACGAAATGGCAAGTCAAACTCGCCAAAATCTAAAAAAAAAGACCAAGTAGTGTATGCTCAAATACATCAATTAAATTCTTGTTTTATACTCAATTTTCGAAGGGGAAAATAATATAACACACTCCATTATAATTTAGGACTAACCGTTCTCAAGATATTTGAGATTTCTTGCATTTTTGTTACGCCGATTTCGGAAAAATGTCCAATTACCAAATAAAAACAAAAATTGAATTAAAAATGCAAATTTAGTATTATTTGGTTCAATTAAACTCAATCTAATGAATTATTAAAGAAATAAAGAAAATATGAATTTCAGTCCGCAGGGAAAGTCATGTGCTGCCCACATCAGATTTTTTAAATGTAGAGCTCGATCCAAAATCCAATTATATAGACTTGTAGAGCCTTCAAAGTGCTACAAATTATTGCTTAGTGTTCAAATCCAGCTCTTTTAGTTCTTAAGATATAAGCATTACAAACTTGAAGAACGGAAAATTTTCAATCTTCTTCAACTTGACAGGACGATTACTCGAAAACTATAAAAGCATTTTTTTTTAAATAAATATAGATTTTAATACTAAATTTTCTAGTATTTTTGTCGTTTACTATTTATATCTATATTTTACGGTTTACTATATATTTCGAGTGAAAGTTAGAAAAATGTAAAAAACACTCCCCCGGAAGCTACTTTTTTAAAACGTTTCAAAAAGAAATAATTATTTAAAATAATGAAATATTGAAATTATTTTTATATATTCATAATCTGGACCCTATTTCTGGCGAAACAACTAAATCTATTTATCTTTTTATCTATTAGGTTCAGGGGTGTAAGCTTTCAAAATGTTTACAATTTTCATAGCGCTCCGATTTTTCGTCAGAGAAACATCAACCACAGATGTAAGTCACTTCAAACAAGAAAGATCAATCATGCATAAAGCACTGATTATGAAGCACTTTCCAACTGAAATGCAATTTTATATCACAATACTACCATAATTTATTATATTTGAAACCTTAAAACGAAAAAAAATGAACTTTATTCAAATAACGTCATCGAAATATAAATCGTCTGACTCAATGTAAAAGCAATGGCTATTTCATTCCTATCACTTTTATTCCAGACTCCAAAGCTAAATATTTTGCGTGAAAATAATTCAGCAATTCTTATGCAACTCATCTTACAATCACTTGTTTACATTCTGCATCCATTAAAAAATTAGGCTTCGTTGTAGAAATAATCAAAGTTTAACGATCGTTTAAATTAAAAAATATTGTAATTGCATTGGTACAGAATATAGATGCACAGAAAATACGCAAAAATAAAGTGGTTTTAGGACTGGTGCAATAATAAATATAAATTTAAAAGAACTTTAAAAATCTCGATTTTTACACTGGGAAAAAAAGTGGATGCCATATTTTATTTTGAAGTGGGTCACGTGATCTTTTCATATAATATAGGTGTAATTATTATTTGAATTTTTATTCAAAAAACTACAGAACATATTTTGCTGAATTTTTTTAATATATTTTATGGGAAAATTTGAATATTTCCTAACATTTTCGAAGCAATTTGAGAATTTTAACTTCGTTTAAAAAATGTTTGAAAAATTAGGTCCCATAGGGTTCAATGCATTTCATTTTTTCAGCCTGGATTCAATCCAAAACTAACTGTGCGATATTTTTCATTTACATTCCCATAAGTCCCACAGACCGTCTCAACAACGTACAAAAATTTCATTTTGATGAAGTCATTTTCACGGCAGTTACCGGTCGAACGGACAGACAGACAAAATGAACAAAGTCATAAACACTTGTCAACCATGTTGGAAAGCGTTAAAAATGGTCACTTAAGTTAGACAAATAGCTTAGACTTTAGTTTAAACTATAAGTTGCCGAAAACACCATATTTCAATAGACGTGGTATTAATTCAATACCAAAAATATTGTTCTGTGAATCTTGTACACCATTATTTTGTGTATCAAAGAGTATAATCACTGCATTAGGCAAGGAAAATCATGTGCTGCCAGTATGAATTTTTTACTTTCCTTATATACATAATGTATAAGGAAAGTATTGTAACGGGGTCGAAAATTCGAATTCGAGTTTTCGACGGGAGAGCACGTTTCAAGCATCCTTGATCACGAATCGAACATTTTTTGAGGTGATGGCTGTGTGTGTGTGTGTGTGTGTGTGTGTGTGTGTGTGTGTGTGTGTGTGTGTGTGTGTATGTGTGTGTGTGTGTGTGTGTGTGTGTGTGTGTGTGTGTGTGTGTCAGTGAGTCTGTGGAGACAATACCTCACGAAGGAATAGAGCGATTCGAATAAAATTTGATACAAAAATCACAATCCGTGAATACTGGAACCCCATTGTTTTTAAACACAATCGATTAAAAAAAAACCCTAAATTTTCGAGTGAAATTTTGAAAAAATCATCAAAAAATCAAAACCTTTAATAAAGTTACGCAAATAGACATTTCTTATGTAATTTTTTCTTAGAAAACGATTGACACAAACTGAAGAACGCTAGCATGAACCGTTCTCGAGTTATTGCACATTTTCAAATAAATTTTTCAAAAAATTAAGTAAAATAAAAAAATATACTTAAGAAATATGTTCACTTTTCATATGTAATATCATGCGATACATTTGATGACATCATTCTCGTGAATCTAACTCAATCCATTCACGAGAAAAGAATCTTTGAGTAATACTTTTGTATTTGAACGCCAATAGTCATTTATCTGCTGTAATAATAACTTATTTCTCCGTCCATAACGCTTGGCGAGGTTTTTGTGACGAATATGGCGGGCAACTTGGCGATTTTTTTTAAATGTTACCAAGTTAACGAAAATCTCGCCAAATGGATAAAAATGATGCTAAACCAATGAAAATGACGACTAATTGAAGAAAAGTCAATATCTTGGAAAGAATTTAAGTATCTACTGTAAGAATAACATTTTTTTAACTGCAAAAGTAGCAAATTCATTGCATTATATAAGGAAAGTCATGTGCTGCACACATCAGATTTTTTATCATTGAAATATGAAATAATATCATGCCAATAATTTTGCATTTTAAAGACAGGAATCGGTTAATTTGAACTCAAGCCATCTGTCTAATAGTTTTAGTTTTTAACACTTTCCAGCATAGTTGTAAAGTGTTTATGACTTTGTTCATTATCTCTGTCTGTCTGTAAAAATGCCGTATAAATGACAGTATCAAAATGAAATTTTAGTATGCTGTTGAGACGGTCTGTGGGACATATGGGAATGTAAATGAATAATGAGAAAATGAAATACATTATATACGTTGAAATACGTCGAAAAAATGAAATTTTTAATATATAAATTGAAATAAAAATTACACTCATGATATATGAAACGATCACGTGAGTAAAATATTTCTTCCATTTTCCGCTGTTTCCGTAGATGGTTAAAGATCGTTTAAATTTGTATTTAGTGCTGATGCATCCATCATAAAACCGCTTTATTTTTACGTATTATCTGTGTATCTAAATTCTGTGCCAACGCAATTACAATATTTTTTATTTTAAACAATCACTAAACTTTTATTATTCTTACAACTAACTTAATTTTAAAGCTGAACTACAGTATGTAGAATGTAAACAAATGAAGCAAATGTAAGGTGGGTTGTATGTTGTTGATTTTTTTTCACGCAAATTTATTTAGCTCTGGAGTCCATTGATTTTACATAGCGAGGCAGACGATTTATATTTCGAGAACTTCATTTGAATCAAGTTCCTTTTTTGTAACTACCATTGCTTTATTCGATGAAATTTTAAGTGTTCAAGCATAATAAATTACTGTAGTACTGTGATATTTTTTAAAATATCAGCGCTGAATGTATCGCATTTTAGAGATGCGTTTAAATAAATATGCATTTCAATTGGAAAGTGTTTCATAATCAATGCTTTATGCATGTTTGATCTTTCTTGTTAATTATTAATAGCGTTAAATAGATGAACTATATCATTTAACGGCGGTTTACAGCTTTTTCAAACCCCTTTGCCGTAAGTATGGACGTTCTGTGACGTATTCCTACTGACGTGCAAAATACTCATCAAAATGCAATTGACATTCAGCTAATGTCCTGTGAAATAAATGACTATTGGTGAATTCTTGAGTGTCAAAATACAAAATATATTTATGTGGGAAGTACACGACTTTCTCTACATAATGCAATAACTTAACTTTTTTCACAGCGAAATAATAGTGTGTACAAGATTCACAACACAATGTTTTAACATTGTATTGTACATTAGCATTTGAAGCTCTTCTGGATGGTGACTTGCAAAACTATTTCGAAGTATCAAATTAACTCATATTTCATACAGATCTAACTTGACAATTATAGATATTGCCAGCATCCTCTAAGCAATATAGTATATATATTAAAAAAAATTAATAAATAACACATTAATGTGTTTTATTTCCGTTAATTTTACGTAATTTTTATCAATTTGGCAATTTTGTCATTTTGGCATACTATTTTCAAAATGTTGCCAAGTTAGCGATATTTTGCCAAATTAGTCTTGCCAAACTCGCCAAATTTATCGCCAAGCATATTTCGATATTTGACTATATTAATATTTAGTTGGATGTAATTTTTTAGGAAACGTGTAAGGGATTTATTTGAAGAACAAAGTATATTTGAAAACCGTGCCATGTTTAAGAAACGATTCAAGTTAGCGTTCTAAAATTTACGTTATTCTAGTTAAAAATTTCGTATACAATCATTATTGTTTTAACATTATTGAATGTTCTGACTTTTTTTAAGATGTTTTCAAAAATTCATTCGTAAATTTTGCGATCTTTTTCGAAAGTTTAATTGCATGTTAAATCAGCAGGGTTCTGGTATTCCCCGATTGCAATAATCGTACTAAATTACGTTCGAAACGCTCCATTTGTTCTCGAGATATCACATGCACACACAGACACCACCTCAAAAATGTTAAATTCCAGTTCAGGGATACTTGAAACGTACCCTTCCGTCGAAGACTCGAATTCGAATTTTCGACTCCTTCACAATACTTTCTTTATAAACAGTATCTAGGTATCAAAATTAAGAGCTGTAAAAAAGTATCTATTAATACAAATCAGCTTAAATGTATCTAAATAATCAGCTTAAATGTTTTTAATTAAGCAGCGTAAATGTATCCATTTTATTAGCTTGAGAAACTCATTGCCAACTTGGAAAAAAAATTTGTAAATTCTGAAATTAATTACTTGTGCATAACATCTCCTTTTCTTGCAGCAAGACTAACTTGAATACGTTATGGACGCCACGGCCAATTACTCAGTTTTACCTTCATGCGCCCATTATAATTATACATTGGTTAATTGGATAATATTTTAACAGAATTTCTTTTGAATATCAATTTAGAATACTTTTCTACAGGAATACTGAAAAATATGAACAGAATTTTGAATATATTTTTGAAATCAACTGATTTGAATTTAAACCATCGTTTTTAAAAAGATCTGATGTGGGCAGCACATGACTTTCCTTATATAAAGCAATGAATTTACTACTTTTACTGTAAAAAAATAGATTATTTTTATAGTAGATATTTATATTCTTTCCAAGATATTGTATTTACGTCAATGAGTCGTCATTTTCATTGATTTAGCGTCATTTTTATCCATTTGGCGAGTTTCTCGTTAATTTAGCAACATTTAAAAAAGTCGCCAAGTTGGCGACATTCCACCAAATTCGTCTCCCAAATCTCGCCAAGCGTTATGGACGGCGAAATAAGTTATTCTTACAGCAGATAAATGACTATTGGCGTCCAAATACAAAAGTATTACTCAAAGTATCTTTTTTCATGAATGGAACGAGCTAGATCCACGAGAATGATGTCACCAAATTTATCGCATGGTATTACATATGAAAAGTGAACATGTGTCTCTATAGGAAATATTTTTCTTTTATTTTATATGACTTTTTGATAATTTTTTTTTAAATGTGCAATATCTCGAGAACAGTTCATGTTAGCGTTCTAAAATTTATGTCAATCGTTTTCTAATGAAAAATTACATAAGCAATGTCTATCTGTGTAACTTTATTAGAAGTTTTGATTTTTTGACGATTTTCTCAAAATTTCACTCGAAAATTTAGGGAGATTCTGAACATTTGATTGCGTATAAAAACAATAGGGTTCCAGTGTTTACGGATTGTAATTTTTGTACCAAATTTCGTTCGAATCGATCCATTCGTTCGTCAGTTATCGTTTCCACAGACTCACTGACACACACACACACACACACACACACACACACACACACACACACACATACACACATACTTTCACACACACACACACAGAGACATCACTTCGAAAATGTTCGATTCGTGATCAGGGATGAACGAATTTTCGACCCCGTCATAATACTTTCCTTATACATTATTGTATATAAGGAAAGAAAAAGAATTTGAGATTTGAATTATTTTATATTACTTTCCTTATATACATAATGTATAAGGAAAGTATTGTGACGGGGTCGAAAATTCGAATTCGAGTTTTCGACGGAAGAGCACGTTTCAAGCATCCCTGATCACGAATCAAACATTTTTGAAGTGATGTCTCTGTGTGTGTGTGTGTGTGTGTGTGTGTGTGTGTGTGTGTGTGTGTGTGTGTGTAGGTGGGTGTGTGGGTGTGTTTGTGTGTGTGAAAGTATGTGTGTGTGTGTGTGTGTATCAGTGAGTCTGTGGAGACGATAACTGACGAACGAATGGACCGATTCGAACAAAATTTGGTACAAAAGTCACAATCCCTAAACACTGGAAGCCTATTGTTTTTATACGCAATCGAATGTTCAGAACCCTCCTAAATTTTCGAATGAAATTTTGAAAAAATTGTCAAAAAATCAAAACCGCTAATAAAGTTACGCAAATAGATATTTCTTATGTAATTTTTCATTAGAAAACGATTAACATAAATTTTAAAACGCTAACATGAACCGTTCTCGAGATATTTTACATTTTTCAAAAAAATTGTCAAAAAGTCATATAAAATAAAAGAAAAATATTTCCTATAGAGACACATGTTCACTTTTCATATGTAATACCATGCGATAAATTGGGTGACATCATTCTCGTGGATCTAGCTCGTTCCATTCATGAAAAAATACTTTAAGTAATACTTTTGTATTTGAAAGCCAGTAGTCATTTATCTGCTGTAAGAATGACTTATTTCTTCGTCCTATAACGCTTGGCGAGATTTTGGCGACGAATTTGGCGGAATGTCGCCAATTTGGCGACTTTTTTAAATGTTGCTAAATTAACGAAAATCTCGCCAAATGGATAAAAATGACACTAAATCAATGAAAATGACGACTAATTGTCGTAAATTCAATATCTTGGAAAGAATATTAGTATCTACTATAAGAAAAACCTATTTTTTTAACTGTAAAAGTAGTAAATTCATTACATTATATAAGGAAAGTCATGTGTTGCCCACATCAGATTTTTTTTTTATCGGAATACTGAAAAATCTGAGCCAAATTTTTAATATATTTTATAAATCAATTCATTTGAACTCAAACCATTGTTTTTACAAAAGGAATATGAGATTTTAATTATTTTATATTACTTTCCTTATATACATAATGTATAAGTAAAGTATTGTGACGGGGTGGGAAATTCGAATTCCAGTTTTCGACGGGAGAGCACATTTCAAGCATCCCTGATTTTTGAGATGCTTGAGAAACATTTTTGAGATGATGTCTGTGTGGGTGGGTGGGTGTGTCAGTGAGCCTGTGGAGACGATAACTGACGAACGAATGGACCGATTCGAACGAAATTTGGTACAAAAATTACAATCCGTAAACACTGGAAGCCTATTGTTTTTAAACGTAATCGAATGTTCAAAACCCCCCTAAATTTTCGACTGAAATTTTGAAAAAATCATCAAAAAATCAAAACCTTTTATAAAGTTACACAAATAGACATTTCTTATGTAATTTTTCCTTTGAAAACGATTGACATAAACTTTAGAATGCTAGCATGAACCGTTCTCGAGATATTACACATTTTTCAAATAAATTTATCAAAAAATCCCATAAATTAAAAAAAAATAATGGGTGACATCATTCTCATTGATCTAGCTCGTTCCATTCATGAGAAAAGATACTTCGAGTAATACTTTTGTATTTGAACGCCAATAGTCATTTATCTGTTAGAAAAATAACTTATGTCTCTGTCAGTAAAGCTTGGCGAGATTTTGGCGTCGAATTTGGCGGAATGTCGCCAACTTGGCGACTTTTTGAAATGCTGTCAAATTAACAAAAATCTCGCCAAATGGATTAAAATGATGCTAAATCAATGAAAATGACGACTAATTGTCGAAAATTCAATATCTTGGAAGGAATATAAGTATCTACTATAAGAAAAACCTATTTTTTTTTTACTGTAAAAGTAGTAAATTCATTGCATTATATAAGGAAAGTCATGTGTTGCCCACATCAGATTTTTTTTTATTGTGAATGTAGTAAATTCATTGCATTATATAAGGAAAGTCATGTGTTTCCTACATCAGATTTTTTTTATCGAAATACTGAAAAATATGAGCAAAATTTTGAATATATGTTAAAAATCAGTTGATTACAACTCAAACCATCATTTTTACAAAAAGAATTTGAGATTTGAGTTATTTTATATTTTTTCATCGGAATACAGAATATATGTGCAGAATTTTGAATATATTTTAGAAATCAATTGACTGGAACTCAAACCATCGTTTTTACGAAAAAAAATTTGAGATTTGAATCATTAATAGAATTTACCAGATATGGATTATGTAACATAAGAGGTTCACAGGCTTACTTATACCTCTGTAGTGTCACGTTTTGTTTACCTCAAATATGTTCAGATTACTTTTTCATTCTGATACATATTGCTATACAAGTAAAGTGGATCCTAATGCAGAATATGAATGCATAAGCAGATCTAGTGGAACCTTTCACTCCAAATATCGTGATACGTTATCATTATAACACTGCATCTTATTATCATTTTATACTTTTAAGTTTTCTCCTAATGCCATATAACCGCACAAAACTGATAAAATTGGATCCTATGTGTTTTAAGAATCACACTTAATCGAATACGCCGCTTAATAGAATGTTTTTATGAGAAAATGTACATACATTCGATTTAAAGAGTTTGACTTCATATATTTTGTTATTTTTTCAGATTTCCAGTTTTCTTTAAAAAACCCGAAAGTTCTTTTAGCACCACGGTCATACACATGACCGCCCTTGACCATATAGACAAAGTAGACAGATGGTGGGGACCATATAGACAAAGTAGACAGATAAGGGACCCAACCCAATGTGCCCCCTTTTTTTCTGCTATAAAAGTTTTATTAGGGGCCTTACAAATTACTTTTTCCTATGGGACCCTAAAAATCATTTTTGCCTAAGGGACCCTAAAATTTATTTTTAACTAAGGGCCCCAATAAGGATTATGGTGGCCCTAGCCGTGCAAGAACCGCTACCTGCTAAAATTACGAATTTAGTTTTTTTAGTATCACTAATTAGATAGATAACATATCCTCATATTTTAAAATATAATCCTTTTAGTTAAAACTTTCTAAATTTAAAGGGAAAAAAACATTAATATTATATTTAAAATATCATAAATACTATGCATTTGAAAATTTTTCCTTGCTACTAATCTTAAAGAATAAATACAAATGTATAAATAACAATGGTATGATTAAAGAAATAGGACGCAACATAAAATGCTGTTCAAACGGACAGACGTACGTTTCGGAAATTTTTGGATCTCCTTTCTCAATGCGAATAAACCTGGACATGAAGACCAAACTAAGAGTTATTTTATCTCTGATATGGGCTTACTCGCAATGAAAAAGGAAATCTCCAAATATTTACGAAACGTACGAGCTAATTTGAAAAGCAGTTTACGCTGTATCCTAATTCTTAATTGATTGTGTACAAAATCACGTTCTTTAATTAATAATACGAGTACGGTGGACGGTGGTATGGACATAACGGCTTTCTAAAGGAAACTGTGAGGTACTCATAAATGTAAATAAATGTTACAATAAAAATTGTGAGTCATTGTGACGATAAATCAAAAACATACCAACAATCACACTAGCTGAATCCTATTCAACTACCCCATAACCATGAAGAAATAAATAACCAAACAAGGAAAAGGTGGGGCAAAACTATTAACCGTTGCCAACTTTAGTCAGAAAAAAAAATAAACTACTATCGCCTGCGGAGGTGAAGTCAAGCTACATACCTGCGTATTGCTGCTTTCTAGCAGAAGTTCATTCACGTGTATAGGGTCAAGTGGTGGCAGTTTCTGCGGTGTCCAGCGATCAACCAAACTGACCAGTCCTAAGCAGAGAAAAGTGGCGCATGCAGTTGTGCCCAAAAGCAGCTTGTGCCTTGATAACTTTGGACTTATAATCCCCATGACATATCTGTCTAATCGAAGCGGTAGCACTCTTGAGATAGAATTTCATGAGCAGAAAACGCAGTCTTGGGGGTTGAAGACACCACCGAAGCGATTCGAAAACTGGTTTGGGTTCTTCAAGGTTGAAGGAGCGCTCGAAAAAGAAGAAAATATCTCATTTTATGATATTAGTGTGTGACGTCATATCTATAATCGCTCTGACGACGTTCTCTTTTAACTTACTATTGTGTAGAGAAAGTATTGTTTTCCTGAAAATTTTCGAATTTGAGGTTCTGGAAGATAAACTCGTTTTATGACCTCCCGCCTCCATATCGAAACTAGAATAAAAAATCTGATGTGGGCAGCACATGACTTTCCTTATATAATGCAATGTATTTACTACTTAGTAAAAACAAAATAGGTTATTCCTACAGTATATACTTATATATTTTCCAATATATTGAATTTTCGTCAAATAGTCGTTATTTTCATTGATTTAGCGACATTTTTATCCATTTGGCGAGATTTTCTTTGATTTGGTAACATTTAAAAAAGTCGCCAAATTGGAGACATTCCACTAAATTCGTCGCCAAAATCTCGACAAGCGTTATGGACGAAGAAATAAGTTATTCTTACAACAGATAAATGACTATTGGCGTTCAAATACAAAAGTATTACCCAAAGTATCCTTTTTCATGAATGGAACGAGCTAGATCCACGAGCATGATGTCACCCAATCAGCATGGTATTACATATGAAAAGTGAACACGTTTCTCAATAGGAAATATTTTTTTTTATTTTATATGACTTTATCATAATTTTTTAGAAAAATGTACAATATCTCGAGAACGGTTCATGTTAGCGTTCTAAAATTTATGTTCATCGTTTTCTAATGAAAAATTACATAAGAAATGTCTATTTGTGTAACTATATTAGTGGTTTTGATTTTTTGACGATTTTTTCAAAATTTCACTTGAAAATTTAGGGAGGTTTTGAACATTCGATTGCGTATAAAAACAATAAGCTTCCAGTGTTTATGGATTGTGATTTTTGTACCAAATTTCGTTCGAATCGGTCCATTCGTTCGTCAGTTATCGTCTCCACAGACTCACACACACACACACACACACACACATACTTTCACACACACACAGACATCACTTCAAAAATGTTTGATTCGTGATCAGGGATGCTTGAAACGTGCTCTCCCGTCGAAAACTCGAATTCGAATTTTCGACCCCGTCACAAGACTTTCCTTACACATTATTGTATATAAGGAGAGTAACTAGGATCTTTAGTAGTTATTATGATTAGAGGAAACTCGGTTTATTCAAATTTTAAGATTTTAATAAAAAATTAAGCTGCTGCGAAAGTGAAAAATCTGATGTGAGCAGCACGTGACTTTCCCTACAGACTCAAATTCATTTTCTCTTTATTTCGTTAATAAATCATTAAATTGCGTGCAATTGCAGTAAATAAATAGAATACTCTTTTTGAAATTATAGTGAATTTACGCTTTTAATTCAGTTTTCGTTTTCAATAGGTTAAATGGACGCATTTTTAAAACCGGCGTAGCAAATATGCGAAAAAACTGAAATACCTCGGGAACGGCTTGTCCTAGAGTAATGAGGCCGATCTTATTCTTTTGTCAAATATTACGTGTAAAACAAGCATTTAAATGATACATTTGATCATACGTAGTCATTCATAATATATTATGGTGATTTTTGCAGACCATCTACCAAAAGAGGTAGATTCTTTTTTTCGGAATCATACCAGAATCTAATAAGCACCAGGGTAACCCACAAGTGACTGGTCTACCAAATTTTGTGAAATTTGGACAATCAAATTTTTAGCTAAAGTGAATACATACGTTTACTGTTTCGCAAGAAAATGCAGGTTCTTTAATCCAGAATCATACCCAAATCTAATCAGCACCAGGATCGCACACAAGTGATTTACCTACAATATTTTATGAAATTCGGTCAATTTGTTTTTGAGTTAGACTGGATATACATACATTGCACAGACAACACACAAACATCACGCTAAAATTGATTTTTACTTTCCCTGGTGGTGTATAGGGAAAGTATTGGAATCGTGCCGAAAAACTCGAGTTTTTGACGGATCTACACGTTTTAGGACCTCTAGAACACGAAAACACTATCTTTAGCGTGACGTCTGTGTGTGTGTGTCTATCTGTGCAATGTATATATCCATTCTAACTCAAAAACTAATGAACCAAATTTCATAAAATTTTATGTCACTTGTATGTGACCTTGGTGCTGATTAGATTTTTCGGGATAAAAGAATACACATTTTTTAGCGAAGTGCCCCCCCCCCCCCCCCAAAAAAAAAAGAAAATCTCATGTATCCATTCTAGCTAAAAGACTAATTGACAGAATTTCACAAAATTTGGTCTCTATGTCACTTGTAGGATACCCTAGGGCAGAGTCAGAGAATAGAGACAAACGAGCGAACGCCGTTTGCAGAAAGGTTTGAAGTTTGAGTGAAATTTTGAAAAAATCATCAAAAAATCAAAATCATTAATAAAGTTACACAAATAGACATTTCTTATGTAATTTTTCCTTAGAAAACGATTGACGTAAACTTTAAAACGCTGGCATGAACCGTTCTCGAGATATTGCACATTTTTCGAATAAATTTATCAAAAAATCCCATAAATAAAAAAAATATTAACTGTTGAGAAACATATTCACTTTTCACATGTAATATCATGCAATAAATTTGGTGACATCATTCTCGTGGATCTAGCTCATTCCATTCATGATAAAAGATACTTTGAGTAATACTTTTGTATTTGAACATCAATAGTCATTTATCTGCTATAAGAATAACTTATTTCTCCGTCCATAACGCTTGGCGAGATTTTGGCGACGAAATTAGCGGAATGTCGCCAACTTGGCGACTTTTTGAAATGTTGCCAAATCAACGAAAATCTCGCCAAATGGATAAAAATGTCGCTAAATCAATGAAAATGACAACAAATTGACGAGAATTCAATATCTTGGCAAGAATATAAATATATACTGTAAAAATAATCTACTTTTTTTTACTGTAAAAGTAGTTAATTCATTGTATCATATAAGGAAAGTCATGTGCTGCCCACATCAGACGTATTATCTGTTTATCTAAATTCTGAGCCAACGCAATTACAATATTTTTTATTTTAAATGATGAAATATTCATTGATTTTACATATAGAGGCAGACGATTTATATTACAATGGCGTTATTTGAATAAAGTTCATTTAGTGTAACTAGCACGGAGTTAGAAAGAAGATAAAACTTATGGAAGAAATGAAAGAAATGCTTAAAAATGCCATAATGTTTTGAGAATTATATGTAGATGTCGCTAGTGCTAGTAAAGTGTCTGCTATTGCTAATTGACACAACAGAAGGGCGTAGTATTTAGTATATATATTTTTGATTAGTTTTAAATTAAGATTTAACTAATTATGTTTATAATTAATCAGTATTTTTTCATAGTAGTAGGATAGAGTACAGAATCTATGGAGATAAAAATAAATTGAAAGATAAAATAATTTTGAATGAGTTGGAATATTCGTTATTGTTTCCGTTCTAACTTGCATTACGTTAATTATTTATTTTTACAAAACTGACAGTTTAAAAAATATTTTAGGTCTTTCGCCATAGAAATTCATGCAATGCAGCTTATCCCAGCGCCACCTAAATTATTGTCTTACACGATATTGACGTTATCTTAATGTGAAGTTTTAACTCCTTAGAACCTCCATGGTTACTGGCATTGTATTTTTACTTTCCTTATATACATAATGTATAAGGAAAGTATTGTGACGGGGTCGAAAATTCGAATTCGAGTTTTCGACGGGAGAGCACGTTTCAAGCATCCCTGATCACGAATCAAACATTTTTGAAGTGATGTGTGTGTGTGTGTGTGTGTGTGTGTGTGTGTGTGTGTGTGTGAAAGTATGTGTGTGTGTGTCAGTGGGCCTGTGGAGACGATAACTGACGAACGAATGGACCGATTTGAACCAAATTTGGTACAAAAATCACAATCCGTAAACACTGGAAGCCTATTGTTTTTATACGCAATCGAATGTTCAGAACCCCCCTAAATTTTCGAATGAAATTTTGAAAAAATCGTCAAAAAATCAAAGCCACTAATAAAGTTACGCAAATAGACATTTCTTATGTAATTTTTCATTAGAAAACGATTGACATAAATTTTAGAACGCTAACACGAGCCGTTTTTGAGATATTGTACATTTTAAAAAAAAAATATCAAAAAGTCATATAAAATAAAAAAAAAATTTCCTATTGATAAACATGTTCATTTTTCATATGTAATACCATGCGATAAATTGGATGACATCATTCTCGTGGATCTAGCTCGTTCCATTCATGAAAAAAGATACTCTGAGTAACGCTTTTGTATTTGGACGCCAATAGTCATTTATCGGCTGTAAGAATAACTTATTTCTTAGTGCATAACACTTGGCGAGATTTTGGCGGAATGTCGCCAACTTGGCGACTTTTTGAAATGTTGCCAAATTAACGAAAATCTCGCCAAATGGATAAAAATGACGCTAAATCAATGAAAATGACGACTAATTGTCGAAAATTCAATGTCTTGGAAAGAATATTCGTATCTACTATAAGAAAAACCTATTTTTTTACTGTAAAAGTAGTAAATTCATTACATTATATAAGGAAAGTCATGTGTTGCCCACATCAGATTTTTTTATTGAAGTTTTAAATTTTCAAATATAATAAATTACTGTGATATTTTAAAAAAATATCAGCTCTGAATGTATCACAATTTAGAGTACAATTTATCTTAAATAAAATTACATTTCCCGTTGGAAAGTGTTTTATAATCAATACTTTATGCATGATTGAACTTTCTTGTTTAAATTTGGGAAACTGAAGACGATTTTCACTGCAGTGAAAAAACTATTTTTGAAATTTCTTAAAATTTAGTAGTCACATCCGTTAACGTATATTCTGACACTGATTAGATTTTGGTATGATTCGGAAAAATATGACTGACGCTTTTTGCGAAATGGCCCGCAAAGATCATGAAAATGTGAAATACATAAAATTGTTGAAATATATTAATTACTTACTTGTTTTTCATGTAATATCTGACAACACAGCGAATAAGATTGACTCCATGGCTTTAGGATTAACCGTTCTCGAGATATTTTAGTTTTTTGGAATTTTGAAGAGCTGAAATACTTAAAATGCATTAAGTTGCCAAATGAAACGAACATGCATTAAAACTGCTAATTGGTAATGATATTAGAAAAGTATCCATGTTATTTTCTGCAATTAAACTCAATTTAATGCATTATGAAATAAAAAATAAGAATTTGTAATTAAAGTCATGTGCTGCTCACATCAGATGTTCCAGAGGTTCCAAAACGTGTAGATACGTCGAAAACTCAAGTTGCTATTTTCGACACTATTCCAATACTTTCCCTATACATTATCATGTATTGCAGGAAAAGTAAAAAAAATTAAAGCATTTCTATGAAATGTTTTAAAAGAATAACTTCAGTACTAAATCTGAAAAGATAAAAATTTTTACTTTCCCTGTATACATAGCATAACGTATAGGGAAAGTTTTGTAGCGGGGTTGAAAATTCATATTCGAGTTTTCGAAGGAAGAGCACGTTTCAATCATCCCTGAACTCGAATCAACCGTTTTTGAGGGGATGTCTGTGTGTGCCTCCGTTAGTCTGTGGAGACGATATTTCACGAATGCATGGATCGTTTTAATTGAAATTTGGTGCAAAAATTACATTCAGTGAATACTGGCAGCCTATTGATTTTAAATGCAATCGAATATACGGAAATCCTCACCAAATTTTAGAATGAAATTTTGAAAAAATCATAAAAAAAAATCAGCACCTTCAATATCGTTAAGTAAATAAGCATTTCTGGTGTAATTTTTTATTAAAAAGCAATTGACATAAATTTGAGAATACTAGCATAAATCATTCTCGAGAAATTGCACTTTTTCAAATAAATATATCAAAAAATTACATAAAATTTTAAAAAGTATTAACTATTGCGAAATATGTTCATTTTTTATATGCAATATTAGGCAATAAATGTTTTAACATCATTCTCGTGGATCTAGTTTGTTTCATTTACGAGAGAAGACACTTTGTGTAGTAGTTTTGAATTTTGACCTCTAAATATTCTCCAACAGTCATTTACATATAAGAAATGCTCTGCTCTCCGTTTGTCTGTAACGCTTGGCGATCAATTTGGCGAACTTGGCGATTCATTCAGCGACATATCATCAGTTTGGCGTAATTTCGTCCCATATTGACAAGAATATCCTGAAAATTGCAAAAATGATGTTAATTTAACGAAAATCACGCCAAATTGATAAACTATAATTATCAAGATATTTAAATATATAGACTATATTTTTCTTTGAGGATGCTATCAATATTAATAATTTTCAATTAAAAATTGCGTGAAATACAAGTTAATTGAACTTCAAATGGACAATTCATTCAGCGCCAAATGTACATTTTCAACGTGTATATCCATGCAATAAAAATCCGTGTGTATAGCTGCGCCATAAATGTTCTCACTCTAACTCAAAAACTATTCGATGAAATTTCTCAAAATTTGGCAGAGGAGTAACTTACGGAATACCCTGTTGCCGATTAGATTTCGGTACGATTCGAAAAATAGAACCTGCTGTTCTTTGCAAAATGGTCCGCAAAAATCGTCAAAATCTGTAAAAATAAATGTATTTAAATGTATTGAATATATGTTTGTTTCATACTTAATTTTATAATTAAAAAAAGAATAAGACCAACCCCATTTCCCTGGAATAACAGGTTCTCAAAATACTAATTTATTTATATTTTAGCTAATGTTTTGGAGCTATCGACGTTTTATATTGAGATAAGCTTACAAATGAAAAAAAAAAACTGACTTTCCCTACAGACTCATTTTCACTTTATTTCTTTAAATTGAGTTTAATTGCACAAAATAGCACTCATAATTATTTTAAATGACACTGAATCTGCACTTTTAATTCAATTTTCGTTTTCATTTGGTAACTGGACTTATTTTCAAAGGTGGCGTAGCGAAAATGCGAAAAAAAAAAAAAAAAAATATATCTCGAGAACGGCTAGTCCTAGTGTAATGGGGTGGATCTTATTCTTTTCATCGTTAAAAATTACGTATAAAACAAGCATTTAACTCACATATTTGATCAAACGTAATCTTTCCTTTTAAATTTTGACGATATTTGTGGGCCATTTCGTAAAATTTCGCACCATATTTCGGCGGGTTCTTTATTCCAAATCATACCAAAATATAACCGCAGTACAAGGGAAATCTACAAATGATTTATTTACCAAATTTGGGAAATTAGTTTTTTAGCTATAGTAGGTACATACGACTTTTGAGGGCCATTTCACAAAAAAGGCAGGTTTTTATTATCTCGCATCGTACCAAAATTTAATCACCACCAGGGTCACTCACAAGTAACTTACCTATAAAATTTTATGAAATGTTGCCAATTAGTTTTTAAGTTAGAGTGGATACATACATTGCACAAACAGACACACAGACGTCACGCTAAAAATAGTTTTTCGTGTTCTAGAAGTCCCAAAACATGTAGATCTAATCGAAACTCAGGTTGCGATTTTTGACACGATTCCAATACTTTCCCTATAAATTACATATATTGTAGGGAAAATAAAAAAGCATGTTTTAAAACTGTAAATTGAATACAGAAGGTCGTTCGCACTTTATGGAAACGATTTTGTATTTATGTTTCTCGTTAGCATTTTGAGATAAAAATTTGGCATTTTCAATGTAATCGTCTGCTACTGTTTTGTTTTGATTGGAATGTAAAATAAAAGATTTATTTTGAAAATGGCTCCTGAAATTGATAGATGGCTCGAAGGTTACATAAATGCGCTTTCCGAGGAAAAATATTCGTATCAACAAATTGTAAAGCACTGTAAAAATCGAAGTTATTGGAATTTCAAAGAAAGGTATTTTTAATAAATTAAATTTGAAAAGGTAAAAGCGTCTAGCTGAAAGTAAAAATGGCCGCCAAATTGCATCCTAAGACTGTTCGAACGCGGGTAAATATCAAGAAAGTGATCCTAAAAGAAAATCCACCGACTCAAAGATACATTGCATCGAAACTGGGAATGGCAAAAAGTTAATTACATTTGTATCGATCAGATTCAGAGGTATAAGCGTCCAAAATGTTTACATGCTTCGTAACGCTCCGTTTTTCTGCCAGAGAAACCCCAACTAAAAATGTTATTACATAAAAAAAATCTATGTGAGCAGCACATGACTTTTCCTACATTATGCAATAACGTTACATTTTCCAAGCGAATTAATGGTGTACAACATCCACAGCACAATGATTTTGGCATTGAATGAACACCAAATAAATTGAAACACGTTTTTCGCAACTGACTAGTCCAAACGCAAGACTTATTCGTATTCTAAAAAATCCTCATCAAAATGCAGTTAACAATTAATTAATACCAATTGCATGAGAAAAATGACTATGGGCGAATTTTTAAGCGTCAAAATACAAAACTATTACAAAAAGTATTGTCTCTCTGGAATGGAACGATCTACATTCACGAGAAGATATCTATATAGCATTGCATATGATGAACAATACTTCTACATTTTAATTTTATATAACTTTTTAATACATTTATTTGAAAAATGCGCAATGTCTCCAAATGGTTCATGCTAGCGTTCTAAAGTTTGTATCATTCGTTTTCTAATGAAAAATAACGTCTGAAACGACTTATTTTTTTATCATTAATGAAAATCCTGATCTTTTACCGATTTTTTTCAAAAATTCATTCAAAAATTGGGGAATCTTCCTAACATTCAATCGCATTTAAAATCAATTGGGTTCAGTATCCACTAATTATATAATAATTGTACCAAATTACATTCGAAACGCTTTATTCGTTTGGAACATCGCGTCTACAGACAGACACATAGACATCACTTCAAAAACGTTCGATTCGAGTTCAGGGATGCTTAAAATATTAAAACTTACTCTTCCATCGAAAACCCGAATTCGAATTCTCTTTCCCATCACAATACTTTCCCTATACATTATACTATGTATGTAGGGAAAGTAAAAAATTTTTAAATTGGTATTTAAATAAAATTCTGTTGCTATGGTAATCCATCTGGTCCATGTACGCAAAATGAACATGTGAAGACACTGAGAAAATAGTCATAGCTTTCACACAAAGTACTTTTAGGTTAGCTTGAATAGCATGAAATAGAGATGTGATACTCACTTAGTCTAATATTAACACCCTCAAACAAAATAACAAAACCCCCTGGAATTATGTTTCTAGTCCATATGATGAACAGACAAATTTTATGGCATTTTTAGAAGGAATAAACTTTTCGTGCATTTTAAACCTTTCTGATTTTTATATTATGATATACAAAAATTGGCATGCTATCCAACGTTCATTTTTTTCAGCAGCTTCTAAATATATAGCTGACTACTCCAGAAAAAAAAATTCATAAACCCTCAAATTGATTATAAATTTTTAATTCAACGATGTCTTCAATTTTTGTAGTTTTTGTAGCGGGTCCACACTGATTTACGGACCCTTCGACTTTTGACTACTAACGCCATCTATTGGCACTATAGTGAGTTTTCCCGAGGTTTTCTAACTTCACAAATTTAAAAGATCTTATCCAACTTTTTTAATTTGGTATTATATTATCATTATGAGTATTGTGCTAAAATTTGACTATAACTGGATGAACATTCGCTGAGATAGCATTAGATTTTAGGTTTAAAGGAACTTTTTGCGATTTCAAGCATTTTTATTTATTTGTGTCATGACAATAGTTACATTGGTAGATTTTAATGTAGAATGTAGAGTCTCCACAAGGGCCGGGTTTCGGTTTTTTTACTGGGGGGGGGGGGGGGGTCATTTCATGACCGCTGAACGTATGTACATGGATTTTTATAATTTCATACCTACTTTAATTCCTAGGCATACCTACTTTAATACCTACTTTAATACTACCCTACTTTAATTCCTAGGCAATGTCCCCCAATATGTTCTAGTTAAGAATATATTTATGATAATGTAGTATATCAAGTACAGTTTTTACTAGAAACATACCCATCTAACATTTCGAACATTACGGCAACCCACAATGCCGTGCAAAACACTTTTTCTTTACGAAATTCACAAGTAACGCAATTTTTTATTTGCCACTATATATAACTATGAAAATACGAGCTAAAAAAAAACTAATAAAATACAAGCCATACAGAAAACATTTAAAATAACTTTATTGAGTATATGATCATATAAACATAGTCATCCCAATAATCAGTCTCCTAACAGGTTTAAATTCACAAGCTGATTTGGCAGTTTCTCTTCTCCTAAGAAATCCTTCAAAAGAGGATCATCATCAGATTTGGTATCTGGAAATGCTTCTTCAGCCATGACTAGGGGTTCATCATCCTCATCCTCCTCATCCACCTCATCATGATAAGCAGGAGCGTTCTGTGGAGTATCAGCATACTGGAATGTTGATTGAGGCAAATCAAGCTCAATAGGAAATACGTTTGTGTCACTCATCAATTTGTAACAGTGTTCGTTGTACTGGGAAAGGGCTGATAGTAATCTATTCATTTGGAATACGATGTCCTGAACTAAAAATTTTAACAAATAAATAATTTATTAAATAGAAACGAAATAGTTCAAGCAATAAAACTGCAATACAGTGAGAAAGTAAAATAAAAATAAAGTAAGAACACTGAATTAAAATAATTATATGAAATATAATTATTTTATACTAATTAAAATAATTATATGAAATATATACTAATTAAAATAATTATATGAAACTGAAGAGAAAAAATTCCACCACTCCTCACATTTTATTACCCTCCTACTTTATAAATCAACCTGAAGCCCCCATATTAGTCTTCCTGTATTTGGATTAGGATGCTATAGTTCTAAAACAATTGTCAGAACATTTTGTTCATTACTTTTCCCAAAACTAAGAAAAATGGCAAATTGTTTATTCTAACTGTCTCCCCCCCCCCCCCTCGCCATACACGCACACTCCAGTGATTGCAAAAGTAAAAATTTTATATTTTTCTCTTAGTTTTACTGCAACTGATTTTTTGATATCCCTACTCAAATATTTTTTTTTACCCTCCACACATTTTCCCTATCTTTTTTTTTTTTTTTCTAATAAACTTGAAGCATTCAGATTATTTTTCCTGCATTTGGATTGGTTGACTGTAACTCTAAAAATATTTTCAGAGTATCATTAATAATTATTTTCAGATATTTTCATTCATTGCTTTTAATTATAAACCAAGAAACGGTCAACTTGATGTTTTTTGACCTTCTCCCTTAGTAAATAAAAAATTTGGTAAATTTTGCTTAGTCTTTCAACACTCCACATTAATTTTTTAAATTATTTTAACAACTTATTTTTCTTCTTCCCACCAACTAAGTTTTAAACTTATAGAATTGTATTTTCTTGTAATTGAACCAGAATTCTGTACCTCTACGATAAAATTGAAGATTTGTTTGAATAAGTCAGATTTTAGAAGAAGGGTAAAGACAGACACAAAGAGCTTATCAATTCCTGTTTTTACCAGCAGAATCCTAAAGACACATGTATTCAACTTTTACACAAAATTACAGTTTTTAAATAGCAAACATACCATGCTTTTGATCAAGTAGTTCTAATTTTACCAATACGTCTGATCGCAGTTTGGAAAATCTTGAACGGGCATCTTGGCGACATCTCAAAACAAGCCTGTAGATGATTCATACAATTAGGGAAAAGTATATTTCAATATACTGTTTTTAACTACAGTTAATTCATATTTTTCAAATTTAATTTTTAATTATTTACCCATTAACAGCTACAAATCTAAAAATACACAAATTCAATAATCAAGCATACAGAAAACCTCTTAAAATCTTCAAAGAATTTTGCAAAAGTTAGTTTTAAATATGTGTTATACTATAATTTAAAACAGAAATCTGGAAATTAGTATTTGCAATCACTACAGTGCTCTTATGAATAGCATCTATCACATTCTATACTGCAATTCCTATGTGTGATGCTTCATTATGAAAAATTTTGTAAAGTTGATTATCACATCATGTAGAACAGTGAGACATCTGCAACTTGGCACTTGAAATCATCACAGAGCTCTTATAAATAGTATTGTAAATCTGATTGTTACATTAGCTTTACAATACTATTAGTGTAGAACAGTGAGATATCTACAACTTGGTGCTTATAATAGTACAGTCACATTTTGGGCCATGTTAATTCCTATGTGTAATGCTTCATTATAAAGGATTTTATAAAGGTGTTTGTTACATCATGTAGAACAGTGAAACATCTGCAATTTGGTGCTTGCAATCACACAGAGCTCGCACAAATAGCATCAGTCACATTTTGTGCTGTAGTAATTCCGACATGTGACACTTCAATATAAAGAATTTTGTAAAGTTGATTGTTATATCATGTAAGACAGTAAGACATCAGAAACTTTGTGCTTGCAATCACCATAGTGCTCTCAAAAATAGTACTAGTACATTTTGTGGATAAAAACTTATGGACCTTTGCAGAGAAGTACATAAAAATTTTAATTAGAATATTTTACACATCCTAATAATATGTTTTGTGCAGAGTTCAAATTCACAATTTTTCAATATGAAATATAAATTAAAATAATTTAAATTGCTTAACAAATATTAACAAAATCTATTTTCATACCTTTTAAATGCAAATTAAAATAAATTACTACAAATTATATAAGACATTTATTTAATTAATAACTAGTCACCTTTGGCAACCAGCATGGTTGCTTCTTACAAAAGTTCTTAACTTGCAATAGCTATGTCTTCAATAGACCCATGTAACATTCTATGGATACCTACAGGCCATGGCTAATGCAATGAAACATACCAAGATCGCTCAAACTGGACCAACAGAATAAAAAATAGAGAACTATGTGTTCTGGGTGATCCACCTAGTGGCCACCCACATAGCCGCTGCATCCCAATGCCATCCAGCTAACTCCAGATCACCTCTCTGATTACGTGCAACATACCTCTTAAGTAACTCCTAGCCCCCGTGTACATTTAAAAAATATATGTCAGTTACCACTTGCAACTGGAATCACTTATGATATCAGATTTCAAAGACATCTCTGCAAACAGGTCAATTCTCTTTTTATCAGTACTTTCTGGGATTTTTCAGTTTTCTGCTTTGAACTTAAAGTTTTAGTTTCAAGTTTTAAATTTCAAGAAATAATGTCATATAAGCAATTTTGTTTTTAATAGAAGTCGACACATTCTGTTCAATGCTCCTTTAATTTCATATTCCTATAATTAGTAGTCTAAATAAATCAGTGTTTCTCAACTGCCAAGCCCTGGCATCAATTATACCTATACCGGGTCATGTCAGATTCTCATGGAATTTGTCATTTTAGTTTTCTAAGCAAATTTTATGAAAAATATTTTATAGTGGAAATATTCTAAGGAGAAATCTGATGAAATTACAATATGCTACAGTATTTCATTAGTCCAATGATTGATAACTTATTTAAAAGTGCATATTTATCAACATGCCACACAGTATACATAAATGTACTAATATGTTCTATGATTATGCCATGAGTAATTATTAATACTTATGTTAGTTTAATGTATGAAATTAATTAGAAAGTTATTTATGAGTAAATTTGTTAAGACCGGGTCCTCGTCTTATAAAAAAAATATTTACCAAGCCACGGTTTCATAAAGGTTGAGAAACACTGGTCTAGATGATGTCAGAATATAAAAATGCATTATGCCTATTTTGATATAAAAAGCGAGATTTTTAAATTTATCAAAAATCAGAAAAATGTTTTACATATGCCAATCAAAGTTTATTAGAAAGAGCATGCTATAAACTTTACTATGATATTAAGATTGAAATGCTGTGATCATTTTTTGATCTGACTGATGTCAAAATTGAGCAAAATTTCACTTAAACATCAAATTAATAAACTAAACTGGAATTTTTAAAAAATCCCTCCAAAGTGTTCATAAACTTGTCCAGAAATATCTCTGAACAAAGTTTTATAACTGTAGATTAATTTTATAACTGTATAGCTGAACGCATACCCAGCAATGCTGGAACTTAAGGTACAAACCTATGATTAAAATCACACTGGAACATACAGTGAATTTTCGAAAACCAAACATTTTAATGATATGCTTGATTAGAACAAAAAATAAAAAAACTCACTGGTAGAGATAAGGTCATTAATTTTTCTAACCTTGTAAATTGTGCCACCCACAAAAAATATTCAGAGTTTTCCAGATATATTTTAAGTCCTTTCCTTTTGAGCTAAAATTATTTTTAGGCAAAATGAAACATAAATTTGGCACAATGCAATGTTTTTTGTACCAAAATTCTATGATGTTGACATAAATAATTTTTCACAACATTGGGATTTATACGATTATTGTACCTATACAAAAGTAAGGGAGTAGATTTCCGTGATATTTTTAGGCTTGTACACAATTTATAAATCCCCTTCACCAAATTTTCAACCTATTTTCAATTCTGAGTTTTCGAGACTTTCCATAATTTCCAGGTAGTGTAGCAAATCTAAATTAGTAAGAAAATAGATAAGCTCCTTTCAAATGTGTTACACATTAAAGATTAAAATATTTATATATTTTTAAACAATAATAATGTGTTAATTACATACAATATAACCATAATATTTGGATAAAACTTTTAATTAATAGGCAGCTTAACCTGTATTCATAATTTCCCGTTTCCACACGATACAAAGGTTCTTGTAGAGCTTGATAAGTATATTCTTCATCATCCATCTCCTTCACTTTTAAACAGTAAGACTAAAAAAAAACATATAATAAAAACTAGTTATTTATAAAATAAGTTTAACATGACAGAATTGTATCACATACAGCAGGACATGATAACTGTAGATTGAAGTATGCCATTGTGAGTGGTACCAAATATTGTTGTTCATCCAACATTGCATACTCTTACTAAATCTATAAATGGTGTGCAAATATATTATTTTCCATGCAACAAAAAAATTTGTACTCCTTGATTCACTGTAATCCTCAGTGCTGAGAATTTTACAAATGGTGGATGGGACTAAACTAATGGCCTCTATCATTTCTAGTTTCGTGATAAATACTTCTACCAGAAAAAATTCTAAAATCCTTACTTTAAGAACTTTTGTGCTCAGTGGTCATCCAACTACCTGACTCGTGCTTAGTAGTGGAAATGACCATGAAACCATAGTCCAAGCATGTAACCTTTACAATCAAACATATGACCTTGATTATATTAGACACATTGATTTTTTTTTATGTTTTGAATAAAGGAATCACAATATAAATTGCTGTGTAAATAAAATTATAAATTTAGGCAATCATTTCTGAAGCACTTGATTTCCTTTTTCAGTGCAAAGAACCAAAAATAAAATGCCCAAATAGAGGTGGTTCTTTTACATTTATCTCTTAGTTTTCAGCATTGAAAAAATACACTCAAGTGTTTTAGAAACAATTGTCCATTTTTGTCATTTAATTGTGCAGCAATTTCTGCTGTGCTTCTTTCTTTTACAATTATGCAAAGTCACATTCTGTATTTGGTTCATTTTGTTATACCATTTATGTGGTTGCATTCTTTTGAACCATATTTTAGAATACCATAACGGTTCAAGTACAGAACATTTGGGAAAACCAGAAAATAATACTGAACCTAATTAAATAGAGAACACTGTTTCACAATGTTCTTGCTGAAAATTTAAAGTCTTTGAAATAATAAATCCTTGAGGCTACTTTTTGAAAAAGCAAAAATTGATGAAAATATGTTTAGGAAGTCCTCATATAACTATTACTTTTCAATCAAAATGTATTAACTGCACATCAAAAATTTATTCCATTTTCTGTCATATGAATTCATATCAGATAATTAAAATTCAATTTATTACACAAGAAACAAGAAAATAAAGTGGAAAAAATTAGCAAAAAGTTATCACTTTTAATGTAACTTACCAGATACTCAAATTTGACATCAGCATATTTTTTAATTGTGAGTTTTGTATCAGGAACTGCTTTATTTAAATAGGTACCTAAATCAGTTAGCATCTAAAATACAGAAAAAAATGCAAAGTATTAAAATATTATAGCAATATCTTATATAGTTTTCAATATTCAATTTTTTAGAACAATATAAAATTCGGAAAGCAATGACTTATTTTTTAATGTATCTAATATACATTTTTTATATAGAAAGAGAATTACCATATTTATAAACAGTGCAACACTCATCAATAACTTACAATAAAATATCTTGCATTTTTAACAGTCCTAATTTTGTCATCACATTTTAGCTATATAATTAGTCATAACATCACATTTTAAGTGATGTAATGAATTGAGACATCATATGATTACTCAAATAATATTTAAATTAACTTGAAACATTATCTGTTAAGCAGTACTTGAAATTATGTTCAATATGTCAATAAAAAATATTTAACTTCTTATAACTGCCTCTAAGCTTCAGTTTCAAATTTTCTTTAAATTTTACACAAAACACTAACAAGATTTTAGTTTTTGCTTCATTTATTTCTGTGATTATTTCTGGACTCAATTTAACCAGGACAAAATAATAAACTAGCCAAGGCACTGAGACAGTGCATCCTGACCTGGCTTGTCTCGGTGAAACCAAGACATATGGTAAATCAATACCAGAGTTTCTCAAAATATGGCTCCCGACCTAGCAGTGGATCATAAGGATCTTTTCAAGTTGTCACTCAAATGTTGCCCTCAAATCTCAACTTAAGTTGTCAGTCAAAGATAAATCAAATGTTACTCATGTGCTCCATATCTGAAAATAGAAATCTGTTTGATTCTAACAGAAAATAAAGTTTCATCTAGAAAACAAAATATACCTCCAATGATATGTGTATTTTTTCAAATCGGGTAACAAGTAATATTTTGCCTTAGTCAAATAAAACTATTGAAATGGACAGAAAATAGGTACTCTTCTATATATTGATTTGCCTTTTTTTTTTCTTTTTTTTTTTTGCCAATAATGCACCATTGTGCAAAAAAATGGCAATGGTAAAGTAAAAATAAATGGGTCACCTACACTATTTGTATTACCAAAAAAAAAAAAAAAATATATATATATATATATATATAAGAAATGCAAATATTTTTTTATTAATATAGAACTTTTGACTAATAACTATACACAAAAACTTGAACATTTTGTATATCAATCCTTCTTAGAACAGCTAAAGAAGTTTTATAGACACTGAAAAAAATTTAAGAAAATGATGCTTACTCTAAAAAGTATATGAAATGACAAAATTTTATTAAAATTATTTGTTTACTATCTATTTTAATCACCCTTTTGTAAGAGTCATCATAAACAGTAAAACTAAAGAAATAAGCAGTTTCTAATGTGATGACATTATCATTAGCTACAAAGGTATTAAGAAGAAAGCAATAATTTCTATTTGGATTTATTCGTTTAGTTTAAAATTCCCAAATCCCATCTGTAAGTCAGTTAATATGTATTATTGATTACTTTTAAAAGCGAATAATTTGTCTTGATATCCAGGATAGAATTTTTGGGAAATTTGACAATCCCAGGTGGAGCATCTATAAAAGGTACATAAAATATGTGACAGGAAGAGAAAATATTAAATATATCAGTCAATATTACGTGCCTGGATGAGAACTACTGGTTTATACAGTGAAGTCTGTTAAGTTGTTCATCAAATGTTTTCTTACTTTTCCGATTAATCTAAGCAAGCAGTCAACTTATAAAAGTTTAAAATAAGGATTTTTGGTTTCTTGTGGAGGGATAAATTTATATGCAGATAGACAACTTAGCAGGTTTCCCTATAAATACAGATAACAGTTAAGAAATACAGTTAAGGCCACTTATAATGAGCTTGCATATAACAATTTATCAGGTATTATGAAGTTTTGGGTTAGTCCCTTAACATTGTAAGGGCTCAGTTTTTAATATGAATGTTAATTATTTATAGTAAAGTAGCAAACAAATTTTTAGTCTCTTGAGCATTATAAATGGGCTCAAAAGCATTCACCAGACTTTAGTTTAATTAAAGGTATATGTATTATGAAAAGAAAAACATATTACAGGTTTAACTGTCTTCAGAAATTTGAACCCCAATTTTTCCATGTTTCTGTGAGTTTCTCCAAATCTGGTAAAAGCTTCACTGGCTCGTGGTTGAGGCTCTCTTACACCAATTCCAGCAAAGACATCTCCAAATGCTTTAAAAATAATTACACATCACTGTTCTCTTTGTTAGAAAAACTGAATAATTATGGGATAAAGATTAAAAAACTTAAAATTAATATTTAGCTATGGATAAAAGAAAAAAAATTTTGCCAGAATTTTCAAAAAAAAAGGGGGGGGGGGGGGTAAAATATTTATTAGAATTAAAATAACAAATAGTAATTTCAAACAAAAAATGTTAGTAGGAAACTGAACTTATAAAATTAGAAACAGTAAAAGTTTAGCTTCATGGCAAATAAAAAAAAAAAAAAGATATGATCAAACATTACTTTATTTGCATAAATTATTGAAAGTCATAAGTGCACTTTTAATAATAAAACTTTAAAAAATAATGTATATGACCCAAAGAGAAATAAACATTTTACATTCATTAAAAGTATAGAAATTGACAAAAAAATAAAATAATAAGCAAAACGAATATCCTATTAAGCAAGAAGAATATTTGATAATTATCTACTTAGTAACCTATAAAAATACATTCTTGACATTTTTTATTTCTATTAAACTCATATTGAAAATTTTCTATGTTATTAATGCTAAATTATTATTATTATTATTATTATTATAATTATTTATAAAATGAAAATATATTTAAAATTAAATTTATTCACGAAACAGAAAACCTCAAATACAGTGAATAGAAATGTGCAACTTTTTATATATTGCTTCAGCTTTAATACCAAGATGAATCACTAAAAAACCCTTTCTCAAATTAGATATAAAAGAAATTTTAAAAGCAAAAAATTGTAGATACTGGAAATATTCTACTAGAATCTGTAAAATAATTCAGTTGAATTATTTAAAAAATTAACTAAATTAAAAATCACTTAATATTTGATAGTCACAGAACCCACTTATAGGGAGCAGCCCAAAATTAGGACTATTACATCCCATAGCAAGTTTTCTTTCTGCCATAACAAATGTTGACTATTCTACTACTGATGGCTAACAAGATCATATTAAACACAAAACTAGTCCATGGATGATGTTACATGTAATGGGAGTATATTCCCAACTCATTAGGATTGTCACTTTAGTTACATACTTAAAAGTATTACAAACCTCTATATACTTGGCATAGATCAAAAAATGCTCTTAACATTAATTTAGTATGTTCAGCAAGTCCCTTATAAACAAATTCATTTCTGTCAAGTTCTTCCAGCTTCTTAACAAGAGTATCTATAAAGAAAATCAAGAATTAAATTCATCTAAAAAGAAACAGCGCATCAAATGGTAAGCAAGAATTGGAAATGATTGAAAAAAATAATTACCATTACAAAGAATAGCTCTGCTTAAACCCAGTGCATCAGCAGTAGCGGAACTCATATTTTCGACAACACGGTGCTTTACTTTCTTTAAAACTGCAATATTCAAAAATTTTGATTCATGCCTTACCTTTATGATTAACTACATCATAATTGATAAATAATTTAATGTTTAAAAAACTCACTTATATCTAATGATTTCCCTTGCTTTGGATCAGCATGCAATTTATTGTAGTTTATAGTAACTTCACCCTAAAAAGCATTTGTGGAAAAAAGCATATTAATATATCAAACTCAAGCATATATAATCACAGTTGTATACACTCGCATATTTGGCTTATATGAATATTTCATAAATACAAGGGGATTAAAAAGTGGTGCACATCAAATTTTAAAATCAAATTATAATATACTCAGAAATTGAAATACAATTATTTTCAGTTAGGTGGAACTCATATACTTTAGGAAATATATCAGAAATATTGGCTATTGTTTTTAATGTATCAGACGATTATTACAAACCTCTTTATTCTAAATCAAAGAACATGGCATTTTGCCAGATTGAAAGAATTTTTACTTCAGAGCAATAATTCTTTAGCTATTCTAGATGAGAATATCATTGAAAATTTTCAGAAGAAATACTTATGCTCTAAAACCCCTAACAATTCAATAATTATGAGATTAATAAAGAGTTCGCGAGAAACTGAATCTTTTGCAAATAATGTGAGAACAGACAGGCCTTCCATTTTAACTCAGGAAAAACTGTAATTGTTGAATTGTTAAGGGTTTAAAAACATAGGAATATTTCACTCTTAGGAAATATGAAAAGTTTCATATTTCCTATGAAACTCTCATAAAAATGGCTTGAGAAATAATATTGCTCTAAAATAAAAAATTATTTCACTCTGATAAAATGCCATCCTCTTCCATTGATAAAAAAGAAGTATTTCAATAATTATCATTTGATGTATTAAAAACAGATGATATTTCTGGTTTACTTTTAGGGTCACCTAACTAAAAAAAAATTCTATTTCAATTTCTTGTTACATTATATGATTTTAAAATTTGATGTGCTCAACTTTTCGATCACCCTATGCAAAACATTTTAATAAACACTAAAGTGACAAAATTAAAAATTAATCAAAATTTAAAAATTCAGTTGAGATGAAATAAACTGCAAAATTTAGTCATAATAAGTAATTTTTCTTATTTTACGCTATGCAGAACATAACATATTATAACTTAATTCAAAATATGGCAATAAGTAAAGTATAAACAGATATTATTTAAATAAAATTTGTTTTGAGAAAATAAGTAAACCATTTAATAATGAATATGGGCTCTTTTAAAGGCTCTTTTTTTACGATACTAAATTGAAGTGAATATCTGTCAAAATATTTATTTGCAAAC
The DNA here is from genome assembly GCA_951213105.1 of Amaurobius ferox. NCBI lineage: Eukaryota > Metazoa > Arthropoda > Arachnida > Araneae > Amaurobiidae > Amaurobius > Amaurobius ferox. The sequence continues at coordinate 107,709,104 of OX578145.1, read as the reverse complement.
TTCATATATCTGATGTAAATTAAAACAGAAGATACCTTTACACCTTTTATCATTTTAGCAACTTCAACTTTACTTTTGCCTTTCACCGAATCACCATTTACAGCTGTTATTTCATCTCCACACTCTAAAGTGCCATCAGAGGATACTGATCCATTTTCAGAGACTTGGACAACATAGAGACATGGGCAAAGAGGAGCCCCTCCACCAATACTAATACCAATCAAATTTTTCTCATCTTTCTTCAAAGCCACACTTCCAGAGGTGACTTTCATACCCCTAAAATAAAAGGTATAATGTTAGGATATACAATTACCAATGTTTTATTCAAATCATAAAAGTAAAAATTAACAATATGAGATTCAGAAGGGAAAAAAATGTTGATGATGAAAAAATTAGTATTATGACAATGTAAATTTGTATAAAACATGATTCCTGATAGGTTTCTGATATTTTATTTTTAAACAGGTTTAAATAAATTAGCATGGTAATAACAAGAATTTTACAGAAAAAAAAATTTTTTTTGATCCCACATAAAATTTTTCTGAACAGGGTCACTCATAAAGAGACAGACACCACTCAAGTAAGGGGCTCAGGTTCCAGAGGGGGCCCAAACCAGCAACATATATATATATAGAGAGAGAGAAAGAGAGAGAGAATGGAGAAGACATGAAAAATTAACAAAGAGAAGAAAATCAAATATAGAGGGGAACCCATGACAAATGATTGTAAGGTACCCCCAATTTGTATGAGCAGCCCTAGTCAGCCATTCATTTGAATCCTTTTGAGACTATTTTGATACTGTTAATCAACTGCTTATGCTGTTAACAATGAAAAATTTTAACAAATAAGTTTAAACAGCAGTTTGAAGGAATTTCGGTAAATCGGTTGAATAGACCACACACACACACACACACACACACATACACACACACACACACACACACACACACACACACACACACCACCACACCACCCTTTTTTCTAAGTACAAAATTGTGCCAAGTTGGCGCATTTCTCCGTGTTTTGAAATTGACTCCTCCCCACTCAGTGGGGGGGTCTATTCTATCGATCACCCAAATAATCTAGCAACAGATATTATGTATTATTTTAATTTTTACTTAATTATGTTGTACATATATTCCTTTAATTTTTTTAAATGTTTTTACATTTGTTTATAAATGCAGAAAATATTCAAACTAATATTTATAATTTTACTAAATAAAAGATGTACTTTAAAATTAACTTGGCATAATGCTGTGAGCAATTATGTCAATATGTTGAACTGTTGAAACACAGATCCATAAATGACTTTAATGATTAATCATTAAAACATAATTTAGAAAATATATATATATATTCATTTAAATTTCTAATTTTAGAATTTACTCAAACAATTTACATTGTAAGATCAGACTGAACAAATATTTATAATATGTTGTGAAGTAATTGAAAACGTGCTTCAAACTTTGCAAACATTACTACATTTAATAACTTAAAACATATTTTTTCAAAAATAACAATACAAAAACAGGGTTTGATTTAAACAGCATTGAATATTGGAAATAAAGGCTGACATAAAACTCTAAGAGGAATGCAAAAATATTAAACTTCTACATGAATCATATTGCGCTATAACAGATTTTAGGCAATTTTATTTTTTTCAAAATCAAACCCTGTATAAAAGAAATATTTTTAAATTTATATGAAAAATTAAACAAAATCATACATGCGATCTTCCATTAAATAATATGAGTCAAAGTCATCTGATTCATCTGGATCAAAACCCACAACTCTTGAGTAATCAGATGCATTCATAATAAACTAAAGAATCCTAAAATAGGGATCTAAACAGAAAAACAAGCAAAAAACAAAATACAAAAATAAGGAAAAATGCAATTTTTATCAAGCAAATATTTTGACTAATTTTTTTATTTTAGATTAATATAAAATAAGCTAATAAAATATAAAAAATTAAAAAATATATATTAAAAATAAATAATTAAAAAATTTTTAAAAATCTACATAAAAAGATAAAAGTAAATAATTATAATAAATCAACAAAAGTAAATAATTATAATAAATCAACAAAAGTAAATAATTATAATAAATCAACAAAAGTAAATAATTATAATAAATCAACAAAAGTAATAATGACGCTACTTTCAATAAGTATATTAAACTTTTTTATCATATTTGTATATCTAAAAATTGTATACTAGCCCAATAAAAACAGAAACTACCTATCAGTTTCTACTGTAAAGTAAATGCTTTGTTTAACTTGTCATGAAAAAAACTTTTTTTTTTGCTTCTAAAAGCAGTTATATTAATATTGTTTCATGCATATTGTTTCATATCACTAATATTATTTCATAAAATGGATATTTTTAGCACTTTGGGTAGATTACTGTAATCAATACCTATTTTATAATTATTTTGTGAATGAATTTTGATGTTAAAACAGTAATGTGCACAGGAAGTTCTCTTAAGAAATTTCAAGGGGTCAATCAAGAGGGGACATGAGTGTTTTTTCCAGCTGTAGATATCCTAGTAGAAGAAGCTTTAGAATATCTATGTTTTCAGCCTCAAGGGAAATATGGACACCCATCATGTTCCCAACATTAAGTCAAAACTAAAACTATGTTTTTCTTAGATAAAATGTGTTGTTATGGGAAATTGAATCAAGAATTAAATTTAAATTTAAAAAGTCCTCATTTAAATAGCATAGCAATATTTAAAAATATGACTATTGTTCTATATTTTCACAACTAGATAAGATTATTATATGAACACACAAAAATTCAGAAGACTTTATACAGTAAATTAAACAGTCTTCATCTCACATAAAATTTTCAGTATTTTTATTTTCCTTTAATCAAAGGAAGATAGTTTAATTAAAGGGCTTGTAAACAGTCTAACGTATTTAAAAATTGTCAAACAAAGTTATCAAATAACTTTACAAATGTCTTTCGAATTTTAACAATCCCTATAGACATCAACACTATAAAAAGATGCCATGGTGAAATGTGGTTGGTTACTGAACTACTATTCTTTGATAATTATAAGTTCAGTAAGGCAAATCCAAATTATATAAAATTATTATATGATTATTATATGATATATTATTATATTATATTTAAATACATTCCGTATCATTCGTAATGAATTTATTTCAGCAGTTAGTTTATTAATAGGTGCAAGTTTTGTGAATGTGACAAATAAATATTATCTGTTATGTAAAAGTGAAATTTTACATTTTATCCTCTTCCATGAAACAACTGTCATCACATTCTAAATCCAACATGACTAGATTTTTGACTAGAAGTTTTTATGAAAAATAATTTGAAGTGTTTGACTAAAGTATTAACATCTCTATTTTGGAAAAATCCACATCAACAAACGATCGACCGTTACGGTTAAATAGAAAGTACAAAAAATCATCTGTAGTAAAACTCATTCTAAATCCTTTATTTTCTCATATTACTAAAATAAGCAGTAGGGAAAAATAAAATAGCTTAAAATAGCCTTTTGGGGTATTAGATAATCGCATTTAGCCTTTCTATAATATTCAAACGTTAGGATAATCGTCATCACATTCAAGTCGTTGATCCATATCAACATCAATGCGACGATCTGGATCTGTTTGTGTCCTGGTATTTTCCTTATGGATCAAAGTTGTATCTGCCACATAAGTAGTTTTTACACATCCACTTTCAAACTAAGTGGTATTGAGAGACTTACAAACGTTCGAGCTTACAATTTGAAACATGAATTATAACTAATTGCACAATCATAAAGTTTTAAGTATTTTATCGCCGGTTCGTAAATATGAATGAAATTTTAGTCTTGCTGTTTTTGTCGTCTGCTATGTTAATAGGATGTTACATGGCAGGAATGATACCTTTAATTGTTTCTTTGTCAGAGGTAAGTGTGAAAAACTTTTGATTTTTGGTATTAGTTTATACTCAAGATTTCCTGAACTCTGTCAATAGAAATAGAAAGTAACTTTACTATCTTCATAGAGAGATGTAATAAAGATTTTACAAATTGATTTTGTGTGATTCCCATTGTTAAAAGTATTAAATCTTCATAATTCAGAAATACAACGGCGCTTCCCTTTCCGGACACATTTAATTAGCGAACATTTTAGCGATTTCCAGTCCTTTAATATAGAACATGACATTCAGTGTTATCCACTCTGTATAGCGAATACTTCGAATAGCGGGTCCTTTTCTCAAAAAATTCCAAAGATTTCGACCTGGTATGTGATCTTATTTACAAGGAACTTTGTCTCTTCTTATCTCCAAAGGGCTTGAGCCGACCATTCTTTGCGACCATACAATCGTTTACTTCTAGCCCCTAATAGAATTCACACACAAACAATTAGACAATAGGTACAGGCAAACGGAAATACCCATTTCACAGAATCAAGAGCGATGAAATCTACATATTCTCCGACGTCACTGAAATCAAGAAATTTTAAAGCTCCTTATAGTTAAAAATAATTTCATATTCAGTAGGATAGTGCAAGGTGATTTGAGTTTAGTGCAAGAATTCATTTGATCTCAGTGTGAGTTCATTTGGATTGGTTAAATTGCATCAAAAAAGAATAGATTGACATTGAAAGATGAAATTGATTTTTTGAAAGTTACTAAAAGGGAAAAGTGTCCTAATTTCTCATAGAATGCCATGCTATCGCCCCCCCCCCCCCCACAAAAAAAGAAAAGAAATAAATAAATAAAAGTGTTGTAGGTACCCTCTCCAATAGCAGACACTTCCCAATAGTGGATAAAATGTCTAGTACTATCCTGAATTCGGATGTACCACTGTATAAGAATCAAATCTATAATTAACCTTTTTAGATTTTCTATTTTGAGTGTTTCAATCTTTAATTACAGGACAAATTACAAATTGTATCAGTTTTGGGTGCTGGGTTACTTGTGGGAACAGCTCTTTCAGTCATCATACCAGAAGGAGTGAATACACTATATTCATCACAGATTAGTGAGTATGAATTCTTCATATTTATTGTGGGTTTCATATCTCACTTTAATTTCTGCAATGTTTATAGATCGATTTTAGTTGTTGTTCTAGTTCTTAAGACAATAGAATCCTATTTATCCAGATCAAATAGGAATGGAAGTCTCATTTTAGATTAAAACAGATTATCTGGTTTAGCTTTACTTTCAATTAAAAAAGAGTTAGCAACAAATATAAGAAAAGGCTAGCATAGTTGCTAACCTTTTTTCACATGAAAACAGAATTATACCAGATAATCTGTTACTTCACTTCATCTTCACTAATTATTCTGCATTTTGTTGCTGTTGTTTCCTGAATAGAACATGTTTGCTATAAAACTTCTATTTACTTTGTGTTCTGATTTTAGATACATAATAGAATATGTAAATTATATTATGAATTAAAACAAAATTCACTGATAAGTGAGATACTTCCTTTCTGAGTACTCAAGCCCCTGATGTTAGAACCTGGCTATGCTGATAGAATAATTAGCACCTCCAAACAAAATATCCTAGTTATGATTGTGCTGTAAACTCTTAGAAACTGCTAAACTTTATACTATGAAGAAAATTTAGTAATACACTGACAATCTGAAGGAAGCTGTAACTGTATTTCACTATTACCCATAAACTTTCTATTAAAATTTACCAATGTCAAATTGTGAAAAGTGTTTGAAATTTATTTTGAAATGCATTTAAGGAAATGAAACATCTGTTGCATGTTAGTTTAAAATCTCTCCCACCACCCTACCCCCCTTGAATGGGAAAGTAAATAATTATCACCACAACACCAACCTATGAAACTTGTACATTGCACAATAAATGTGAAGTATAATACTTAGCTATTAGTAACCAATAAACTGTAAGGGATATGTATATTTTTTAAGAGCACTAGTTAAGGTTTCATAGAGGAACTGTTATTAAAATTTAGACAGCTCACTGCTGGTAAAATGGCATGCACTTAATGTATACTATTAGTATTTATATTTGTTGTACTTTCTTTTTCAGAGCAAATAGAACTGCTTCATAAAATGAATGAAAAGCAAGTAGCTACTGAATCTGGTGTATCATCAACACATTCCCATTCTGCAGACGTTATGGAACCACATTCTGTAATAGGCATTGCTTTAGTTTTAGGCTTTATATTTATGCTTTTAATAGATCAAATAAGTTCAGCTCATGGAAGACATCAAGCCCAAGGTAAGATCAGCAATTAAATTTTAAAAGAGAAATGGGGATCTGTTGAGAAACAAACTATAGCATTTTTTATCTTTCATAAAATTCAGAATTAAAAAAAAAAATAATGGAACATTTACTTTCTTGAAATACACTATGCTTAATTAATGCAATTTTTTTTTAAATTTAATTCTATGATAGCAGCAAATTTTTTTAATTCATTAGATTTTTTTTTCTTGTATTGCTCATTTGGCTTTTTTTTTTCTTATATTGCTCATATATATATATATTACTATTTACTTTTTTCGAATGACTATTTTCCACTTGTCCTAAGTCGTATACTGTTTACTATTTTTGAAAGTCTCCATACATATTATGTATCGTTCAAATGTACTCATTCCGGTGCCCACTCGCATTGACGAAGTGAGGTGAAATGCTCAGTAGCTTGTTCAACTTACACGTGGTAGCAATGCTTGTGAGTTCATATTTCTGTTCGAGGAGGTATTATTATTCTGATTTATAATTCAATTTATTTTTCTCCTTCCACTAGCCAGTAGACAGTTCCAATGGTGTCTATAGTTAAATACTATCGCCATTGTCAGAAACTGGCTATTCTATCGGTTTTAATTCGAATTGTATGGCTGTCCTGATGAGAATGCAATTTCGAACTAACCGCCATTTTTTGTGTAGTTTCAATTGATTGTTCTCTATGTCTTAATCTTTTATCTTGAGCTAATTATTATTGCCTTTTCTCATTTTTGCCGTGTTTTCTTTTTCATTTTTATTTATATTTATATACTTTTAATTGTGATTTTTGTATCCTAATATTCTTCTCATCCCCCTTTCCATTGTAGTGATATGTTACCTTCTATCTTTATCCTTAGTCTTGGTCTATAGTTACTCATTTGTAAAAGATATGCTAGAGATGGGTTTTTTTGTACATACAGTAGTTTATGCATAATTTTCGATTAAAATCTTTCAATTTTTATATATATATATATATATAATTGAAGAATTTTTATTTTACTTGTATTATATATACCTGAGATTGATCATTAATAGAAAATGTTTTGTATAGCAAAAGTGAAAGGAAGATATATATATACATACATACATACATATATATATTACAAAAGAAAAAACCTCTGGTGGATTACTAACATAAGATTACTAACATAAATCAACAATCTCCCCATTTCTTCTATATTAACATTTTCTATATTTTCAAAATTAATATTTAGATATTGAGTAATGCTTATTTAAATGTTTAGCATAAGTATACTTTTATTTAATTATATATTTTTCTTCATTTGTATATATAGTGCTTGAAAAATATGCTATGCATATTTATTCAAATGGGTTTTTTACATTGTGCTGTGTGTATAATTAAGAATTTTTTATGTGTGTGTATAAAAAAAATTAGTAAAGCAATTTTTATTTTTTAAGTAATTCCTTGTTTCAGGTATCTTAAAAATATAGTTAACCAAATTACATATATTGTTTTATTTTCCAAGCTATTCATTTTACAAGATCAATTTTCATAAGAACTTTTATAAATGAACTGTACAATATTGTTTGTTCAATTTCTTAAAGTAACTATGGGGGGTGGAGGGGACGTAGGCTTTCGGTTGGCTCTCAGACAGCCTGGCCTCGGGGTTGCATCCAATGATTCTGCCACTAATCCATATTTACATTTAGTAAAGGCTCATACACAGCCATGTAGTATGGATGCTGCTGAATTATTGATTCAAAATCAAATCATGGATTTGATCCTTCATGCTAATGGTATTGAGAATGTGTGCAAACTTGGTTTCTTTGATTTTCTTACCATGTTCGTGTTATTGCAAATATGGTGTAGTTTCCCTTGAGGCTATTTCAACAAGCTGCCAGTCATTTCAAACCTTGTCAATACAACTAACCAACAGAATTCTTATAAAATTCTTTATGAAAGCACCTGTTCTCTGACAGTATGGCCACTTTTGTTCCTTGCCTAAAAATATTATTCTTATTTATTACAGTTTGATTTGAATAATAATTTTACTGCATTATATTTTACTATTTAATTCCACAAAATTTTGTATTCAAAATTAATTTGTGAATTCTACATGATTTTGTATACAATAATCAACATACACAGTATAATTACTTGTAAGCAGTTTGTACTATTACCACTAACTATATATATTAAGAATTTTCTTTCATAAGTATACTTTTTTATTTGTAATATTTAACTCTATGTCTATTTGTAATATGTATATATATATATATATATATATATATATATATATATATATATATATATATATATATATATATATAATAAAAATAATTTGAAAATCCAATGATAGAATAGAGGGAAGTTGCAACTCTTCTTTATTACTTAATAACTTTAGTATTTTTAACTATATATACATATATATATGTATATATATATATATATATATATATATACATAATTACAATGTTTTTCTAATACAGATTTAGAAGGTTCTATAAAGCCAGACCGTCAAAAGATAACAGCAACTATAGGGCTTGTTGTCCATGCTGCTGGTAAGGCTCCCATACTACTATAGTTTTATTCCTTGAATAATATTTGTGTAAAAAGTTTAAAGCATTGTATATCATATTTTATTTTCACTTCAGTATCTTATGTTGTACTAGAATAAATTACCTGGCATTGCCCAGGTCATAAGAAGCACTCTCTGTGTAAATATAGATAACACCACTCAATTTCTGAAATGCCTGTTACAAAAAAAAAAAAAAATTCATTCACAGAAAATTGTAGAATATAATTTAGCAACAGCTATATAAATAAAGTAAAGCTACAGCGATATAAAACTGGTCACTGTTTACTGAAAAATCTGTGGCATAGCAAGAATCTTAAGAAAGAGGGGAGGGGGTATGTGAAAGTTTTTTGAAGGATAGGAACACATAGTCCTGGCAAATAATATTATAGACAAGACAGAAATAAGAGCTTTTCCTTTTGTTTGCAGAATATCTACCATTAAACCCACTTAATTTCTCAGAAATTGGTCCACCTTTTGTAACTATATATATATATTCAAATTTTTAAAATATATTTTTTTTAAGTGAAATAAGATTGTATTTTACATCCCCACCTGAGTTTCTGAAAATCGATATTTAAAGTAAAAAAGGGTTTTTATTCATCACATACTTTTTTAAGTGGTATAAGATTGTATTTTACAAGTTGCACTACAAAAACTCAGGAAACTAATTACTGATCTATAAAAACAAGAAATACTTTAATAGGAAAAACCACTTTGTACAAAAGGATAAAAAAAAATTGAGCAACATATTTAAGTAAACATAAAAGAACAATGTAGCATACAATTGTTTCAGGGATACACTAGATCCTCTTCATCAGTGCTAGACAACTAACAAACTCAAAGACAAAATGGGAACAAATAGAAGAAACAGAGAGGATATACTAGTCATGAATCCTTAAATATATACAGTAAAACCCTTGTAATCCCAACTAATTGAGACTGAGATGTGTTGGGATCTATGAGTTGTTCACTTTAAGGAGGATGTTGAGATTTTTTGAAATAAAAATCCTAATAAACATTTACTCATCTAGGGGATGCCATCCCACACATTTCTCTTGGCATTGGTCAGCATATTTCATCAAAAATAAACCTTACAAGCAACCTGTAAATTCTTGATTACTCCCAGGTCTGTAGTCTAGTTGTACAATTGGCAAAAAGAAAATAACTGTGATATTTTATAAAACAATCCATCATTTAGAGATAAGCTGTGCATTGGTCCATGAATTACAAAATGCTACAGTTTTACTCTTTCATTGCCAAGTCCATTTTCTTTAGTCAATTTGTGAAAATGTCAACTCTCATCCATGCTTTTCTATCATAAAACTTTTCACGTTTTGTGAAGTATTGTGGTTTTCATGATTTAACAAGGGAGTATTTTCTTTCTGTCCCATCTGCATTTGCACATAGTAAAAGAGTCAGTCAATCTTTGTTTGTTTTTTTTCCATCCATTACACTGATCACCTTGAAAGGTTTGAGTTCTTGCAGGCATGAGGCAACAGATTCTGACATAACATCTTTGAATTCCCCACTTATCACTTTATAGGATATGCAGTATCGTAATTTAAATTAAGTCATCATGTTAAAAAGCTAGCATCCTTCACATTCAGTTTTAATGCAATCTCTTTTGTTTTCTGTAAAAACATAGGGTCCACTTAGCAGGATATTTAATATACGGCATTGAGTGAAAAACTGCAGCAAAATGTCTTCCACTTCTGAAAATTTTCCTGTCTGTGTGGGCTTACCACAAACTGAAACTCTTTCTTCAATTTTTGTTCTCTGGTACATAATTGTTTTAAATGTGGACACTTGGATATTCAACTTCTTTACTAATTCCACTTTTTTCAACTCAATATTCTTGTCAACTTTTTTCAAAATTTCTACTTTACTTTTTAAAGAGTGCCTTTTGTAGTCATTCTTAAGAACGGTTGACTTAACAAAGCGAAATGTTTCAACCCTGGAAGCTATTTATAGAGTTCCTAATCAGCCAACTTGTCCAATGCAAAGTGGTCAGTTTGTTCCTCCATTAACCCAGGGTAAACAGGGGGTCCTGCCTTTTCACTGTAGAGTTCTAAAAATGAACTTATTTCCATTGTTCTTGCACCTTGCACTTGCTGCAGATATCACCAGAAAAACAGATGACAAAGAAGAATGGCTTGGAATATTGCAGGGAAATTTCCTACTACAGAATGAATTTCAACTTGGAAGCCTGAAAAAAGTGCTGTATAAACAAAGCTAAGAATTGTATTGCATCATATAAATGACATATTTTACCATTTAAATTATATAGGAATGAATCAGGATCTAAGCTAAATGACTTATAAATAAAATGACATATAAATGAGAAACATATAAACAGTGTTCCACTGTACTTTATTCTTTCTCCTGTCATGTATATCATACCTAAAATTAACAGCTAAAGTGAAACTCAATTTTTTAAAGGGGGAAAAGTCATGTACACTTCCTTGGCAATACCGGTGCACTTTATTCCACGACACATTTAATAACATTAAGTTCAAGAATAGACACAGAAAAACATATTTCCTCATGTAACATTAACATTTTTCAAATCTCCTATCCCATGTCAATTTTAACATTCTTCTTTACTCAAAAAGTTTCATCTATCAGATAAACATTTAGGGTTTGCCATAAGATAGATTTCACCTTGGTGCATTTATTCTTGAAACTTGAATGAGAGGATAAAAGTAATTTGCCAATCTGGTGGCTATTTGGTAAATATGCCGCCTGTTTATTAAATGCTCAGACACTTTTATATTTCTTTAAAATTGTACTTGTTTTACACTTTCTACTAACGTCTCTATGGTCTGGAATGCTTAAATTATGATTCTGTAATTTAGTAGCCTACGGCTTTACTAGCAGAAGAAAATTTTCTTTTTCTTTTAATTTTCTTCAATGATATCCATTGAAGAAAGTTTACCTTTCTAAGGTTTACGATTTGTACAATCATAGAAATTAAATTTAAATGATTGTTACATTACAATTATTTTTTTTTTCATATTTAATTGCATAATAAGTAAATATAGTGTGGGCATACATGAAAGTATAGTAAATAATTTTAATAATGAAAATATATGTTAAGTAATTAGACAATAATAAAAAAAATTATACATAGCCACTAGTACAATCATGATCACATGTAATAGTAAGAATTCTTGTTTGATTACATACTAAAATTCATTTTCAAAATTTTCTTTTTCTTTTAATTTTCTTCAATGATATCCATTGAAGAAAATTTACCTTCCTAAGGTTTATGATTTGTACAATCATAGAAATTAAATTTAAATGATTGTTACATTACAATTATTTTTTTTTCATATTTAATTGCTTAATAAATAAATATAGTGTGGGCATACATGAAAGTATAGAAAATAATTTTAGTAATGAAAATATATGTTAAGTAATTAGACAATAATAAAAAAATTATACATAGCCACTAGTTAAGTCATGATCACATGTCATAGTAAGAATTCTTGTTTGATTACATACTAAAATTCATTTTACTAGAAAGATTTTTTAATTAGGCACAATTTTAAAAAAATTACAAGACACCCATGCTTTTGGATGCATAACCATACTTAAGGTGGCACCATGAAGAACTGGTTATTATATAAAACTGAGTAAATCAGTTTTATGTGATTAGCATTTATACATAAGGTTAATGTATTTATTTGCTGCAAAAACTGGCATAGAACTCCACTGAAAATATGAAAGTAAAGAAAACTGTATGTTTTATATTTTGGAAAATTTTAAATTTTGTTTACCACTTCAACTTCTCTATTAAATTGATTTTTCTGCATTTTAATTATGTATTGTTTTAAGCTTTGAAATATTTTAATATATATATTAGTTATACATTTCAAGCACCACTATTTATAAATCACGCTATATAAGTAATGCACATCGACTAGAATATGAACTTGGAAAAATATATTATTGCAAATTCTGAATATGTCTAACTTAACTGCAAATACATTTTTCATGCTAAATGATTGACTGTTTAAAAGCTATTCAACTAGTATACTTTTGTAAATATATATGCATTTGTTTTAGCCGATGGTATTGCTCTTGGAGCTGCTGTGACCACATCTCATACAGACATTGAAATGATTGTTTTTACTGCTATTATGCTGCACAAAGTAGGAATAAATGTTTATCTTTTTCTGTAATTATGTAGTCATATTTCTATTTTCAAGCATATACTCAACTTAAAAATTGACATCTTTAATAAGCATCAAAATGTTCATTTGGTTTCCTCTTTCACTATTTTTAGACCATTGTTCTGCAGTTTTACCACTCATCAGCAAAGAGTAGATGATGGGATGACTAAAGAGCACACAAAACTATTTAAAACAAGAATTATAAAAATTTTCTATTGGAAATCTTAAAATATTTACTTTCAGCCTGTAATGGTTTTATTATACAGGGCAATTTTTATTGCCAAACTTCGGCAATTCTGCCCCTTCAATCATACTTTAAGCTTTGCTCCTCTCTAATGCCGTCAATTTCATTGCAGGAAGCATTCTTTAGTTTTTTATAATTTGGATCTTTTATATCCTACAAGTATCTGTAATTTGGTAGAAGTTTTATTATTATCTTTTCCATCTCCAGATTCCGTAGTGAACTACTTGCAGTCGCCATTGCCATTTTTAATGCAAATGAGGGAAAGAAAGACTGAATGAAGTGATGTCCAATATTATTGTCCTCTGATTGGTTCATGCTCAGAAATTGAGCAATTTTTGTCAAGTTCGAAAAAATTATAGCTAGATTTGTTTCCCATTGAAATGTATCGTGTTGCTGAAAAATTGCTGGAAGGAATTGCTCCGTATAATAATACCTTAACAGAGCAGAGCATTGTTTTAGAACTGCCCATCATTTGCAACACATGAAAGTGCTCAGGATAACAATAAAATGTTTTTTTCCTGCAAAAGACCAGTGTTTTTTATATAGCAGTTCCACTGAACAACTTTGTTATTTGATATTTTTATCATTATCCACCATTATGTATTATTTTTATATCTCCAAAAGTTGAGCTTCATTACTAATAGTTTGATAAGAAGTTAGGTATTGCATTAGAAATTAGTGTTTAAAAGTAGTAAAATATGAGATATTATGAAAACATTTTAATTTTCATTCAATTTAATTTTTAAAAAAATCTGAAAAAAGCATTTTTTATATTTATTTACATTATATTTGATCACATTTCATAATTCACTGCATATTGAGGGGGATTCAAATAAGATGGGCCAAACTTTACTAGGTGGTAGTACACTCCAAACTAAGTATTTCCGTCATAGTTTACCGGGTCGGAAATGAAATGTAAAGGCTTTACATGGCACTTACTCGTTAGGAAGCAGCCGCTCCTCAAACTTAAAAGCATCATTCTGGTTGTTATTTCCAGGTTGAAGAAGAAAACCATGTATGCAAATTTCATCTGGGGAAGAAGAAGAACCCTTATGCAAATTTTCATAACACCAAGTGTACTGTCTTATCAGTTTGCAGCAGGTATTTGGAACTCCAACTTTTAAGATGATGGATTTATTTACAAATAGGGAAAAAGCCAGTTGCATTTAATCTATGAAGCTGCAAATGGGAATCGCAGAGAGGTGCGACTATACAGGAAACATTTCCAAAATAGGCGGTTGCCCAATCATAAAACATTCGAACACTTGCATCGGCAGCTCTGTGAATCGGGATCCTTTCTCGCTACCAGATCTAATGCAGGTTGTGCAAGGAGTGCTAGAGCTTCAAATATGGAACAGGTGATTCTGGACACAGTAACAGTTTGACCAGACACATTCACAAGACAAATAAGGCATACTCTTGGTATGCCACAATCCATGGTATGGCAGGTTTTGTATGGGGGAACAGTTACACCCATATCATCTCCAGCGAATCCAAACAATGACTGTAGCGGATTGTCCTCGTCACATGGAGTTCGCCCGCTAGTTCCTGGGACAGACTGCTGTGCAGCCAGATTTTCCAGCAAATGTGCTTTTCATGAATCAAGTCTCCTTTGCACATGGGGGCACATTTAACACCCACAATGAACATATGTGGGCCAGTCTAAACCCACATGCACATTAGCGACGATTGATTCTCCATCAATGTGGAGGCAGGAATCTCCAGCGACCGCCTATTAGGTCCGTGTCTTAAGCTGAAATGACTTGATGGGAGAATGTACCATATTTTCCTGCAGAAGGTCTTGCCAGAATTGCTGAAAGATGTTCCAACAGACATCCAGCAGTGTATCTACTTCCAGCACTATGGAGCACCAGCTATTTTTGGGCGAGAGGTAGGGAACTATCTGGATGTCACTTTTCTGGTCCGATGGATTGGGTGAGGTGGTCCCATAGCTTGGCCCCCACTCTCACCCAATCTGTTGTATCTTAACTTCTTTTGTGGGGATATCTCAAGAGTCTCATCTATGGCACTCCCCTTGAATCTGTAGAGTAACTCATCCCTAGAATTTCGGCCACTGCTGCAAAAGTATGCTACATGCCTGGTCTGTTCGAAAGAGTTTGCCAATCCCTCCATCACTGCTGGAAAACATATATTCAGGTTGGCGGTCACTCTTTTGAGCCATTACGGTAGTATTGTTTATTAAATGTAATTTTATAACTTCTAAGTCATTCTTGTGTTTTTGCCTCACCTCATCTGTTTCACCATTTAGCACCCACTGGCACCTTTACGTTTCATTTCCGACTCTGTAAACTATAATGAAAAATGCGAGGTGGTAGTACTCATCGAGATACCTCTCCAGATGTTTTAAGGTGCTTTTTCTCGGTTTGATGTGTACTACCACCTCGTAAAGTTTGGCCCATCTTTTTTAATCACCCTGTATGTTATTAGTGCTATAGAATGTACTGTAATTTTCAAAATTATAGCTGATTTTGCAGACAGTTTTCAGATAAAAATCTTGTTCTTCTCTTCATATGTAATCATAACATTTTAGCATATTTGAAGCCTTTAATTCTCAACTTTCAACTTATTATTATTTTTTTTTATTTATTTCCAATGGCAAGGCAATACAAGAAGAAAAGTACAAAAATACAAGTGACAGAAAAATACAACTAACAGAGAAAGACTAAAAGTCCAACAAATATTGACCTAAGTCATTGCCTTAAAAGTTCTCTAGCACACCAATACAATGCCGCCTCAGAGTCGCCATGAAGTGCCGAGCAACGATGGAGGTGGGCACGGTTCATTGGTTCTGTTGTATTACAAAGAGGGCAGTTTGGATGGTCAAAAATCCCAATGCAATGGAGATGTTCTCCCAAGCAGTCGTGACCCATCAAAAGACGGAACTGGGCCACAGCTTCACTGCGTGGGCCGTTGGGAATGGTGAGGAGATCCTCAACTTTCCACCGCTTTGTCTGTAAACGGTGAAGCAGCTGCGATTTATAATTTTGAGACATAGTCTGCCTATTATACAGCTTAATAGAATGATAAGAAAGGGCCGAGCATCTAGACTGGAGCAATCTCGAGCCCTTTTTAACAAGAAAATCAGCCTGTTCGTTCCCAGTAACTCCACAGTGTCCAGGTATCCACTGAAGCACCACATGCTTTTTCTTTAAAGCCAACTTCTGCAAATAATCCCGACACTGAAGGATTTCGTCCGATGAAGGAGGACAAGATGAACCAATGGCCTGGATTGTAGCTTGGGAGTCTGAAAACAGAACCACCCTATTTAATTTATCTTCAAATGCAAACAATTGTTTAAGAGCAATTCGAATGGCTTCCACCTCTCCATCGAAAGCAGTTTTATATTTCCCCGCAGAAGCATAAAAGGAGAAAAGGCTCGAAACAACTCCTGACCCTGCGGTCATATAATCATCAAAGAGCGAGCCATCCGTATAGACGTGCAACCACTCAGAATCCGGGTACCTCATGTCAATTGTTTCCAAAGCGTAACACCTTAAAACACCTGGAGAGGTATCTTTCTTGTATAATATCTCCCCAAGATTCAAATTTATTTCAGTCCGTTCCAACTCCAGGGGGTTTATTGGCTCCGAAATTTCCTGGACATTATCAGGTAACTCATATTCCTTCCTGATACCTTGGACAAACTGAATAAAGCCATTTTGGGTCTTCAACATTCTAACCCCTGTTGGATAATTCATCCAATAAGGATTGCCCATTCTAATTAGTTTCTCATAAAGAAGCAAAGCCCTTTCCTCAATAATAGCTTTAATAGATTTATTGTTTGTCAACATTAACATGGCATCAATCAGAGTCGATTTAACAGCTCCGATTATGAGCCTTAGTGACTGATTTTGTAGAGTTTCCAACCTCTTTAAAACTTGACTGCTTGCCGTTATAAGTGGTTCACAGCAATACGTAATTAAGGGAAGTATAAAAGTTCTGTAGGTAACATTTAAAACTGTCATATCACTTCCCCATAAGGATCCCGCCAAACGCTTCAAAATAGTTACCCTATTTAAAAGACGGTCTGAGACTGAATCTACGTGCGACTTCCAGTTTAGCTTGTTATCAAAAGTCACTCATAGGTAGTTAAACCTGTTGGTGTGGGTAAGTGCATCATTTCTGTATTTAAGGTCAGGGGAAAGTCCTCGATGTGTAAGCGAAAAGGACGGGACAGCAGTTTTTCTAAACTTACAACCATGTTATTTTTGGTGCACTAAAAAGAGAGTATGTCAAGTGCACGGTTTAGTCTATGTTCTATGGATTTCGCCCTTTGCTTAGGAGCCTGAGTCCAAATGACAAGATCATCAGCAAAGAGCAGACAATGGACATCACTCACATTCTTTAAAGCAGGAATCAAGTCATTAATATACACAGTAAATAATGCGCAACTATTAACCACACCCTGCGGTAATCCTGTTTGCAAATTATAAAATTTAGAGTAGTCTCCTCCATATCTGATCCTACAAATATGTTGGTCAGTAAAGGATCTTATCCACTTAAGCATGTTACCACAAATTCCAAGACCATGTAGTTTTTGATACAATTTTTCCCTCCATACCAAATCATATGCACCCCTAAAATCAATATATACAGCTGTTAGGATATTGCGATTGTCCAGAGCATCCTTAACAATTTGGCTGAAGAAAGTAACTTAATCTGTTGTTGAACGATTTCTTCAAAAGCCAGCCTGTTCCAACTTATTATTTGTTTTATCAAATTAATTTTTTTTATCTAATTTCGTTTTTAGGGTATATACTCCAAAAGTTTTCAACACATTTTGTTTCAGCATTTATGTCCACATATACTTTTTATTTTAACTTTAGGTGTTACAAAAATGTGCCTTTACATCAAAAATGTCAAATATTAGCATTTTAATGTTAACATTTCTGCATGTTTGTATATCACAAACCTATAATTATAATTCAATCTTTTCCTACTACATGGCAAAATGCAAAAATTAAAAAAAAAGTCAGTATAAAAACTGCTTCTAAACTAAACAATACTAGCTGTCATTGATATAAGTAGTTATTTAGTGACTGATATTTGAATTTCTGATTAGCAAGGCTTTTGGCAGGATTATTGCAGTCCTTAAAAACTTATTCATTTTATAAATAAATTTTTAGAACATATACTTTTTTTTTCATTTTTCACGTCCTTAAAAATGACAATTTTTTAGATATTTACAGAACAGAAATTGATAGGAAATTCTCTGCATTGAATAATATAAAGAATTTTTTTGGCATAAAGAACAGTTTTTGCATGAAGAGTATCCATTCTTTTTGTAACTGTTGCAATGTTATGTTTAGCCTTACTACTTTAACAACTTTTGAGATTTAAAAAAAAAAAAATTCTATAGATAAATAAATGTTGTATTAGTTTTGGAAGGATTTAAATATTCATTTGACAATGCTAAAAATGAGTTCCATGTTTCTAGAACAATTTTGGTTATCTTTAAAATTTAAGTTCTAATATTTTGATTTTGGAATGTTTTAGGTGAATTGCTGAGCTTTTCAATTTTTTAAAAAGGAATTAAATGATTTTATGGGTCCAGAAATAAGTTGTTTTAAGTAATACATTTTGTATAGAGTAAGGGCCTTAAAAAATACCCTTTAAGTCCTTAAAAAGACTTAATTTCAACTGAATTGATTAATATAATTTCTACTGTGTAATAAAGACATTTTGGCAGAAATCTCTAGAAATGACTCTAGAATTTTTTTGCAATGACTTTTGATCCATGTTATTTAAATTTTACAACAGTAACAATGACCTGTTACCTTACACCTTTCTGGTAGGTCGGACGGTCTGGGTTTCAACATCAACAACAACAACAACAGTAACAATGAATTAAAAATTTAATCTGTCATCTGTGTTTTTGTTTCCTTCCACAAATTATCTTTGATAGAAAAATACTCACAGTTATATCTCATATGAATCCTCTATGTTACAATAACCTTCCTGATTTCTAATAGAACATAAAATAAAATTTATAAGCTTTTTTTATTATTATTATTATTATTATTGAATAATTTAATTAAACATAAGAGTAGCTTAGCAGTAAAATAACTTAATTAGTGCATAGGGGATCACACATTCTAGGAAAAGAAATAAAAATACTTCCAATTTGTTTAGGAATTTAGTATATAATTATAAGCTTAAAACGGCGTAAATGATTCGCAATATAATTTCACATTTGAACAATTTATTTTTTATTTTTACAATAAATTTTCTTTCATAAAATTAGGACAATGCCCTTAGAACAAAAGACCAGACTAAATTAAATATTTTACTTGATACTTTTTAGTTATTAGTATGTTTATCGTTTACTTATTTATCAAACAATTGAATCATTGGCTTTAAATAAAAAATTACTATGTGATAAAAGGTGTTTTTGTTTCTATGTAACATATCTATTTGAATAAATGAATATTCCTGGTTGTAGTACTTCTTGATTTCATGTTCTATATTTCATTGCATGTATTTATCTATATACTGTTTGGAAAATATTCATATTGTGCCTTGCCTTCTTTGGCAAAATCTGTTGATCAAATTGTCAATTGTCCCACAATGGGCAGAAAATGTGTTATTTTTTATCATTTAAAGATAGCATTTTAAATTTCTAAACATTTTAATAATATTAAAGTGCAAATAGCAAATATTCTCTACTGTTACAAAGACCAATACAATTATAATGTTTAAAGTTGATGTGCATAATATAGTCTTTTTCTTTTGCCCACATTTTGTTTAGTTTTATTTTACTTTTTTTCTAATTTATCCTAATATTCTTTTCTAGATTTATTAACACTAGAATGGCGGAAGCGGTCATTTTGGCCGCATAACTACATTAAGAAATGATTCCTCCAAAAATTCCTCTGTCGTTCTAGTGTTAAAAGTACTTTTAAAACTTTGATATAAGATAAAAGTATTACTTTCTATTGTTTGATGTATTGCATCATTTTCCTTACTCTTAAATGTGAAATTCACTAAATTTATGTCTCACACTTTACATTTATATTTTTGTATCTTACATGTCATATAAAAAAAAATTCACTTCTAGGCCCCAGCTGCATTTGGGTTGGTTACATTTTTGATGCATGAAGGGCTAGATCGTGTCAGAATACGAAAGCATTTACTTATATTTGCTCTTGCAGCGCCTGTTCTTGCAATTGTCACATATTTTGGAATAAGTCAGGTAATATTCTTATTTGTTTACTATTTTTTTCTTTTTCATGATCAAATTTATTTTAGTAACAATAGAGTCCCCTTATAATAAATAGGAAGTAAAAATATTTATTCACTTTAACAATATATCTGTTCTTCATGCAGAATATACGTATAATGTAGAGAAACTTAAAATTCATAATATGTACAAATTCCTATAGTATTCTAGAAGAAATTGTTATGCAAAATATTCTATTAAAATATTTAATTTAGCTCTCCTAAAAAGAAGCATAAGAATCTTTGTTTTCGCTATATAAAATTATCTTCACAAACAGATCTAAAGAATAAAGCATCCTGGTCTTATTCATAAACACATTTGCAAAAAGTATGAAATTAGATCAGTGCCAAAAGTGTTAAAATTGTATTAAACGATATACCTGTACCATTCTTATTCTGTTTCAACAAATAACACAATATATAAGGAAAACACTTATAGTCATTTTTGTGTGTGTTTTAAGCATTATATGAATTAGAAAAATCTTTGCCAAAATAAAGCAAATTACTGAAGAAATTGAAAATATCAATAATTCTTGTAATCTTTAAACCCTAAAGTCATAATTGATATAATTCAGTCAAAAATGCAATAACATTAATTCATAAAATTTGTTTTTATATCTGTTTTTTTATTCTTATTTAAATCAGAAAAACATTAAGATAAATCATCTGCCATATAAACACATTTGATTTTATTGAGTTGCTAAGCAATATATCATTTTCTTCAAATAAATTTATGGAAAAAATATAGTCTGCATAGTTCTATTTCTATAGAAGGTTTAATTGTGCATTTTTTTATTAATATCTATCGTAACAACCTTTGGTCCTATAAATTCAAAACATGGATTAAATTTTTAGTGGGACTATTCTAAAGCTAACCACAAAATTTCATTAAATTTAGTGCTGCTGTTCTCCAATGATTATGAGACAAACAAACATGCACATACAGACAGATTTTCAGTTTTATTTATATAGATTGTTACTTTTCTATAAAACATTGGGTCACAGTCTCTTTATCTCACTAGCATCTGCAGAGAGGAATCTATCCACACGTTATGGGACTTTGAAAATTTTCCTCTCATGCATGTAGGGAAAATTATGGCGATAAAATAAGCGTTGGGGAATGACGCAGGGAAAAATTAAAGAAAGATCCGAGCGACTGAATTGTGTTTTATAAATGTTGAATTTATTAGTTTTTTTATTCAATAAGTACTTAGTACGAGGCATGTTTTTTATGTAAGTACCGTTTTGCGATTCCGCCGCCGCAGCGCTACGGTCGGCGTTCCGCGCATGCGCGCTGGTTACCTACATCTCTTGTCTACGCACTGACGCCATTACAGTCTGATTCTTCATTGTATACGTTGTTTACTGAGTGTTTAAGATGCCTCCGACAATCGTCAGTCCCGCCGATTGTGAAGTACTGGCTGTTATACGATTTCTTAGTGCTAAAGGCGTAAAACCGATCGATATTCATCGTGAGATCTGTGAAGTTTACGGACAAAACATTATGAGTGATGGAATGGTAAGGAAATGGGTGAGAGCATTTAAAGATGGCCGCACAAATGTGCACGATGAAGAACGGAGTGGGCGTCCTTCGGTCTTTAATGAAGATTTGGTGCAGAAAGTGGAAGAAAAGGTGAGAGAAAACAGACGCTTTACAATTTCATCAATGTGCGACTGGTTTCCTCAATATTCTCGTAGTGTTTTGTATCGCATTGTGACCGAGAACTTGAATTACCGGAAATTGTGTTCACGTTGGGTTCCAAAAATGTTGACGGATTTGCACAAAACCCAACGTTTAGGCAGTGCATTGACTTTCCTTGAGCAGTACCACAATGAAGGTGAAGATTTTTCAGACCAAATTGTTACTGGTGACGAAACATGGGTGGCCTACGTCACACCAGAATCAAAACAACAATCCATGGAATGGCGACATTCATCATCACCCAAAAGAGTGAAGTTTAAGCAAACAATTTCTGCCCGGAAAATCATGTGCACAGTTTTTTGGGACAAAAAAGGAGTATTGCTAGTGGAGTTTCTGCCTCGTAATGAGACAATCAATGCAGCGTCTTATTGTGAGACATTGAACAATCTGCGTCGTGCAATCCAGAACAAAAGACGTGGCAAGTTGAGTAAGGGTATCGTTTTGCTGCATGACAATGCCCGTCCACATGTGGCTAATCGGACCAAAGATCTCATCAAATCTTTTAAATGGGAAACTCTAGATCATCCTCCATACAGCCCTGATCTGGCGCCCAGAGACTACCATTTGTTCCTGCACTTGAAGAAACACCTGGGTGGTCAGCGTCTTCAAGACGATAACGAAGTCAAAACAGTTGTGATACAGTGGTTAACAAGTCAGGCGGCAGAATTTTATGAGGAGGGTATTCAAAAACTGGTGCCACGTTATGACAAGTGCCTCAATATTCACGGAAATTATGTAGAAAAGTAGATTAAGGTACAGGCTTTCATGTAGAAATAAAATTATTGCGATATCTTTGCACGTCTTTTTTTAATTCCAAAACGGTACTTACTTAAAAAACATGCCTCGTATTATTAGATAGTTTCTAAACGTTAAATTCGAATTAATTTATTGTATGTTAAATTACTAAGTAGCTGCCCAAGTGGATGCTTAAAGCATTATTTTTAGCAATTTAATTTAAAATATGCTCAGAACCCGATGTTTATTGTGTTTTCACATAAGTAGAATACGATAGATTCTTCATTTGACCTGCTATGCATATGTGCAAGCCCAAATGTATTTATTTATTTTTTATGAATTTTTTTACTTGCTTCGACAATATAAATTTTAATATTATAACGTGAGTTTACTGTAAGTATTGCTAGGAAATATATGAAGGTTTATTTGGAAAAGTAGGGGAAGTTCAAAACTGGTTTGTTTATTGTAACTTGAAAATTCAAGTAAATATTGTTAAAATTTACAGTACAATTTTCATTTCCCTTCTCTGGTTTAATCTGGTTCATTTTTCAACTGTACAGACACTTCATTCTTCTCATTGTACAGAATCATTGATTCTGAAAATGTAAAGCCAACTATTCAAACTTTAGAATTGGAATCTTTAGAATCATATCAATTTGTCAGAAATAATGTTTCCCCAACAGTAAACCCGCTTTAGCGAAATAAATCTGAATTAATAATTTTTTTTTTTTCCCTTAACATTTTAATTTTAATAAAAGCAAAAGAGTAAATATTATTCAATTTCATACACACAAAATTAAAACACACAAGTTTTATTCTCAGGTTAGAAACAAGTAGATTTAAAAAATAATTTCAGCACCAAATTAATTAAAATGGTATGTTTATTTGAATTATGAAGTATTTTATGCAAACAAAGATAAAGTTGAGATTTTTTCAAATTTTTCACTGTATAGACCTATAAATGTATTTTTATTTATTTTTGTATAGGGTCTTAAAAGTACAGTAGATAAGCCTTTTTATCGGTTTTTTATAGATAGTTTCTTTTAACTTTATTTTATAATGGTTTTTACTTGATTTACATATAAAAACGAATAATAGTTTGAATTATAGATATTTAAGTCTTCTTATAGCAACTATTCTGATATAAAAATAGGATTTTACTTACATGTGTGTGAATTATTAAATATGAAAGCTAATACACATATTAATCAGTAATTTTGTTGTTGTTTCTTGTATTAATTCTACTTTTATTTATATAAAATAGAAGTAATTAGACAGTATTAACTACCAATAATAATTATACAGGGAATGAACTCCCTTAACTTTTGCTAAAAGTTTCTTGATTTTCTTCTTAAAATTTTCATAAATCTGCTATGATCTCTGTTGAAATCACTAGTATGAATAGGGTATATTAGTCCGTGTATAATTTTACAATTTTTTATTCTTTCTTTTTCAGTCAACCAAAGAAAGACTGTCTTCACTGAATGCTACAGGCATTGCAATGTTGTTCAGTGCTGGAACATTTCTATATGTTGCAACTGTACATGTACTTCCTGAGATTGCGATGCAATCACACAGACATTCCATGGGTGATAACTCTCCCGATACCAAAGGTTTCAGAAAAATTGAACTCCTAGCTCTTGTTGTTGGGGCGTTACTCCCACTACTTTTATCTGTCAATCACCACCATTGAAGATAATGTAACTGTGTTATGTATTGTAATTTTCTCTTATAACTTAGATCTGAAAGAGACTATATTTTAATTGTGAAGGAAAATATGTAAAATCTAAAATACTCAAGTACATAGACTGTTCGAAAAATATATTGACTAATTAATTTAAAATATGAGTGAAAAAATTTAGTGCAACATTGAGCCATAAATAGAGGTATCACATGGGTAATTGTCATTTGTACCATACTGGGCGATCAGACGTGTCACTTCCACAATTTGTACCAAAACTACTATGTTCCTACTATTTTCTATCTTCACAAAGGTAAATAAATTTTAAATATTTTTAATTTTTTAACTACTCCTTTCATTGAATGAAACATGTATTGGCACCAATATTTGCAAAGTATGTTGCTAGTACTGTTGTAGATATTTTGGAATGACATGTGCAATTGTCATTTGTGCCAGACAGTGCATGCAGGCTTGCCACTTTTCACTGTTTGTACTAAAGCTACTATATTCCCAATATTTCTCATGGTCACAGGGGTAAATAAATTTTAAATATTTTTTAATGTTCAAAATAGTCTTCTTTCATTGAATGAAATGTGTATTGGTAGCCAATATTTGAAAAAAAAATATGCTGCATGTACTGTTGTGTATATTTTAGAATGTTAAAAAAATATTTATGGGTCTATTTATGGGTCAGTTTCTAGTTCGATCTCTAGGATATGCATAATATCACTTCAATAAAAAGCGTACATTTAATTTGCTTACTGCTAATCAGCTAAGTGATTAACAAAGAGCAAGTTTTTTTTTAATTATTATTTTGTTCAACTAGCATTTATATTTCTTTTGTGGGTTTTTTTTATTATTATTTATTTATTTCTAAGACGTCTAACTCTTGACAAAGGGATTTCGTTGAATGATCTCTGGCATATAATGTTTTTGTATTATCTTTCTCCTTCTTACTTCAAAAACAAACAGCTATATAATATAGTGGAATACAAGAAAGATTAAAGGGTGGTCAAATACGTCTTTCAGAGCTCTAATAAATTTTACCTAAACTGATACTACTGGGTTGCATTTTTTTTAAAATAAAATGTTAAAGAATAATATATATGTATAAACTTTTGTTCTTCAAAACAGAAATAGAATTTAAATATTCAAATTTTTTCTGAGTAATTAAGGTTTTACCATCTGGAGCTTTATTCAATGTTAAATATGAATAAAATGTTATGTATGCAAATTTACATATAATGACACCCTTATTTACATCATCCAATTAATGTCCAGGTTTTTAGGGGTAAAGGAAGTTTTAACATATAATTTTATAATATCTTAATTTGTATATATCAAAACCTCTGAATCTTGAGATTTTAAAATTTATAAACAATTATTATAGGTATATTTATGTCAATAATCTGTTTAATATTTATTACTTTTTTCCTTTGATTTATGGTGCTATTTTGCCCACTTTTCTCTTTATTTTGTGCCATTACTGCTACTATTTTGCAAGTTTCTGAGAAGTAGTAAATATTATGGTAAATATGGCTGTCATATCACTTTCTGTTTTGTTTCATTTTATCACTTATAAATGGTTGCAAGGTGTGAAATAATGTTCCCAGCTTTCATCATTGTTCTGTGAATACCATTTTCTGTGAAAATGACCTTTTAGTTTCTGAGAAACTATCGCACTATATTTCTTGCTTCTGATTTAGCGTTAGCAATCAAAATCATTGGTCACACAAGTTTCTTTGGTCACACGCATTTCATTTCTTTTCTGTGCAGCAATGAAGGCTGTCCTTTATGCTTCCAATTCAATGAACATTCCTCCCTTCCAAAATAAAAGCTACAGTATATAATATGCAGTCATTTAGGAAAGCTGCCTGAAATATACTACTTGTTCAATCTCACAGAGCCCTACCTGTAGGGAATGTTCCCAAAATTGAAATTGTACTCCCATTGCCAATAACAACATCCATGAAGTGGTTATGCTGTTATCCACAATAGGGGTGCAGCCCTAATCTTGGGAACACCCCTTGTAGGTAGGTTATATGAGTATACATTTGGCAGCCTAAAATCAACCTGGTTTGAAGAAATTGTAAAGCCAGCTGTATGGTAGAACTAAATTTATCAGTCTTCATAGAAATTTGCAAAATTGTGGCATATAGCACGTTCATTTGCTGCCAAAACAGGTATCAACTATTCCATACTGACAAGTACATAATATAAGGATGATATATATATAAGGATGATATATATATATATATATATTACAATGGTACGTAACACAAACTAATCTTCATAGATCAATTTATCATTACTTAGAATGTACCACAAGGAGACTGATCTACATTACCACACCACCCATATAAGGAAACTAAGAAGCCATGGATGCTGTTATTCTGCACAATCTATATACTAAATATTTCAATGGCAGATTATTTAAATGGCAATAAAACATATAACATATCATTATTGAATGTTACTCTCCATTTCAACATCTGTAGGTTATGAAAAACATTGAGACAGTATATATCACTGAAGTAAATGTGCAGTCTAATGACTACCCATAATACCTCACTTTACTACTCAAAATTGCACCTTTCTAAACCACACAAAAAATATGTAGGGCTTATTATTCCCTTCATACTAATTTAACCTGTCTCGGTACTTTTTGAACAGTCCTCATGTTTTCCACTATTAAAGATGTCATAAAATCCCAACTGGCCAAAATAACCAGTAAATATCTCCTGGTATATAAATTAAATATTTCCCTTACTGTTATCTTCAAACATTTTTGTGCTCTTACCTTACAAAGTCTTATATCTGAATGAGTTCAAAAATATATAATTGGTGTCCGGAATTCAATAATTTTTTTGTGCGTATTATTTATTACATATATTGGCAAAGCTACTCATAATTTGGTTATCTTACATAGCACAATAAATATAACTGCTGCTTGTGCAAATACAAATTCTTTAAACTTCATTGATAGAAAATAAGCATAAGAAAAAATTGGTGACAATTAGCTTCTAAAACAGATTGTTTCTTTTATTTGGTTATGTACTAGATATTATCATAGTTTTTGTATATGGTTACTTCTATTTTTATACTTTGCATGTTTTCACATATCTTACTCCTATTTAGTTTCTATTTTCCATATTTTGCTATGTTTCTCTTTACAGAGGTTTCTATATTTCTTCTTTCCTCTTATTTCTCATTATCTTTTATTTTTGTCAATAATCATTTTATAATTCTTATTAATACTTATCTCAGTTTTATTTTAAATCTCATATCAGTTCAACTGTTTTTCCTCATCTGATGAAATGTGTGGTTGTATGACAAGGGCCATTTTTTTATTTGCTTGTGCTGAAATATTTATAGCCATTATTTCAATTTCAATGGCTGATGCAACTTTTTGGATGCTCTTGCTGTGATCATTTGTTCTTAGCCTATTTCCTCACAGTTGTAGTTGATCTTCAATTAATACACACTGCTTCCAATCTGATAATAAAGGCTCACAACATCCTTGAAACATAGTCACCTAACTTTCTTATGTCTGTATATGAAATTTGAAAAATTTGTATCTTGCATATCTCCAAACTAGTATCATAGGTTATACAAAGTGAATTCATACTTATGTATTTCCATTTTTGAAAATAAGTAGTACCTTGCAGTGCACTTAAATTACATTCTTTTATAATTCCAATTTTAATAATTTTGTGAGTTTTTTTTATTTTATGTAATTGCTATGCAACATGTTTCGATATTTGTTAATTATTACATGCATAAACATACAGTTGCATATTTCATTTTAACACAGTTAGATTCAATATTAATACACATTTTTAGTAATTTATTAAGTTAAATTTAGATAATACTCAAGTACCTATTAATTTTAATTGGATTAAGATGAATTTTTTTCCAATTAATGGGCTATTAGAATAGTTTTCAATGTACTTATCTTTATAAAAATTTTGCTGTACTTAATTTTTTTAAACACTTTTATTGTTTAAATACCGGATTATTTGTTTACTTTGTATCACTTAATAACTGCTGTAAAAACAATATATTCCCAGTCGGCTAGTATTTGAACTAACTACTGATATTCAAAATTTGGTTGGACGCTATAAATTTTCCACTGTTTCAGAATTGTCAAGCCAAAAGTTTTGGCCCAGTTTCTATCCAAAATATTGGCAAACAATTGTTGAGAGCTAGCAATATATTGCAACTCAAAGAAGTATTAAGTCCTAGGGTTTTAGAGCCCATATAGCCAAATTGTTTAGATGCTCCTGTATGCTAAAGTATACAATAGTATACTATATTTAAAAGGGTAGTTGACAGAAAAATATTCTGTAAAAAGTAGTTTTTCAGAATTCACATTCCTTTCTGTATGCTATCCTTTTTTTATATATTTATAACTTAAAAAGTTGTGATTGTGATAATCACAATCAGTATTGACCATTTGCATGTATTTTACAATGTGATGTCACAATTGTTTGTATCACCACGTTGGACAGAATAAATGCTAATGTGGTAATGGATCCAGTGATGTTATCATTATCAGAAATATGGTTGTACGCCTTTGAGAAAGGTATATTTAAAAATTGTATAGCATATTATAACCATTGTAACCTTAAAAAAATATGCAGTTGCACTAACAAAAACTTCAAACATCAAGAAAACCATTCTCTAACATGAGACGGTTAAGTGATCTTTTTATCCAAAGGGCTGACAGGAAGAAAATTTTCTGGTTGTGACATCATAAGCAAATAGTCAATAGATGGTCTTAAACTTTAAGAAATTGCTTTTATAATATGTATTATATGGTCATCTTGGTCTTTGCCAATCATGGTAATGTCAGTTATTATTTTCAATTCATTTTTGTAATAAATGGAGTATTATCTTAAGTCCTTAGTTATAAGTAGAAAATTGCAATATTCTATCTGTATAGCTTCAAATCATGGGATATGATTTGTACAGAAAGCTTTTGGATAAATCAAGATGTGATAATTATGATCAAAGAGAGCATTTATTATTTTAAGTTGTTTTCTGTTTTTAACAATTTTTGACTCTCAGATTTGAGAAGTAAAATTTTTAATTATGTTAAACAAAATATACCATGTATTCCATAATATCTGGTGAATCCTAAGTGGAATATCAAGAAGTAGTAATCTGAAATGATCAATCAAGAAAATATATGTAACTTTTTACTATATTTAATATTCTGTGTTTGGTTTAAATTAAAGATATATTTACATATAATTTTATTTTTTATAATATATTAAGAGAAAAGGACAATCTTAACTTATTAAACAATTCTGGCGAGAGATTCTCGTAGTTTCAATTTTTTCAAATTATACAAATTTTACTCTTTTGAATGAATATTACTATTTATTTTTTATATATATATATATATATGTTTCAACTCTATAGTTAGAAAAAATGTCATCAGCTCTAAAAATTTAATTTTTATGATCAAATAAAAACAGTGACAGCATTTTTACTAAAAATTTTATGTATATTAAAACATTGGACTTGTTTTATACATTTTAATTACCCACATATTTTGGATATTAGAATTACACATATAATGACCACTTATGGGACCTCAAAAAGTGTTCTTTTAGACAGGTGATCACTGAATACAAATATGCTGAGAAACAAGACTTATAGTGTGCTATATCTTATTAACAGTTATAATTTTCTAAATTCATAATGTTACAAAGCATTTCCTCTCCAATCGTGGGTGTATACGCAGGTTTATGGGACCCCACCCCCCGTAGTCGGTGTCTATGTGCACAGTCCTGTGAATATGCCTGAGCTAAAGTTCGTTCCCTGGTCATAATGGATGAGAGAGGGAGCCCCTTAACAACATATCCAGTTCTGAGTTAGAACTTCTAATAGTTGTAGACTCTTGGTCAAGAATTGCATAAGTTTCTGGCCACTTTGTAAAGTAGTCCACCACTATTAGGGTGCATTTGTCATTGTCTAATGTTCATGGTAATGGCGCCAAACTGTTGAGTGCAATTCTCTCGAAAGGAGCTTCGACATTATAGCACTGACGAGGACCACATGTTTTCTTTTTCGGTCCCTTCTCAGCACTGCATTCTTTGCACCAGCGCTCGACATCGGATCTCGCATTGCACCGGAAGGAGCGTTCACGAACTTTGTTCAGTGTCTTGATGAAGCCGAAATATCCTCCAGTGGGGCTGTCAAGTATCTCTTTCATCTCGTCTTGTACGGCTTTTATCTCGTTTTGTCTGGTTTTCATCGCGCCTCGTCCAGCCTTCACCAAAGCCATCATCTCTTTCAACTGTTCCTCTACCGTTTTTCTAGTTCTACCATATATTCTTGTCAAGTTTCCAGAAACCCCACTCCTGACACCAATTTATTACGAAACATTTCCTTTCTAATTGTGGGTGTATATGCAGGATACAAGAACAAGTCCAAGTTTTGGGATAACTTACGTTTATTCACAAGCACTAAGTAAACAGGAACAGTATACAATCAAACAGCACTTAAATGCTCCACTAATTACACAGAATAAGTGATATTATTCTAAAAATGTTAACGAAAGTAATTTCACAAAACAGCAGCTACTATTCTCAAAACATTGACAATAATCACAGTCCAATGTAGCTCATGTCACGTCCATTCATCAACTCCCCAACTGAATGGAAGGATGAGTTCTTTTTATAGTCTCTCCATAGAAACTTCTGGAAATCTCCATATCTCATCTGGAAATCTCCATAGTCACTGACAGCAAATATTAGTCAGTGGTGAATCCGGTCAAGAAAGTAGGTCATGTGGAAATGCATATTAAATCCCATCCGCCCATGTTATTAATCACACCACAATACTCAAAGGGGGTGGAAAGGTGGTACTAGTAATGATAATGTTCTTACTATTGTGTTATATATTATTACTAGAAAAGGGGTTTTGTCAAGAAATTTTGTAAGGCAGCTTCATACCAAAACCTATGACAGCAATCACCACTGATATTAATTACTGTTGTCATGAGTATTTCCGATGTCCAGGTTTAGTGGTTAATGAGTTGTGACTTTCATCAATTTGGCGTCATTTTTGTAACTTTAGCGTCATTTTTACAAATTTGGTGACATTTTCATCAGTTTTTCCCCACATTAAAAAGTCATCAAGTTGTCGATATTTCGCCAAATTTTTTACCAAGTGTTGCATAATTATGATACTTGTCTTTTTTTTTTTTTTTTTTTTTCTTTCTTGATACATTTATTTGAGAACCGTACAATATCTCGAACTATTCAAGCTAGCATTCTAATGTTTCATTCATTCGTTTTAGAATTAAAAAAAAAAAAAAAAAAAATACATATAAATGATCAATTATTTAACGTTATTGAATATTCTGATTTTTTTTTTTTCTTCAATGTTTTCAAAAATTCATTCATAAATTTGGTCTTCTGAATGTTTATTCGTGTTTAAAATAAATTAGGTTCCAGTATTCACAAAAAACAAACAAAAAGTAATAATCCGAGGCTAACTAGAATGACAATCTACGGCATGAAATTGCAGTGGGAAAGTCATATAACCACAAATGGCTCTGATGAGCATTGTAATTGCATTGCTTACTATGGATTAAGCCTATATCAATATATATTGCTGTACATCATTATATATTGATGTATGCCTAGGTTATAATGGTGCCAAATTACATACAAAACTCTCCATTTATTCATGAGATATCATACCCAGATTCACAGACACACACAGAGAGACATCACCTCAAAAGTGTTCAATTCGAGTTCAAGGATGCTTGAAACATGCTCTTCTGTCAAAAACTCGAATTAAAATTTTTGACCTGGTCACAATACTTTTTCCTATACATTTAATTTCTCCCAACGAAATAATTATCTATTTCACTGTCATCATCATTCTCTCTGCTGTTCATTTTGTGCTGTATCTAGGCTATCATAAAACTTACTTCAAGATTATCTTCTTCACTGCTTTTTAAATCTCTATTTATATCATCATTTGAATCATTCATCATCACTGGCAATTAAAATAATCCAAAGTTTCTCAGTCACTAGGATCATTTAAATCATAGGATTTTTTTTTTCTATGAGTGGAGATAAAAAAAAATATACCCTACGAAAAAAAAAATTTTTAATTATACACTACGTGACAGTGAAAATGAGACACCAAGAAAGAGTTGGCAGATAGTGATAAAAATCAGCAAACCGAGAGAGACAGCAACGAACAATGAGTGATATTTATTGCAACATGATACGCCTCACTGAGCGATAACACCGTCTGATCAGTAGGTTGTAGGACTACCGCAAGCATCGATACAGGCAGCAACACGTCTAGGTACAGAGTTAATGAGCATGCGGATGGTGTTCTGAGGGATGACTACACATTCCCTGTCAACCAGAGTTTGTCTTCTAAACGCGGTGGAGGCAGCTCACACAAGCGACGTTCAATCATGTCCCAGACATGTTCGATTGGTGAGAAATCAGGAGACTGGTGGCCAGGGAAGCACCTGAGTATCTTGCAGGACATGTTGGCTGATGCGTGCCGTGTGTGGTCGGGCATTATCCTGCTGGTAAATGGCATTGGGTACCCCCTGAAGGAAGGGTAGTGTCACCGACCGCAGCACTTCATCCACGTATCGTTGGGACATCATAGTGCCCTCAATACAGACCAGAGGTGACCTGCTATCATAGACGATAGCGCCCCAAACCATGTTGTCGCGCTATGTGGCATTCCACAGATGCGGTCGGATTGGACCTATCACTACTTCGGTGCCAGACTCGTACACAGTGACTGACATTCCTAAAACAGAAGCATGACTCATCTGAGAACACGACACTGTGTCATTCCACCATCCATGTGGCTCTATCTCGAAACCATTGCAAACGGATGCGTCTATGCTATGCTATTGGGCCAATGGCAGTCTTCTTAACGGGCGCCATGAGTGCAGGTCGCCGGCGACCAATCGGCGGATAATGGTTCTGGTCAATATGGAAGCATCAAGGGTGTCCTGCACATGCTGCAAAAGGGCGACGAAAGTGGCTTGCGGGACCGGTAGATGCGTCGGTCCACGCGTGTTGACGTCGCTCTGGTCGTACCGGCACACCTCAAACGTGTCACATTCCCTTGTTCCAATTCCAACCATCTTCGCCACAGCCGGTGCACCGTGGAGGTGGCTGTCTGCTGAGATTTGACGTATGAACCAACTTGCCCTTCTGAGTCCGATCACCATACCCCTCGTGAAATCTCGGCAGGGACCTGCATTCTCTGCTACTACACGTTTCCTCAGAGACAAAAAAAATTGCAAAATTATTTCTCTAGCGGACAGAGCGGCACGGCTATTACCGATTCTGTAGGTTCCTTCTCTTATATATCACTCAACGTGCGCGGAGCAGCTGCGCATTTCATATCATTGACATAACTCGGTGAGCTACGTCTACCCTGCAATTTGCATATTTTTCTGCCCACTCCTTCTTGATGTCTCAATTTCACTGTCACGTAGTGTATATTAAGTTTTAACTTTTTTGAGTAAATAGAAAATACATTAGTATTTTTTCCATTTTATGAAATTTTCACTTTTATATCTCTTTAGGACAAAATGACAAACTAGTTGGGACATGGACTTCAAAACTGGATTGTCTTGGTCAAACCAAGACACTTAATAACTTTTATAATGCATAACTTTTTTTTTACAGAAAACATAAATTATATTATTAACTGAGTGAAATTCTCAGTTTCATAACTGATTTGGATGTTGTTGTTTTTTTCGGTTTGTTTATTTATTTTTTAATTTGTTGTTATTATATATATATATATAAAGATATATATATATATATAATGCATGGTTTTACAGCTTTAAATTTACTTGTAGCATTCCAACAGTTACTTCAAAAACGGCATTAGTATTTTTTGTTTGTTTGTTTGTTTTTCATATATTACAAGAATTTTTTTGTAAAATCGGTATCGTCGGTTCAAAATGATTACAATTATAGCATGTTACACTTCATTTTAAAGAGCTTGAAAAAATATTTCGATTGATACCATACTTGGCAAGGTATCCCTCGAGGGGACCTAGTGACGTCACAAACACAAAAATTGTAGCGCGGCTGTTTTTCACAACGATTCAAACTATTAAGTCTCGTGATCATTGAGCCATAAATGACACATTTTATGAACGATGATAGCAAAGTTTTTCCTATGCTGCCATGTTAAGTTTCACTCAAATAAAAAAAAAATTCCATCTAGTTTCAGATTTTTCTATAACAAATCCGGATATAAAGTTTCCTGAAAATCCATTAATATTTGTGGCAGCTATCTTGCACACAAGAAATCGACCACAGACAGACAGACTGGCATCACTCCGAAAATAGTTAAAACGTGCTCAGGAGCTCCTGAAACATATATTGGCATCAAAATCTGGATTTCGAAAACAATACTTTCTCTATACTGTACAGGATGTCCCAAAAAGATTGAAACGCACTTTAATTCTTTATCTGTTGGAAATAAGTGGGCAATGTAAATTGCAAAAATGTTGAAAGTAAGGTAGGTAATAAGACTACGTTATTGAAATAGTCCTTCCATTAATTTTCAAAAAGTTACACTTTTTAACTTTTTATACGACCCCCTTAGACAAATTGGGTCAATCAGAAAATTTTCATTTTTAATGCAACAAGATCATTAAAAAAACCCGCATATCTTTACCTTTAAAATTGAGCGAGTTATATTTAATTTAAAATTGAACATTGTGAATGGGGACCCTATATCAAATTAGAAATGTAAATTTGTGACATATCACAACCAAGAATGATCAATCATGCATAAAGCATTCATTATGAAATACTCTCCAACTTCAATGCAATTTTATTTAAACATCTCTAAAATGCGATACATTCCTCGCTAATATTTTTTAAATTATCACAATACTACATTAACTTATTATATTTGAAAACTTAAAACTTCATTGAAAAACAATGAACTTCATTCAAATGACGGCATTGAAATACAAATTGCCTGGTTTAAATATCTCTAAAATGCGATACATTCTTCGGTAATATTTTTTAAATTATCATAATGCTACAATAATTTATTATATTTGAAAACTTCATCGAAAACTAATGAACTTTATTCAAATGATGTCATCGAAATGTAAATCGCCTAGCTCTCTATAAAAGCAACATTTCATTCATAAACTTTTTTCCAATCCTTGTATTCATCACAATACTATAATAATTTATTTTATTTAAAAACTTAAAACCATGGAGGTACAAGTAATTTAACTCTTGCATAAAACTTCATCGAAGAAATCGTCTTCTCTGTGTAAAATCAATGAATTCATATCAGCTATATAGCAGACTCCATGAGCTACATAATTTTGCGTTAAAGAGATTCAGCAATTCTTATACAACTCATTCCACATCTTTTGGTGTTTACATTCCCTACAGGTGAAAATTAGGCTTCGTTGTAGAAATAATCAAAGTTTGATGATCATTTATACTCAGATATATTGTAAATGCGTTGTTTCAGTATGTAGATGCACAGAATTTAAGTAAAAATAAAGCGGTTTTAGGACGGATACAACACTAAATATGAATTAAAAAGAACTTTAAAAATCATGATTTTGACACAAGATGGATGCTATATTTTGTTTTGAAGTGGGTCACATGATCTCTTCATTTAATGGTCACGTAATCGCTTCATATAAAAGGTGTAATTATTATTTCAATTTTTATTTTAAAAATTACTGAATATATTTTACTAAAAAAAATTTTATACATTTTATGGGATAATTTGAATATTTCCTAAAACTTTCGAAGCAATTTGTGAATTTTAAATGCGCTTAAAAAATGTTTGAAAAATTAGGTCCCATGGGGTTCAATGTATTTCATTTTTTCAACCCGGGATCAATCCAAAATTAATTGGGTGATATTATTCATTTATATTCCCATAGATCCCACAGACCGTCTGTACAACATACTTAAATATCATTTTGATAAAGTCATTTTTACGGCAGTTATCGTGCTAACGGACAGAAAGACATACAGACAGACAGAATGAACAAAATTATAAACACTTTTCAACTATGTTGTAAAGTGTTAAAAAGATAAAACTGGATGATTCAATATAGGAGCCAATTTTGCGAATTCCGCGTATGCTCACGATGCAATCACGGATTCTTAAGTACTTTTCAATAACTAAATACTTTTAAGTACTTTTTTTATCTAAACAATTTCCATCGCAATTTGTTTATGATCCTTATTTTCACTGTTGAAACAGCCTTTCACATGGTACAGAAAAGTGTTATAACTCAGATTTTTTCCTTTATCATAATTCAGTTGATTTTAAAGATACAGATATGCGGTTTTTAACACTTTACAACCTAGTTGAAAAGTGTTTATGACTTTGTTCATTCTATCTGTCTGTCTATCTGTCTGCCCGTTAGCACCATAACTGCCGTAAAAATGACTTTATCAAAATGAAATTTTAGTATGTTGTTCAGACGGTCTGTGGTACCTATGAGAATATAAATGAATAATATCACTCCATTAGTTTTGGATTGAATCCGGGTTGAAAAAATGAAATACATTTAACCCTGACCTAATTTTTCAAACATATTTTAAGCGAATTTAAAATTCAAAAATTGCTTCGAAAGTTTTAGAAAATATTCTATCCCATAAAATATGTAAAAAAATTTCAACAAAATATATTCAGTAGTTTTTTTAATAAAAATTAAACTAATAATTACACCCTTTATATGAAGAGATTACGTGACCATTATATGAAGAGATCACGGGACCCACTACAATATAAAATATGGCATCCATCGTGTGTCAAAATCGTGATTTTTAAAGTTCTATTTCTAATTCATATTTAGTGTTGTATTCGTCCTAAAACCGCTTTATTTTTGCTTAAATTATGTGCATCTACATACTGAAACAATGCATTTACAATATATTTGAGTGTAAATGATCATCCAATTGAATATTTCTACAACGAAGCCTGATTTTCACTTATGGAGAATGTAAATACCAAAAGATGTGGATTGAGTTGTATAAGAATTGCTGCATTTCTTTAACGCAAAATTATTTAGCTTATAGAGTCTGCAATATAGCTGATATGAAGGAAATATTCATGGATTTTTCACAAAGAAGCAGACGATTTTTTCGATGAAGTTTTAAGCATAGAGTTTAATTACTTGTACCTCCATGGTCTTAAATTTTTAAATTAAATATATTATTATAGTATTGTGATGAATAGAAAAAAGTTAATGAATGAAATGCCGCTTTTATGAGCCAGGCGTGTTATATATCGATGATGTCATTTGAATAAATTTCATTTGTTTCCGATGAAGTTTTCAAATATAATAAATTATTGTAGTATTATGATAATTTTAAAAATATTACCGAGGAATGTATCGCATTTTAGAGATGTTTAAACCAGGCAATTTATATTTCAATGCCGTCATTTGAATGAAGTTCATTGTTTTTCAATGAAGTTTTAAGTTTTCAAATATAATAAGTTAATGTAGTATTGTGATAATTTTAAAAATATTACCGAGGAATATATCGCATATTAGAGATGTTTAAATAAAATTGCATTGAAGTTGGAAAGTGTTTCATAATCAATGCTTTATGCATGATTGATCTTTCTTGTTTTTTAATGATCTTGCATTAAAAATAAAAATTTTCTGATTGACCCAATTTGTCTAAGGGGGTCGTATAAAAATTTAAAAAGTGTAACTTTCTGAAAATTAATGGAAAGACTATTTCATTAACGTAGTCTTATTTCCTTCTTTACTTTCAACATTTTTGCAATTTACATTGCCCACTTATCTCTAACAGGTAAAGAATTAAAGCGCGTATCAATCTTTTTAGGACACCCTGTATTATATAGTATGATAAACTAAAAATATGAAATGCACACAGAAAATTAAAATAAATATTTTTGATGCAATTAATATACATATTGCAGAATAAGGTTCTGTATTACAGAACACGGGCTTCGCGCCATGCATTCGCCTTGGACCTCGCGGACTCTAGCGCCGGGTCAGCTTCTGATTAAAATTACACCAAAACTCGCAGTGAATTCTCGAAAACCAAACAACATTTTAAGAGGGGCGGGATAGCCCAGATTAAGACATAAGATTGACGCTACTGTCCAAATTAAGGCTCCTCTATATACGAGCTGACTCATCAAGCATATTGAAGCCCACCCTAGCTGGAAGCGCAGACCATTAGCATTAGCTCTATTCGTATTTTCACTTTATGAAGTATAATTGAAATAATTATGAGTGGTTGTTCTGCACCGATCTGATCTAATCATTCTAGAAAGGGTTTTAGGCTATTTCGCTTTCCTTGAAACGAAGAAAGAAGAAAACAATGGCTGATAAATAATTGGATACCCGGTAATGGAACACACTTGTGCGAGCTAAGTTGTACAATATTCTAATTGAAACTTCTTTTTTTATATAAAGTATTTATTTTAAACACTTGTTTTATAATTTCCGTAACTGTAGTATGGAACCCTATGGGCTTCAATATGCTTGATAAGTCAGCCTGTAGTAGAGGAGCTCTAGTCCAAACTATCTCCCTGTCTACTCTGAGTACGGACATGTCCGAAAATCCTTCCAAGAAGTTGGTAGCAGGGGAAGGAGGATACGGTCCCTGTGATTGTCACCCCCATTAAGTTTCAGTCTAAAATTTGCAGATTGACGATAGCATACACGAGTATTGTATTATTTTATGCTATACTATAGCAAAACAAGTAGTACCTGGCATTGACTGTATTCAAAATGCAAACTTCTGCTCAGTGGCTGATTAATTCTGATCTTATTGGCACAGTTCCGGCCGTCCAAATAGATACCTTACACTTTCAGGTAGATCGATAAGAAAGAAGAAAGATAACCCGCTTAGAACAAAACATACTAGCATGAGCCATTCTTGATATATTTTACGTTTTTTAAATAAATTTATAAAAATACATAAAACTAAAACTGTGATAACTGTTGTGAAATATGTTCCTTTTCAATATGCAATATTATGTGACAACTGTGTTAGCATCATTCTGGTAGGTCTAAATCGTTTCATTCATGAGATAAGACACTTATTTGCAATAGTTTCGTATTTTTACATCAAACAATTCGTCAAATGCAATTTATTTGTTTGTCTGTCTGTCTGTAATGCTTGTCGATAAATTAACTATATATCGTCAACTGGATATTTTATTTAAAATGTTGCCAAATTGGCAAAAATGACCCTAAACTAATTAAAATGACGCCAAATTGTTGAATATTCAATATCTAGGAAAATGAAGTTTAATTTATTTCATACTTCTTGTTCCTTTGGGGAAATTAATTTTCTTGATTTAAGATATATTGAGTTTCACGGTTATAATCGTTTCAGATACAAATCATATTGCTTAGTGGATATTAGCAATATTTCTAATTGTCAAGTTATATTTACGAAAAAATAAAAGTTAATTTGGTTAAGCTGTGGAGGACGCAAAGTCATTAACAAGTCTTTTCTATACTATAAGCATGGGCGCCCATAGCACTTTCTCCAGGAGGCAAACTCAAGAATAATATGTACAATATCGGCTACCTTGATTCCCACATTTGGCACCTTGAATGTCCAGGGCAGCGGGAGTGCCTCCGTGCCCTTCCCTATGGGCGATCATTGGAAAGGCTCCTTGCTTATACTATTAACCTCAGAACAGAACCAAACGGAGCCGAAGTTTCTATTTCCCCAGGGGTGGAAAAATAGAGTCTTTCCAGACCCCACAAAAGTCTCCGTGAAGTCTGAAGCTTTGCACACTTATAGTCATGAACGCCAATATGGACGTTCGAAGTCACAAATGTAGGTATCTAGCTAGTTGATAGTCTACGTTTCATCCTTGAGTTTACCTCCGCTGGAATAAGTTCTATTGCCGCCCTTGCCATGGGTGCCCATTGAGGACCATTAGGGCGTACTTGCCCTCCCGTGGACGTTCAAAATCACTAATGCAGGTATCAAACT
Organism: Amaurobius ferox; assembly: GCA_951213105.1. Taxonomy (NCBI): domain Eukaryota; kingdom Metazoa; phylum Arthropoda; class Arachnida; order Araneae; family Amaurobiidae; genus Amaurobius; species Amaurobius ferox. The sequence goes on along the minus strand of OX578145.1, from coordinate 107,668,560 downwards.
AGTCGATATTGTACGTCTCATCCATGAGTTTGCTCTCTGGAAAATGTTCTATGGGCGCCCATAGCCTATAGGGGAGCGCGAGGGGGCACTTTCCCATCCCTGGACGTTCAAGGTCAGAAATGTAGGTATTAAGGTAGTGGATATTTACTTCTCGTCCTTGTGTTTGGCCATCACAGAAATGAGGTTTATGGACGCCCTTGAATCCTACTGTTACGAATCAAGGTCGACCTCTCCTGCAGTTACCACACTATATTTTGACCGTACTATATTTTTGACACTCTCTTTCTTTTTGACCCATGTTCTAATCACATTAATTACATAATGATCTACCTAATTCCAATTTTTTCAGAATTCAGCTACATATAAAATTTCGTGAGTGTACGTACTCTCTCTGTTTTAAAATCTCTAATTTCGAATAATGTTTTAATCCCATTTATTACAAAATATTCTACCTGTTACTAATTTTCTACAGAATGCATCTACATATAAATTGTCATAGTGAAACGTGCATTTGCACCTCACAGATACGCATACACTGATGAAAATATTTCCAGAAATGTTCGAAATGTGTTCATGATGTCTTTAAATGCACCTTTTCGTCAAAATGTCGAATTAAAAATTATCCGTGAACTCCCTTTATACAATAGCAATAGAAAATAATAAAATTATTCTTTAATTTAGTCAATATTGAATTAATTTAATTCTAATTTAAGAAATAATTCATTTAAAACGCGTATCTATATTGGTTAATTGTAAATTACATATCCGCTTCTTTAATTTAGTCAATATTGAATTAATTTAACTCTAATCTAAGAGATAATACATTTAAAAAGTGCCTATATTACTAAATTGTAAGTTATAAATCCTATAAAAAGAGAAACAAAATTGCAGGAGTTTCTAAGCATTCTCTTGATATGAGAGAGAAAATTCTCCTTCGTTAGTAAATAAGAAAGGGGCGTTCTGCAGCAAATCGGTGCAGATGCCATGATGAGAAAGAGGAAGTATGACGCAGAGAGGAAGAAGTGTTATGAAATGAGTGTGGATTGTGTTATCAGTTTGAACATTGAAAGCCAGCTTGACCTTTGTACTGAGGAGATGATGACCTTCAGTGGGTGTCGCAAGGAGGGATCTTTTGGCCAAGTGAGTTAAATTTTGATCGGATTGCGCAATGAAGTAACTGATAACAGGAGCGCTGTGGACGACGACCTTCTCCCTCGGCGGTCAGTGACGTACTGACGATCATTATCAGTTGTGGCACAGAATACTATATTCAGAAGGTTCACTCCCATAGGAACTCATGGCAACATCTTTAGCATGGGATTTCGCATAGACACTAGCGTTCGAGGAGCCAACCATCGCAGCCATGACGTAAGAAAAGCTCGGCTGCTAGATTTGGCGACTATCGCTCGATTGGCGATTATATGTTATTGCGACTAAAAAAAATTACGGAACTGTACTTTTATAATTTTTAAACTATAAACATGATCAGCATCTAAAAATACTTTTATCTGTAATATATTTATTAGTTTAAGTAAATTTAAATAAATAAACATAGATATATATTTAATTCCTGTAATCATAAACTAAATAAAAAATTGACGCATTGCATCACTATAAATCATAATGCTTCAAACATTACATGCTAACATACCCAAAAGACTGAAATATTATATAATATTTTCAACCTAAAATGTATACTAGCGTGTTGATTGTTAAATTGCTTAGTTCTTAATTTATTCTGGGATGCTGATAATATATATATATATATACAGTAATATCCCTATAATAAATAACAAATTTACATAAATGCACAATCAAAGATGTCGAACTCAATCGTTAATTACAAAGGGGGGGGGGATATTTTCCATACTACGTCAGGTTGTAAAAAGCATATAAAATATATATATTTCTTATGATGAATACGTACATAGGATGAAAAAATCTGATGTGAGCAGCGCATGACTTTCCTTATATAATGCAATGAATTTACTCATTTTACAGTAAAAAAATAGATAATTTTTATAGTAGTTATTTAAATTCTTTCCAAGATATTGAATTTTCGTCAATGAGTCGTCATTTTTCTTGTCGTCATCATCAATGAGTCCTCATTGATTTAGCGTCATTTTTATCCATTTGGCGAGTTTTGGACGATTTTCCATTTGGCGATGAAACGAGCTATATCCACGAGAATGATGTCACCAAATTTATCGCATGGTATTACATATGAAAAGTGAACATGTATCTCAATAGGAAATATTTCTTTTTTATTTTATATGACTTTTTGATAATTTTTTTGAAAAATGTGCAATATCTCGAGAACGGTTCATGTTAGCGTTCTAAAATTTATATCAATCGTTTTCTAATGAAACATTACATAAGAAATCTCTATTTGCGTAACTTTATTAGCGGTTTTGATTTTTTTGACGATTTTTTTCAATATTTCACTCGAAAATTTAAGGGGTTCTGAACATTCGATTACGTATGAAAACAGTAGGCTTCCAATGTTTACGGATTGTAATTTTTGTACCAAATTTCGTTCGAATCGGTCCATTCGTTCGTCAGTTATCGCCTCCACAGACTCACTGACACACACACACACACATACTTTCACACACACACACACACACACAAACATCACTTCAAAAATATTTGATTCGTGATCATGCATGCTTAAAATGTGCTCTCCCGTCGAAAACTCGAATTCTAATTTTCGACCCCGTCACAATACTTTCCTTATACATTATGTATATAAGGAAAGTAATATGGGATGGATAACAAATAATCTTTTTATTTAAATAGCAAGAAAGATCAATCATGCATAAAGCATTGATTATGAAACACTTTCCAACTTCAATGCAATTTTATTTTAACATCTCTAAAATGCAATACATTCTCCGTTAATAAATTTTTAAAATTATCACAATACTACATTAATTTATTATATTTGAAAACTTAAAATTTCATTGAAAAAAATGAACTTCATTCAAATGACGGCATTGAAATACAAATTGCCTGGTTTACACATCTCTAAAATGCTATACATTCCTCGGTAATATTTTTTAAATTATCATAATACTACAATAATTTATTATATTTGAAAACTTCATAAAAAAGAAATGAACTTTATTCAAATGACGTCATTTAAATATAAATCGCCTGGCTCTCTCTATAAAAGCAACATTTCATTCATAAACTTTTTTCCAATTCTTTCATTCATCACAATACTATAATAATTTATTTTATTTAAAAACTTAAAACCATGGAGGTACAAGTAATTTAACTCTATACTTAAACTTCATCGAAGAAATCGTCTTCTTCTCTGTGTAAAATCAATGAATGTTTCATTCATATTAGCTATATAGCAGACTCCATGAGCTAAATAATTTTGCGTTAAAGAAATTCAGCAATTCTTATACAGCTCATTCTACATCTTTTAGTGTACATTTTCCATAAGTGAAAATTAGGCTTCGTTGTAGAAATAATCAAAATTTGATGATCATTTAAACTCAAATATATTGTAAATGCGTTGTTTCAGTATGTAGATGCACAGAATTTAAGCAAAATAAAGCGGTATTAGGACGGATGCAACACTAAATAGGAATTAAAAAGAACTTAAAAAATCACGATTTTGACACAAGATGGATGCCATATTTTATTTTGAAGTGGACCACGTGATCTCTTCATATAATGGTCACGTGATCTTTTCATATAAAGGGTGTGATTATTATTTTAATTTTTAATTAAAAACTACTGAATATATTTTGCTAAATTTTTTTTATATATTTTATGGGATAATTTGAATATTTCCTAAGACTTTCGAAGCAATTTGTGAATTTTAAATTCTCTTAAAAAATGTTTGAAAAATTAGATCCCATAGGGTTCAATGTATTTCATTTTTTCAACCCGGGTTCAATCCAAAATTAATTGGGTGATATTATTCATTTATATTCCCATAGGTCCCACAGACCGTCTGAACAACATACTAAAATTTCATTTTAATAAAGTCATTTTTATGCCAGTTATCGTGCTAACGGACAGACAGACAAACAGAATGAACTAAGTCATAAACACTTTTCGACTATGTTGTAAAGTGTTAACAAGAAAAATCAATCATGCATAAAGCATTGATTATGAAACACTTTCCAACTTCAATGCAATTTTATTTAAACATCTCAAAAATGCGATACATTCTCCGTTAATAAATTTTTAAAATTATCACAATACTACATTAATTTATTATATTTGAAAACTTAAAACTTCATCGAAAAAATGAACTTCCTTCAAATAATGCCGGCATTGAAATATAAATTGGGTGGTTTAAACATCTCTAAAATGCGATACATTCCTCGGTAATACTTTTAAAATTTCTTCTAAAATTTCAATTGTAGTTTTGACAAACATTAGAGATGTGTTTTAAGTCTGATTTCATTCAAGTGGAAATCCAGCGATTGCAAATACATGACTGAAACCTTATATTTCCATAGACACCCCTGAAATTCGTGGATCTTATTTTGAAAAATCTGTTCTGAAAAAAATATATATATTTGCATATGCATATGAATACATATGCTGTGTTTACCCAAACCCCATATGAACGAATAATTAAATAATATTATTGAATCTAAGAGACTTTATTTTCCCCCAAACTTACAGTGTACGATTTAATGCAAGAACATCGTTATCAGCTTTTGAATAAATACACTATCTTATCGCCCTGCATCGCTATGACACGAATGATCTTGCGAAAAGGGATTCATACAAGTTGAATACTGTAATTATCTCAGTAGACACTGATTCTTACTTAATTATCATTAAACGTGTAAATTATTAATATTTGCAGCTTTCAGTAAACATCCCCCCCCCCCCCTATGCCTAGGAGTTAAGGACACCCATAGGGAATTTGAATATTTTTTTACAAGAAGACTGAGGTCTTGAAATCATAATAAATGGAATTTACCATATTGTGCAATATATTTAACGAATTTTTCGGGAAACTATTCTATATTTAAATGAAATTTACTAAATTGGACAATACTTGTAAGGGGTGTAAGAAGTGGCGGCTCGCGTATAGGCACTGTGGCACTGCGGGAACGACAGTGCTCTCTCTCCCTCGCAGCCTCGCTTCCTATGTGCGCATGTGCTCAACAGTCAAACATCCCTCTCTCGCTTTCGCAGCCTCGCGTGCAGCTTCCTATGTGCGCATGCGCACATAGGAAGCTGCAAGCGAGGCTGCGAGGGAGAGAGAGCACTGTCGTTCTCGCAGTGCCACAGTGCCTATACACGAGCCGCCACTGGGTGTAAGATCCTAAAATTTCATTATTTTAGTGAATTGTTTGAATTTCATTAGTTTTAATGAATTGCTTGATACTTAGCTAATATTTGCTGAAGTGGTGGGGGATGCGTTTTCGATATTGTTTGGTTCTTAGCGAATGTTTGGAGAACTAGGGGTGTGTTTTTAATGTTATATAAACCCTAAGACTCCTTTAATCTCTTATAATCACTTATGCATAATAATTATAAAAATTCAGAAGTAATTAAAAAATAAGGAGTAATTAAAAAATTAGAACTTAAGAAGGAAGATCTGCTTTGGACTATGACCCCATCTTGTGACCTTTGGACCAATAATGTCATATTAGCTTAGATCTTAGATAAGATAAGAACTGATAAGCTCTCATTTTAGTATTGTAATTAGTGTGTATATCGTTCATTTCTAGTTTGGATGTCGACTGATGAAGACCTCATTCTGTAAGTTATTTTCATGTTTTTGCTAACTATTCTTGTATATTCCGTGCGATGTGGCAAACATATCCCCTAAAGTTATAAAAATATGCAAAATTCTCCTATGTATTTAATGTTACTGTGATTAAAAATTATCAACTTTAACTAAGTTTGGTACATATTTTCATTTTATGATTTCGAAGATGAGTAAAATAATGTAGAAATTCTCCCATGTACATAAAAATTGCGTTTAACACATTCATAATTGCGTTTATCACAATCAGTAATAAAATTCCAAAATGTCATTAATTTATTTTTATTGTAATTTAGTTATTACAGTAAACTTCGGTTGTTCTATACAGCGTAATTCAGTCTATGTAACGCTCTAGGCAAAAATATCACATTTATTGTCCAATATTTAGTTTTAAATTAATTTTTCCCGTTTTGTACTCCGTTTTAGTTTGACATCCGATAATCCGACAGATTTGCTAATCCGGCATTGCTGAAGTCCCGAACATACCAGGTTATTGGAAATTTCCTGTATATTTTATTTTATTTGTAGCCTTGCTAAAATATATGACATTAAAATTTCATTTGCCAATTGTGGTCTCTAGTTTACTGTCTCCCCAAATTATTTTACCATGCTTCGTTACTTCTGGTACCTTTATAAGAACGTAAGAATTCGGTTTTTTTTTATTTTGTTTCACATGAATAGTTGAAGTTAATTGAGATATTCTTTACAAAAAAGAATGAAAACGAAACTAAATGGATTTGATTCCGACACTAACACTAACACACTCCCTCCCAAGGGAGAGATGTAAGCATGAGGCTTGGCACTAAGCCTTTTGCCTCGAGGGAACAAAAGTAATAGAGTAACAGTAAAAACACACAAAACTCTCCCAGCTGTGGGAAGAGAAATACGCTCTAACAGTATTTCAAAGATATAGATCAAAACACACAAAATCCCACGAAAACGTCAAGAACAAGAAAAAACAAAAAAGAACCGGAAACAGTCTATTTGCTGCTCCCGGAACGAGGGTAAGCTTTGACTCTCTCAGCCGCACCTCCACTAACGGGGAAAAGGGGACGAGCACGCTGGTTCACCTTCAAGGGTTCCGAATTGAGAGTAAATTTCACAGTATTCCCCTTTACATTTCCTTCTACTAAACTTTTCGTTATTGTTGCTTTATATTTACTTCCCCATGAGGGGGGGTTGGCTTCTTTAGTTCGAGGTTCGTTCGTCTGGGGGCCTGTTCCAAGGACCAGATTGATATTTCTTTTTTGGTCAGTTATTTTCTCTTTCTTTTCTTTTTCACTTTCAGTTATTACTAATTCATCTTCTGAGCTGCATTCCTCCATGTCACTTTCATTTGCGTTTTTGTTATTAGGTTTTTCATTCTTATCCCTTTTATTGCTATTGTTGTCTAATTCATTCTCACTTGATTTATTTTCTTCTGTATCCCTTTCGGTTTCATTTTTATTTTTTATAGCGTTCACCAAGTCGTCAAGTTTGTTTGCGATTAATCGTATATTCTCATCTAGCCTTGTGAAATGTTGCCAAATCCACTCATCCCGGACCTCTGCAGTCTTTTCCTTTTCCAAGTTTGTCATCACTTCATTTATTTTCTCGATGACTTCTCTGAGTTCAGGCTGCTTTTGTCTACTTTCTCTTTCCTCCTTCCCTACTTCTTCCATTTTTTGCTGCCTTCTACATACTGTGGCATAATCTAATTTTTGATTTACTATTTTTTTTGCTTCGCCATATGAGATGTTCTTATTTTTGATAGTTGTCTGTATTTCCGTTTGTTTTTTAATTTCCTGACATTGTTTGCTTGTCGCCGTGTGCTTTCCTCCACACCGAAAGCATTTTGGGTGTTCCGCTGGGCACTCTGTCGCTTCATGTTGTTCTCCACAGTTATAGCATATTGTGCTTTCACTTCCACATTCATGTTTGTAGGACTCTTTATGAAAGGTGCCGTTTTATATCTCGTATATCCAATGTTTATGTGATTTCTGCTTGTTTTTCCAAGTTCATGTAATAGCACAATTGGTATCTTCTCTGTTCTTTTGGGTTTTGTAAATCTGTTTAGTTCACTCCAATTTATTTCTTGTTCCTTAAGTTCCTCAGATATTTCCTCCAGGCTCACTTCTGGATGTATCTCACGTATTATCCATTTCGTAGTGATAAGCTCTTCCATTATTCTCGTATTTATTGGTACTCCACAGAACTTTTTCTTTTCCAATATTCGGGCAGCACTTTCACTTGTTTTAACAACAACCGCCACGTTGCCATTTCTTGTTGTGAATATATTTTTAATATCCCTATGAATATCCTCTTGTTGCAATTCTTTTTTGCAGAGAATTGGGTGAAACGGGATCTTCCCCTCCGTCCCAGTCAAGATTATTTTCGCTTCCGTCGTTCCATTTCGAAAAGCAATATCCACTTTCTCTCTGTCAGATAGGTTATTTCCTCTCCATAAGCCTGCATCACTGAAAAGTTTACGCCTACTTATCTCCAGCACTTCGTTATTTCCTCCCTCCCGTTTTCCAGCACTAGAAGACGGCTTCGCCATACTCTGCTCTTACAAAATTGAAAGAGCAGAAAACTTTCGACCGACCACCTTCGTGGCCAACCGTCCAAAAAAAACTTTGATTCCGATTGATTGATTGATTGATTGTACACTCTCTCAAGAGTGCAAAAATGGGACTTGGCACTCCGCCTTCTGTCCCAAGGGGAATGGAGATCTAAAAAATGACGACAAAAGGATAGAAGGATTAAAATCTATTAATCTTGGAAAAGAAGAACGAAAGTTCAAAACACAACTCATTTGAAAAATGTTTCATAAGATCAATATAGGAACAACAAATATTATGCTGGGATAAAAACAATAAAAGATTCTTGCGTGCCTCACGATACGTCGGACAAACGAAGAGAAAATGATCAATAGACTCTACACTCTTGCAAATCAGGCAGTTCGGGGTATCCACCAATTTCATTTTATGAAGGATGGGGTTCAAAAACAGAGTATTAGCTCGAACATTCTGAATAATAACTTCATTCTTTCTATTGAGAAAACCTTTACAAAACCACATTTTCCTAGGGTCAATATGAGGGAAGTTTTTCTGATTTCTGTAATTGTACCATTCTTTGCTTCCAAATTCTTTTGCCTTGTTATCCATGCTTTTTTTTATATCTTCACCCGCTATGCCATGGATAGTGTTGTGGAGTTGCGCCTGTTTTGCTACAGTATCTGCCTGTTCATTGATATGTATACCTTTATGTCCGGGTGTCCAGACGAGAATGATGTTTTTCCCGATTGCTTTTTCAACAAGAACTTTGTGAATTTGTAATATAATGCAAGGGGAATCTTTTTTTATGTTTTTAAGGCTTTTAAGAGTGCTGAGGCTATCAGTACAAATTATGTAATTTTCTTCATTGCCAATCCACTCTTCCGCCGCTTTTAAGATGGCAAGTGCTTCAATTGTAAATATGGAGTTGTGGTTTGAGGTTGTATAGCTTCTATTGATTTGAAGACTAGGAACAACAATTCCAATAGAGCTTCCTCGTTCAGTTTTCGATCCATCTGTTCCAATGAAGGTGTATGACTGATGGTTTTCAACAAAATTTTTGAAAAAGGCTTGAATTATTTGATCCGGGATGTTCTTGCTTTGAAATGTCAGTTCATTTGTTAAAATTTTATAGTTGTTATTTTCGGTTGGAGGGGTCCAAATCAGGAGATTTGTTTTATACATCCCCAACTCTTCAAAAATATTTTTCATTTTCCTAGTGATAGGTGCTTTCTCAAATTTCCAATTTCCATAAATTATTGAAGGGGGATTCCAGATGATATCATGTAGAGGGGACCAGCTTCCCAAGTAAACATTTTTTATAAAGAATTTTTTGGTAAGAGTTGCGTGTCTCTCTTGAAGCGGAATAGAATTAGTTTCTGCAAAGAGTATATTAATCGGAGTACATTTAGGAAGTCCCGTAGCTATTCTTAACATGTTATTATAAATAGGATTTATTTTTTTGTACTGAGATTTGCTTGCTGCACTAAAGATCTGGCATCCATATTCGAGCTGGCTTCTGATGGTTGCATTTCCAATTTTTAGAAGATGAATGGTGTTTGCGCCCCACTTTTTTGAGGAGATATATTTAAAACCGTTTAAAGCTTTTGCACTCTTTTGTTTCAGATGATTAAAATGATCCTTCCAAGTAAGGTTTTTGTCAAAGATGATTCCTAACATTTTTATTTTGCTAACTTCTGGTATTAATGTGTTGTTTATTTTAATTTCACAAGGTATCTTCTTTTTTTTATTTGTAAAGTTAATGATTTGGCATTTCTCCGGATTTATTGAAAGTTTCCATTTTTTACACCAGTTATTGCAAATGTTGACTGCATATTGAAGGTTTCTTTTTGCTTCTTTTCTATCTTTGTGTTCACTGTATATTATGATATCGTCGGCATAAATTAGGCACGTTACTTCCTCTGGTATATGCTGGAATAGGTCGTTCATGTATAGCATAAAAAGGAAAGGACTAGTAATACAGCCTTGTGGGAGTCCTTGGTTACAAGGTACCGGGTTTGAAAGTGTATTCCTCCATTTTATTTGGTTAGTTCTTTGATTGAGAAAGTTATGGATCCACAGGCCAGTTCGTCCTAGGATTCCCTTGCCTGCCGCCTTTTTCAGTAGTCCATCTATCCAAATAGAGTCGTATGCTGCCTTCAGGTCAATTGATACACAGAATATATGGTTTTTATTTTTCCTTGCTATGAGAATATCATGTTGTGTTCTTGCTAGAAGTGTAATGCAACTTTTATGAGGTAAAAATCCGTAGTTATTTTTGTGGAAAAGCTTTTTTTTATAATAAGTATCATTGATTAGTCTTTGCAGAATCATTCTTTCTATAATTTTGGCAATGGTAGGCGTAAGGGCGATCGGTCTGTATGCTTTGGTGTCCTTGGGGTCTTTGTGCGGCTTCAGAATTGGAATTATGATCGTATGGGTCCAGTCCGCTGGAATTCTGCCTGTGCTAAAACTAATGTTAGCAATATTCCAAAGTGAAATTAAAATTGCTTCCGGAAGGTTTTTTATTATTTTGATTGTTATTCCATCATGCCCAGGTGTCGAGTCTCTGATACATTTTATTGCTGAATTGAATTCTTCCCATGAAAATTTATTATTGAGGGGAGATTGCACAGTGTCTACAAAACTTATAGGTAAATTCGGGTGATTTTGATTTTTATTATATTGTTGACTGAAAAAATTTGCTTGATCTTTTGCAGAGGTTATCGTTATATTGTTTTTGCTGATATGATTAATACTATGGTATGAAGAGCCGACGCACGTTTTCAGCTGCCTGATTATCTTGTAAATGTTGTTATTCTCAGCTGTCTTCTTGCATGTGCTTGCCCAGTGATTTCTTTTAAGTATTTTTAAGAGATTTTTCAGTTTGTTTTTATATTTCTTATATTCTTCCCAGTCTTCGCAGTTTGTGTGTTTTTTTGCCTTATTGAGGTGTTTTCTCATTTTGGCGCGAAGGAAGTTGCATTTTATGTTCCACCAAGGGACTCTCGGAACCGGAATTTCCTGAACCGATTTGCTGGAGCTTATTGCATTTTTTACGATCTTGCAGAAATTTTCTGGTTCTTTAAGTTCTTCCTCACATTTCGTAGTTTCTTCATGAAAGATTTGCCAATTAAAGTTAACTCTGCAGTATGTTTCTGTTCCAAAGGCTTGATTAAAAACTATTTTGATCGGGAAGTGATCACTGCCTAAATTGTCTGGGAGTACGTTCCATACGATGTCCGAAGCAAGATCGGGAGAGCAAAGAGTCAGGTCGAGGGCCGACAAGGAGCCATTCCCATCAATCCGAGTTCCCGTTCTGTGGTTTAAGAGAAATAATTGATGATTTTGCATCCAATTCAAAAGTTTTTCTCCACTGTTATTAGTCGAAAATCCCCAGTTCCTGTGCGACGCATTGAAATCGCCTGCGATTAAGTAGTTTGTGTTGTTCTTTATCATGATCTCATTAAGCATGTTGTTATTCCTAATACCTCTTCTACAGTAAACGTTAAAAATGTTAAATTTATGGTTCTGCTTGTGAATTTCCATTTCTTGAAGTTCGATGTCAGGTAGTATCTTCTGCTTGATAATCTTCGCACTCATATTTTTTTTTATTGCTATAAGAAGACCACCTCCTCTACTGTGATCCGGCCGATCGAATCTAAAAATTTCTTTATCTTTAAGAGAAAACGGGTGGTGAGATTTTAGGAAAGTTTCTTGAATGATAAGGATGTCAGCCTGGCGGAAAGTCATGGAAAAATTGAGGTCCGGCCGGCGCTTTTTAGCGCCACATATATTCCATTGAATTATGGATAGAGCAGAGAACACAAACAGGAGAGGGAAATAAAACACCAGGCAAAAACAGAAAACACCATTACATTTCCATTTTTCCACCTTGACTTTTATATCTGTTCTCTTGGTCATTTTCTTCGTGTTTCTTTTTGTTATTATTATATTTAATGGGAGATTGATTGTTAGTTCTTTTATTATTTTGTTGACTTTTTCCTTTTTGTTTTTCATTACTTATTTTAGTTTCGGTCCCTATTGTTTGTTCATTTCTAATATTTTGCTGCTCAATGCTTTCTTCTTTTCCTTGGCTCTTACTTATTGTTTCATTTTCCTTGGTTTCTGGATGTATATTTTGTCTTTCTATAAGTTGTTGTATTATACTTGTTTGAGTTTTTATTATTTGTTGCATCTCTTCTATCATAGGTTTCATCGTCGTTACCACTACATTTGCTATAGTTTATATTGTTTCCATCGGGATTTCTAGGTGGGCCATCTCATTCGGTGTCATGTTTTCTATTTGTCTCGATTTGGTTTTAACCTTCTCTGCATATGATGCGTTCATTTTGTTTCTTGCCTCTCTGTATGTTATTTTGCCTTCTCTCTTTAATTTTAGTATGCTTATTTCTTTTTGTTTAGTTTCACAGTTTTCGAAGTCTGCTGAATGATTCTGTTTGCAGTTGCGACATTTTAGTTCAGTATTACTAGGGCATTCTCTCTCTTCGTGGTTTCCTGCACATCTCTTACATATTATTTGTGACCTGCAGCTGTTACTTCCATGTCCGAACATCCAACATTTTCTACATTGTCTGGGTTTTTCCATAAATTCTTTTATGTAGTGTATTTGTAATCCTATGTGAACTTTCTCCGGGATATTCTGTCTTGTGTTTGGGGTCCGAAACTTTATGGTTTTTAGAGGTAGTATTTCATTTTCAATTTTTTTTTTGAATCTACAAATTTCGAATACTTCTATATTTTGATCTTTTAGTTCTTGTGTTATCTCCTCCAGGGTAATATCAGTTTCAATGTTGCTGATCCCAAAATCCGATAGAATGTTATCGTAACTTAACTTTACAGTTATTGGGATATCTTGTATGCTTTTTATTTCCATGATCTCCAGAGCCGTTTTCTTTGTGTAAGCTGTCAGGACTATGTTTCCTGCTCTAGTTTTGTAGGGAGGAGAAGCCTCCGAGGGGACCGACAGGTTACTGATGATATTATTTCTAAGAACAAACGGGTTACCCGCCCGCAAAGGGGACGAGGGAAACAAGAAAAAGGTAAAGGAACGACATTCCAATTCACTAGCACATTCTATCAGACCATACAAATCCAACGCAAAAAGAGCATCGTTCCACCCCGAAGGGGGGACGGTTCCCGTCATTTGCAAACCAACCACGCACCTAAGAAGTATCAACACCAAAAACAACCGGGGAGAAAGCGAAAAAACCACTTACCGCCGAAAAACCCGAAAGAAGAGGAATAGGAAAGACACTACCTGAACTCTACCTCAGCAGCACAAAATACAACAGAATTATACCCAAGAAGAAAAGCAGCCAGAATTCCCCACTGAGACAGCGCGCAAGCACCACCCTCGAGGTCCACCAGCCGAAAAAAAACCTTTGATTCCGAAACAATAAGCAGACGGTAAAAGATACGGTTACGATTAGATTTCATGAAATAAATTGAAATCAGAGGCAATTTTTTCTGGGAAAACTATTATTTTTTTATTTATTGTAATGCTTTAATAGAATTTCAGCTTTTCATTTGGAAAACAGAAATATATTACACATAACATGTCAACAAACTTCATCAATAATCGATTCAATTGTTGATGTTGACTGAACTCTAATGTTGACTAGAGACTTGAAACTTGAAAGTTCACAAGCCCAAAACGCCCATCTCTATTTGCGTTGGCAGTACGAAAAGAGATCTTTGTAAAACTATAATTTATTCACTACTACTGTTGATAATGCAAAGAAATATTAGTAATCTTCGGCTTACAATAGTAATTAAGTACGCATTTGACCTGTTTTCCATACTGTGATTCAAATTTATGTCGCTTAGAAAATGTGCTTATATATATTTATGATTTTCACAACTATATGTGAGCTTAATCTTATTTGTTACAAAATAAACAACTTATTTGTCTCATTCATAATTTTAAGATATTGCACAATTTAGTATTATATCTATAGATATACATGTAATGAGTAAGAGCTCATTGAAATGTCGATTTTTCGCAATTCTATTCATTCCTTTTGTAATAATGTGACTTTGTACATTTTGGACTTCTTATGACAGATAAACTGTAACGTATATGATATAATGTATTAAAAATATAGTTGGTTGCTTACTATAATTGTATTGTAAGCATTGCATTTAAGTATATGTTTGATCTTTTAAATCATGAGATCAAACTGTGGTTCAAAATTAATATATGCTTGAGTCCAGGAATGGAACATTTGACTATACATTACGTATAATACTAATAAAATGTATAAAACATGTATAATATGCATAAAGCCTTTCACGTAAAATATCAATAGAATAAATTTTTTTTTAGAGTTTCAAATTTTGTTTTTACTTAAAATGTAATAAATATCATTGTGCAGGCAGGCCTAAGAGGGTTTTTTTTTTTCAGTCTCTAAAAGTTTCTCTTTTTTTTATATGAGTCAACAATATCTCATTTTTTGGGGATAAATTTGTAAAAAAATAAACCGTTTTGTGTCTTTTTTTACATCCATGGGATAGGAATAATTCTAAACTTTTGTAAAACCTGAAAAAACTTATGTTTCCAATCTTTTTCATGTTATAAATTTTTGAAGCGCCTCTCTCCAAGCAGGATCAAACCCCCTATCCCTAACTACTTTTTCTAAGTTAGACTAATAAAAAGGATAATACATAAAATATATAATAAATAAAAATGCCTCCATTTGGTTTTCTATTATTATTTACTTTAAATTCCTCATTTTTATTATATTAGACTATTAAGTATTTAATTTACCATAAAAATGCACATTTTTTTTAAATGTATAAAACTGGCACATATAATATGTATTATACAGTATTATATACATTTATAAAATGTTTTATACATTTTATGTGTTATATGTGCCATCCGTACTTGAGGCATGATCAAAAATCCACTATCTTGAAGACATTTCATGACTTAAAACTTTAATAATTCCAAATTTTTAATAAGTTGAAGTAAAAAAAAAATCAAAGTATATTGCTAATAAAAACCATATTCTTAATAAGATGAATTTTGACTCAAATAATTTGACCATTAAAAAGTTTTCCTGTGATTCTTGTAATATTTTGTTTGTTTTTCATACTGTATTTCCTGGAATCCCTTTTATAAAACCTTGTTTTTCAAAACAACCGTTGTTTGTGTTATGAGCAATTCTACTTTTTTACAGTTTTATAGTCATGATTGTATGCCTGTTCTTTTATATCTTAATGCAAGTTTTCTATAGTTGTGTACCTGGAATAATTACCTTAAATTTTTGATAATTTGAGTTTTTGAGGACTTAAATTTTCTCCTTCACCCTTGGTTTATTGAGTTTGATTGTAAACTGGGGCCTACTGGTCATAAAACTGTTTGATGAAATCACTGGGTAAAGCTGACTGGGGGCCAGTTAAAGGACAATTTTTTTTACTTATTTTCACTTTATTAGTCTGAATTAATGGCAATACCTGGGCTGGTTAAGTTTCAAAATAACCTAGCATATTTTATGGTTTGTTCCTGATTATAAGTATGATTTTTTTTACATCAGAATCTTCAAAATCATTGGTAGTTTCACATAGTATATATATTTATAGTTTATTACTAAATATAAATGATAATTTTTAACAAAGTTAGTACTGGAAACTTCTCTTCATCAACTTAAAAGCTGCATTGTTACAAATTGAAGAGCTAGGAGTTTTAGATTTATGGTGCTGAAGCCTTTATAGTCTTTATAATTTCAGTTGCAATATGTAATACCAACATACATTTGAAAAATTGCTTTGAGTACTTAGCACTGCCAAGCTATCTTACCTCTGACAATGTTCAAAGGGCAAAGGAAATGTGTAAGATTTAATTTAGTGTACAGGGTATCCCAAAAAGATTGAAACATGCTTTAATTCTTTACCTGTTGGAGATAAGTGGGCAATTTAAATTGCAAAAATGTTGAAAGTAAGGTAGGAAATAAGACTACGTTAATGAAATAGTCCTTCCATTAATTTTCAAAAATTTACACTTTTTTAATTTTTATACGACCTCTTAGACAAATTTGGTCAATCAGAAAATTTTTATTTTTAATGCAACAGGATCATTAAAGAAACCTGCATATCTGTATCTTTAAAATCAACTGAATTATGATAAAGGAAAAAATCTGACTTATGCCACTTTTCCGTACCATGTGAAAGGCTGGGCTGTTTCATCAGTGAAAATAGGGATCATAAACAAATTGATGATGGAAATTGTTTAGATCAAAAATACATTAATATGTGTCAACATTTTTTATCACAAATGCATCTAAATAAAGCATTACACAAACAGAGATCATATAAAGCAGTGGTACTCACTACCTGGTTGGGGCACATAATTAAAATATGCATATATTGATAGAAGACCACTGATATAAAGGGACAAATTTCATTACAAATTCTAGAAATACAATTCACAAAGCATTCTCAAAATGTTTTCCTTCAACTCCAACACATAACTGAGCTCTTCTAATAATGCTTCTGTAAATATTTTGAAGTTCTTCACCACTAGTATTGTTGCAAGCATCAATTATCTTTTGTTTAAGGTCAATTGCATTTAGTGGGCCAGTATTATAAACTAGTGTTCAACGATGACCCCATAAGTAAATATCAAGAGGGGTTAAATCCGGGGATCTGGGGGCCATTCTGTGGCTCCTTTTAAACCAATCCACTGTTTATCAAAGTTTTGGTTGAGCCAGTTTGTCACAATTATAACCTGGTGTGCAGGCATGCCATCTTGTTGATAATATATGTTTTTTAGAAGCGATAATGTTGTTGTCTCCATAAAATCCACCATTACAGTACTGTTTAAAATAAGCTGCATGTATTTTTCAGCTGTAAGAGTCCCTTCATAAAGCACAGGATCAATCAGTTTTCCATTCCAAATTCCGCAACATACAGACACAAAACTTTCTCTTGTAATGTATTTCACAGACAAAATATTGTTTCGTATTATCCCAATAATGATCGTTGTGAGTATTGATTGCTCCATCTTCCGTAAACAATCATTCATCAGTCCACAGGATGGCCTTAACAAAGTTCGAATTAATGTCTTGTTGGATTAACAACCAGTTGCAGAATGCTACACATCGGTCAAAATTGGAGGGATGAAGTGCTTGAAGTCCATGAATACAAAATGGATGCCAATGGTATTTTCCAAGTGTTCTAGCAATTGACATCCTGGGTAGCCCCAAAGTTTCGCTTGCTTTTTGAATGCTTGTTCGTGGGTTGAAAGATAAATATGCGATGATGGCTGTTTCTTGGTCCTCCGTGTACAAACGATTTCTTCCAGGGCCAGGTCTTGGATGAAATGAACCAGTAGTTCTTAATCTCCTCATCATCTGATAAACAAATGTACATGAAATTTCAGGCAAGTTTGGATATTGCCGTCCAAAATCCCAAGCCTTATGCAGTATTTTTATTACACAGAGCATAAATCATTGTTAATTCGAAAAGCTCATTATTTGTTAAAAAATACCGCAATGCACAACCAGTTACATGTTCTTAATTCGTCAATTCAGGACTAAACATGCTGATGATTCACTGAATGATTTCCAATCTTCTTTATTTTGGTATAATATAAAAAAAATGTTTAGTTGTATTGAACAGAAATAATACTGGGAATAAATACGTAAATTAAAAAATAAATCGTCTGC
Organism: Amaurobius ferox; assembly: GCA_951213105.1. NCBI lineage: Eukaryota > Metazoa > Arthropoda > Arachnida > Araneae > Amaurobiidae > Amaurobius > Amaurobius ferox. The sequence continues at coordinate 107,650,582 of OX578145.1, read as the reverse complement.
ATTTTATTTTTCAGTTTTTTGAAATTATTTTACTATAAACATTTGAAACGGCAAAATTAGAGTTAAAGGAAAGAAAATTTGTCCGAGTTCTATTCTTCATTTTGAAAAATTATGTTAAATTTCAAAATCAAATGCATACTTGCATTTGTTTACTTATTTATTTTAATTGTTTCAAATAAAAAATGGCATGTCTCAATATGAAAAGTACTTAAGAATCCGTGATTGTATCGTGAGCCTATGCGGAATTTGCAAAAATGTCTCATGTATTATCATCCAGTTTTATCTTTTTTATGATATGTCACAAATTTACATTTCTAATTTGATATATAGGCCCCATTCACAATTTTCAATTAAATATAACTCGCTCAGTTTTGAAGGTACAGATATGTGGGTTTTTTTTTAATGATCTTGTTGCATTAAAAATAAAAATTTTCTGATTGACCAAATTTATCTAAGGGAGTCGTATAAAAATTTAAAATGTGTAACTTTTTGAAAATTAATGGGAGGACTTTTTCATTAATGTAGTCTTATTTCCTACCTTACTTTCAACATTTTTGCGATTTACATTGCCCACTTATCTCCAACAGGTAAAGAATTAAAGCGCATTTCAATCTTTTTGAGATACCCTGTATACCAGTTGATGTGCAAATAGTGATCAAGCATATAAATTTTCTGTTTGTCTATTCTATAATGTAATCTGTTTTTTTACTTTTATTTAGGAATACAATTGCTGTTAAAAATTATGTTTGAAATTATAGGAGTATTATTTACATAGCTTCGTCTGAAGAAATCGGGTATTATTTCTAATTATTTAATATAAAATAATTTTGTTCATCTGCTTGCAAAATATTAATTTAACAATGCATGATTCTTTATTTTTCTCTATAAAAATATATTCATTTCTTTGAGATATATAAAAGCACAGGGAAAATAATTTTAAAAGTTTAATTCAATATTTGAACGGCCAAATGGCTACACCATGCCATAAAGGGCTAAAAAATAACATTTTAAAAATGTGTCAAATTGCTTGATTAGCATATAACTGATTATAATGAGTAATCTATTTATATATTTGTCTATAATAGATAATTAAGTGTTGTGAAGCATCTCAATAACAGATATCTATGGGACTATAAAATTTCCACACTATTTTGAGGTATCTCCTGGTTAAAATGACATTGCAGTGTATCTTTTCAATAATGAATACCCAGCAGACTATTAATTTTGTTTGCTATTTAAAAGCGTCTCCTCTCTTCTACTAGGAATGTTTGTTTATAGAAGTGTGGCGATTGGGCGTCGCCGGGCCCCGAACCAGGGACCCTTTGGTTACAAGACCGACATTATAATCACTGAGCAAAAGCTAGCTCCTCCTCTCTTCTTATAATTCGGGTACTGGTTTCCAAGAGCATCTTTGATCAGATGTCTTTGCTGCCGCACACTCCCTCCGCTGATGAGGAAGGCCGGGAGGCATGTCGCCTCGGCGTGACGGTCAGTCATGGTCAACCAGGAAGGGAGTGTCAAGGCTTCTGACTCTGTGTGGTGCTGCCATCTCGTGTTGAGATGGTGAGTTCGTTGGAGAGGAAGGTTGCGTGTTTCAAACGTCCAGTCATCATTGTGGCGATTGGGCGTCGCCGGGCCCCGAACCAGGGACCCTTTGGTTACAAGACCGACATTATAATCACTGAGCAAAAGCTAGCTCCTCCTCTGTTCTTATAATTCGGGTACTGGTTTCCAAGAGCATCTTTGATCAGATGTCTTTGCTGCCGCAGAAGTATATATTTCCTAGGAGAAAAAGTTGACCCTCCCTTGATTATACTTTGGTTCTTTAATTAAAATTTAATTATCATTTAAATATCAATTTTCATCAAGCAGTAAGTTAATTCAAAACACAAACAGAAGTTACAATCACTAAGAATGTGCAATAGAGAAGAATATGGTAATAAGTTGTTGAGACCCAGACCGTCCGACCTACGAGAGAGGTGTAAGGTAACCGTTTGGATGGCCGGGTGGTAATAAGTTGTGTAATAAGTTTTACTAACAAAATTTCATATTTCCTTAAGTAAGGAATTTAATGTATACTGCTGTTTAAAATGCTTACTGAATTAAATAAGTAATAAAAAAAAATACCTAAGATTTTGATGGTGTTTCTAAAATTATTCTTTTTAAGTACAATTGTCGGAACTTTAGTATTAACCATATGCCATTGGCGAATGTCAACCAAGTTTTGTTTTGAGCAGAAAATGTTTAGCCATTGCCCTTAGGATGGCATCAAATATATCATTATCATTTGAGGCTTTTTTTCCTCCATATAAACTGCACGAGATAGGACTCAAAGTAGTGGCGAGATGTTCCTCAATGTTTTTTATTTTGCCAGTTTGCACTTCCCCAGATGCGTTCTATATTCTGTGTATGCATGCCAGTTTCAGGATCCTTTCCAAAAGTCAGAAAAGATGGTCGATCCATCTTTAATGTGTTTTTTTATTTCATTCATTAATGTGTTAGCACTACGATCGGGGACCATGACAAGAAATATTTCTCTTGTTTCGCAACAAATGCCCCTAATATCCAATGGGGAGAGACTATTCTTCCAGCATTATTTTTATGTCTTGTGAACACGCTTTCGTCTATCTCCGCAATGCAATCGCCGCCACCAATTTTTCATTTTCTGCTTCCTCCATTTCAAAGATGCATATCTCTCGTAGTTAATTATTCCAATCAACAACCGTTTTGTCTGCCATTCTTAGTTGCTTTTGGCAGAACTTGACTGATGTTAGTTCTTCACACCAGCAATAAGTGAATCACAAAGCTGTTGTATATGTTATGCGGCTACTTCTGAACCAGTTTTTTACATGCATTCTAACACTTTTTCGACATGCCAATAAATGCGTTCTTCGTTTAAATATAACTTCATTAGATGCGAAATATTGCAATATCGATTTTCCGGTAGTATGCTGTATTTCTGGAAATAGCAGTCAGACTCTGTTTCATTTTGAGGTAAGTTCCACAGATTCATAATGATTAAGCGTCATGTAAAAATTTACTTCGACATAAAAATAGAGAAAATAGAACAACGAGTATCTAATATTCACTGAACACTGAACTGTGGTTCTAAAAAAAGTTTTGCAAAACAACTGAAGGTCATTGGTCACTTCACTTCAGTTCATACCAGTGATTTGTCGCTGGCATGCGATTAATATGAAAGTACCCAATTGTCTTATAAAAAGAAAAACTTGATACAAATGGTGTAAAAATTCTAAACTTTTAACAAATGGAAAATTGGGATAAGTCGTATTCGTCTGTATCTTCAAAAGGAAAAAATAAACCCTGATTTTAATTATATATATATTTTTAATCATTACTATAGCAATATTTTTATGGAAAACTAAAAAAATATGCTTGCAATAATACAGACTAGCATAAATTAATTTATATCTTATCCCTTATAATGTTTTTATATCTTATTGCATGGTGTAGCATAATGGATTTTTTGAATTTTGACCCTTTAATTAGATTCACCGAGAAGATTTTCTTAAATAACTTATGTGAAAAAATATTTTATTTAAACACCAGATTTTTTTCAAAGTTGTAAAAATAATTTTTGGATCTTAATTATAAGTTATTTTTATATTTGTGCAGAAATTTGCAATTAAAATTTTTATTTCTAGTAATAATTTTGATATCAATTGTGTATATTTGGGATTATACAGACTAGCATAAATTAATTTATATCTTATCCCTTATAATGTTTTTATATCTTATTGCATGGTGTAGCATAATGGATTTTTTGAATTTTGACCCTTTAATTAGATTCACCGAGAAGATTTTCTTAAATAACTTATGTGAAAAAATATTTTATTTAAACACCAGATTTTTTTCAAAGTTGTAAAAATAATTTTTGGATCTTAATTATAAGTTATTTTTATATTTGTGCAGAAATTTGCAATTAAAATTTTTATTTCTAGTAATAATTTTGATATCAATTGTGTATATTTGGGATTACTTCAATGCATAAACAAGCCATCTGAAATTACCATTCAGCTTCATTTTAGAAGTAGAAACTGTAATGAAAATAGCCTAATCAATTGACTACGCCATACATTATAGGATTAATTTTGGTTTCTCTGGTACTTGACTACCATTTCCCACAAATTTGTTGTCAGAAACTCAATTTCCTATTCTATTTATTTTCTGTAGTAAGTTTTAAGTATACTTTTTATGGGTTAAATTTTTTTTTTATGTAGCATAAACTATAATAAATCACCCAGCATTGCTCGGTACCCACTACTTAAATAATACAAATTCAGATAACACCATACTAAATTTCCAAATAGATTGTTTTGAACTAAAATCATTCTCATTATACAAATAAAATCTCCTGTGATTTATAATCACACATCAAAATGTACACATCCATTATGCGTCCGGCCGCTCAAACTGCTGCTCGTGCCCTAGGGTGAGTCGAGTGATCTGGGTATTTAACATCCATTATGCACATGTCTGAATGGATAACATGATTCCCCCTTCTGTTAGCCTGGTTTCAGTAGATCGAAATACTTTAATCAGAAAAGGATCCACATGGAAGGAAATTATCACTCAGTGCAATTACTTAAAAAATTACACAAATTAATATTGCTTATGAAATCAAAAATTTTTTTAGTTAGAATACTAAGATATATGCAGATCTTTTATCCAAATTATAGAATTGTGTTAATCTTATTTTTATGGATGCGACAATATATATATGTAATATTGGCTGAAAAATTTCAGGGAAAAGACATTTTTCGTACCAGAATCTACTTTATTACATGACACTTGAAACAGAGGTAGTTACATAGGCTGGCCGAGCTCCCGATCATCGACCTGCTCTCATAAAATCTCAATGTAGTCTGCATCGTTTTACACAATGTACAGTTACAGCAGAGGGGGGAGAGATATGGCTGAATGGGAAAGATTCTGCCTTTGCGTTCTTTAGGCTTTAAAAATGTGATTGGGAATACAGTTTCATATGAGAAAGTTTACACAGAGGTTGAGATTAGTGACCATATATGGTATGGTCGAGGAAAAGAGGAAGTGCTGGCAGACTTTGTTAATATTTGTGGCATGGGATAGAATTTAATATAGTTGCAATACGTGTTGGACATAAAATAGGAATTTGGAATAAAAATTATGAAAGAAAAGGGGGGGGGGGGGTGCTTAATTATTGGGAAAGGCTTAAAATTTCTGTATTATATATATATCAGATAACGTAAAAAATGCAAATTTTGATGTATTTAAAACAAAAAATTAAATATGAAGGAATTACCCTATTGATTCGGTTCAAATATTGTTAGAAAATATGTTCTTCGATTCTTTTGATAGTGTCAAGATGGACACTCTGTGATAATATTTTGGATTGCCAAGGAACTGATTTGTGTGAAACTACTAAAACAAAATAACTAAAAAACAACTGTAGAACTTTGATAAGTCATCACACAGATAACTCGGCACTCCGGATAAGTCATAATTTTTTCTTCAGTCGTGTCTGTCTCTTGTAGACGACCATAAAATTTGGTATATAGATACTTCAGGACCTGAATGGGTGAACCTCAGCATTATTTGTTTCAATTTCAAATTTATTTTTTAGTATGTATTTCCCCAATTTTGGCCAATATTTGCACAAATTGATTCCTTAGCGACTTAAAATATTATCCCATAGTTTCTATCTTGATATCATCAGAACAGCAATGTTGGAATCGAATTTTTGGGACAATGCCTTCATATTTCTTTCTTTTTTTTAAGAATACATCAGAATTTTTTACATTATCTGATATACAGGGTGTTCCATAAATTCCGAATTAGTTTAAAAATTCCTAAAAATTGAAGGAATTGGTATATTTGAATGTGATTTGCGACAAAGTTAGTCTCATGAAGGGGGCTTTTTTTGGTAGAGAAAAAAAAATTAGTTCAAAATTTTGTCAATAGAGCGCTGCATGCAGGCAAATGTTTACAAGCACATCACAGCACTAGAGTACTTGTTCTATGTGTCCGCCTTCACCACAAATGATAGTTTGCAAGCGAGTGACAACACCGTTAACTGCAGCATGTAGCATATCTGGATGGATGCAGGAGATTTCGTGACGAATGGCATCCTTTAACTGCGCTAAAGAAGATGGGCTGTTGCGGTACACTCGGGACTTAATGTAACCCCAGTGCCAAAAATCTAAGGGTGTTAAGTCCAGTGAGCAAGGGGGCCAATCAATTGTACAGTGACGGTTGATTAATCGTTCTTCAGTAAAGGTTCTGCTCAGGAACTTCTTCACTTTGTTTGTGATATGAGGAGGTGCCCCGTCTTGTATGAATGTCACTGTGTCATGGACATTATGTTCCAATAAGCACGGTATCACTTTCTCCTTTAGCATTTGCAAGTAGCGTGTTCCATTAATTGAGCACGTCTGCCAGCCTGCTTTTGCACAGGGCTGTTCAAAGAAAACAGGGCCCACAATAATGGGCGCAGGGAATCCACACCAAACAGTAACACGTGGGGAATGTATGGGCTCCTCACTGTAGGCATGTGGGTTTTCCTTTGCCCAGATTCTACAGTTATGGGTATTGACTGTTCCATGCAATGAAAAATGAGCCTCATCTGTCCACAAGATATTGAGCAGCCATTGTGGATCTTCGTCGATTTTTGACAAAGCCCAATTTGCGAATTGCACTCGCTTAACTGTGTCATTTGGTAAGAGCTGGTGCAGTCATTTCAACTTGTAGGGGTACAATTTTAATACACCATGAAGGATGCGGAATACCGATGTCTTCGGTATACCACTTATTCTTGTCAGTTCTCGTGCACTACTTGCTGCACTCGTTGACTGTTCCCTTAGAGTGTGCATTTGCAAAGCCACAGCGGAGATACGGACCTCTGACAAACGTGGTCTACCACTGCGAGGGCGATTACACAAACTTCCTGTTTCTTCAAAACGTCGTACCACAGAAACCAGTCTGGCAGGAGCGATTGGACCAGAACCTTTCTTCAATCTCTTCTGTGTCCGAAACCTTCGTAAAGTTTCAGACGGCGATTCGTGGCTGAGGTAAAACAACTTAACCAATAGTGCTTTATCCACCAATGTCAACATCACAATGAAAGCCAGTAACAGGAAAATTCAGAAATGAGCCTTAAATCATACACCTAGCATTTTATAGGACTCTGATTTGCATATTTCCTGTGATTGCTTGCGTGCAGCGCCCTCTATTGACAAAATTTTGAACTACTTTTTTTTTCTCTACCAAAAAAATCCCCCTTTATGAGACTAACTTTGTCGCAAACCGCATTCAAATATACCAATTCCTTCAATTTTTAGGAATTTTTAAACTAATTCGGAATTTATGGAACACCCTGTATATATCATTGCATTAAAAAAACTAAGATTAGCATAATTCTATAATTTGGCTGAAACATCCCCTTATATATGAGCATTCAAATATAAAACATTTTTTCGATTTCATAAGTATTTTTTCTTTTTGTAATTTTTTAACTGATCGCATTCACTCATCACATTGGACAGTCTGCACTTCATTGGTTCCCTTCTCTGGATCAGATCCATTTTAAAGAGGGGTAAGCGGTTGTGATGGGTTGATTGATTGAAACCCAGACCGTCCGACCTACCAGAAAGGTGTAAGGTAACTGTTTGGACGGTCGGGAAGTGCCACCCAATTCAGACCGGAACCCAGTGGGGGGAGGCATCCACAGGGACCGTACCCTCCTTCCCCTACCACCAACCTCTCGGAAGGACTTTCGGACCCACATGTTTAACGTGATCGTACTCCGCATGAACACGGCGGCAGTTTTGGCAGTGGCTGGAATCGAACCCGGGCCTACCGAGTGCAACTCCAGCGCGCTAACCAATGGGCTACCGCGCCCGCGGTTGTGATGGGTGAGTTCTTGGTGTCTGAGGAGAACTTCCATAGAGTAGTTTTGAAATTTTTTTTTTATCTGCTTTATAGAGGTAGGAAATGTTTTGATGTGTGGTCATTGATACTCTTGTATTTAATTTTTTTACTGTATAAATATAGAATGAATTGTTTTCTGCAATTTATTTTTTATGCCTTATAATTACAGAAATGGAAGATAATTCAGAAGTACTGTTAAAGTATCAAAAATTAGCTCATGAGTATTCTAAAGTGAGATTTCCTACCTTCTTGAAATTTAATATTTATTTACTTTTATTGTGTTTCTTATTCAATAATGAAGTTTCATCGAGTTCAGTGAAATATAATTATATTTTACTGAACTCTATGAAAATTGTATAATGTTTATTTCCTTTGTTTATCTTTATTTTCTATGTAGATTTCTAATCCACATTTTTTAGTTCTGTTTCTTGAATTTATAAGTTTCTTATTCAACAATGAAGTTTCATCGAGTTCAGTGAAATATAATTATATTTTGCTGAACTCTATGAAAATTGTATAATGTTTATTTCCTTTGTTTATCTTTATTTTCTATGTAGATTTCTAATTCACAATTTTTAGTTCTGTTTCTTGAATTTATAAGCAATTTCACTTAATTTACAGTATAAAATTTTTGTACCCTATAATTTTATAGTAGCATGCTAACACATTAGCTGCCAAATTAGAAAAAAAGAAAACCCTTGGAGGAAACCGACCCTTGGGGGCCACATATTTTTATTGTTGATTTGTTTAAAAAATACACGCACTAGATTTATCAGTTTATTTTTTAAGAATATTTTAATATAGAACATTTTTTCTTTGATTTATGTTCATGAGTTTCGTAATTAAGTTACAAGATAACAAGATGCATTATATTACAGGGTAAATGTGATGCGTATTCAACTAACAGAACATGGAATCCAATCCATGGTGTGAGCCAGGGTGCAAAATAAGCGGTATCACATTGCAAGTTACGATGAAAATTTGTGTTGTATTATGTAAAAATTAATCATCACATTTTGCGACTTAATTTTAAAAATCATGATAAATGATATAATGACAAATGATCTACAAGTGAAAAAAAATCTTTTCATAAATGTGCATCGCTCCTTACTATACAAATTTCCTTCCCACACTTGCATATTTCTCTTTTTTTTCCAAACTTATTAAAAACACAGAAAGTGAACGAAATATGTTTCTTTGTCAGATTCTGAATAAGAATGTGATTTCTCTGATATTAATCTTATTGCACATAAATAAATATAAATAAATAAATAAATAAATAAAATAAAAAAAGTCATGTGTTGTTTTTTTTTTCAAACCTGATATCTCAATATACTTATAGGTACACTTTTTAAGAAATTGTGAAGCAATAGTTGTGAACTACTAGTCAAAATGTCGAAACTGCTACACAAATGAAATTCTGATTAGCAGGTTGCTACTAAATAATCCCTTATTTTGCACTCTGGTGTGAGCTATATTTAATATGTATGCAACCTCTTGGCCAAACACAGCATGAATTAAATATAACTCACATGGTGTTCAATGTGTTAAGGAACACCATATACTGTGTGTTTAGCACAGATGCAGGAAAAATTCATTAATCAATCCCTCCCTCCCCCCACCGAAAAAAAAACTCTCTTTCTTTTTAAGATGAGTCCCTATTACCTTCTACTGAGAATCACTATTGTTTCATTTACAGAGGAAGATGATAGGCTCCATTCCCTGTTTACAATACTGGGTCTATATCAAAATTACACTTATCTTCTACTTCATAATTTATGGACAGTGTCACATTTTATCATAGGTATTCTAAGTACTTATAGTCTATACTTACAGAACCTACCTGTGGAGTGTTCCCAAAGTTAAGATCATGCTCCCATTGCAGATAACTACATCCATGAATCAGTTTCATGTAACTTAGGTGCATAAAAAGTATGAAACCAATTCCTGTATGCTGTTATTTGCAATTAGACTGTTGCTGTCATAAATACAGTTTTAATAATTGTAAATCTGTGCATATGTTCTGTTATACAGCAGGACCTCTAATTATGTACTACTAATTAATTTTTAAACATCATAAAATATGAATTTGTATTGATAAATATATAACAAGGGAATCAGCATATTTCTTCAAAGCAATAACATAATAACACTTACTTAAGAATTAATTATTTGAATTACTAAAAAATTAAAATTTATAGCAATGAAATTATATTTTGATTATTTTCCTAATTTAAAAATGGTGTTTCTTGCCAATAATAAAGTTTATTATTTCTTTTAATTTTAAAATGCTAAGCATGGTTATATTAAAGGTCCTTCCATCATAAACGGACTTGTTTTTCATGTATTTCCAATCGGCTAAAAGTTAGTTTTAATGTAGCACTGTTTTAATACAGTAGAAACCACTTATAAGGAACCCCCCAAAAGACTGTCAAAAATTCTTGCTATATCCAAAGTTTAATATATGCAGAACAATGACGCCCTGCAATTATAGTACTTTTCTTTTGCAATGCATTTACAAATATGGTATGTAATATCAATATTCACTTTCACATATATTTACTGCTAAGTGATGCAATTCATTATTTTCTGCTGTTTATGTTCACACACACAAAAGAAAAACAAATAGAAATAGCACATATTAAGCTGGTTGAAAGAAGTAGAGTTGGTTGGAAAGAAGTAGGTATATTATTTTTAGCAGTATACATCATAAAAATTTCCTGCTATTGGGCTTTCATTGTCTTTGAACTATACTGAGAATTTTGCATAAAAAAGCTCTTGTGAATTCTAAGGATTTCAATTCAAAGCCTTTTTTAAGGGAATTTTTATTAGAATTTGGTTAACTTTTATTGAAATTTCTTTCAAACGAACTAGCTACAAATAAAGTTTAATTTCACTATGCATATAGGACTTCTACTGGAACTCTGTATTTCGTATGTTATAAACAAAGATTTGTTATATCTTAAGTTTGTTGTTACGGTTTATACTGTATTACTTAATATAAACTTTTATTTATTTAATCTTCATGTATTATATCATTTAATTTTCCATAACATGTTATAATCTCCATTTCTTTATTAACATGTCAAATCTTGCATCTTTTCATAAAACATTTCAAATTAGAACTAACTGAAAGATAAATTTCTTTAGTTTTAGACTTGGCATTGATGGACTTTAGTAAAAATATGCTAAAATTTATTGGAGTATTTTATAGCATAAAGTTTAATTTAAAATTTAATATGCTCTATATGTGAAATTATTCATTGTTTCCCTTTTCACAAAAAACTTGTTTCTGCAATTTAACTGATTATAACTGAATACAAATAATAATTATCCCAAATTTTCTGTTATAGTTTTTAAAGTATTTCATTCCCTTTTCATATAGTTAAAAGCCCAGATATCTGTCTTAAAGTCAGCAATAGCTGATGAGCAAGCATCTACTGCAGAATTTCAGGTATTAAATTTCATTATCAATTATTTAGTGTGTTATAGCTCTTATATTCATGAAAATAAAATAACTGCTTTAAATGCTTTAATTGTATGCAGCTGTGAAGAATATGACACTTTATCTCATGGTCTAAAACAGGGTTGTCCAACATACGGCCCACTGAAGGTTTGAATCCGGCCTGCCTACTACTGTTTGGAATTTTTTTTTAAATGGGGGATTAAAAAAAAAAGAAATGTAGAAAAATAAATTCTTAAAAAATAGGGAGAAACTGCAGAAACAGTATGGCAACCCTTTTCCCTATCACAAATGGGCAAACAAATAGTCTGGAGAAATGTTGAGGAGAAGTGGGGGAGATGATAAAGATGTCACAGTCATCAGTAGCGTTGTTTTCTCCAGCCAATCAGGTGTCGACTATCCACCTGTTCCACACAGAGTTCACATGATGATCCCGCATTAGCTTTTTATCAGGAATTCGTCTTTTCAATAGAAAGCTTTTGTCACAGGAGTACCTTGCTTATGCTAGTTAAATGTCAGTGTGTTTCTTTGTATTCAGGAGAAGCTTTTGCTAAAATATATTTCACCAAAGATGGCGGCTCCAATGAATACATGCAAGAAAAGGGAAATTGATTCTAAATGTAGAGCTTTTAAAGGTGCTTAGACCAATGATTTTTTTGTTATTGACCATAATGGGGGTATATTTTGTCTTATACGCCAAGAGAGCATCGCTGTTATAAAAGAATATAATATCAAGAGACATTATTCTTCGAAGCATGCCAGCGAATATGACCAACTCACAGACCAGGTAAGAATTGATAGAGTGAACTCTCTGAAAGCAGTATTATCGGGCAACAATCTTTCTTTAAAGCTGCAAACCTAAATTCTGAGGTGGCTACCAAGATCAGTTATTTAATTGCTGGAGAAATTGCCAAGAGAGGCAAACCTTTATCTGATGGGGAATTTGTAAAAGACTGCTTAATCATATTTACATCTGTAACATGTCCTGATAAAAAGTCGTTGTTAGAGAAAACGAGTCTTTCACACCAGACAGTTGCTAGAAAAGTAGACGATTTAACAACCAATATTAAAGATTCTTTAATTAAAAGACTCAAATCCTTCCAGTTTTACAGCTTAGCGCTCGATGGAAGTACTGATATAAGCAATATGGCACAACTGGCAATTTATGTTCGGGGAGTCACTGTAACTTTTGAAATCATTGAGGAACTGTTGGACTTACATCCTCTGAAATGCACAACTGGAAAAGATGTCTTTGATGAGGCAAAATGTGTCTTAGTTAAATTTAGTCTTCCAGAGGATAAACTTTGGAATTACAACAGATGGAGCCCTAGCAATAACTGGTAAGCATAATGAATTTGCAAACTTAATGCTAACATCAGTGCCCATTGATGTCATTATGTGCAACTGCATCATTCACCAAGAGCAACTGTGTGCAAAGACTATGGATTTGCAACACGTAATGGAAAAGGTTGTTTCTACAATCAATTTTATAAGAGCCAAGGGGCTCAATCATAGACAGTTCAAAGCTTTTCTCGCAGAACTAGGATCAGTCAATGGCTATGTAATTTACTTCGGTCATGTTTGCTGGCTGAGTAGAGCGACGACACTGGAGAAATTCTGGACACTGCTTGAAGAAATAAAGACCTTCATTACAATAAAAGGAAAAGATGCAAGTTTCATGGATGATGATGAATGGTTGAATAACTTGGCATTCTTAGTAGATATCACTAAGTATCTTGCAGACTTAAATGTGAAAATACAAAGAAGGGATCAATTTGTTCACAAACTGTACTAGTATGTCCAAGCGTTCATGCAGAAATTAAGGTTGTTTCAGAAACAGTTGATTGTGAAAAAAGTTGTTCATTTCACTACTCTGTCAGCAAGGCCGTCTGAGACAGTAAACCATAAAAAGTACTCCGAACTGATTGATAAACTCAGTGATGAATTCACAAAAAGATTTTTGGATTTCAGGGCACACTGATGAAATGAAGTTGTTTTCAGATCCATTTGGAACCGATGTTACTGATGCTCCTGACATGATGCAGATGGAACTAGTTGAGATCTAAAATGACACTGACATGAAGAGAGCTTTCATTGAGCATGATTTGTTAACATTTTACAAAAAATATGTTCCTTCAAATGTTTATCTAAATGTCTCAAAACATGCCCTTCGATTCATTACACTGTTTTGTAGTACATTTTGCTGCGAGCAGCTATTTTCAAGGATGAAAGCCATAAATACAAAATCAAGGTCCCTTCTGACAGACGATCATCTTACTGGAATTCTGCGCATTGCTACGTCAAGTGTACGGGCAGATATCAACTACTTGTGTAAGCAAAAGCAATGCCAGACCTCACATTAACTCTGCATATAAATGTAAAGAAGAGAAATAAGGTAATAAATTAGTGTGGAAAATTTTAATGTCTAATTTTATGACCCATTTCTAATGTGTTTACTTTTGTTAATTTTTTTTGCGGAACTCTCAGCCAGGGATTTATTTACACCCCCTTAACGCCCTCCCCTCAACACCCACCTAAATTTTTTATAACACCCCTAAATTTCTTGTACAGATACATTAATACAATGTATTCCCTCCTAAAAAAGTCCCCCCCCCCCTTAAAAAAAAAATTGTACATTCCGTTGGCCCGCAAGTTCCGTGGAAATTTTTTAATGGCCCCCTTGCACAAAAAGGATGGACAACCCTAGTCTGAAGTGATTGACGTCAATTAACTTGCATTTATAATTTCCCAAGGAATTGACTTGGCTGACTATATTTGACTCACCTCACTCTGTCTTATCATCATTATTGGGATAAAAAAAATGGGAAGTTCTGATTAAACCAAATGTTTTTGTACTTCAATCAGTCGCATAAAATGAGAACTTTATAATAAAGCTTTGTGCTTTTCCTATAGATAATTTATTAATATTTGTCAATAAAAGTTTGGATTCCCTCTTTGTCTCCAGATAGTATCAGCTATATCTCATTGAAAACATCCATTAAAATTATTTTTGCTTTAAAATATGCAGTTTAATCATCCAAAAGAATTGCTGTAGTGAATAATTTTCTAACTCATTTTTTATAATTAAAAAAAAAATGAAAATGTACATTATAAAAAAAAGTTGATGGTAGCAAACATTTTTCTTTTACAGAATCTTAGTTAAAAACATTTTTATTGCAATAACATGAAACTAGGTATTATAAGAATTTTTTGATGTGACTAATCTATTTATACGCAAAATCACTAATTCTTAATTAGGAAGTTCCATTTTTTATTTAACCATCCTTCCACTAAGGCTGATGGAATAAAATTTTTATTCATAAGCAGAATAAAGCACAAAAATAATACTTGCTCATGCTCTATTTTATATATAACTAACAGTATACCCATTCTTCATACAGAATATATAATATAAAATAACTTAAAATTCACAATTCTGTGTGTGTAAATTTCTGTGGTATTCTAAATGACATTGTTATTTAAAACATTAGGATATTTAATTTAATTTTCCAAAAAAGAAGTATAAGAATCTCTGCTCTTACTATACAAATGTATCTTCACAGGCAGATCCGAGGAATAAAACGTCTTGGTGCTATTTGTAAACAAATTTATAAAAAGTAGGAATTTGGATCAATATATGTTAAAATGAAAGCCCTAAAATTGTATTAGAAGATATATCCACATTACTCTTATTTTGTTTCAACAATTGTCTAAACACAATATATGAGTTAACTGGCTAAATACAATATATGAGTTTAAAAAATCTTTAAAGATAAAGCAAATGATGTATGAAATTGAAGATATCAATAAGTCCCATAATTAGGCTATTATTAATACAATTCAGTAAATGCAATCCGGATAACATTTATTTATATATATATATATTTCTTTAGTATTTAAATCTGGAAAGATTTAATAAAAATCATCTGCTGTATAAACAAATGATTTATATAGCAGATTTAATTTTTTTGCTAAGCAACATATATTTTTCTTAAAAAAAAAATTGCAAAAAAAAATATATATCTTGTGTATAATGCTATTTCTATGGGAGGTTTTTATTTTTTAAAATTATCTGGGCAACTCCTGGTCTTAGAAACTGGAAACATGGACTAAATTTTAAAGGGTGGGGGTGGGGGTTATTCCAGGGCTACCCAGAAAATTGTATGAAATTCAGTGCAACTGTTTTCCTGTGATGATGAGACAAACACACAAGCCTACATACAGACAGATTTTCAATTTTATTTATATAGATTCCACAAGAAAATCAAAGTTCCATAGTCAGAACAACATAAGCAGAGTAAGTCATGTTATGAAAGCAAACTGACTGTCGTAACAGTATAGTTACAGATTTGGAAATTTCATTAGCGGCCAGTAGTACTATACATATTAGTAGCCACCTCAGTTATATTAGTCACCATTCACGAAAAATGCAATTTTATGAATAATGCTTTTAAATGATAAGATCTTATTTCTAAATATATATTCGATCCTTAATACTATAACTTCTTTATACAAACAAATAAAGTCTTTTATTATGTTAATCTTTTATTATGATTTTTAGAAATATTTATTAATAATAAAGTATATTATAAAGAAATTAAGGTTTTGCTTTATTAAATGGTATTAGTTTGGAAAAAAAAAAAAAATATGAATGGAAATAGAAATTTTTTCATTATCTTTGCTGCTAAGAATACAAACTGAATTGCACAATCTCATGCTAAATAAAAATATTAAAAAATATGGTAATAATTAATCATTTTACATAGAGTTTTGGGCTATTATGTTCAGATTTCAGAAGCTGAAGAACTCATGGTTATCAGTGAGTGGCCACTCAGCTTGAGCCAGAGTTCATTAAGGGAAATTAGTGTCAGAATTTTTAACCACTACATCTATCTGATAAATCACTGTATGACCAATGGTGACCAATGGTGACCATTACGTTTTACCTATACTTAACAGTTTCAATTTTTCTTTTTGCCGAATGAATTTTTTTGTTTCTTTTTGTCCTAATAAAGGAGTCTCAATTTGTTCCCAAATTGAGTTGGTTCAGTTTATTTTGTTTTATGCATAGTGCATTGAAATTATTAATGTGAAGTTACATAAAATACTCGAGCAATTTATTAATTTATCACGAATATTTACATTGCATAAAATACAAGGTAAATGAAAACAGGAATTTTGCTGTGTTTGGTTACTGTTAACTTTTAAACTTTAGAAAAAATATTAAAAATTAAGCCCTAAACAAGTAATTGTTACATTTAATGAACTTTGTAATCAAAACATTAAAATTATTGAATAATTTCTACAAGCATAGATGTAACCTCTGTCAAGCTCAATAAGTAATCATATTGTAGTATTATACTTTTTATTTAGTATTTTTATTCTTTTAGTGATTTATATAATTATGAAACAATAGGAATGAATTGTTCCTTGTATACATCTTTACTTATAAGAAAAATAAAATATAGTTTTTTGTTACAATTCTTGCATTAGTACAGTGTTGAAGACCCAGACCGTCCGACTCATCCAAAGGACATGAGCAACCATTTGGATGGCCGGGCATTAGTACAGTGTATAAATTTTCACTTTCATTTATTATGGATAATACAGTCTATGGATAATAACTCTCAATAAGTCAAATTTGTAAGAAATGCCAAAAAATTCTCAAGTTATGGAAATTTTGTCTTATCAAGATAATTGAAATTTATTCAAAACGTGTGTAACTGTATTTTTAAAATAAGATTACTTTTGCATTATATATTGAGCAGCTTTAAAAAAAAAAATGCTTCAAATATTAAATACTGCTTTTTATTAAGCAATTACATATTTTTACAGGAATTTTCATTTATTACAATATAATAAAAAGTAATGTTCTCTGTTCTAATCATGCTTGTTTTTAAATGAAATTTATTGTTTTCTTTACTTTGTTATCCACCATGAGCTGTTTCACTTATTAAAACCATGAATCTGTCTAACCAATTAATTAGGCTTGTTTAGCTTGAAGATGTTATATGAATCATAATTTGTTTAAATAGAACAAAGGAATGATATAAAGGAATGGTACTTGTAGAAAGTTTATTAAGCAATTACATATTTTTACATGAATTTTCATTTATTACAATATAATAAAAAGTAATGTTTTCTGTTCTAATCATGCTTGTTTTTAAATGAAATTTATTGTTTTCTTTACTTTGTTGTTTATTTTGTACCATTTTATATCGTTTTATTTATATCATTCATTGTTGCTAGTATTTTTAAATTATTAGTTAGATTTTAAGGGGATGGTTTTCTGTAATTCTAGAAGAAAGTATTTCTTAGGTATTAAGATGATTAGATAATTTTTTAGCTTAGCAAGCAAAATTTTACTACAGTTAATGAGCGCATGCAGATATTTTTATTTCTTTTGAGTTATCAATGGTTAAGCTATCAAAAGTAATTTTTTTTTTTTTTTTTAAATGATAATAAAATTTGAGTAGGAACTTGGTGTAATTCCTATTTATATATTGAAAAAGAATATATAAAAGATAATGTACATGCTACATTTCTATGTGTTCTTTTTACCTGTTATATGTATTTTTTACAATAAATCAATTGCATTTAAATTGCATTAAATTCTTAGTTCCATCAATTACTTTTATTTTGGAATTTTGAATTCTTATCACATTCACATTGATACCAGTGTTTCTGTATTATGCAGAATTAATACCAAAATAATGGTGTTACTTTGCTGCAATATTGCAGTTACTAAATTAATTTTAATTTAATGTATTAATTTTTTGAGAAAGAAATATGTTTATAATTTATTGTTTTTGATAATGTATACTGACGATATTTATAATTATACTTATATTTGATAGATATTTATAATTATATTCTTTTCTAAATATGTTTATCTAGGAGACATTTAAGAAGAAAGATCAATTAATACGGAAGCTAGAACAAGAGGTTGAGTGTTTAAGTTTTCGGAATTTACAACTCACCAAAAGGGTATCTGTTCTTCAAAATGACTTAGAAGGAGTTGATACTAGTTCAAAGCATTCTAAGGTGAATTACTTCGTAATATAAAAAAAATGTATTTTTGCTTTAAAATATATTAAATTGGGATTTTTTTAATGTACTAGTTGCTAGCTGTTAAATGTATGGCTTAAATTATGAAGTAGCTACTAGCTAGCTAATCAATAACATCTATATTTGACTAAAAAATGTTTGTCTACTAATAGCCACTGTATTGTATTGTAACTACCATTGGATTATGAACCAATTAACTTTAGAAGGATTATTATATATGTATGCTTATAGATCCAGATTTTAATACTATTATATACTCTAAGCAGGATTTCTGAACTCCTTTTAAGACTCCTCAAATTTAGAAGTCTACTTTAAGGGCTTTTTTTAGAAACTTTATTTTTTTAATTATGCTCATTAAAACTTTTTAATTTTTTGTTAATTTGGAATAAATAAATAATTTAATGCATTGAGAAATATTAGTAAAATGTATTTTTGTTGTTGTGTGTGTGTATACTATATCCCTCTCTTTTCTACTCTTTATTGCAACACCTAACCCTTATATTTTGAATAACATCATTTGTGAGTATTAATCCTTTCCGGATGGCAGCATCCCGGAACTACCGTGGCCCAAAGGACGGAGCGCTTTACTTCCAAACTGTTTCCAAAGGATGACTAATTTGTTGGGCTAAGCCTAACTCTCGAAATAAATTCACTACAAATCACCTCTTCAACACAAATCTAATTTTTTCAGGAATAATAGAAATACTTATTTTCTATTTGATGTATATTTTTCATACGAATCTCAATGCAAAATACTCGTTTGTTGATTTTACTATGAATTCTACTATTCATCATCGCAAAATATGCTAAAAAAATTAATTTCCTTATCTAAATTAGGCGGCATAATATTGTGATTGATTCCAAGTATGCTCAAAAGCTCAAAAGAATTCAGATCTTTCAAATCTCCTGTCCAAAACATCATTCGCAGAAACAGCTACTGAAGCTGGCGGCGTTGTAATAATAGTATGGTCGGAATCTGAAGAATCATTTACATTTTCATATTCATCTTCAGAAATACCACAGTTCCACGAATCTTTGCTATCTGCATCATTTTCATTACTTCCCGGTTCGTTTATCATATGAGTATATTCTTCCACAGAAAGAAAACGTCTTGGCCCAGCCATTCTTTTATCCGAAATAACCTAATAATTTCACTTCCGCACATTCCTCTGAAACCCAAACTAAAAAAAAATACTCTCTTACATTCCTATAATTCACCAACAAAATCATTAAGCTAAAATCAAAGCGAGACCTGAAACTCAATTATAAAACTGTAGATGCTGCTAGAAGTGCTCTGTTTGTTTATATTATAAAACCATGTTTCACCGCTCCAGATGGAGAAATAATTCATTTGATCCCCCCTATGCTAAGGTCAAGTATCTGCAAAATACATTGGAGTTGTTCGCTTGGACATTTAACGCCATCTAGTAGACAAATAAATTCAAATAAAAACATTCCATATGGAAACACTCTCCCGTGACCATCGTTTTTTAGGGTAAATTTTTCCTCAATGCGGATGCATAACAGTCGTCCTCGAATGCAATTTCACAGAGGGCGCGTCAACCATCCGGAAAGGGTTAAAAAAAATAGGGTTTAGGAATGAATTTTTCATTAATTTTTTATTATTTCAAATTGTAATTTGACAGTTTTAAAACAAAGTTACTTTTAAAATCATACTCCCATTGCAGCAGCCAGCATTGCTTCATTGGTTCTGCTCTTGTTAGTGATCATCAGCATCAAATATTCATTATTGCAATGGCAGTAAGAAAACTTGTGTGTGCCATAATTTTGAAAATCTCTGATGACTAACTAGAAGTCAGTTATAGCATGCAGATCTCAACAAATTTCCAGAACAAAATTTATTGAGCTAAAACTGCATGAAATTGTAAAACAAGGTTCATAGTTACAAAATCCACTGATTTCACAAAATCCCCCTGCTGGGGCATTTCCAAAAATTTGAAATCATGCTTTGCCACAACCAGTATCAGTGAACTGGATCTTGTTTTTGGAGTTTTAAGGAATGGAAATGAGAAGAGCTTTAGAAAAAAAATTTAATCATGGCATTTTGATTGCTTTACATCAAATTGCCAAGTATTACATCTTTTTTTAAGCAAATGATTGTATAGATTAGACAATTTGTGTGTGATTCTTAGACAGAAAATTATGTGCCACCAATTAAAACCTGTTATATAGGACATAGTCCTTAAAAGTTTATAATTTCCATCAAGAATGAGTGGGGACCATTGCAAGTTTAGTACCATAGAATTAACTAATTAATCGCTTATAATTAAAATTGATTCTGTCATGATCTTGGCCAGATTTTATGCATAGGAAACCATTTTAAATCATATTCGTTTAAAGAATATGTTGTTCCAGTTCTTATTAATATTGTCTACTTCAATTTTATGATGTATTATGAAATTGAAAGAATAATATTTTTTACATTTTTATTTTAGGCTAAGCATTCCACCAACCATTCAACCCCTTTAGCAGATTCCTATCAAGTTTTAAATGTAGAGTTACAAAGCAGAATTGAAGAAAATGAAAATCTGCATAAACAGGTAAATTTTAATTGTATGTTTTCCAATAAGGTTTGCACATGCATGTGAGCATGTAGGCCACTACAAGATAAGAAAAAAAAAATTAATATTGTTTGCTTGACCTAAAATTAGACAAATAAGTATATCTTTTCACTGCTGTGTTCAAAACATATTTATTTTAAACTTTGAAGTCCACATTAAAGGGAAGAATTATTCAGATCTGTGCCAAGTAGCCAAATTTGAAATCACTATAAGCTCAAGTCAATTTGCATAAAACTTTAGGTATATATTTTCAGCTCGAATCAATTTATATTATACTGTTTGCATGATTTTTATTTTCCTTACAATATATAGCATTTGTGAAAGGAAATTTATGTGATGCAGTAAAAAAATGTGATTCTTAGAGTTTGATAGATCTACACATTATGAGCATCCTTGAATATGAATTAATCAGTTTTTCAATGATTCCTGTTTCTATTTTTGGGAGGATATGATAGCTTAACACATTGCGTAAATCAAATCAAATTTGATGCAATTAGTTCAATTAATAAATGTCAGAGGTCTGTTGATTTTGGAGTGCTCAGAAAACCACCAATTTTTAGAACAGTTTTTATAGACATTGAAAAAAAATATTAAAAATAATTATGTTAAATTTTTTTTACAAAAATAGGCTCTTTATACACATTTTATATTTAAAAGCAAATGACATAATTCACTGAATGCTAACATGCACCATTTTTGATATGTTACATATTTTTGAGCTAAAATGGAGAAAATTATGGAAGATTATATACTATATTTATTATTATTAAAAGAATGAATGCTTTGTAATACTTTTAATTAGAAATAAATAGCTACCATAATTTTGGAGTTATCACAAGCTGTTATTGAGATACTAGAAATTTTACTTTCTGCAGGGTGCATGATATCTCCGAAAATTATCAAGTGTTTTCCATTTGGTATGCATATTTTAATTGGTAAAATGAAAAAGCTTATTTTTGGTAAGATCGGGTTATATGAAAGCTCTATTTTACCTTATTTGTTTTCTGAAGTTGGTTAGTCTGTAAGGAAAGTGATGTGTTAGACATGCTAGATTTTTGTTACAATAATAGAGACAGGGTGTAAAAATGTAATACAGCTTAGGTCTGTCACTGTAAAACCAAAAGATTGCTTGTTAAATGGCATTGGTCAATTAAGAATGTTGAGTATTAGAAGTGGATAATTTTTTAACCTTATTTTTGGTATACAAATCTTGTACATCAAGGCTGTTTATTTTTTGTAATCCTCCCCTTAAACAGCCATAACTATAGAATCTTGAAATCAATATTTCTATGAAATTAGGATGCTGTTTATCAAGCTTGCAAAAATAAAAGTTGCATTTGTAGTTCATAAAGTTGAAATTTTTGTAGATTGATATCATTTTCTGGGATCGTTTATTAAAGATTTCATACAAGAATCACTGAAAAGATATTTTACAAGGTATTTAAAACATTAAAAAAAATTCGGACTGTGGTCCAAGATTTTACCCAAGTTAAAATTTATTTTCTATGACTTGTTATATTGTGTACAAAATAATTGTTAGTGTTTTGTTTTTGCATTTTTGTACATAATAGTTTTTTAATGTTTATTAGGTATATGCTTCAGATGTTGAGCACAGAAAAGAAACTTCTGAATTGTCTTCAACAATTGAAAAATTGCAGAGTGATTTGGCTGACCAGGAAAGGAAACTAAATGGAAAAATTGAAGAACAAGATGCTTTGATCGGTACTCTACAGAAAGAAAAAATTAAATTACAGGTATTTTGAAATGTTTACATATTGATAATTTTAAAACATAATGTAAAATATTAAAACATTCATGCAAAACTTAAAATTTTAAGAATAACTGAGATTCTATAAATTGTATTGCACATTTATAAAAAGTTTATACTATTTTTTGTTAATGTTTGATTATATATTACAGGTAACATTAAAAAATTATGAAAAAGAAATGAAAAACCACAAAAAAGAAGAAGAAACAAAGTAAATATATGTTAATTAAAGTTTATTAAATATGTCATCGTTAACTCAATGTTTATAAATGTATAAATTATACCTAGGGTCTAGTTGGATGCACCAAATTGAGCTAATTACACTTAACTGCTACGAAATATGCATTTTGCATTTTCAGCTTGATTTGCACTATGTTTCACCAATTTTATGATCAACCGAGAAAAAAAATCATGAAAATTCCAAAAAGAAATTATTAAAAATAGAAAAATTGAAAAACCTTCATAAGATGTTGACAATCATTAGCAAACAAAATTTTTGCCAGTGCCTTCAAGCTCAAAACATAATTCAGCCAGATGTTTATAAAAAACCTTATGTTCAGCCAAGGTTAATAGAATATTAACAGGTTGTCTCGTTCGCTATTCCCCCCATAGTAACATTTCTGGGCGAGTTGTGACATCACTGCTAGACCTTCCGTTCTGTTGACCAGCGACGCTTCGTTGAAAAACATTGGAAAACAGTACGGTTTTATTTAAAAATGCCTTGCTTTAAACATCAATGAGATACATGAAATGTTTCCTAAAATAATGTGCTAACACTGAAATATGACAAATGAACTCAAATTTGAATTCAAAACAAACTAAATTGCTGTAATTAACGGATGAAGAAGTCAAAAACAGCGGTTTGACAAATTGTATACTAAGACAAGGATATGATTTTCCGGGTGATTTCGTATAACAAATACATTAATCTTCTTTTTTACACAAAATTTACATATTTCATGTGTAAACTGATAATCTTTATTAATATTTTTACTCACAAATATATTGCATGAATATGGATTTTAATATAGTATTTTTTAACAATTACTTTTACAACACATTAAAAATTTTAAATGAAATATCCCGTTCAAATTCATTAAATAGAGACTGTGCACTTTATTGTCTGTATTGTCTATTACAGGTTTGAAATAGGATATAACTAATGAGAAATATGTAAAAATAGAATTAAATAAGATTTATTTCTATAAAACTCTCCATATTATCTTTATCAATTTGCAATTAAATTTCTATTTCTTTAAAAATTGGATGATTTAAAATTTCCTGCATATAAATGCTATGGTACTTATTCTGTCGAGTAAAAGTAAGCGTACTATTCCGTTCCTAATAGTTCCTATACAAAAAATATTTGAACTTTATAATTTTCTGAAAAATGTCATCGATTTGATTTTAAAATATTTAGATTGTATCATTGCATGCTCAACGCATGTAATTAATATTTTCATTTTATATGCTTAAAGAAAACCCTGTTTCTATATATTTAATGATGTACATCTGCTGTTTAATTTTGTTTATTTGAAGTCTTTGTGAATTCATTTAATTTCTTTTATGATACAGATATTACCGTAGAATTCAGTCAATCGGCACTTTAAAATGCAACAGAAAATCATGGAAAATAAAAGGGGGGGGGGGGTAGGAGGTATCATCCAGAATTTTATGCTAAAAGAAACAAAGGCTATTTTTATCATTTTATTCGAAAACGAATTTTTTTTTCTCCAAAATTTGTCCAATATTTATGGGGAAGGAGTTTCAAACTAAAAAGATTCCATTCACCGTTTGCTTTAAAATGAATAGGGGTAAATGTATCATTTTAATGCGACTATAAATGTATTTTATTTTTACAAAATTATCCATAAAATTACACTAGTTTCTTTTAACTTATGAATATCCCTTTCTTGAACAAAAACCATTTTTATTGAATCGAAACTACTCCGTCTTACTCATGATGAAGCCCTTCAATTTGACGAATCAAGATATAAATGCCTTAGCAAAAACTTTATTAACAAATTTACTAATAAAAAAATTCTTAAACTACTGATTTGCCACATTTAGATTAGAAAAATATATGTATATCCTTTTCAAACCGATTCACATAACACACCTAACAACTATTGGCTCTTCTCTGATCATTCACTATTTTTTTATACATAACCTTTACTCATTCAATTATCTTTCAACATAGCATTCAGTAATCTTTGTATAAACTTCCCTTATGTTAAAATTTTAATAGCTTCCACTCTCATAAAAAATTTGCTATTTCTTTTCATATGTACGGAATTTATTTTCGTAAACTTCACATTACTCTGCATGTACTGTTTTATTTTATTCTATATTGCTTGCACACAGTTACTATTAGATAAATATTTAAATAGTTTCCGATCAACGTTTCTCAATAGTTTTTCTCGCCTCTGTCAGAGAATGGGTCTAGTAGTGACGTCACTCATCTTTCCTTCCCGGGACAACTTTTTCCCCGAATGAGACAACCTTATATATAAGATATTCTACGGACCTTGATGTTCAGCAGCTTTTCCCTCTCTTTGATTTTGCAGTTTTTAAGTCTTCTATAATTGACAATGAAAATAATCTGTGAAATGAAGCAGATTTTACAATGTGTTGACTAATTCATAGGTGTAAGACTGAAGTTCCAATTTGAAATGGTTTCTTTTGTTACTGATGTTTTCTTACTTGAATTAGTGCAATGCATCATGCAAACTGGCATTTTAAAACTATTAGCAAGATGCATGTAACAATATGTACTATTAGCAAGATAGATGTAAGCAAATGCTTGTTTAAAATTTTTGCACCGGTAAAGTATCACTTTATCACTCTAATCATAAACAATGGAGTTAAGATAATATGTGGAAATTAATTTTTGTGTTTTCAGTTCCTTAGAGATCTGATCTGGTAGCACTGCATTTCTTAGGTTGAACTCCAATTGAATTTGAAAAACTGTGCATTAAAAATATTCAAATTCTTACCCGAAGAACTTAGTTAAACTAAATTAAACAGTACAAATGCTTAGGTCAGGAGATTTGGTTTAGAATAGGAGGAGGGAGAACAAACAAGTGGCTTGCTGTACATTGCTGTTTCTGTGACATCACTCACATTTTTACGTCTATATGGGAAAGCTATCAATTAAGAATTTTTGTTACTGCCAGTGGTCAGTAGGTCCCAAAACATTATCGGCCAAAGAATATTATCACTGGGCAAGTATTTTTACTATGAGTTTAGCTTTTTCTATTGTTTATTAAGATATATAAAGTGTACATATATATTATGCCACAGACTGAAACATTAAAAGATATTTACTGTAGGCATATATTTAAAATTTAATATTGTATGCATGTAATTATCTGTGATCATAACAAAATTTAAATTTTTCATCTTTGCATATAAGTATTCCACTTTTACATTCCAACTATGAATTTCATACAAAACTGTGTTTAATTTTGGTTGATGCATATTAAAATTGTGTTTTGAAATGCTTTTTTTGAATTCAAGATTTGATTTATTATTTAGATTTCCATTTTTAAACTCCTTTGTTCAATTCTTACTTAGTTCAATTCTTTGTTCAATTTCTGTTAGTTTTGCAGTTGGCTACAATAGCATCAATATCAGCAGAGTACACATTTTTTTACTGGCCATTTTATAAATGTTACTCTCCAATTGGCCAATAGCGAGTGCTAATCTGATCTTCAGCTCTACTATATGGACAAAAATTTTGGTTTTAAATGATACGTTTAAGCTTAACTCATTTGTGTTATGCTAGTCGAACTCCATTATTGAATAGCTCATATTAAATTATCTTAATATATGCTTAATCTGTGTGAATTGAAAAAAGTCAAAAGTTGAAAAAAGTACACAATGTCGTTCAAATTACATCATATTAAAAATAAATTGTCTTTCTATAATTTTTTTAATTTTTATGGTGTACATCTGACAATTAAAATCAATGTAAATCCAGTTAAAATTACCATTTTCAGTTCTTTTTCATGGACCAAATAAAACCTTTCCATTTCGATTCCTACATATTCTATATTGTAGGTACCATTGATCCACCCTCCTTGGGAAAGTGCCCCATCATGTTTCATCTCAATTTGAAATTCTGAAAAATTCTGTAAGACCGTCTCCTTAAATATCTTCAAATAAAATAAATTTATTGAATGTGATAAGACTCATTTGATGGATTTTCCTGATGAAGATTGTACTTAATTAATAGAAAAATAAAGGTTACTTTTTTTTTTAAAGTGGTGTATATGATTTTTAAATTCTGAGGCATTTAAAAAAATTGATTTTAGACAGTAATTAAATATATTTAAAAACAAAAATAAAAGAAAAAAACTCTGTGGTAGTGGAAATCAACCTATGCTCTTTAAGGTAAGTCCTTTGTGTACTTTGTTTCTTTTAGCAGAAAATTCTGATTAAGCTTTCCCTTTTCCCTACATACTCCTTAAATTCCCAATTAACCCCTACATTTTTTCTGATTTTCCATAGCATTTTAGGGAACTAATCGACTGAATTCTATGGTACTACAGAAATACCAGCACAACAGTTCATTTTTGAGATCAAATCTTCATTTTTCTTTTCATGCAGACTAAGAGTATATTTGTGAATTTCACAGGATGCATGCTTCAAAATTTTACATATTCATTTTCATTTTTCTGGGTGTTTGACATGTTACAATGCATTGGAGACATCATATAATATATCTTTCCACTTTAAAATGCTAGTTTAGTGTGCCAATTTTGTTATTTTCCTGTTTCAAATCATTAATTTACAGTGCCAATTTTGTGATTTCCTTGCATCGAAATGCTAGTTTACTGTTTCAATTTAGTAATTTCTCTGCATCAAAGCTGATACAAAATTCCAAATCTGGTACACGGTCTCTGCATGTCATAATCTTTTATGTGCCTGTGCATAAATCCATTCTTTGCCCGATGTAAAATGGAGCAAGTTTCTAAATGTCAAAATAAATATACAGGGTGATTCAAAATATTTTACAAATTTTCATATGAGATAAGGAATGCTAAAACAAACCTTTTTTGTTAATGAATATGTAGCCACAGACATTGTTCAATGTAGCCACAGACATCATCATTTGGTGTTAGAGGATACTATTTGTATATATGTGAAAGGTCAGAAAGTTTGAATAATTTTTTTATTTATAGCAGTTTTGCAACAGTTATTCAAAGGAATGATCACCAATGGTAATGCATATAATTTTATGGTTCAGTACAGGCTTCCGGAAATCGCCCATCTTCCCGTCCTCGCCGGGTTAAAATTCGGCGAGGACGACCAATTTTCGGAAGTTGAGATTAGAGATTCCGTAAAAAAAAAAATAGATAAATTGTTGTCATCGTAAAATTGTGGCGAAAATCTCCCTTTCCCGTGCCATGAATGAAAATTGAAATGTCGTCACCTGCAAATCCCCCTAGTGTGCATTATCAATGCCTTCTTTCTAGGTGAGCCGTCAGATCTGAATTGTAACCACAGGTGCTAGTTATTTTTTCTCCCCTCATCCTCCACCCAGTGAATCCGATGATCGTACGAAAATGCGATAGCGCACTTACGATCGAAGTGACATGTTCTCTTCTCCTTTTCAAGATCTACATGTGCGGAATTTTCAGATTTTCACAAGACCGACAATACCAATGCTTAAATCCAGACCAAGCCCGAAGAAATTTATAAATGTAGAATGAACTCGGCCTGAAGATAACTGTGTCTCAGCAGGCCCGAAATGATTTGTATTCAAATATGTTAAAAATAAATTTGTCAAAATTTTGTACGGAGAATTTAGTTTGTTTTCTTAAACATTTATCTTTACATAGCTGAAATAAAAGCAATAAGTTCATGCATTCAATTTAAATCCATTTTAAAAATTTTCAAAAGAAATATGTTCGGCCCGGTCGTAACGGACGTTTAAAAAAAAAAGACTCAACCCTGCCCGAAACAATAGAAAACTCAAGTCCAGCCCGGGCCTAAGCCCAAATTCCCATTTAACTCTTTAAAACCCAAACTATAAAATTTTCATTTGCTGTAATAGACGGGAGTAAGTAACAAGTTTGAATTTTTTGAATGGATTCTTCTAGTTTCAGCCAGAAGTGTTTTATTTTCTTCCCCACTTTGGTTTCAACTTTAAAACTAAAACGTTTAAAATTCATTGATGGCATTTGTTCCAGTTGTTTGACAACTGAAGTTAAAGTATGAAACATCTATTCAGTCCAAGAAGATTTTAATCTTGATTGACTACATGCCCTAGAAATTAAGAGTACTGATGAGGTTTAAACTGTTTAGAGACAAGAGGATTTATATGATTATTTATTTACCACGACTTCAAGTTACCAAACATTGAAAAAAGGAGCGATTCCTTACATATCTTACCCCTTTGCCCCCACCCATAGATCGAAATTCCTCCGGTCTGATCCATTATTGGAGACTTCGCGTCGGCGACTTTCATCGCGGCGGTGGGGGTGGTGTATGAATAAGCAGTTATCGCACTTCATCGTGAGGCAGTTGGTTGTAATTTATTATTGTTGTACGATGTATTTAAGCACATATATTAAGGAATATAAAGTGAAAAAAAAATTCTTAGGAGGACGGGTAAAAATTTTCGAGGATGGGTAAAAATTTTCAATTGTCGTCCTCGCGGACGGGCTAGATTTTGCCGATTTCCCGAAGCCTGGTTCAGCACATGTTTCTTTGGGTACCTTTTATGATACAATCTTGCCTCAGTTCTTTTGTTTCCACTGTCAGCTTCATATGCTAGATGTTTGTCAGGCATCTCAGCATTTGTGAAATGCTTCATGTTATATGTGTAACGTCTGTGTTATGAATGACAATGGTGAAAAATAGGCAATTGCCTTACTGCCCAACAATGCTCTCTAACACGAAATGGTGATGTCTGCAGACATACATTCATTAACAAAAAGTTTTGTTTTAGTGTTCTCTATCTTCCATTTGTAACAGAGATTTAAACCATTCTGTAGTTCCAATTTGAGAATTTTGGGTTGCTCTGTTAGTTTTGCTCTTTTCTTAAAGTCTCTAACAAGCTGTGAGACTGGCTTTTGATATTTAATTTCTCCCAAACTTTGATATTAAAAATATGTTAAAAACATGTTTTAATATAAAATGTTCCTTTTTGAAATTTTGTGGAGGGAACCTATTTTTATGTTTGGAATTCTGTTTTGAAGGCGTACTCAGATTTCTTCTAATTAGGCATTTGATTGCTTAGAAATGATCTTGACAATATTTCTGTAATATGTTTTTCTTCTCACTTCCTGTGAATAGAACATTTTATAAGTATTGAAAGCATTTGTTGGTTCAATTAACAAGTGAGGTAATTCAATTAAGCATTGCTAGATTTGTTCTAGCTCTTAGCTTTTCATTACTTAATAAAAAAAATTATAACTTGTCAGCAGTGAGTGGTCAACCACAATTTTCAAATCCTGAGTATATATTTTTAGCTGATATTTACCAATGACTGTTTTGTGTTGAAATCTGTAATAAAAATGCTTCAATGTCTTTTTTATTATGCTCCTAAATTGCAATTTATACATTTTCCCATAGATTTAAGGATAATTCATCTGTTCAAGAAGACTTAACACTTCAACTTGAACTAGCCACGAATGTTATTGCTGATAAAGTTTTATTTAATGATACATGTAAGTATCTTATTTCTTTATTTGTAATCTTATTTTCTAATCAGAATTTTACCAATAAAATACTTTCATAGCTAATGCTAGGTGTATTAAAAATAATATCAAAGAAAATAATAACAAGAAAGATCAATCATGCATATAACATTGATTATAAAACACTTTCCAACTGTAATTTTATTTAAACATCTCTAACATATGATACATTCAGTGGTGATATTTTTTTAATTATCACAGAACTACAGTAATTTATTTTACTTGGAAAATTAAAATCATGGAGGTAAAAGTACTTTCTAATTCCATGCTTAAAATATCATTCAAACTTTATACAAATGTTGTCATCGAAATATAAATTGTCAGAATCTCTATGTAAAAGTGTGAATATTTTATTTATACTCTTTTATTCCAGACTCCAGAGTTAAATAATTTTGCTTGAAAATAATTCAGCAATTCTTATACTACTCATCTAACAATCAATTGTTTACATTTTACAGTCATTAAAGGTAGGCTTCATTGTAGAAATAATCAAAGTTTGATGACCATTTAGACTAAAAAATCTTGTAACTGCAATAGTGCAGAATATATATGCACAGAAAAAACGCAAAAATAAAATGGTTTTAGGATGGATGCAACACTAAATAAAAATTTAAAAGAACTTTAATAATCATGATTTTTACTCTGAAATAAAAAGATGGATGCCATTTTTCATTTTGAAGTGGTTCACGTGACTTCTTCATATTATATAGGTGTCATTATTATTTGAATTTTTATTTAAAAGTCTACCAAACTTCTTTTACTGAAAGTTTTTTTATATATTTTATGCGACAATTTGAATATTTCCTAAAATTTTCAAAGCAATTTGTAAATTTTAACTTTGTGTGATATTATTCATTTACATTCCCATATGTCCTACAGACCATCTCAACAACATACTAAAATTTCATTTTGATAAAATAACGGCAGTTAATGAACAGACAGACAGACAGAATGAACAGTGTCCTAAACACTTTTCAACTATGTTGTAAAGTGTTAAAAAGTAGACAATTTTTAGGGGAATATGTAGATTTCCTTCTTTCAATTAAAAAGTCAAGAGATGAATGCCAAATGCAAATGTAAACAACTCAAGAGTTGGCACATTTGGTGTTCATTTTTTGCTTTATTGGATTAAAGAAAACCCACATGTTTTTAAAATGATTGTCTGACTTTAATTTTTTTTCAGCAATTTGCATTGTTCTTATTTGATTATTGTACAATACTTACTAGGTGTTATTATATTTTCTAGCTGTAAAATTACAGATTTAGATTTGAATAATATTTTTGGTTTATTGCCAAGTAAACTTAGCAGTGTGCCAGATTGTATTCAAAATTTTTTTAATTATTAAAAGTTAGGTAATTTAAATTATTAAGAAAAATGTGTAGACTATATTCTAACTATTCAACCATTTATGAAACTCAGTATGGTTAAATGAAAAGAGATAAGGAGATGAAATAGGTTATTTATTTATTTATTTTTTGTTGTTGTTCTCCCAGACTAGTTTTCACGTAACCAATATAAACCTAATCTGGCACAATGTTTTAAAAACTTCACCCTGGGCTGATCCTTGTTATGCTACATTTCTAAAGGTTAAATTACACAACATCTTCTTTATAAATATATATTTTCTCAAAACAACTTATATGCACTTCATTATTTTAAGGTATTATACATCTAATGAAAATGTGTTGTTAAAATGTCTATTGGATCTGATTAGGACCTGTTTTTTCTTTACAAAATGTATATGAAATCTGGCTGAATCTAGTTTCTCGGGCTTAATCTAGGCTCACTTTTTTTTATCCTGGACATCACCTATTCAAAATTGTTCAATCATTCACGAAATCCAATGTAATCCAATATTTACTTTAACTCATTATTATTTGCACCATTTTTGTTAGTAAAGTTACAAAATTTTCTAATTTTTTATTAATTTTTTAAAGTTCATATAATTGTTATTAAAATATATTTTAAATGACATGTCTTTAAATTTCAGGCACTAATAGTATATGAAAGTATTGAAGTATTTATCAGACTTACTTTATTATTAACTTTTTTTGTGTACATAAGTTGTGCAGGAAATGCATATAATCTTCAAGGGATGCTATGGATTTTTTATTTCTTTCATTGACATAATCACAAAATTTTATTCACCAAATGCAAACTTAGTCATCAAATTTTTATTTTACTCTGAATTGTAAAAATAATTTTTTTCATGGATTCAAAAATTGTTTCTTCCTAAGATAATTTCTTTCTAATATGGATTTATTTAAACGTTATTTATTTCTAGACAAATGCTAGAATTCCATATAGCGACTTCTCTGTAAGCTGAAGATTAAAAGAATTGTGTTTATATAATTCTGGTTTGTCTTCCTCGTTTTTTTTTTTTTTTTTTTTTTTTTTTTTTATGATGCTTGCTGATTGCATCAACAAATGCTCCATCAGTGAATGCAACAAAATATTTTTGAAAGAAAATGAAAAGTATTGATAATGTCACATGGAAATATCATAAAATTTTAGAACATAAAAAGGAATTTGATTATTTCTTTAAAGATATCTGAAACTCAATGACAATTTACAATTTGTGATTTGAACAACAGCAGCAATAGTATTTACCAAGATAATGCCCAATTCTTGGTAACAACTGTTAAAATAATTTTTTACTGCATATAAAAAGAATGCAATTGACAGTATGACCCCTTAACTTTAACACTGTGATTATATATTTTTATATACATTTAATAATAATAATAGTTTGAATGCTCAATGATAGAAAAGTGAGAAGCTGCAACTCGAAGAACCTAACTTTCTAACAAACCTACAAAATAAAAGTATAAAACAGCAAATCTTCAATCAAATGGAAAAATATACAAATTTCGAGTCATCAAGTTAAAGAAAATCAACAAATTTCAATGGTATGGAAACGATAATAAAAAAACATAATAAATCCAGGCATTATTACTATACACATGAACAAGGGCTAGGCCTTAAAAAATGGAATTGTTCACTTCTCTAAAACTCTTCATCGGATCCAAGTATTTTGTCGAAGCAAACACAAAATATATATGTTTCTGATGAAATAGATAGGTTATATCTATAAACTATTTCTACTTGGAAAACATACATAAAGAAGGAAGAATAAAGGAAACACGAATACCTGGGAAAAAACACTGCATATGCCTGAACCATTTTATACATATATATATATATATATATATATATATATATATATATATTATAGAAATGTAATTTTCTTTATTGATCATCATTTATATTTAAATTGCAATTCTACAATTTATTGTCAAAATTTAGTAATTTATTTAGTTGTTGTAATTAATTGTCATTGTTAGTAATTTATCTGGCTGTAATTTGTCTTGTTGCATTGCATCATCGCTATCAATAATATTTTAAAATTGTATTTTCCTGAATCACTCCTAAATTTTTTGATTCAAAAACTTCTGTATCACTAAAATTGCTTATTTTCCAATAAAACAGTTATTAAAATCAATGCACTCTATTTGATAGATTATTGTGCATAAACACATTGGTAAAACTGAAAATCATATTTTTAACAAAAGTTTTTGTTCCAAAACAGTGTTTATGGAACTGTTTCCATCTGGAGAAATTTCTGCATTTAAAATCATTTCAGGCATGACAAAGTTTGTCAAGAGTATTGTAAATTATGGAAAGTTCTTTATTATGCAGCTAATAGAGACTCAAGCATGACATAATCTGCCTAAATACCTGCCTCGATAATGACATGATTATTAAGGGGTTATTATTATTTTCACTCAGGGGCGGCTATTCAGCGGGGCCGCGTGGACCCCCTTGATCAAGCACTTCAAATTATTTTAGTTATATAGGTTAATTACAATTTTTAAGGAAATTATCTGAATTTTATTTCAACTAAAATTCGAATTATTGGAAATAAGTGATGAAATTGTCACTAGATGGCAGCACTAAAACTTTGAAAGAGTCTCTTATGCTCTTTTCATACTATATTAAGTCTATAGGGGAAACTACTGCATTACAGGGAAAGACGAGGGATTTTTAATGAGGCCGCGTTCCTTTATCGCCTCTGGCTGATAGAATGAATGGTATGTTAATATAACGGCAATAGAAATTAAGAGTTAAAAAAACAGACATTGCAATATTTCAATCCGATGTGAGCTGCGGCAGTTACCGCGGCTCGTCGCCAAAAAGAAACGAATACTGTGAACGACTGACTCAAATTGGCTAAGTTTCGCTAATTTGGCCTCGAATTTTTCTTGATAAATGTGTGTTTTCTCTGTCGCTTCTTTTTAAAATAATAAATTTGGATGTTTAAATAAATATTTAAAAATAAATTACTGTATTTATGTAATTCTGATTTATTTTATTGATTCTATTGACCTAGTTCTTTCTGTTTTGGTTCATGGCGAAATAGTTTAGTATTAGATACAGAAAATAGAAATTCAATAAAGTTTCCATACATATTTTATGCTTTTTACTTAATTGAATAAGTGGTGGTTATTTATGGTATTTTGGGGGTTTCTGTTCGTCGCCTTCGCTAGAAAAATGCATTGTTTGGGGCACTCAGTTTAGTTTTGACCCACCCATCCGTATTATTACTGAAACTGTTTCGCTCCGTAAGCATCCGGTGGGGAGGGGGGGGGGGGTCATTTCTGATGTAGGGTGGTTCTGTCTTCGGAAAGGGGATCATTTCTGATTTAGGGTAGTTCTATGCTTTGTTTGTGATGAATTTCAATGCGTTTGACCTCTTAATTGTTTAAAAGCCACGAGAATTGTATTTGTGGCATACCCGTGGATATTTTTAGTGACACTTTCAGAAATGTGTTGTCTGAGGGGGTGGGTCTCTTAACTTACTCAGCTGTCTTACTTTTTCAGCTATTTAACATTAAAGATTGAAAAATTATAAATATTTGTTAAAGAATATTAAAAAACAATTTTCAACCAGATACTCGATTCTTTGATCTGACGTCGTTTTCCTTAAAATCTTTCACCGGCCACTACTCAATCCCCTGGTTTTGCTTCTAATTTTATTGAAGACCAATATTGCTCCGATACTCCCTGGGCGTAAATTTTACTTGAGGTAGTCCTTAAATTTCTCATCTCGCTTCCTAATTAAGCGATTTTAAATCTACTGGTGGCTATAGTCTCTGCACTATCTATACGTATATCACCTGGACATGCATATTTTTTTATTCAAACCCCTCTGAGCGTAACTTTTAGTTTAACTAGACCGCACGGTTTTACATCTTGGTTCCTAAATTGAGCGATTTTGAATCTTCTGGTAACTACAGTCTTTATACCATTTGAATATAAATCTCTTTCGTATCAATCCCCTGGGCGCAACATTTACTTTAAGTAGTCCCCCTCTAATTTCACATCTCGGTTCCTAATTGAGCGATTTTGATTCCGCTGGTGGCTATAGTCCCGGCACCATTTGTATATGTGAACTGGATGTACATATTTATTGTGTCATCTCCCTGGGCGTAACTTTCAGTTCGGTTAGCCTCTCCCCCCCCCCCAAATTTCTTATTTCTTATTCTAATTGAGCGATTTAGATTTTGCTGGTGGCAATCACTTAGATATACAACCTTATTATGTCAACCCCTGGGTTGTTGTTGTTGAAACCCAGACCGTCCGACCTACCAGAAAGGTGTAAGGTAACAGTTTGGACGGTCGGGAAGTGCCACCCAATTTAGACCGGAACCCAGTGGGGGAGGCATCCACAGGGACCGTACCCTCCTTCCCCTACCACCAACCTCTCGGAAGGACGTCAACCCCTGGGTGTAACTTTTACTTTAAGTAGCCTCAATTTCATATTTCAGTTTTACAAAAAATGCATCGCCTTGGTTCCTGAAATATCTGTGTACGACATTTCAAGGCCGTACGATGTTTACATTTTCCGCTACAGACCTTACATACACATCGACACAAAAATATCGTCTGTTATTATGTAATATGAAACAACCGTTGTGGCAGAGGGGAGACCCTCCTCTTTTTAACACTTTACAACAAAGTTGAAAAGTGTTTATGACTTTGTTCATTCTGTCTGTCTGTCTGTCCGTTAGCACGATAACTGCTGTAAAAATGACTTAATCAAAATGAAATTTTAGTATGTTGTTCAGACGGTCTATTGGACCTATGGGAATATAAATGAATAATATCACCCAATTAGTTTTGGATTGAACCCGGGTTGAAAAAATGGAATACATTGAGCCCTATGGGACCTAATTTTTCAAGCATTTTTTAAGCGGATTTAAAATTCACAAATTGCTTCGAAAATTTTAGGCAATATTCAAATTGTTCCATAAAATATATAAAAAAAAATTCAGCGAAATATATTCAGTTGCTTTTTAAATAAAAATTAAAATAATAATAACACCTCTTATATGAAGCGATCACGTGTCCATGATATGAAATGATCACATGACCCACTTCAAAATGATATATGGCATCCATCTTGTGTCAAAATTGTGATTTTTAAAGTTCTTTTTAATTCATATTGAGTGTTGTATCCGTCCTAAAACTACTTTATTTTTGCCTAAATTCTGTGTATCTACATACTGAAACAACGCAATGACAATATATTTCAGTTTAAATGCTCTTCCAAATTTGATTATTTCTACTATTAAGCCTATTTTTCACCTATGTAAAATGTAAACAGCAAAATATGTAGAATGAGTTGTATTAGAATCGCTGTAATTCTTTAACACAAAATCATTTAGTCCATGGAGTCTGCTTAGCTGATATGAATGAAATATTCATTGATTTTAGAAAGAGAAGGACGATATTTTTCGATGAAGTTTTACGCATAGAGTTTACATTTTCTTGTAGCTCAATGGTCTTAATTTTTAAATAAAATAAATTATTATAGTATTGTGATGAATGACATGAATGGGGGAATTATTTATGAATGAAATGTTGCTTTTATAGAGAGAGCCAGGCGTGTTATTTTTTTATGACGTCATTTGAATGAATTTCAGTTGTTTTCGATGAAGTTTTTAAATATAATAAATTATCATAGTATTATGATAATTCTAAAATTATTACCGAGGAATGTATCACATTTTAGAGATGTTTAAACCAGGCAATTTATACTTTAATGCCGTCATTTGAATGAAGTTAATTTTTTTCGATGAAGATTTAAGGTTTCAAATATAATAAATTAATGTAGTATTGTGATATGTTTTAAAATATTACCGAGGAATGTATTGCATTTTAGACATGTTTAAATAAAATTGCATTGAAGTTGGAAAGTGTTTCATAATCAATGCTTTAAGCATGATTGATCTTTCTTGTTCATATTTACATTTTTATCTATCTTAGTGACTCTTGCTCCGATTTTGATGCAATTTTCACACTGTATTTTCTACTCTACAATGGACCCACTCGATCTGCTCACTCTAAACTTTGATCCACTTTTGTTGCACCCGCGCAACGAGCTAACTACTTATTGTTATAAAAATATTGTTATAAACTACTTATTGCTATATATAGTGACTGCTGGCAGGCAGAACTCGCTAGTATCATTTTAAAGACAAATAGAGATAAGCATAAAGCATAAGAATTTTCTGTAAATTCCAAATTAATTCTTGTATTAAAAATAGTTCCTTTGTTTCTGCATATAAACGGCTGTAGCTTTAGTTGGTTTTCGTTCTCTAATATGTTACTGTTTGGGTTACAAGGACGATCAGGTACGAAACTATTAGCCATAGAGTGTATATGAGAAAAATTGTGTGCATTTTGGGTGTAAAAACATTTGCGCTAATCATAAAAAAATACTGCACATGTATACGACTGAGAGTATTTAATTTTTACAAATTTGATACAAATTTATTTAGAAATGTATTCAAATAATTTCCATGGTTGCAATAGGCTCTTATTCATTTCAAGGAAACTTGCACAACGTATATCAGCGCAAGTAAAATAATAATTTGGCATACGGCTGTTTCGAGGTAATGCGGGAACCAATTTCTGAGTGCCGGACAACCGACGAACTCGAAGTCTAAACGACGTAGTTGGCATAAACTGAGGGATATATATTCATAAATACATAGATGAGCGCCTCCCTCTACATGTCACTCACGAGCCGCCACTGTTTTCACTGGAAAAATGACTCCTTGTATATCTTGCTAAGCATAGTAATAAAATCTTGCCAATAAGAGCCATTTAAAAGCTTAGAGTCATTTTCCCACTGCATCAACCAGCATTGTGTAAAAGAATTCACTTATATTATAATTCATCAACACCAACTAGCTGCTGTATGATATGGTTAGTTCTGTAGGTTCACCATAAAGACTTACAAAATCAGAGCTCATCACAAATTTTCTTGGTAATTCAATGCTGCTGTTTTAACAAGAGTGAAACCAGTCTACTGATGCTACACTGTAAAGTATGATACTTCATTCATTTGCTTACATTTTTGTGTAATTTCTTTCTTTTCTAGATATTGAATCATTCAACAGTTTAAATGTTCCTGTGATGCAGAGATCAAAACATCAACAGTTATGTTCCTTGATGCTGAATATACACGATGTGTTCTCTGATTTTTGCCGTCAGTTATCAGATCTTTATACATTCATGATTCAAAGACTTTGCTCTAAAGAATCAGACAGTAGTATTCAAGAAATTATAGTTAAAGTATGTAAAGTGTTGATGTATTGATGTTCTGGCTTGAATTTATTTTCTTGAAAGTTTTATTGGTGATAACATTAAAAAAATTGTAAACTTATATCCATTATCAACTTATCAGACACTTTTTTTCTTAGAGAAATATATATTTGACTATGACTGCTGATAAACTAAGTTAAGAAGAGCTCTGTCAATCATTAAAAGGAGAAGAGTTTACTTTACTTTAGGGTATTGGTTATGGAGGGAATATCTCTTATCAGGTGAAATCGAACTTGTGATACAAGTTCAAACATGCCAAACTGAGTGGAAATTTCTTTGGAACTTTATCTATAGATTTGCCCTTACACATTTATTGACTTACTATATAGTTGATTCTTTTATTTTTATTTATCTGCTCTTTAGCATTTAAAAGATTAAAAAAATTTTACTTTAAATATTTTATGAAAAAGCACATTTTATAACCTTCCCAATGAACACAATTCAAACACTTTCAAAACAGTGTCTGTTTATGTGTGAGGTGTGGAGACGATAATTGAAGAACACATTACATATCACTAGTGCATTTTATATGTAGATACATTAATTAAAGGATTAGATCTTTAGGATTTTTGATAACTTGTATGAATATTGTGAATTATTCAAAATTTAATATTTTGCAACATTTATTATAAGGACAAATTCATTTTTTATAGTCAATATTTTTAGTGAAATAACTTTTCATGGTGAATATTAATATTTTCTGTATAATCAAGGCACATATTTTCTAAAATTAAATGTTTTATAAGAAAAATAGAAGATTCTTATTTATATGGAAGCAAATTGCCAAACATTTTTATTAAGGAACTTTCATGGAAATCATTAAATGTTTCTTTTTA
Source organism: Amaurobius ferox (assembly GCA_951213105.1). Classification (NCBI taxonomy): domain Eukaryota; kingdom Metazoa; phylum Arthropoda; class Arachnida; order Araneae; family Amaurobiidae; genus Amaurobius; species Amaurobius ferox. Next base: position 107,610,556 of record OX578145.1, on the reverse strand, counting down.
TGAAGCATCCAGTTAGAGAAGCATTAGTGTACTATAGTTCTCTTTTGTAGATTATCAAATTAACTAAAGCATTTTTATAAAATTAGATGAGTTGTAACTGTTTACTTAAATATGGTAATAATGCACACATATTTCACTGTAAATTTTGCTTCTCAAAACACCTGCATTTAGGGAGTACCTATTTAAAAGACCACCTTTTCACACCTTTCTGGTAGGTCAGACGGTCTGGGTCTCAACAACAACATCCTGAAAGTAATCTGCATATACTCACTGTATTGGGTTGAAATAATCTTGACATGTTTATGTAAAAAAGTTATTCAATTAGTGATGAATAATGATTAAATTTAGCAGTTGTTTTATAAAGATATTCAACTGTTTGTGCTTGGTTTTACATTTTTGCTTCAATAAAATAAATGTGTCAATTTATTAATAGACATTATCAGTCGTAACAATTGTAGTTCTATTTTTGCATTCATTCTAATTATGAATAGAAGCACTAAAAATGCTCTTAAAAGGTAATTGTGGTATTCTGTGGTGAGTATTTTCTAAATTAGTGCTTAACATAAAATGGAATCACCAATCTACAAGGATATAGTGTGATTGACAAGGGTCTTCTTATTTTTCTTATCATTGTCGCACCATACCTGACTGCCATTCAGACCGAGAGCCTACTCTTAATCTGTTGCATATCCCCCAAAATACTCTATGTAACCTATGTAGTATGCCACTTTCAGATTGAAATTAATAGAAATTAATTTAAGAGGCAGTAGTTAATGTAAAATTTATTGCACACAGTTACATTAAATTTAGTGTTTGATTTGGTAATGCAATAGGTAGTGTTGATGTTGTTGAGACCCAGACCATCCGACCTACCAGAAAGGTGTAAGGTAACTGTTTGGACGGCCGGGAAGAGCCACCCAATTTCGACCAGAACCCAGTGGGGGAGGCATCCACAGGGATCAAACCCTCCATCCCCTACCACCAACCTCTCGGAAGGACTTACGGACCCGCATGTTTAACGTGATCGAACTCCGCGTGAACACAGCGGCAGTTTTGGCAGCAGAGGGAATCGAACCCGGGCCTACCGAGTGCAATTCCCACGTGCTAACCACTGGGCTACCGTGCCCCAAAATAGGTAGTGTTGAAGACCCAGACCGTCCAACTCATCCATTGGACTCGAGCAACTATTTGGACGGCCGGAGAATAAGTAGTGTGTAAAATTTTCCAAAAGATAAAAGAAAAATTTACAAAATATAAAGATGAAAAAAGAAGTCTGTTAAAAATTATTTCTGTATAAACACGTATTTCAAAATCATGATATGAATGCAGACTGCGAGTCCTACTCAAATATGTTGTTGAATGTACGTGTTGTTCTCAAATTTCTGCTCAAATACATTCAACTCCATAATCTATGTAAATAAAATTGAAAATCTGTCTGTCTGTATATGTGTGTATTTGTTTCATCATCACTGGAGAATGGCTAAACCAAATTTCATTAAATTTTGTGGGTTGCTTTAAAATAGCCTCAAAATTTTGTCTATGTTTTAAGTTTTTAGGACCAGGGATTGTGAAGATATTAATAAAAATTCACAATGAAACCTTCCATAGTGATAACATTATGCAAATAATATTTTTTCTGTCAATTTATTGAAAAAAATATCATGCCACTTAGCAATGGAATTAAATCCAATGTGTTTATACAGCAAATTACTTTTATTAAATCTATTCAGTTTTAAATTAATAATGAAATATATATAAAAATAAATTTTATGGGAATTGCATTTATGACTGGATCATATCAACTGCTGTTTTCGGGTTTAAAGATTATGGGAATTATTGATATTTTCAATTTCTTGCATCATCTGTTTTACTTTGGCAAAGATTTTTCAAGGCAATTGTTGAAACTGAGTAAAAATGCTATAATTATATCTTCTAATATTATTTTACCACTTTTATTTTGATATATATTGATCCAATTTCATATTTTTTGTAAATTTGTTTACAAACGGCACCAGGATGTTTTGTATTTCAGTTCTGCCTGTGAAATAATTTTGTATAGCAAGAACAGAGAATCTTAAACTTTATTTTAGGAGCATTAATTTAAATATTTTAATAAAATGTTTTAACAAAATCATTTAGAATACGTTAAGAATTTGCACATGATTGTGAATTTTAGGTTTCTTTATATTGTATATTTCGTACAAAAAACAGGTATACTGCTAGTAATTGTATATGAGCAAAAATTTTGTTCTGTTCAAATACATGTATTCTGTGAAGAATAAATTTGTTTTATTCTCACCAGATTTGTCTAAGCTAGGATAATCTATATAATTAATTCCATTTTTCACCAATCAAAATTATATTAGATCTAAGCAAGTTACATAATCTAAAATGCACTTAGAAATATGGCTCCTATTGGGTACCCAAAATATACACTATATTGTTAAAATTGTAGATATTTTATTCATTTGATGAATCTGGATCAATCAGAATCATCAGCCCGATTTCATTTTCAGTATATAGAGATATCTTTTTTAATTTGATACTCCAGGAATATTGTTGCCCATTTTGCACTATTTTAGACTTATATTTCTTCTTATTAAGACTATTCATATGAATTTGATATCCAATATAATTTAATGAATTTTCAGCATTACAAATGATTTTAAGTTTGAACCAGTGATAATCTGTCAAAATTTTAACAACTGATATGCTATGAAACTTTAACAGTTGGTGAACTTTTAAATGTTATAGTTCATTTCAATTTCTGTTTACATTATGTTCTCAATTAATACATAGCATAATGCTCAACCATTGTGCATTGTTTAGTTTTTTCTTTTTGGTGTTTAAATTAAATTTTTGCCATTTTATTTTATAAAATTTTCTATTTCTTGGATATTATTTTTTTCTTCAGCATTTGCACAAATGATTTTAAGCATTTATATATTTATATCAATCTAACTAGAAAATCTAAAAAGAATTAAGAATAAGTTTGTATTGTACTGGTTTGAACTATTACAAAACAAAATTTTAATTCACTGTTAAAATTTTAACAACAAATTCATTCCATACAAAATAATTTGTATAGATGAATCATGTTATAATGAAATTTGGCCTATAGTGCTTATTTGAATTTTACTAGTTGGACCTTATTATATTTTGATGGTTTTCAATTTTTTTCCAGTTAGAATCAGATTTTCGTGACAGCATATCACATGTGAAAACAATTCCTATAAAATTTGAAAATATTGTAAGTGCTATTAAGGACGAATCTCTCACATGGGTAAGTTAATTATCAAATTATTTCTCCCACCTTATTGAACATATACACATACACATTTTCAAGCTGGTATTATGACTGCATTTTGTCTGTATCACTGTTCACATGTTCATGCGGGCAAAATACTGGTTTGAAAGATGGTAGAAAGAAGATATGATTTTCTTTCTCCTTTAAAAAAGGAAGAAAGAGGTGTAAAGGGGATTGATAGAATATTAACCTACAATTTCATGCACTCGATCGGAAATTCTTGAAACATGACAGATACCGAGAAACCTCATGTTCCAATTCTATTTGCAGATTGTACGTAATTAGTTTATAGCAATTTATATACAACATATCTCAATAACTAGATGAGAATTTTTTTTTTTACGAATTAAACGTATCAATCCTTATTATGCCTTCGAATTTAATGAATGGGAATCGTTATTGAAGAATAAAAAGTTTAATTCAAGTATGCATATTTTGTTTACATATGCTTTTTTCTCATGAATTGAAAAAAAATTGTTCTTTCATTTTAAAAACCTAACTATACATATACAATAAAGTATCAATTTGCTTGGTTTCTTTAAGGAAGGATAAAAAGTTTTATTCTCACAAGCAGCAATTTTATTTATTGTGATATAAAAATATTATAAGAAAAAATAAAAACTACTTAGACTTTAAAAATAAGTAATTAAATATTATATTAACAATGTTTAAAAAAATGCCTGCTGACCAGGGTTGGATTAAAAGGGGGTGAGTTTTTTTAACTGAAATCCATAGTTAAAAAAAGCATGGTTTTGACCAGTGGAGTTTTAATCCGCCAACCCTGCTGCTAATAATTAAACGAAAAATCTGAAAGACTCCTTTTTATACTCTCTTATAGTACTTAAGTTTGCCCAGCATGAACCCACAACTTTCTTGAATGACTACTACTCTATTACTATTACTACTACTAAGTAATTAATAACAATAATAAAAATAAATTGTTTTGTTTATTAAGGGTATAAAATATATATTATTAAATATATAAAAATATTAAAAAAATACTTCTAATTAAACCCTTTTTAAAAATAATTTCTATATATAATTTTAAAAATTGTTTAAAAAATACTTGTTTATAGTTAAATGGGTGAGTCCCATGTGATAAAAGAGACAATTTGGTAGACATTGAGTTAAGCATATATTTGGTGCTGTTGAATTATTTTCCTTCTGCTGAACCACTCACGAAAATATTCCATATTTATTATATTTTCATAAATTTTACAGAATTAATTGTTTAAAAAATAGTCTTCTAAAAATATTACCCGAAGATTTTAGAATGAGTAAATATCACTTGTACTCTTCTAGTTCTTGTCTATCCTTTTTCTTCAAAATAAAGCATTATTCCCTTTTCTTCTCAAAATTAGAAAACCAAATAATCAAAAACTTCTTGTAAAGTTTCTTACTTTCCAGAAAGGCAGTGTGGAAAGAGCATTACATCTCATTTTCAAAGAAAATAGGGAGGGGAAAAAAAGCAGAAAATTTTCTGGAAAAACATAGCAGAAAATTTTCCATTTTGGGGAAAATTTTCTGACCCACATCTTTAACTGTTATATTGCAAAGAAAAATTACATTTAACAGCTGTACTAGTGGTAGATGAGATTTTTTTTGTATATATGGCATGTAGTAAGTTTTAACGAGTTCATTAAAAATGAATTGTACTGATTTTAGAATGGTTAAATTATATTCGATATAAATGTGAATTTTTTTCTAGCCTACATTATCGATCTGTTTTGAATAAATTTTCTTGAAGGTATTCCCCTTTTTCCACTAATTCAAATTTATACATCATAATTTAATCTTAAAAATTAAAATTATATGAGAAAAAATTATTATTTTTGAGTTTTAAATTTGAATTCTCTAAACAGTTTCATGGAATACAGCTTTATAATGCAAATAAAAATAAGCATATATTTTCTGTTATAAAAATATGTTAAATTTAATTATGACATTTTAACTTTAATTTATGACATTTCGCATTTATATATCAATGTATTTCAGAAACTACAATATAATAAACTACAATAAACTACAATAATAAAATATTTAGTTGCACATTTCCATATATATTAATAAAACAAGATAAAATAAATGTCATAGAATAATGAATGAAAAATAATATGCTTTTTAAAAAAAGCAATGAAAAAGAAATATATGCTGTTAACCAAAACTAGTTCTTGATTCATTTATTACAAGCATTTATTTTAAATATGTCTATTCTTCAAATATGTGATCATGTCAAGAATATTTAAGAAAAATTGATAAGTTTAGGGCCATGAAATAATTGCCAGATGTTATTAAAGCCTTTTAAGCCTTTTAAGCCGAAACAATGGCGATTGCACATGTGAACGGGGTCTGAAATGGAGCCTGGAAAATGCCTCTTTTTTCACCCCCATGTTTCATGGCTGAAAAATACTGGTTTGCATGTGAATGGGGCTATAGTAAGACCTACTTATAACAACTAGCCAGGAACCCACTAATTTGCTCCTTATATTCGAATGCTTGCTAAATCCATCTAGTTAGCAAAACTGTGTATAATTTGAGATGGATATGAAGATCATACAGAGGTCACTAAAGGTAATTTGAAATTGTTACCAATCTATATTTGCTGGACCCCATCTTCCCAAACAAAGAATCCTTAAAAAATATTAGTTCCCTTCAAGAAATATTGATTTGGACAAATGGTTAAAGTATTACATTCTAGGAACTTTATCTCACCTTTTATATAAGGTACATTGCTTTGCTAATGAATTCTTATTTTCTTTCACGAAGATCATTCACAGGAACTCTCTATTCAATATCTTCAACTTTGTAGCTGCCATAGCTGAAGACAACATAGAAAGCACAAATCTTTGCAGATAGTTTATAGAAGACATTTTTCTTGGATACCTGATGCTTTGATCTTCTGATATGATCCTCTTCCGCAAATTCATACTGTCTTTTTTACTTCTACAAGAACAATTTTTTTTTGCTGATTCTTATATTTTATTTAGTTTTACTATTGTTAAATCTGGGTCTTTAAACTTTTAAATTTATGCTCATTAAAAGAGAGCAAATCAGCTTCAGTTAGGACTGTATCAATCGAAAGTAAATAATTTCCTTGTTAAATCTGGAATCTCATTAAATGTGGGCTCATAAGTGGGTTTTACTTTATATGTACGTTAGTGTTTGACAGTCATCACATGGATTTTTATGCTGACAGGATCCACTTAAAGGGGTGTTCTAGCTTATGGATTTTTATGCTATGGTTATTTTTTCTTAACAACATTAAGGAATTTGGTAATCTTTGCATAGAGTAAAGAAGTCGATGGATAAAGGGATCAAAAAGCTAGTTTTGGGCAGTGGTTCTCAATTAAAGCCATGTTTCGGACTGGTAGGTTTTCAACTTTTTCTTCCAAGGACCAGTGAAATTTGAAAATTTTCAACTGGGAATAGTAAAAGAAAAAAAAATCCACTTTTTTAATATTTGAAACATTTTTGTATAATAAATATCCAAATTTAAATTTTAAATTCAATATTTAATATAATAATTACAGTTTTGTATAGAATATTTATAATTCTTGGAGAGAATGTAATAACAGTGATAAGTAGAGTAGAACTAGTACTTCCTTTCATTATTTGATGATCAACTCCTCAATCAATTCTAGGTTGATCAGGGTACTACAATAAAAATAGTCTTAATAAAGTTGTTTATCACACAAACTTGAGCTTGTGTTACTATAACCTATACCTAAGCAAACATTAATGCAGAAAGCACAACCATTTTAGTAAAACAAGTTACAACTGTGAAACTACCTAAAACTGGTTAAATGATTGAGGTCTGCCTATCATTAAAAATAAAATTGCCTTTTGGACTATGCAAATTAGATAGAAACTAATTGTTTGACCAGTTTTAGTCTGAGAACATGAGCTTCACCTCATAGAGTGATATGGACTCATCATCTGTATAGATGTCATGTCTAGCTTGTGTCAGAACATGTCACACTTTATGCCACAGAAAAAATTATCACAATACTCATAGAATTTTGGATTTTAGATTTCTAATTGGATAAGATATTGCAGATTGCTGCATTTTATATCTAGCCTGTACTAGTACATGTCACACTTCATGCAGAGACAAATTTGTTACATTACTCACAGAATTTTGGATTCTAGATGACTAATTGGATAAGATATTGCAAATTGTTACACTTGATGAAGTATGGTAATATTAAGTTTGCCCATTATAAAATGAGGATTTTAAAATTGTGCAAGTTTAGATTTTTATATAAACTTAGGAGAGAATGGAATTCCTTGGACCAAATTTTATTGCTTAATTTCTATTTTTTTTTTTATGCTATAACTAAATCAAGTAACAGAGCACTGTGCCTTCTTGATTAAAAGTAACAGAAATTAAACATTCAATATTATGATCAATGTTATACTTGATTTCCTAATATTTTCTTATATTTACAGAGGCTATTAACACTTAATCTGCCGGCTGTGGTTTCATTGCCTACATGAAAAAGACCAGCTAACTTGAGTGCAGATTCTTGCCTAATACCGGCTCGGTTTTGCTTATCGTGCGAGATATTGCAGCGGTAATTCCGAGTAATGTTTTGTATACATTATAATATCACTATCGCAACTGCAATCGCTGCTATCATTGCTCAAAGAATAATTAAAACACTCTGACAAAGAATCTAGAAAAATTTCTTTGTTTTCATTATTAGGATTCCATTTTGTCTGAGTTTTGGATCAAGAGAACTAAAAATTATTTAAATACACATGGATACGCATCCAACACTCACATCGTCTTGAATCCACTAATGAAACTGCACATCTATGCTTTAAAAGTTACTGCAATAAACAGCACTTGCAAAAGCCTATTAATCGGTTCATGGTTGATAAGCGTTGGCACCTAAAAGCCTAGTTTTAGTCTTGCTGTAAATAAGCATTGGTATCAAAAAGCTTATTTTTAGGCTTGGGGTAGATAAAGTAATAAGGTAGTGGTTATCTGCCCAAGTTTTAACTAGTTTTCAATGAAACTGTAATAATGAGTGCATTTTTTAAATGTCATATTATTTATAACAGTTTAAGTTACATATATTCAGTAGTATAACAGTTAACCTGAAGCTCATTCTCAAAACTTAAGGTAGGACATGTTTTAATTTTATCTTGATTTTAAAAAATAGGTTTTACACTCTCTCCCTTGCATGCATTGCAGGCTCCATTAAGGTGCTATCACTATGTAAAATTCACATTTATTGTGCATTTATAAATTTCTTTGTTTAAGTAAAATCTTGCATATATTTTATGAAACAATTTTTTAAATTGGTTTCAAACATTTCAGGTAATTTAATAGTTAATATTCACTTTGAAAATTTTTTGACAACTAGTATGTATATTCCTGTGCATGCCGTTTCCAGCTCACCTTAGTTTTCAGCTGTGTAGTCAACTACCTCTTAACTCATCCTTGAATTTAGTTTTGTGATATTAATGAATTTAGTTGGCATATCACTGAGCTAGATAAAAAAAAATTATATAAAATATTAGAAATAGTAATATGACTAGAATTTCATGTTTAAACAATTTTAATTTTAGAATTCTGTTAGCCCAAAACATGTTCATTAAGCCCAAAAGATGTTCATATCCTTGATATACGTTTTTAAAACCATTGTTGTCATTCTTTTTGATAATTTAACAAATTAAAGTAATAACATATTGATTCAGTAACATTGAAACTAAAGCTAACACATTTTTGGTTATTCCAGCACATAGGAAGTTGCATCCTATTCTTTTAAATTACATTTTATCATGTTAATTGTAAATTGTGAATCTCTTGTGTGTAAAATATTTTATTATACTTAATTGATTTTAATGAATGCAGATTTTATTTCTAGGATAAATCTCCTATACTAGAATTCTCTAACGCCTTCCAAAAATATATCATCTACTTAGATAAATTGATGCCATACTTAATTTTAAGGTAAGGAAAACCTGCATTTGAATTTTATAGTTTGAAAAAGGAATGCTCATTTTATGTGTTAATGGAACATTATGATTACTTTAAGTACAATGATTACTTTAAGTATAATGATTAATAAATTTATATTTAAAATTATGTATTAGCTTGATTTTTTTCATTTGGTATTCATTGTAAACCAGGAATGAACTAGGCCAGTGGTTCAAATTTGTTGTAAAATTCATTATGTTGTACAATTTTAGATTTTTTTTTTTTTTTTCAGATAAAAATTTATAGATCTCTGTATATTTAAATGCTTTTTTATTGTTTATCTAAAGTATCAGCTAATTTGTAATGCAAAAACACAAATAACACATCAAATTAAAAGGCATGGCCTGTATATGTGTGTGGTACTTTAAAAAAAAAAAATGCCACAGGTTGTTTTTCATAAAGTATTTCGAAAAATTTTACAGCATTTTGTCTCTGACAAGATTTTGACGGGAATTTAACCAAAAAATTTTTTCTGTATGTCTTACCCCACCTCCGTCCCCCCTCCCAAATGTACTTTTACATTATTTAAAAATAATTACAAGAAAACAAACATTGTTCATTGTTAAAATACATATAAAGTCATTGCCAGATTAATATCATTGGGACATCAACACAAAAATAACATTTAAAGTAAGCAGTAATTTATCTATGAACATCTAAAGGAGAAGAAAATTCGTGTCTCAGCACATTAGCTGTGTAATGACATTTGGAAATTAACAAAAGTGCTAAAACTCTATATGTTATACTACATATTAAATTTGAAATGTTTCCACTGTTGCCTTTTCAGCTGCAATACTTCAGAAACTCTTGCTTTAGTTGGGAGATGGAACTTGCAGTTTTTCTATCTGGGGATGATAGTCCTATTTTTAGACTACAAAGACAGTGCTTAGAACTTTCCTCCTCTTATTTTTAAGGCCAAGATTTCCAGCACACAATATTTTCTATTATTCTCGTACTGTCACAGTCTTTGTATCAATACTCATCTGCAAGTTTTGAAGCTTTATTTCTACAGGGGACCCACTCTAGATTTTTGTTTTATTTTTATCACCAATTTTATTGTCAAGCTATTAGATATTAATTAATAAAATACTAATTTTTAAAAACTACCTGAAACTTTATAAAGATTTAAATGTTTAAATTCATATCTTAGAACAAATTATAATCACCAATATTTTTGCCAAGTTTTTTGCACAAAATGTTTTTTCGTGTGCTTTCTTAAATGTTTAAATTTTGGTTTTATCTGGGTGTTGCAATTTATCACTATTATTTCTGCGTATATATATATTCTACATTAATTTGTCTTCATTTTTCATTTTTAGAATTCAAAATAAAGAGTCTTGGATTAGTTCCTCTCCTAAAGCTGTGGAATTAGTTCCTAAATTGACTGCTTTATGTAAAAAATTGATTAATTGTTTCAAGAAATTATATCGATATTTAGAACTTCTTCAAACAATGAGTATGCTTTATTTATTAAAAATTCTGTCATAAGTTTACTATCTGAGAATTTCAGGTTATAAATGATGATTTATTTAATTACTGTTGTATGGTAAGGTTGCATTTAAAAAAATTGTCTAGAATGCAAGAAAACAGGAATCAATAATATTGTAAAGTGCACTATGACATAAAAAAAGAAAGGCACAATCCCAGGTAAACTCACTGATTTGTAAGATGGAAAGCAATCATTGAAAAGCCATAGTGATTTATTACAGAGAAGCACGAGACCAACAATAGGATATAAAGTTGACATCAGTAAATGGCTAATTTTTTGATTTAATTAAAATAACTTATTTATATGTGCTCTAGAAATTAAAATTATTTCAATCGAATGTAAGCCTTCTATGTAATAGATAATTATTTTGATGTGAATAACATCTATGGTTGGGGTATCTCTGATTTAACTGGGAGTGTTACGATAAATGTTTTTGAACCTAGTAGATGAAAATGTAAGGCATTTTTACTTGTTTTGTCAGAAATAAGATTTTGTGTATAAATATATAAAATAATTTTAATATTTTGAACTTTTATCTTTAAAAAAAGAAAAATATTAGTCTAAGTGAATTTTTGTCTTTGTTTACTTTCACTTGGAATATCTTCTAAGCTATAAAAGGTAAATATAAACAGTAAGTGACAAAAATGTGTAGTAGAAAATTCAATTTCTAGATTATTAATTTATTTTTACAAAGCTATCATAGTTTTCGAAGAATTGTCTTGTAAGAGTTTAAGAAGATTGAAAATTTTCGGTTTTTCAAGTTTGTAATACTTATATCTCAAAAACTAAAAGTATCTCAAAATCTAAAAGTGCTAGTTATGAATTATAAGAAGTAATTTGTAGCTCTTTTGAAAGTGCTACAAAGATATATATATATAATCAGATTTCAGATTGAGTTTTCAGTTTTTGAAATATAGTGCTAATAATTTTGATATTCAAATATTTCTAAAAGATTATTCTAAAGAGATGGTTATAATTACGATATTTTAATATTTTGAACTATTTTGAAAAGGTGGTCCTAATTTTGATATTATTTTAATATCTTGAAACTGTTTTGAAAGAAAAAAAAAAGCCTAAAGAAGGCCAACTATTCACACAAAAAAATGCTATTCATGCAAAACCATGTCAGCTCCATCAGATTGGAGTCACTGATTATTATTTTTTTTTTGTGTGTGTGTGTGTTCTAAATTTTTGTTTAACTGTCACCTATGTCTGAAATGGTGATTGGCAAGCTTGCAAAAGTGTATGAATACAGTAATACAATGATATTGATATGTACCATTTAGTTATGTATTGATACTGTATAAATATTGCTACTAATTCTATTGATATTAAAATAATACAATGATATTGATATGTACCATTTAGTTATGTATTGATACTGTATAAATATTGCTACTAATTCTATTGATACTGTATTACATCAACATCATCAATGATTTAAATTTGAAACTAATTTGTAACTTTTATTTAAACAAATTGCATAAAAATTATATATGTATAAATGTATAAAGATAATTGCACAATTATCTTTGCAGTTATCTAATATATATCCATGTACATTATTTCTGTAATACATTTTACAGTTGTGTACACAGAAATGTAGAATCAGCATTAATGAAACATGTATGGCCCTTGATAACGTACATGGTTTCAGAAATGCTTTTCATATTCATTTTATTCCTTTAATATTCACTAGATTCCATTTATTCAATTTCCAAACTTCTTGGGAGCTATAAAAGGCCTAGCTCATCGTGCTACACTTGGCTTCTGATTTACAAAAAAAAATTTTACCTTTACCTTCAGTTTACAAGCAATTTTCTTTGGTATTTCTCGGGTATATATATATTACAAGTAATCATAAAAATCTTCAATTATATATATATATATATATATATATATAAAAAATCATATTATCTAATATATATATATATATATATATATTAGATAATATGATTATATCATTTTAACATGAAAATGGTTAAAATTTTGAAAATAACTAATGTATATTGATGAGACTAATATAAATATAGTAGCATCCTATTTATCCTTATCAAACGTGACTGTGTGGGAAAAATTCTCAATAATAGTAATAATTTATATAAATTTGCATAATTTATTAATACTTGTTTATTGTAGAAATTCATAAAATCATTCTATTGGAGTAAAAAGGTATCTGTATTTAATCGAGTTATTTTAAATGCATTTTTCAAAATTCAGTTATTTTCAGAACTTTGACCATTTCTGCATTTTTAGAACAAGCTACAAAATATTTTTATAACAAAAAAGATTATTTATCAAATTGCTTTTATTCTTTCACAAAAACATGACTTATAATTTTTCTAAAATAAAAATAGGATATCATTAATAAGAAAAACTGATAAAAAATTAAGGAAAATTATTGATACAATATGTATTAAAAGCTATTATATTAAAACACAGTAAGTATTGTATGCAAGTGTATCAATACAAAGTAATACAGTAAGTATCGTATGCAAATGTGTGAATGCAATATAATTACACATTGTGAGGTCACATATTGATATGCCCATCACTAATTTGTGAGTAGTTAGTAAAATATATGTGCTGAATAAAAAAAAAAATACAATGGTTACTACTATTCTCTTACAGTTTAACACATCATTAATATTGAATTAACTTATTCTTTTTTACTATTTAGATTCAGAAGAAAAGAAGATATATTTTGTTAAACAGTCTGTGATAATTAAGAAGATATATTTAAATTTAGAGTCATTGCAGCTATTATTTGATGGTATAATTCTTTTTGTTATTGATTTATTTCAATATTTGTGAATAAAACTCATAAATAATTTTGCTAGTTCATTTCAGAGGCCAAAAAATTATTTCGTACAAAAATTGCTCATGATCACCAGTTGCCTCTAATCAGTCAAGATGAAAAGAGCACAGATGAGTGTATACTGTCAACTTTGGTATCATTATCTCTTACTTTAAAGAAGGTATGAACTATTTCTAAAGATATATATTTATGATGGTGTCAATTGGAGTTTCTTAATTACTATATCATTAACTGGCATTGATACTTGGTGCGTTTCTTCTGTGCAAAAATTTCACTTGAAAGAATATGAAAAAAACTTAATATTTTTTTATTCTTGAACATACTATTGTAATAGCAACGTTTTGAATTATTGAAGTGAAGTCAATAGTATACAGGGTGTCCCAAAAAGATTGAAACATGCTTTAATTTTTTACCTGTTGGAGATAAGTGGGCAATGTAAATTGCAAAAATGTTGAAAGTAAGGTAGGAAATGAGACTATGTTAATGAAATAATCCTCCCATTAATTTTCAAAAAGTTACACTTTTTTAATTTTTATACAACCCCCTTAGACAATTTTGGTCAATCAGAAAATGTTTATTTTTAATGTAACAAGATCATTAAAAAAACCTACATATCTATATCTTTAAAATCAACTGAATTATGATAAAGGAAAAAATCTAACTTATGCCACTTTTCCTTACCAAGTGAAAGGCTGTTTAATCAGTGAAAATAGGGATCATAAACAAATTGACGATGAAAATTGTTTAGATCAAAAATACGTTAATATGTGTTTTATCATAATGCATCTAAATAAAGCATTACACAGTCAGAGATCATATAAAGCAGTGGTACTCACTACGCGGTTGGGTATCCTATATATTATCATCCAGTTTTATCTTTTTTGTGATATGCCACAAATTTACATTTCTAATTTGATATAGGGTCCCCATTCACAATGTTTAGTTTTCAATTAAATATAACTCGCTCAATTTTAAAGATACAGATATGCAGTTTTTTTTAATGATCTTGTTGCATTAAAAATAAAAATTTTCTGATGGACCCAATTTGTCTAAGGGGGTCGTATAAAAATTTAAAAAGTGTAACTTTTTGAAAATTAATGGGAGGACTATTTCATTAAAGTAGTATTATTTCTTACCTTACTTTCAACATTTTTGCAATTTACATTGCCCACTTATCTCCAACAGGTAAAGAATTAAAGCGTGTTTCAATCTTTTTGGGAAACCCTGTATAGACATTAAATTATTTGTTTTACTAATTCTGTTGTAGATTTACAAAAAAAGAATAAAACAGTGTAAAACAACAATTATATTTTTATTACTTTATTTTATTATCAGACTGTGAATCAAATTTAAAGTATGAAAATTTGTCATTTAGCTCACAGACATGATGGCAAAGGACATGGATATGATTTCCTGTGATACTTGGTACAAACCAAGAAACTGTTCCAAGTTCAGAAATGAAACCATACATCCATATGTGTGGCAATTCAAAAATAGGGGATCAAAATATTGTCAGCATATTAGTCAGGTATGTAAATTATTTAACTTTGAAGAATTTATTTTATAGGTATGTATTATAGAGAAATTAGTTTTCCTGCATTAAAAGTCTTGTTGCCATACTTGTCCTACAAAGATGCTGTGTGTAGCCAATAGACCTAATGACATTTAGCAACAACTTAGAAAAATATCCCTAACTTTGCAACTTTTAGTATTATTAAAAAAATACAGCAAATTTTATTGCATTTAGTATTATATACAAATGCAGCAAATTACTGAAAATTCCAGAACGTGTATAGCAGCCCATGAAATAAATGACTGCACAGAGTAGTTCAGATTAGATAACTGAGATATATTTTTATTTCTGATGACAGTTCCTATAGACTCTTCTAGATTTCTTTCTACGAGATTTTGATTGTATTACTTGTTTCTTTTAAATTATCTTTACTACAATAAAGTTATAAAGCCATTATTAAGCTGTAAAGTTCATTTGTTTATCTGTTACGAGAAGTGCAAAGTTAACATAGCTTCATTTTCTTATTCCATTGGCTTCTTGGACTGATGTCAAATTCTATTCAAAAATTTATCCAAATTTGTCCATCATATGTATGAAGGTGTATTTTTCATGGCATAAACAGGTCTGATATGCAATTATCTATATATAAAATGTACATTCTGTCTGTTCCATATGCAAATCCAAAGTTTTTGACAAATTTTTTTCAAATTTAGTATGGTTATGTCAACTGTAGGTTAAACAATATTCATGTTTTAAGTTTATAGGTCTAGGAGTTTATAGAGATATTAATAAACACAAAATTAGCCCTTCCTTAAAAATAACATTTAGAAGGCAGTTTTTATGAAACTTTATTGGAAGAAAATTGCATTGTTGGTTAGAAATGGATATACATTGTTTTTTTTTTCTATAAAAAATGTTTATTAGTCAAATGTGTTTTAATTAATGTATCATATCTAAATAATAAGAAATTGATAGAAATTTTGTAAATAGATAGTTAGGGTGAGTTCACTTCCCTTAAAAAAAATTTCAAGGACTTTCAAGTATCATGCAATTATTTTTCAGGGACATCATTTCTTCTATATTATGAAGTTGTATGCATTTCTGATAGGAACAATTATAGCAAACTAACATTATTGTTTAATGTTGAAGCCGTTGAGGAAATTTTTGGGCAAAAACAATGTTGTTTAGGAAATTTTCAGTTACAGCGTAACTGCTAGGGAAATTTCCAGAGAAAGCAGAGCGTCTCAGAAAAAACACAATACTGTGAATCTGCAGAACACTTTCGACCCTGCCTTTTTCAAGCACTTTCAAGGACTTAACCAAGAAAATGGGAATTTTCAAGTACTTTGAAGGCAAGGCCTTGAAAATGTTAATCTAAAATTCAAGTACTTTCTCAATTTTCAAGCACCCGTGTGCACCCTAGATAGTATTACATACAGTGTTAATTCTGTTTTGTCAGTTGCTGTCACAGGATAAAAAAATATTACAAGATATTGATATTTTCAATTTTAAGTTACTTGTTTTATTTTGTATAAACTTGTGTTATTGTTGCAATGGGATAAAAAATGGTATGGGAATGTCTTGCTACTGTTTTAGCATCTTCATTTTCGGATATGTTGAACAAACTTCGCATTTTTTTTTTTTTCCCCCATAATTTATTTATAAATGTGATCAAAATGTGTTTATATATATATATATATATATATATTATTCTATAAAGATATTTTTCTACAGTAAGAATACAGATTCTCATACTTTTTTTAGGGGAATTAAATATTTGAAATTTAAATTAACTTTTTAATTTATGTGGAAAATAAAGGATTTTTAAAACCACACTATAACTGGCTTAATTCATCATTTTATATTAAAAATAATAATTTAATGGCTGAGTAGAATGTGAAATATCTATTCAGTATCCGAGTTTGTAAGTATTCCTTTTCTTAGAACATAATGACACTAATTTAAAATATTTCAGAGTGAGACACCTTCCATTCCATATGAAGTTGCTCTGAAGAATAAAAAAACCCTGAATGATCATTCCGATAATCAAGAAAATCTTACCCAACAAGTAAGCTATTGTATGTTCCAAATGTAACTGTAACATAAACTGAAACATTTAACTTTAAAATTTTTAATATTAACAAACTGTTTTCACTCAATGCTGTTACTGACATTTTTATCAATTTAATTTCAGCTAGAACTTTATCAAGGGAAGTTGATGCAATTGGAATTGGTAAGATATTAAGCAATTCTCAGATGCATTTGTGTGTGCATGTATTTGTACGAGTATGTTGGAAATTCTTAAATTTTTTACATATGACTACTTTTACAGTTTTTGACACCTTTCAACAGGGGCATGGCCCCACTCGATTACTCAACGTGACATGCTTGCTTTAGCGGCCTGCTATATCAGGGAAAAAGCTGGAATCATATTTTAGTTCCGGCTTCATTCAGAAAATGTGGGTGGCGCTGATTGGTTACCATATTTTCTTCGCAATAGGATACATTTCTCTTTAATTTTAACAAGATACCAACAGTAAGTTGGGTTGGTAAATTACAATATGAACGTAAATTAGTAGTTTTGCGGTATAGACGTGCTGAGACGTGTTATAAAATAATACAGCTCTGAAAATTAAGGAAGTCAACATGTTATTACAGCTTCTAAATCAGAGCTTTCTCAATCAATGAATACAATAAATCTGAGCTAATCTTAATGAATGGTTTATTTATGTATTACCACATTTGAGAGGCACAGGTAATTTTTTTTTCTTTCTTCTAGCCTATTCAAATAATACAAACTTTGAAAAGTTATATGTATATTAATTTTAGACAACTGTTTAAAACAGTTTCACAAATAAGAACTTTATATTAATACATACTCATGACGCCAGTTGGGAATTTTATTACAACAGAATGAAATTGAACTGTTCTGATGTATTAGGTTACTTACCAGCTTATACATTTATTGCAGTTATGTGCATTTAATCTGCATGCAATTAATTTGTTTACATAAATTACTAGTATGTATGATTGTACATCTTTTTTTTTTTTATTGTGCTAAATGTCCATGTTAGTTTCTTACCTTTGGTGTCATTAAATTATCAAAATTGCATGTTATCTGAGAGATTAAATTTTGAAGAAGAAAGTTTTATAAATTTCTATGGAAATATAAACCAATTATTTTGTATTAAATGTGTATGTATTTGAGATACTTCTAGGAAAATGAGTAAGAGGAAGCTTGAATTACATTTTAACATTTATCACAATTGAAAGAAATTTTTAAGAAATTTATAGATAGAGCTTAGATGATAACTGATGATATGAATTCTGCATCAACTTTTAGAGGATGTAGGGTGGTTCAATAAGAATTTGTACTGCTGGTTTCTTTTTCACATCTGGTTCAAAAATTTTCCTTAAAACATATATTTTTCAGAATTGGTTATGGATAGGGATAATGACTGATATGGATTTAGCATCAAATTCCGGAGTGAAACTGGGGTTCACTTAGGATATCCACCTCTAGTTCAACTCTGCCTACCACTGACTATTTTATAAGTTAATGACCTTTTTCATAAACTGTTTATGTGGCCTGGATTTCTATGAAATGCTTCCCCATCCCCTTCCCTGTTGGTGGCTCTGGCCGTGGGAGAAATAAAAAATACTGAGTTAATACTGAGTTAGGTACTGTCCCGTGTTTGATACTTTACAAAATTAAAATAATACTTAATGTGTAAAGATACTATAACTGTGTCTTCTATGTAAACAGTGAGGAGGGGATCTGGAAATACTTTTCCAAACCCATTTTCTCCTAACCATGGTCAGTGCCATTGACAGAAATTTTAGACCCCTATATAACAAATGTGCGGGCTTTCTACTACTCCTTCTTATTGTATAAGTTAATTAGCTTTTCTTGTAAAATGTTTATGCTAAGGTGGATCCTAGGCGATGCATACTTTTGCTCCCACCCTCCATTCGGTGGCTTCGTGCGTGGAAGAAATGGAAAATCCAACTCCATTAGGTTCTGTCCCATGTTTGATACTAGAAGTGTGCAGATTAGTGTACACTTGTAGTATCAACCATCTTAGTCCCATGTATTTGGGCTCCTATTTAGCAAATGCACCCCTACTTTCCCTATTTTATAAGTCAATGGTACTTTTTATAAACTTTTAATGCAGCCTGGACCTGTAAGTAATGTTTTTTTTTACCTCCCCCATCACATTCGGCTGTTCTGTCTGTGGGAGAAATAAAAAATTATGGTCCCTTAGATTCTGTCCCGTAGTCGATACTTCAATTTTGCAAATATTCAGCCTTCTAGGTCATCGAGGAGGGGTTTCTGGAATATGAGGAAATACTTATTCAAACCCATTTTCTCCGCCCCAATGTTTAGTGCTGTCAACAGTGTATTTAGACCCCTATATAACAAATATAAGGGCCTCCTACTACCCCTTATTTTATAAGTTAATTACCATTTCTTATGAAATGTTTATGTGAAGCTGGCCCCTAGGTGATGCATACTTTTACTCCTCCCATTCGGTGGCTTTATCCATGGAAGAAATTGAAAATCCTACTCCGTTAGGTTCTCGTTCTATCCCAGGATTGATATTATAAATGTGCAAATATTATGCCTTCTAGATCACCGACTGGGAGTCTGTAAAAACTCTTCGGAAAACAATAATTCCACTCATGGGGGGGAGTCAGAAAATTCGGCTTCATTCCGGGCTTAATTTCAGCCATTTAGCACAAAGTTCTGGGTCTGAAGAAAATTGGTTGAAGGAAATATTAACTGTTTTTCCATGTTTTGATTTGCAAAGTGGTACACAACAATACATATTTTTACAAAACAATATAAATTATTGGTTAAAGCACACACAAAAAAATTATCAAACGGTTTCTGATATAAAATCTAACTGCAAAATAACATGCAAGTTGTCCATAAGAACACACACAGAACATAATCTTGAGTGGTAACAGAGTGCTGCCACTTACCGGCTAAAAGTACTTATACACAAGGTAGAAATGTTACACACAAGGTAGAAATGTTACACACAAGGTAGAAATGATTCCAGAAATCCTATTGTTAATCAAATCATTCAGCAGGCCATTACAGTAGGTGCTTCGCGTTGCATAATCGAGTAGGGCCATGGCAGGGGTAGGCAATGAGGTGACCAAGGCATACAAAACTGCATTATGCAAAGTTTTCTAGAATTTTTCTGGAAGTTTTGAAATATTTATTTACTGCCAATTATGGTGCAAGGTATTTTTACCCTGCCTATCCTCAGGGGTCATAGAGGTCTTACTTTTTAGTAGGAACTGTTGTACTTTTTCTACTTTGGACCACATTTGTTTATTTTCAATAGTCTGATGGTAAAAATGGATGGAAATTTACCTTAGAGCAGAATTGTCCATTAATTTTTACATAATATCTACTTTTTTAGTAAAAATATATTCACAATCTATTTTTTCAAAGAATAATCTTAATATAGAATAATAAAATATAGTATAAGAATAATAAAATATAGTATAAGACAATATTGGCACAATATATAAACTTATTGTGCAAGTTTTATAGTTTTACAAGTGTTGCAAGTTTTATAGATTTTGAAACATTTATTTACTACTTAAATTGAAGTATGTTTTGAATTTCAAGTTTAAATAACGATAAAGAAAAAACCACATTGTGATATTATTTAATAATCATAATACCCTGAAGACCATCATAATTTACACAACTAAAGTAACCTGCATAGAAATGCACAAAATTTCATTTTGAAAACTAGCTTATGTTTTGAGATTTAAGTTATTGATTATACACTGCGATATGTCTGCATTTTTTTTTTTTTTTTTTGTAATTTGACTAACTATTCAGACTAATTCTTAAGCATGATTCCAAATGTTCATATATTAAAGCGATTTTGCATTTAAATTTTATAATCTTCATTTCCAAAAATGCCAATTCAAACAAATATGTTGAACCAAAACAGGTGTATAAATTTTCATCACATTTTCTTAAATTAGAATACATATCATCTAATAAATATTTCTAAAATTTGTTTTTAAAAACCCTTGCTTTGAAATGCTGTGGATATTTATTGGAATTATGTCGATATATATTATTGGCAAATCAACTAAAATTCATTATGTAATCAATGGTTAGCTGTGTCAAAACATTTGAAAAAAAAAATGTAGAAATTAACTTTGTTAGAATTAAAACTTAAAATGCATAAGATTTTTCTATTGAAGAAAGTGTGATGTAAATTCAAATAATGTACTGCACATAGTGAGAATGCTACAAGCATTTCATTGTATCAGTATTCTTTAGCTGTTTTAGTATGGAGAATACTCACTTTTACCCCACACCACTTTTTGAATACTGTGGCAGTTTTCATTCACTAGATTTTAGTATGATCACAATGTATTTCCAATATAAATGTATATTTTTAGTAAAAGAAATTATTTGAAACATGACATTTTAAAATGTAAATACTTTTGTACTATACTCAGGCATAAAATTACTCAAATTAATGTTATTTTTTTTAAACACCTTTATTATTATACTAATTTGGAAACTTTTGGTATATATAATGAATTTTATAGTCAACTGTTCTATTACATAAATAATGTATTTATTGTACTTTTCTTGTTTACAGGACAAAGAAAAATGGATGTTGGAGTGTACACTTATGAAAGCTA
The DNA here is from genome assembly GCA_951213105.1 of Amaurobius ferox. NCBI lineage: Eukaryota > Metazoa > Arthropoda > Arachnida > Araneae > Amaurobiidae > Amaurobius > Amaurobius ferox. The sequence goes on along the minus strand of OX578145.1, from coordinate 107,588,750 downwards.
AATTATCACAAGTAGGTAAAATTTTAAACATATTTCTTCGGATTTTTAAAAAATTTAAAATTTGTTAATTGATCCTAGAATATATATATATATATATATATATATATATATATATATATATATATTAATATAAATATATATATATATATATATATAATTGTTTAAATTTAAAAATGTTTTCCCACTGTTATTTATCAGGGTCCCCAATCTATGAAACTTAATATATAATCTTTTGCATGTTCAGTATTATATTTCCTATTCAGTTTATAAAACAAAATCACTGTAATTTTAATACATGGAAATTTGTTACAAAATGTATCCTAAAATTCTAGAAAAATTTTATTTTTAGAGTTAATAATAATATTATTTTTAGAGTTAATAACCATATATGATTTGAAAAACTAAAAACTAATAAGTAAATAATAAATTATTTCTTAAGTTATTGTTTTACATTAAGCTAAAGTAACAAAAATTCTACTGAACACTGATCATGAGTTTGAGACTGTTTAAATGTACACCATGCATAGAAGTTTCTCTTATGGAAGTTGAGCATGATAAAAAGCAAGAGATTTGGGCTATGCAGCATTTTTTACAGTACTTTTTTTTGGTCTGTGAAGGATTGATTCTCATTTCTCTCTGTGGTATAGTAGAAACCTGCACAGGCAAAAATTTCAGACTTAACAGGCCTGATTTGAAAGTTCCAGAGCTTGAAGCCATTTTTAAATATAGAACTTGAATCCAGCTCGGTAGAGACCCTTTGGCTCAATCCAAGGTGATGTTTATTTAAATGTTTCAAAGCCTAGATTTGTACCCAAAATTAAGTTAATTGATTTATTATATACATATAATTTTATTATATACATATATTTACATTGCTGAAATCAATAAACCCAATTTTATATACTCTACTAAATTTCATTTATACACTTGAAAATATTGAATACACTTGACCTGATTTGAAAATTTAAAAACTGAGCCCCAAGCCCAGTCTGACACTCTAAGAGAAATTTGTCTTGCCTATTGGGATGGGTTTTAAAAGTTCCCTTGAAGACATTTTTCTTTTGGCAACATGACCACTCATGATTTTTACTTAAAACTATATCTCTTCTCCCGCTAGAGAACTCTTGTTGCACCCTACAGCTGAGCTCTAATTACATCTTTACTTTGCTATAGTTTACCATAACTTTTGGAAGAAAAAATCATTCATGGTATTTAAGAGTCTAGATAATTTTATTTTTATTATGAGGCACTTTTATGGCACAGTGACATTTATATAAATGAAATTGAAAATCTGTCTGTTTATATATATATATATATATATATATATATATGTGTGTGTGTGTGTGTATGTTTGCCTCACCATCACGAGAAAATGACTGCACTGAATTTTATGAAATTTGGTGGGTATCCTTTGAATACTTCCACTTAATGTTTAGCCCATGTTTTGAGTTTCTAGTATCAGGGGTTGTCGAGATATTACGAGAAAACGAAACTTACATAGAAATATAATTATGCAGATATTTCTTTTGCAAATTAAAAAAAAAAATTGTTGCTTAGTAACGGAATTAAATCCAGTGTGTTTATACAGATGATTTTTATTATTAAGTCTTTTCAGTTTAAATTAATAAAGAAATGTATATAAAAATATATTTTATTGGAATTGCATTTATGACTGGATTATATCAACTGTAGCCTTCGGGTTTAAAGATTATGGGAATTATTTATATTTTCTATTTCTTGGATCGTCTGTTTTATTTTAGCAAAGATTTTTCAAGCCAATTGTTGAGACAGAGTAAAAATATGATGAGTATATCTTCTCATATTATTTTAGCACTTTTATTTTGGCATATATTAATCCAATTTCATTTTTTTGAGAAATTTGCTTACGAATAGGACCAGGATGATTTATCCTTCAGATCTGCCTGCAAAGATAATTTTGTATAGTAAGAATTCTTAGTTATTTTTTAACTTCTTTTTGGGAGAATTAGATTAAATATTTTAATAGAATGTTTTGAATAATGTCATTTAGAATACTACAGGAATTTGATAAATAAAATTATAAATTGTGCTTTTATCTATCTGTTTTGTATGTTATTTTTTCTCACCACAGGAAAACTCACATCTTTCCTGTTTATTAGAATTATTATAAAATTTCATAAAAAAAGTCCCCAAATATAAAAAGTTCAGTGCAAGTTGTAAATTTTGAGTTCCTTTATATTGTATATTTTTTACAAAGAATGGGTATACTGCTAGTCTATTCCAAGATTCTAGGTTTTGTTTTAGTGGTTATATGAGCAAGATGGATCAAAAGTCAGTGCCAAAAATTTCTGGGTAAAGCACTAGATACTGATTATTATTGTCAAAAGTCTTGGCAACAAGAAAATAAACTAAAGCTAGTGATTATACAATGGCAACTTATAGGAACATAAGCTGACTGTAGGAATTAATCGAGTGCAGCATTTCTGTTCACTTTTAATGTAGACAGAAACTATTTTGATTGAGGCAAAAATCCAACTTTCTTCTATGATGTGTTTTGAGCACCTTTGGAAACAGATCAATCATTTTTTAATATCTATATGTCTGCGTGTGAACATAACTCTTAAACAAATTGAACAATTCAAATAAAATTTGGTTTGATTATTTCTATCGGAAAACATTGAGTTCTATTCATTTTTAAAAAGATTGGATAAGGAAGTCAGTTTATCAAACTTTTTTTTCTATTTTGAAAATTAAAATAAGCATAGAAAATATAACTGACAAAAAATAAAATAATCTTACTTTTGTGAATTGAATGGATGTTAGTTATAAATATTTTTAACCAGAAATAAATTGACATTAGCTATTGTTAAGATGTTATAATTGTTTCTTTCTCCTAAATGAGCGCAACATCACTGGAAAGATTTGAGTAAGTTGGATAAAATTGGTTGTGTTTATTGAAGTTAACAGTTAGAGCGGTGATTTCCAACCTTTTATGTTTGAAGGAATCCTTGAAATGTTTCATAAAATCTCATGGAACCCCTTAATTAATTGGCACATATTAGGTTCGACGGGGTAAAACAATAAGAGTTCACAACTAACAGCCAACTCATACTTTTGGATAAAATATTTCAAGAATATTTATTGCTTATTTCTATTAATTACTGGTTTTTTTGTTGAAAATTTTTATCTGGCTATTTTTATCTGTGGGTAGTTTGTGGGAATGCTTTAATGGTCATTGCTGTCAACTGAATTTCTTGCTGCCATAAAATTTCTCCTTCCAAGTAAAAATCTCACGGGATAAATTTTAAAACTATCACCCGAATATCTAACCAAGTTAAACTTTCAAAATGTTTCATTTTTTTACTAATACATAACATTGATTAAAAACTTAATATTCATTTTATTACTCAGTACAAAAAATGTGGAACATTGTACTTTTTTCACCAGCGTTTGCAGATTCTCATGGAATCCTGGGCATGGGCTTGCGGGGAACCATGATTGGGAATCACTGAGTTAGAACATTTTTATTGCGCTTTAGCTATATCAAATCCTTGGGAAGACATCATTTCCCCACAAAACCAAAATGTAAAGGGAAAGTCGTGTTAGATACATTAATTTTTTTTTCTTTTGCATTTTTTCATAGCAGCAATTCTGCTGCAGTGGCTTTTCTTCCAGAAATTCCATCAATTATGGCAGTTTTTTCAATTTAAAATACATCTAGGAAACCATGAACTAAATGTAGATTATTTAAAATAAATCCTAAATTGTTTAAAAATTTTGTTTCATTCTTTTAATTTATACATTAATTTAATAAACGTTTATTCATATTCATCATTAGAATTCGGATTCTGCATCCGATGGGGAAGAGCTTAAAGACCAAGGATATGATGAAATTCACCAGTTTGTACAAACTACTGTTAATCAACTCATCCAACAGATACAATTTGCAGATAGCAAATTTATTGCTTACAGGAATGAGGTTTGTAATCCTTTTAATAATATTTGCATCATTTGATTTGTAAAAGTAATTTATTTTTCATTTAATGATCTTTTCCTAGTATTTTATTGTTAATTACAGACTTTTTTTTGTAAAGGAAAACTTTCCATATCATAAACAGACCTAAATGAGAATATGTTTTTGAGGGAACCAATTATAAAAATCCACTGTTCGGCATTCTCTTTTTTCTTTGTGAGAATTGTGCATCTTGAAAATCTGATATGCTCTCTAACTTAAATCAAATTTGGTGTCCGAAAGTAAAAACTTCAAGGTAGATGTCAAAATGAAGTTCTTGAAACAATAAAATACTGCTTAGTTTTTCAGCATTTATTAGCAGTTAAATTTACTTTACATTTTTTAGACATGTAAAATAATATGGTACTCTAATCTATAACACTAGTCAACTGAGTTTCAATTTTTCCCTGATTTAATGTGTGATTTTGCATGAATTAGGCATGCTACATTAAAAAAAAAACAACTTCCAAACAGCTTTATCACATTTTTTTTATATACTTAATAATAACTAAAAACCTATTTAAAGTACACATATCTGCCAACATATGAAAATAAAAATTCACTAAATAGAGTAATGAGTATTTTTCATGCCACTCAACAAGTATACATGTTAACAGTTCATTGCAACTAACATAGGGGAAAATAAGGGGTGCTTTTAATCAAACAAAACCTTTTTATTCAAAATTGGGTAAATCACTATATCACTGAAAATATTGTTTGCATGATATTTAAGAGAAAGATCTTTACACAATAAACATAAAGAGAGAACTTTTGAAGAAGGTTTGTGTAAACTGTCAAACTAGTACACCAGTCAGTACATGAGCCTAGTGAGACCCCCTTCCATATGCCATTGCACAATCTATATTTTAAGCCAATATTATAAAATTTATATTTTTTATAATTTTAATATGGGCAAAATCATACAAACTATACATGATATGAAAATTCCAAGTGCAATTTCGAATTCAGAGGAGGGGGGGGGGGGGGGAAGGGGGGTCCTATTTAGTCAAAATTGATATATAAAACATTAGACACAAAATGATTGTTAACTAGCATTATTATGTGATAGCTATAAAAATAATATAGAGTAAGTTTTATAAAAAGCTGATAAGAATAGAAGGAAATTTCCACTTAGGATAGCCCAGATATGTGACATTAAACATGGTCAAAATTGCTCAAGAAAGACAGTATAAAAGCAGTTTTTCTTGGATAATAATTTTATTTTGCCAAAGGTTAAATTTTCAGATTCACCATTTTATTGATAAAGTAATTAAAAACTATATGAACAGACATGATTAACTCATTAAATGAAATTCACTTAGTTTTTTTTTATGTGTGAATTTGTAACATTTATTAAATTGCTAATTAATGTTGTTGATTTTTTCAAATATATTGAATTTTTTTTAATTCCATATGCTATATGTTTTTGATAACAAAAAATAATTTTAATTATATTAAAAAAAATATATTCAATGTTTAGTTAAATTATTGTATTTAAAACCTCTTGAATGTTTTTACAAATTATTGCAGTGTGAGACACTCTTTCAAAAGTTGAAAATGAGTAACCAAAAGAAGGATACCTTAGAAGGTGAAATGAGTAATGCAAGACAAACTATAGACCAAATGAAGGTAATGTAGCAAAAACATTATTAAAGTATGCCACAATTGTTTATTGCCATCTACTCAATTGCTGGTAAAAACTCATTTCATATAGCTAAATAATAACTAATTGCTACCAATAAACAGTGATAGAAATTTGAACTAGGCATCATTTGACACAGTTAATTGCCATTTTTACATCTCTAATGATAACAACTATTTTTTAAATGTCCTTTTTGTTAAAGATCTAAACAAAGAATAATTCAGATTTTTGTACTAAAAAATGTTTTAAATTTTCTTAAAATTTAAAATAAACTGATAAAGAAACCCAAGAGAAAATAAATAGAAAAAATTGCTAATTTGATTTTACTTGGCAAAAAGGATTTAAAAAACAACAAATTAAAAAAAAAAACTTCTATTTAACAATTTTTAATTATGCTCATCTTGTACAATCATTGCCCCAGTACCCCTTCATTTCATGCTTGAAAATTAATTTTCCTGTCTTGAGTTAAGCAATTAATATAAAAGTTTTAGTTGATGAAAACAGATTGCAAAAATGGAAAATACCCAATAATAAAACTGGATAAACCAAGAATCAAGTATAAATGTACAGTTTAGCGACATTTCCATATAATCTTTCTCGTATTACTTATAAATATAAGAATTAAACACATTTAAAATAAAAATATTATAAGGGAACTTTAAACGAAATTTAGTCACTTTTTTTGGCCAATTTCGTCAAAATATGGAATTTCATTTTAAAATCTGTTTACTCTATATATTCATCTTAAAAGTTCAAAAAAAAGGGGGGAGGGGGAGAATTTGCATATTTGTCCAGAGATCGGCAGCTAGGGTTCAATATTTGCAAGTTTTTATGTTTTATAGTTGCTACACTTTTCCTTGTCGCTTTGACAAAATATAAATCATACCCTTGAAACTCCTCTAGACCCTTTGAGTGAATTAGACAGCCTGGGTAATAATAAAACAAGAAAAATCAATCATGCATAAAGTATTGATTGATTAAGAAACACTTCAATGCAATTTTATTTAAACATCACTAAAATGCGATACATTCCTCGATAATATTTTTAAAATTATTACAATACTACATTAATTTATTATATTTGAAAACTTAAAACTTCATCGAAAAAAAAGAATTTTATTCAAATGACGGCATTGAAATATAAATTGCCCAATTTAAACATCTCTAAAATAGGATACATTCCTCAGTAATATTTTTAAAATTATCATAATGCTACAATAATTTATTATATTTGAAAACTTCATCGAAAATAAATTAACTTTATTCAAATGATGTCATCGAAATATAAATCACCTGGCTCTCTCTATAAAAGCAGCATTTCATTCATAAATAATTTCCCATTCATGTCATTCATCATAATACTATAATAATTAATTTTATTTAAAAATTAAGACCATGGAGCTACAAGTAATTAAACTCTATGCGTAAAACTTCATCGACAAAAATCGTCCTTCCCTTTGTAAAATCAATGAATATTGCATTCATATCAGCTACGCAGACTCCATGAACTAAATGATTTTGTGTTAAAGAAATACAGCAATTCTAATACAACTCATTCTACATATTTTGCTGTTTACATTTTACATAAGTGAAAAATAGGCTTCGTTGTAGAAATAATCAAATTTGGATAGTCATTTAAACTCAAATATATTGTAATTGCGTTGTTTCAGTATGTAAATGCACCGAATTTAAGCAAAAATAAAGTAGTTTTAGGACGGATACAACACTAAATATGAATTAAAAAGAACTTTAAAAATCACTATTTTGACACAAGATGGATGCCATATTTTATTTTGAAGTGAGTCATGTGATTTCTTCATATAATGGTCATGTGATCGCTTCATATAAAGGGTGTAATTATTATTTTAACTTTTATTTTAAAACTACTGAATATATTTTGCTGAAATTTTTTTTTATATATTTTATGGGATAATTTGAATATTTCCTAAAACTTTCAAAGCAATTTGTGAATTTTAAATTCACTTAAAAAATGTTTGAAAAATTAGGTCCCATAGGGTTCAATGTATTTCATATTTTCAACCTGGGTTCAATCCAAAACTAATTGGGTTATATTATTCATTTATATTCCCATAGGTCCCACAGACCGTCTGAACAACATACTAAAATTTCATTTTGATAAAGTCATTTTTATGGCAGTTATCATGCTAACGGACAGACAGAATGAACAAAGTCATAAACACTTTTCAACTATGTTGTAAAGTGTTAAAAAGGTATGAATCACATTAATTTCAGGAATTGATATAAAAAATGCATAGATGCCAACCTACCAGAAAGAAAGATAGGAACTAATTGCATGAGGAAAAATCACGCACTAATACTGTTTTTTGCCATACTGCTGCAAAATAACCTTCTATTTCATTAATAATAATACATTTGAAAAATAATTTTTCTATATAAAATACAAAATAATTACAAATGTCTTAAACGATGGAAACAAATTCTAACAGTGGAAAAATACTTTCACAATAAAACGAAATATAAAGGATCGTGCACAAATGCTGTTTATCATGCTACTGCTGCAAAATAGGCTACTTTCATGTCATTAAAAATACGCTTGAAAAATAGTTTTTCTCTATAATATACGAAATAATTACAAACGTTTTAGATGATGCAAACAGACTACAAAAGTGGAAAAATATTTTCACAATAAAACGAAATATGAGGAAGATCGCAGACAAATGCCGTTTATCGCGGTACCCTGGTACTCGTGCAATATAGCTTTTTATTTCTTCAATAATATGTCTAAAAAATAGTTTCCTGTATATAACACGAAATAATCATAAAAATTTTAAGTCTATGCGAATGTGTTTCTCCCACATTAATTAGAAACAGGCGCGATCACGTGGAAACGGATTTTTAGATGAAAAAAAACAGGAAAACTTCGATCTTACAATTCCTGACTTTGTTTTTCATTACGTGACCTACTTCCGATTTCAAGACTTGGAGATACTCTTATGCAGATAAAAAATATGCAGAATTGCATACAATAAAATATAATTGTTATGGAAATGAAAAACCGGACTACTTTGACTGCAAATTTAGGATCCTCTAAATTTCTAAATTAAGAAAATGCCTTTAGATATAATCACTTCATAAAATGTTGATTCTCAGATTTTCTAAAACTAGAATTTAAAAAAAATCCATAATTCAGAATGACCAAAAATTTGCCAAAAATGGATTAGGAAGTATTTCAGGGAATTTTTTTTTATATCATGCAGAGAATTTTACCTCCTTTTAAAGTCAGCTGAATGATATGACTGACTTCATAGATCACCAGAGCAGACTTTGAGAAATCAGCAAAATCGAACCTGTCCACAAGGATAGGTATTCAGATTTTTTATTCTTCCTTGAAAATTGTTAACAGTCCTCTTAATATTATTTTTGCATTATATTTATTAATATATGGGCTTAAATATATTGCACAACAATAACAAATTAGAACAAAGTATGTAAAGCCTTTAGATGAACATTAAAACAAAAAGATGTTAGAGGAAAGGATTTCTTTTAAAGCCCTTTTGTTTGATGATGACCATCTATATGTTGAGTACCAGGCCTCAAGCCTTATATTCAATATTCCTAAACACCATCAAATACATCTACTGTATTACCATTTACAGTAAATATTTTCTTTCTGATTTTTTTTATAATTTTCTGTATTTTTATTTTAAAATCCTTTCATTCATGAGAAATAACTTCTATTTGATCCATAGTAAAGAATTTTTAAAAGTGATCACAAATTAATTCAATGTCTTTATTTCTAAATCCAAGCAGTATTTCTGCTTCTATAGCCACTGGATAAAATAAAAAACAGTAAATAAGCTCGAGAGGGAAGTTCATAGAAAGATTTAAATTTTTTTACCAAAACTCTAATTGCTTTGTCTATATGAATTTCCTTCACTTCTTTTATGTAGGCCTCTTTTATAAACTCTGTTGCAGATTTTTGCTCAGCTGCTGAGAAATAAGACCATCTTTGAGTATTTTCTTATTAAAATAGGAAGATAGAATACTTTTTAGAAAATAGGATATTTTTATTCTCTAATTAAAATATGAAGTATTAAAATATTTTCAATATTAAAATTAGTCTGTTCATAAATCATTTTACGAGTTTAGATTAAGGGTTTGAATTGAAGTATATTGTGAAAATAAGGATAAAAATTAGCATTGCTGGAATAGTAACATAAGAATTACTTCTGAAAAACTGTAACCCTTTGACTGGTATGAACATAAATGCATGTTCATGCTATGCAAAGAGTAAGGGGGCATTTAGCCACGTGCTATATGTATTTCAGTTATCCCAAGTTAACCTATGGGAAACATGAGTTAAAACTTGATAAAATATTTCAAATATTGATTAAAACAGAATATTTTATATAAACATAATACATTTATAAACAAATTATTAAATACTAATTATTAATAAATTATCTACAAATTATTAAATTTGTAGAAAAAAAAATTCGTTTTTAATAAATGGTTGGCAATAAAAAGTAGGATATAAATTCGATACACTGAACAAGCTAAAGTCTTAAAGCAATTTTAAAGGTTACCATGGGCAAACAAATGAGTGATGCATGAAGAAATGTTTTTTAAGGTATTTAATAAGCTAATAACATACTTTTATCTTTTCACAAAACTATAAGATGTGATTATGAGCAATTACTATGATTTCATTTTGTCTACTTCTGAAATATTTTTAATTAGGAAGACCAAAAAACGCTGATGCATTCCTATGAAGACCAGTTGAATACAATGAGTGAGCACTTAGCGAATCTGAATGAAACTCTAACTGCTCAAAAAGATGAAATTGATGCTCTGAAACAAGCTGGAGGCAAGGTAATTATGGTTTATGTAATTTATATTTTTCTTATTACAGCTTTATTTCCCCACTTTTCAAATTTGATAGGGTGGCTACAGGATCTCAGATAAAAAAAAAATCCCCGATTTTCAGATAATACATCTTCAAAAATTCCCTGGTGTGTACCATATCTATTTTTATTGAATATCAGTTTAACAAGCATAAAAATTTTAATAAATAAAATTTAAAGTGATAATTAAAAATAAATAATTAAAATTAAATACTTTTAGCAGTGAAGAGTATAATAAAGTGTGGTATTTATGCAAGAGTTATATAAGAAGAGTATTATTATAAGCATATTAATCCTTCAAGCATTAAAATTCTAGATAAGCTATAAAACTCAGCAGTGTTCTGTAAAATCCAGTCAAGAATTCATATAGTTAAATATCACTTATTGCAATAAAATTATGTATAACCAGAAACAGTATTTATGTAATCTGCTTTTCCTGTCAAATGAAATATCTTGACAACTTTCAAAACAATTAAGATGAGAAGGATCATTGAGAAAAGTTGAAATTTTAAAACTATTTTTATTGAAGTGTCCAATAGGCTGTTTCCTATCACATGAAACACAACTTCCAATTTCTCTTATTTTAGTTTTTTTTTTAAAGGAACTCCCTGATTTTTCCAGATTATTGATGTTCCCCGATTTCCAAATTCTGTAGCCACCCTGTGCATAAGACTTAAATGCATCTGTGCACACAATTAATAACCATGGAATTTTGTAACTATGTAGAGTATTTTATAATTTCTATGCTTAGAATACACGGTAAACCATGACTGTTGCCCTTAAACAATTCACACCTGCAGTGGTTTTGTTAACGTTTGCATCACTGCTTCAAGCACCCACATTAAAAATCCATCAGATTGCATAGTAAAATGGTTTGTAATAATTTGGCTGCTTGTTGTATATTTGATTATACAGGCTTTGTTGATTTTTAAACATAATGGAGATTTAAAAATTGATACAATTGTATGTGAACAAAGTCTATGAACACATAGTTTAGTAAAACTCTTTTTATATTGAAATAAGTTCCATTAAATATATTTTATTTACAGGGATCAAAGAAAGGTAAAGCAAGATAATAAGTCACAAGATAGCTATATGTGAAATATGAACTATTGTGATTGTGGATAATTTGTATATTTTTTGTATATTTAGAAAATGTTTTTCATAATTAAAAATAAGTTATAATTAATCATTAAAATTTAGAATTTCAATTTTAAGGATATTTTATTTTTCATTCTCAGTTATATCTGCTTCACACTTAGAAATATGAGATTTGAAGTGTAAACTTGCATTTTTATTCCAGTTTATTAATAGATAAAAACCAATTTATAAGAACTTTTAACAAAAATTTATTCTTTGCCAAAAATGATTGATTATTCAAAACAATTTGTACAACCAAACCTGATGAACTGGTATCAAAAGTGTCAGAAAACAATCATTGATGTGTTTAACTAATGTGTCTGAGTTAGTTAAATGAAAAGTAATACATCTAACATTTCAAAATTAGTATTGAAAAAAAGAAATAGAAACAAATATACAGTGTTCCTAAGAAAGTCTTTAAACATCCCGGTAACTTTGTAAGGAAAGATGCATGAGTGGTCTTATCCATAATAGTGATAATGCCAAATCGAAGAAATGATTGTAGCACCCCTGGTGGAGAATTTAAAAAGCCAATTACAAAGTTATAGAAAGAACATTATCCAATCAGTAGAATTCGATGATAAAACTACTACAGAAGGTTTGATACAATATTGTTAAACTGCTGTTCTATTCCATTCAGGAATGCTATAAACAGCAGGTGCATTCACAACAATGAACATTTAAGTTCAGAAAGAATATTGCCAAGGAAGTTTTGATATAACTTTCCTATATACATTTCATGCATTCCTAATAATTAAGGTAATACTCTACAACTTTGTAATTGCCTTTTTTTTTTTTTGTCTAGTCCTCATTTGTTTCTTAACTTTAAGTTCTTCACTAATAGCACTGCAATAACTGTCAAATAGATCAGCCAAGGTAACTTTATTATAGATGGACCTTTCCTAGAACCCTGTATATTTAAATTATTTCCTTAATTATTGATATTTTGAATTTTTGGAAATGATACTATGTTGCAAAACAAATTTAGGTTCCTGCACAATTATAGTTATATACATTCTTAAATAATTTTAAATTATTTACAAGATTTCACAAAATCCTTAAATGAATTAATATTTGTTTAAATAAAAAGCAATGATTTATGAGTACTGACAATCCAAAAAGTAATAATATACCATAAATATTTACAAATTGCAATTCAAATATAGGTTTCTTAAAGCATTTAAAGACTCACAATGCTGCTACTTGTATCAAAATGCATCTATACTCCACTTCTATTCAATACAAACACTATATTTTATTTTCTTAAAGCAATTTACACATCACATGGATACAATAAAATTAATTACAACACAATGAATCTTAATTCTCTTATTCAGGAAACAGTTGGATATGGAATTAAAAATTTGGAAGTCATTCATAACAGTTCAATATTTTATCTTCAGTAGCTTTAGACAGATCAAATAACCATCATCCTTGGAACAATAGACATTGACAAAAGTTCTTGGAACAGTAGTTTACAAGCATATGGAATCGTTATCTGGGAAATCTGAAAGAAAAAAAAACTACAGTAAATTGCTCAAATTTTCTCTACATGTATGACTGCCCAACTTAAGAATTAAATTTAGAACATAGGACTTTGAGCAAATCAGGGCAATCTGCTAACGGATATTTCCAAACACCACTCACATGGTACTGCCCTTTCTACATCATTATGAATAGTTTAAAAATTTAGTGACAGCCATTACCCCATGTCCTTACCTGTAAAATGTGTGAAATGAAACTATATTTTTTCATGACCTTTTTTTATTCCTTCCTCAAATTTAATTTTTAAGTATGAGAAAACAAATGATTGTGTGTTTTTTGTATATTAGTTAGTTTCTATAGTGTATCAAGCAAATAAAATTATATTCAATGTAGCTGTGTTAGAAATGTTACTTGATAACATATTCACTAAAGAGCATTAACCAATAGTAAAATTGACTAGTCTACAAGACATTTTGAAGAAATTCCCCTATTATGGAAATTATGAAGGCTGAGAAAGAAAGGTGAAAATTGATTTGAAAACAGTATGCTGAATAATTTTATTCTTAGAATCAACTTTTTACTTTTGAATCGTTAGCGAGTCAAAAATTCCTATTCTTTTTATAATTATGTTACCTATTGTTAATTTTCCAGTTTAACAAATGGTGTACTTCCAGTTGCATTTCCAATTCTTACGTGTTCTTTGATTTGTGGCAACTTTCTCTTAGACTGGCATATTTACCAACCTGCTGTGGAAAATGCCTGTATATTAAGAAGTTTTATTATTCCATTTTATTTCATTTTCTATTCTGTTTATTAGATTTAATAAATGTGTTATCAGAAACAGCATTATAAAATTTGGGTAAAACTTTAGCCATGAGAGTTATTTTACATTATTTCTCTTATGCATAGCATATTACCCTGACTTGATCTATAGTTAATCTTGAAATAAATTATGCATAAAATTTTTAAAGTGAAGCTATGAAAAGGATCTTTTAATTATAATTTTAAGAGGCTTTACTTTGATTACTAGGAGCCCGCACTGACAAAAGTTTGTAAGTTTGTACTCAAACCAATGCTACATTCTATCGCATGACACACCCCAGTATCCCCCCCCCCCCCCCCTCTAAAGAGAAGCTTAGTTTGGATTGGGTTTTTGAAAATGAAAACTAATTTATTAAGATGAAAAGGGTTTACATGCCAAATTGTCTACGGCTGTGGAGTCGGTATCTCAACCTTCGACCCTAACTCAGACATTGATATAAATACCTTTTTTTTTTTTATCGCCTAAAAATTATTTTAAAAATCTGTTAAAAATTTAAATATTCCAAAATAAAATCATTTTTAAATAGTTTTATTTAGGAGTTAAGAGTTGGTATGTTTTTCCTAACTCCACTCTAAATAGCTACCGACACCACAGCCCTGGAATTGTCTTTTTATTATTATTATATGCATCAATTAGTTTTTGCATTGAAATACCACTGATCCATACCTGCCAACCTGTGAAAATTGGAATGTGTAAAATTTTGCGTGAATGACATTTATAAAGATTGGTTTTAAACTACACGTGCAAACGACATTTATAATGAATTTAACTATGTACAAGTACCTGCATTAAAAAAATACTGCATTAAATATCAATCATAGTACTGGTAGAATATAAAAATTCAGGACCCCAATTTCATAAAATTTCAGGACAATAAATTATAAAAAAAAAATATATAAAGGCTTTATCCGGTGAGAATTACTTTATAATAAAACCAAATATTTATATTTGGTAAAACACAGGTTTTCACTAAAGATAATAACAAAAATTGATCTTTAAAAAATATATATATATATATATATATATATATCTGAATTATATTTCTGCCAAAATGATTTCCTTTTTATTTGCCTAAATCATTGCTTTAATACCACGTTTTGGAAAATATCCCTTCATTGAGTTCATACCCATTTTTTAAATAGAAAAATTTATATTATGCGAAAATAATTAAGAAATTAACCGTAATAATTAATCAGAATATAAAAATAAGCTAGTTTAGTCGATCTAATATGCAACATTTAAATGATGCAGATGGATGGAAAAAGATACTAACGTACTCTTGGCAATTCACGCGAAGTAACTGAATTGCGTAATCGCACTGTTTATGCGAAAATAATTAAGAAATTAACCGTAATATTTATTCAGAATATGAAAATACGCTAGTTTAGTCGATCTAATGTGCAGCATTTAAATGATGCAGATGGATGGAAAAAGATACTAACGTACTCTCGGCAATTCACGCGAAGTAACTGAACTACGTAATCGCACTGTTTATGCGAAAATAATTAAGAAATTAACCGTAATAATTAATTAGAATATGAAAATAAGCTAGTTTAGTCAATCAAAAATGCAATATTTAGAGGATTGAGATGGATGGAAAAAGATACTCTTGTAGTCTCGGCGATTCATGAGAACAAACTGAATTGCGCAATCGCAGTGTTTATGCGAAATTAATGAACAAAATAACATTTTAGCGATTTACGCTGAATTAGACAATCTTTGAAGAAGTATATTTATTACTTTCATAAAATAAGGGTTCGAGATCTTAATTTACATTACACGCGGCCGTAAATCTCTGTTAATTTGATTGGAATTACCCGGCACTTTATTATGGATTTGCTACGATCCCGGGAATGGTAGATATCAGTGCTAAAAAGGCGGAAAATCGGTGTTTCCGAGGAATTATACCATGTCTGGTTAATTGATACATTTCAAACAAAAAAAGGAGAATTTCGCCGGAGATTGATTTCCTAGTAATGTTAAAAAAATTCAAATGCAGAAATGCGTAAAATATAGCAATATATGCGTAAAAGCGTAAAGAGCAGTTAAAATGCGTAAATTTTACGCATAATGCGTAAAAGTTGGCAGGTATGCTGATCAATAGTATTTTTGGATCAAATTCTTGATAAGAGGGATCATTTAAAGATATCATTATTAAGCCACTCAGGTTTTTCACCAAAATATTTGTTCATAGGATGCAGTTGAAATATGCATTATTTGCCACAATACTAAGCCTTAATCTGGAAATATTTCTTTTAGAGTCAGCAATTTTTATAGCAGCTCATTTATTGACAACCTTTTCTGAGTACTTTTAATTTGAACTCATACTATTTGTTGTCTTTCACAATATTGAGATATTTTGAAAAATGAGACAAGAGCTCAAATCTCACTATCAGTCGCTATAATCTTACAACATTTTTCCAATGGCCAGAAGTACATATCAAAAATACCAGTAGTTCTTTGCATTATTTATATTTTTTAAAACATAAAAATTTAACTGGAATTACACATCTAAACACAACCTAGTAATTTTTGCATATAATGTTGGGAAAGTTATTGCACACTTCACACATTTTGCTTCAGAGCACAACCATGACAATAGCTCCAGCTAAGACTGCAGAAATTTTCGTTTACCCAATGAGGAATTTTCACGTTTTTATTTTTTATTTTTATCGTGTAGTAGAGAAAAAATCATGAATGATAGTATATATATTTTTTAATTTTTGAACTTAGATATTTAATATAAAAATGTTTAAACTCACACTTAGCAATCCGGCGCGAAAACGCTGTTTCTGTAATGGCCGCTCTTGTGACATCACTATGCATGTAAACAAAGAGCGCAATACACTGTTTACTGTGGATTCCGAGAGGTGCTCACTTGATTCTCCGACAAAATATTCTATTTATCATATTTTTATAATGAGTGAGATTCTAAAACCGACCTACAAGTACTGCTTAGTACCTTGCTGCGCAAATACAATGGTTAATTCAGTTGATAAGCTGTTTTTTAATGTTCCAAAAAATCCAATTAAACGAAAAGCATGGACTAAAGCAATGAAAAGGGACGAGCAGAAAAATCCAAAATTATTGAATAAAACATCTCTTTGGTGTTGTGAAGATCATTTTTCGGTAAGTAAACATTTGCTTCTGTTTAAATATTATTTACTTTGATTTATGGCTGTAACCAAGGGTTTTTTTCGGGGGTTCAAACCCCCCAAAATGAAAAAGTTAACATTGAAAAGGTAAAGATCCACCAAGATATGAAATGTGGATTTATATTTGCTAAACTTATTTTTATTGAATTTGAAAAATTTGGGCCTGTATGTAAAATTTTTCATGACAACCAGGCATTTAAAGATACTTTTACTTGTATCTCACCAACAACCGAACTGAACGACATGTTTATATACCCCTGTGGAAAGTTCTGGAAAAAGCACGGAATTGTGATGTTCTTAGCCAATCTATAAAATTAGAGATTGATCCAGACCTTCAAATTATAATAATGGTTTCTTTTTAAGTATTCATAGCAATATGATGTCACTTCCATTATATATTTGAATTTCATCCCATGCCCGAAGATGTTTTACATCAAAAATTTAGTTTGATAAAATTAGGCTAAATATTGGACTCTTCATATTGTTTTAACATTAAAGTTTTCATAATAACTTTCTGCTGCAAGTATAGATTATGTGGGTTTGAAATTTACATACAATTGGATTTGAAATTTTACATACTGTAAAGATATCATGAATCATGGTGGAGAGCTTTGTTATAGCAGAGATAAGCTAGCACACGATTTAATGGTAATGAAAAGGTATATATATATATATCAGGGATGTATCTACAGTGGTCGGCGGTGGTCGGTATTTCCACCACTCAGAATTTCCGACCACCACTCAATTGCCGACCACCACTAATCCAAAAAAAATATACATATTATAATTACATTTTAAAAAAGTTATATTCAATTTTTTCAAATGTTTTTCTTTAATATAAAAGTATACAATACTAATACTGTTTGTGTGTGCGAATTAACGCGAAGCTCGTTTCGAAATTTTATATTCGCAATTATAATTGTTCTGGAAAATCAACCACCACTCACATTTCTCTAGATACATCCCTGATATATATATATATATATTAATTTTCAAGTAAAAAAAGTGATTGCAAAGGAGTCATAAAAATAAATGTATTAAAAACTAATAGCAAATTATTAAATTACCTGTGTTTTATTCCTACATCCTCTGCACTCAAAGGTATTGTTCTTTAGATTGGCTATAGCAAACAAACCACAAAGATTACAGACGTGAACTCTGTATGGATCTGATACTTCAAAGAGACGCTCACGTAGGAACTGTGCAGCGCCATGAGCAATTTGACAATCTCGTTCCATCTCACCAAAACGCAAACCTCCATCCCTAAAAATTAGTAATGTGATATGAGCAAATATTTGTTTATGAAAAATATGAATTTTTACAAGTATAAATATATTCTAAATTTGACATAGATCTTAATACAGAAACATAAAATTTTTGTAGAAAATTTGGAATTTCGTTATATAATTTATAATTGCAATAATAAATATTTATAATTGCATTTCATATTTTCAGTAATTTAGTTAAAATATTTTAAGATTAAATTTGTTAAAATTTCAGTATAAATTACATAGATTAAATTTTTCAAATATTGTGCATTAATTGAAGCAGTTGTGAACCGGGAACTTTTAGATTAGAGAAATCTGTGGATAAAGGATTTAGCTCCCTTTTAGGAAATTTTGAATAGAGCATAAAATTAGAAGAAGAAACTACATTGTATGATCAAATAATTGTAGTTCCCTATTCATTGATTAAGTCATTTTCTCCTCTGATACTTAAAATATTCTGCAAAATACACAGCATAACAATCTTGTGGGGTAATTTTATAGCAGAGCTCTTTTTTAATAATAGCAACAGATAGTAATGAGTGTTGACTGATTTATATACACTCCACTTGAATAGGGAGTATTCAAGATATTTCTTGAATTATAATTCACCTATACCATTTTAGTAGGGGCTAGGCCTACACTGAATCTTAATGGATCCAATATAGACCTTAGTGGGAGTAACGCTAATGCAGTGCTGCCACCTACTGTATGGGTGTTGAAGACCCAGACCGTCTGAGACTTGAGCAACTGTTTGGACGGACGGTACCATAATATTCTACACGGCGCAACAATGTGCCATGAGTTAAAGTTTGAGAATCACTGGTGCATGATAGTAATTGGAAAATGGCAGCCCACAAAACCTTACTTTGTGGCCTTTAAGTCAGAAAGTTAATCGGGAAAAAATAACTTAAAAAAGTTCACATATTTGAAAAAGCATCTTTTGACATGTTTTGGGCATAAAGTAAAACATGGTGAGGACAGACACATCTTGTGCTTGAGTCACCAAATGATAAAACTTTGCCATGTTATTGCATAAAATAATAACACAAGGCAATGTACACCAGCTTAAGCTTTCAAAAATGTTCTTGTACTATGTACTTGACTCTAACACTTTCTTTTTCTTAATGTTTGAGAAATTCAAATGTGTGCAACCAAACCATGGAATGGAAAATAAAAGTATGTTAATGATATTACTATCACCATTGTATACAACTCATACAAACATGAATTGATTGCCTATAACAGGTTTGTAATTAATATACACTATTGGATTCAGTTACACTTTAATAATACTAAAATCCTGAAAAAGTACAAAAAATTAAGCAGTTTAAGTATTATAACATTAATTTGAACACATTTAATTTTTTTTTTAAATAATTAGAAATTAAGCAAATTTAAGGATTGCAAGCAATTCAATTGTTAGGGATGACTTTGAAGAGTTTATTACAAACTAGCCGCCTTTGGCGACCAGCCTGTTCGCTACCCTTGAAAATTCTGACCGTGGCAAATTGTAACCGTGGCACACTCGCTGGCGCGACCTTACCAGAAGGTGTAAGGTAACTGTTTGGACGGCCAGGAAGTGCCACCCAATTTAGACCGGAACTCAGTGGGGGAGACATCCACAGGGACCGTACCCTCCTTCCCCTACCACCAACCTTTCGGAAGGACTTACGATCCCGCATGCTTAACGTGATCGTACTCCGCGTGAACGCGGCTGCAGTTTTGGCAGTGGCGGGAATCGAACCCGGGCCTACCCAGTGAAATTCCCGCGCGCTAACCACTGGTGTACTTCGCCCTCCGCGACATTTTCCATAACTTTCTTTTTATTCACCGAATTTAGACCGGAACCCTGTGGGAGAGGCACCCACGGGGACCGTACCCTCCTTCCCCAACCACCAACCTCTCGAAAGGACTTACAGACACACATGTTTATTCCGCGTGATCGTACTCCGCGTGAACACGGCGGCAATTTTGGAAATCGAACCCGGGCCTACCGCGTGCAATTCCCGCGCGCTAACCACTGGGCTACTTCGCCCTCCGCGACAATCTCCATAACTTTCTTTTTATTCACCCAATTTAGGCCGTACCCTCCTTCCCCTACCACCAACCTCTCGGAAGGACTTACGGGCCCACATGTTTAACGTGATCGTATTCCGCGTGAACACTTCGGCAGTTTTGGCATTGGCGGGAATCGTACCCGGGCCTACCGCTAACTTCCCGCGCGCTAATTTACAATTTAAAATGACCATATGCTCTCTAAGCTCTTAATTCCATCATCCTCATTCCATTGTTCCATCATTTAAAATATCCATAAAATTTAAATATCCATCGTTCCATCATTTAAAATATCCATAAAATTAAAATATCCATCGTTCCATCATTTAAAATATCCATAAAATTAAAATATCCATTTAAAAAATCCATATCGTTCCATCATTTAAAATATAAATATAATAATTTCTACAGTGCATATGTTAAGCTCTTATTTCATTTAAAATCGGAAGCGCGGGAAACGGAAAGTAAAAACTAATTCGGTTTCTTATTGTCCCACCCATCGCTATGCATATACAGAACCGTGACGTCACCTCCACCTTGACGTCCCCACCCACCACCTTCCTTCCTTCAGCGGTGGAGAAATGAAGCGGCACGCCGAGCGGAACGCCGAGAAATCGAAATTCGGAAACTTTTAAAATCCCGATCCTGTGGGCAATACGGAATATTTCCTGACCAGATTGGACTTGTAAGAATGCCAGATGTTTGACCTTTCTGAAAATGTAAATTATTAGTCGAAATTATGAGTACTTTTCACGATGCGAGAATTTAAAAACCAAAAATCGTTTTCTTGAGCAAAAAGTGACTTTTGTTTTAAAATCTTTAAAAAATATTAGAAATCGAAATTCAGATTTGAAATTGATATATTTTTACTCGCAATTGTCTGCTCTTTCCGATGGTGTGAGTTGTTTTTTTCTACGACGTCTGGATCGTGGAGAAAAAAGGGCAAAAAGGGCAAAAAAAGGTCGAAATCGCATAAAACATTAAATAAATAAAAAAATAATTAGAATTTTGAAAATCGGTTTTCACGTGTCCCCTTCCCTCCCCCCCCCCCGGGTCTCCGATTGCCAAATTTCGTAGCTCTCCGACGCGCGGTCGCGAAACGTATAGTGTATAAGACAGACAGACAGACACACACACACACACACACACACACGACATTGCCTTTTATTATTTAAGATATTTCATAATTTCAATTCACTATTAACTTTAGCAATCAGGTAAACATTAGTAATTAGCTCAATAATTAATCTTTAGCAGATATTAAGGCTACTGTAAACAATGAATGTTAAGTAACAAAACATGAACTACTCTTATGCACAATAAAATTAAAATACAAAAAGTAACAAATTACCGAGCTCTTCCTTCCATAGGCTGCCTCACCAGAATTTGAACAGGACCTCTAGCCCTTGAATGAATTTTATCATCCACCATGTGCTTTAATCTTTGGTAATAAGTGGGACCCAAGAAAACTTGTGCATTCACTTTTCTGCCAGTGTGTCCATTGTACATCACCTACAATAATAAATGATTTAGAGCTCATGCATGTACAATTTTTAACTACATAAAAAACAATTAAAAATTTAAAGAGGAATACAGTAAAGGTTTGTTTTTACTAAATATGACATAATGTAAAAGTAGAAATTCATGGCAGCCATTGTCCTACAGAAGTGTCATTAAAAATTAGTTGTCTAAAGGCCATATTTTTTTAAGCTTTTCGTGTACAGAACATTAAAAACCAAAGTTAATAATCTTTATGAATGTAATATGCATAATTTGTAATTGTTGGAGGAACCAATTCAACAATCATAACTAGATTGTACATTTACACCATCCACTATTCCCTTATTTTGAAAAACAGTAATCTCTAATTAGTGTTTTTATTCCTGACATTTTTTTAAACAGTAGAAGTTGGTAAAAGTATTGCATTTGTTGAAAACCAATTTTTTTTTTTCAATCTATCACATTTGGAACTTGAGATAAACACATGTACTTTCTATATTTGTCTAAGAGACTGATGCTTAATATTCTGTATGAAAGAGGCATTTAATTAAACTGCATATAAGATTTTATGTGGTAGCTTCACTTAATTGTGAAAGTAAATCATCCTCTTCGTAGATAGTGAAGCAGTTGTGGACAATAGTATGAAATTTGAAGTTTTTGAGCATTTTGGGTTCATTGCTTATTTTACTACTTAAAACAATTAATTAAACCTCTGTCAAAAACTTTATAATTGCATCTGTAATAAACAGATGCACATCTATACCACATAGGGAATCTTCAGCTAATGTTAAGGCCCCTGTACATAAAGAAGTTGAATCAATAAATTGACCATTAAAAGTTTTGCCAGTACAATTTTCAATTTATATGAAGCTATTTATTAAATGAACCGTTTCTTTCATTCTTGAGAACTTTGTTTACACGGTTCAACTTTTTGAATTTGTACCTTTCTTGTTTAATATTTTTTATTACTTCGTTACGTATTTGTAAATGCATTTTTTTTTTTTTAATGAGTTGCTTCTGCTTTCCTCCTTCAAGTGCTATGCGTTTGATTAATATATACGTAGGTAGGCTAAAAAGAAATGTACACATGCTTGTAGAGCACGAACGAAATGACTTTCAGAAGCACACCAGGTGGCACGTGAAAGTAACATTCCCCCTCAATACGCATGCGCAGGTTTGAGGTCGTTGCGTTCATCCAGTGTATTTCGAGAAGTGGAAGTATGGAGACGTGTTCTGGTGCTATGTCAACGAGAGATATCCCTTTCGCGACGATCGGCACGCCCACGTGCCTGCTGCGAACTTGCATTCAAGGACGAATGGCACGCCCTCGGGCCAGAGGAAATTTTACCGCAAGCGGATAGTGGCACCTATAAGTGCCACCACGCAAAACGTTTTAATTTGTGTACTAGATGGCGTTACTTGTCCATGGAACTAACTTCAATGTATTTTGCAGAGGCATGACCTTGGCAGAAGAGGATCGAATGAATTATTTCTCCATTTGGAGCGGTGAAAATCATTTTGTAATATAAACAAACAGAGTAATTCTCGTAGCATCAACAATTTTATAATTGAGTTTTTATTTTTATTTCAGCGTTATGATTTCGTTGGTGAATCATAGGAATATAAGAGAGTATTTTTTTTTTTTTTTTTTGGGGGGGGGGGGGGGGGGGGGTTTAGAGGTAGTGAAATTATTCGTTTATTTCGGATAAAAGAATGGGAGCAACTAACGAGTATTTTGTATTCAGATTTGTATGAAAATTATACATCAAATAGAACATAAATATTTCTTTTATTCCTGAAAAAAGTACATTTCTGTGTTGAATAGGTGATTTTTAGTGAATTTTTTTCGAGAGTTAGGCTTAGCGCAAAAAATGCGCCGTCCTTTTCGACCAGTTCGGAAGCGAAGCGTTTCGTCTTTTGGGCCGCGACAGCTCCAGAATGCCGCCGTCCCAAAAGGGTTAAACAGCGTGCTGTTATCAAATTTTTAAGTGCTGAAAAAGTGACTCCTACTGAGATTTAAAAGTCTTTAATTATTACTAATTAAATTTATTAATTATTAATTAGTAATAATTTTAATTATTACTGTCTTTTAAAGGCTGTTTATGGTGACGATGTTGTTGATAGGTCTACTGTAAATCGATGGGTAATAAAATTCCGTGGTTGCGAGCCTGGAAAAGCCATAATTGTTGATGAAACACACAGCGGACGTCCGATCACTGCCAGACGATAAACATCGCAAACTCGTCGACGATTTGATTCAAAATGACCGGTGAATCACTCAAAAGCGTATCGCAAACCATATTGGAATATACAAGAAACATGTCGGCTTCATTATTGAACAATTGGGATACTGTAAAATCTGTGCACGATGAGTATCACGCCGTCTCACAGATGAGAACAAATAGTGTCAATTGAAATACTGCGAGCAACTTTTGCAGCACTACTGTGACGAAGGAGACTACTTTTTTAATATTGTGATGGGGGACGAGTCATGGGTCCATCATTACGACCCGGAAGAGAAAAGACAGAGTGCTGAATATCGACATTCGTCTTCTCCTCAGGCAAAAAAGTTCAAAACAACCATCCGCAAAAAAACTTTTGACTGTGTTTTGGGATGCTCACCGAGTTTATGTGACTGATTTTCTGGAACGAGGGGCAACGGTAAATTCTTCTCAGAACATACAGACTCTAAAACACCTCCGACGTAGAGTTTGTTGTGTTAGAGGCAGCCTGGAGCCAATAATCTTGCAACATGACAACGCTCGTCCACACCTCGCGTGCAACTGGAGAGGCTCTGCGAAACCTGAAGTTTGAACTAATTCCAAACCCTCCTTATTCCCCTGATCTTGTACCTTGCGATTTTAATTTTTTTCCTCTACTCAAGAGAGACATCAAGGGTAATCATTACACCTTGGACGATGAGGTGAAGGCAGCTGTCAAGTCCTGGATTCGAGAAAAGTCGGAAGAATTTTTCAGTGATGGAATGAAAAAACTTGTTACACATTGGGAGAAATGTGTTAGCCTTAAGGTGACTATGTTGAAAAATAAATATATGATTTTGAAACTTAAGAATTTTAATTTAATGTACTTTTTGCCCGATCTTGCTATTTGTTTTTGTTCGCACTCTACAAGCATGTGTGCAATACTTTTCAACCTACCCTCGTATATATTTTTTTCAAACGTTTATGATGTCACATATCAGTTAAAAGTTTTTGCCTTTAATGGCTGCATATAGCAATTATTTTGAAAAATATTAAGGAAAATTATATCATGATAATAAGTGTCTGTTAAATAAAATGTAATGAATTTGGCATAAATTTCCCTAAATATGAAAAAGTTTAATTTAAATTACTAATTCACAAGTGCTGCTGGTGCCGTCTATGTATGAGTAATGTAAACAAAACAAATTTAATGTTTATGCTTAATAGTTTACATTTTTAATAATAAATATATAATTATCTTATGACACTAATTGCTAACAAAATTAAAAAGTATTAAAATGAAAAACAATATTCAAATTATTTAATTAAAAAATGCATGAGTAAGGTAGTCAATAACAAATGCTTGAATAAAGTTATCAAATATGCAACTCATGCAAGAGCAGAGTGAAAGTCTGAAAAAACATAAAAAGGAAATGTGACGTCATATGCAATGAGCATTCTAATTGGTCAATTGTAGTTAAGAAATTGTATGATCTTTGCAGTTGCAAAGGTTCATTCAAGAAATTATAACGTTCAACTTCCATTTTACATGATGCAAGGTGGCACAATAAGTTGACAGTTCAATTTATTGATTCAACTCCTTGTATCATGTACAGGGGCCTTTACTGACACAAGAGTAGAAAATTACAAAAGTACAAAATCTTAAAAAAATGTTTTCAAATTCTGAATAAAAATAAATAAAAGAATTTAGATTATAGTTTCCAAGAATAAAAAAATTAAATAATGAAATAGACAATGTGAGTGAAATTAAATCTGTCATTGTTATTAAGAATTTTAAAATGAATAATAAAATTAGAGAAGATTTCAACGAAATTGAAAAATATGGAAAACTAGCAATACTGAAATATTAATATTTTGTTTCAATACCAGTATTAAAACACTAAATTTCACCGGAATACCAGCTTTCAGGATCCTGTTATTAGACGCATAAGATGCTTGTTTGTAAATGATGTTTTTTAATATATTTCAATGTGCATATAAAATAAAAATTTACAAATTTTGATTTAAAATGTTTGTTTAGAATTGTAATCTTAAGACTCATTTGTGTTGAAAACCCAGACCGTCCAGCTCATCTAAGGACAGAGGGCAGCAGTTTGGGTGGTCGGTGACTCATTTGTGTGTAAAATTTTCTCCTAATGAAATGGGAGTACATATTAAGCAACAGGTTCTCATATTTGTAGATTTAGATCTGAGAAGTATATCTTAGATATGTAGCTTTATGCCACTTATGACAGGTTGGATACCCCTTGAATAAGACATAGATGCATTTCAATGGCATGTTGACACTAAAGATTTATATGAAATATTAAAATCAAGTTGAGAATTATTTTCATATGACGAATCAAAAATTTTTTAACATGGAATTTTAAGAGAACAAGTCTATAGCAAATCTCAATATTTCATTTTGCATAGTTGAAAGTGTGAACACTTTATAACCTATGATGATGATTGCAGAAAATACTGTCATTATTATGTAGTTACGCAAATGAATATGTAACATGAAGTGAATAGAATTAAAAAAAATTTCCAAATTTGCTATTGTATGAAATAAATGGTTTATAGGTTTCCCTTGTTTTTTCCAAATAACATTAAAAAACTTGTGAAATTCAAGCACTTTAAGAGCCCTTGAAAATAAAAATATAGAATTTTTCAAGAACTTTGAAAACCCTGGGTTCAGAATAAAAAGTATACTACTGATAATAGATTAGACTAACAAAAGCTTAAATTATACCTCATTTCCCCTCAAATGATAACCATATTCTTGAAGAAGGTTAGATATCTTCTGCACATTCACAGTGTCATTGAAAGGTGTGGCATCACCAATTTCTCCTTTGTTGGATGAAACTTTTCCTTGTAGGCATTCAATTAAATGGCCAATGGTCATACGGGATGGGATAGCATGAGGATTGATAATGATGTCTGGTGTTAATCCTTCTGCTGTAAAAAGCATGTCCTGTGGGAGATAAAAAGTGCAATTTATAACATTAAAAACATCTTTTAATATTTATTATGAAATTCAGAAAAAAAAAAGAAAATTATGAATGGAATGGGGGGGGGGGATAAATTTTGATGACAATCTATTTAGCATTGTTGGAAACCTTGGTGTGCAAAATTTTAGTTTATTTCTTTCAGTACTTGTTGAAATACAAACCTATATTTAAAACTTTCTGGGGGCCATCTATCAATTACCAATGGACAATACTTGGCATAATATTTTCAAAACTGCAATACAATGCAAAGTTCGGACTCTTGACATTTGTGCAATGAGTGATTAGACATTGTTATTTTGTTTGTATTAGAAAAAAATTCATATTTTAAAGTTCAATTACAAATCTGAAAGTAAATTCAACTTAGATCCATGCATGCAATGTCAATTTCTCTTTATATAACTTTACATTTAATAATATACAAGCTTTTTATATAAAATAATTTTAATTTCAGAATTCATTCAAAAGTTAAAATCAACAATAAATGGTGAAATTGCAAATTAAACTAAATGCATATGTTTCTTCAATGCCCCAGAAAACATGTAGGCAAAAACTAAATTTATGCATTTTGAACTTTGTGTGGTTAAATTACAACAGATCTAGGTTATCTCATGAAAAATAAAATTAATAATATTCCAATATCTAGAACGCTCCTAAAACCGGAATTCAGCAGAATAGTGCCAAAAATTGTTCTAAATAGAATTTTTTAAAAAATACCACTAAATAATCTAATCAGGTGTCAATTACTACGAATTTTTCAGTTTCTATGAAAAGTGTCCTCGTAACAAATTATGAAATTTCCACATTTTCTTACAGAAAATTGCTGTTGGCTGCTACCAACTAAAATTTACACTCACATATGATATCAATCCATGCAACAATGGGAATTTATGGCTGCTTTCGGTATTAATTAATGTCTTGTTTTTTTTTTACATAATAAATATATTTAAAATGTTTCTAAATTTGGCATAAATCATTAAATGGGTCATCCGATCTTTACCTTCATAGCACTTACTAAATTACAGAGGGGGTTACTCTGTTTTGATTAGACCTGAGAGCTGTAGTTTTCTTCGCCAAAACAAAATTAAAAGAAATTATGAACTGAAAATTTCTTATGAAAGGCTTCACCATGTTTTCACGAGAAGATTTCCATGTTGCAGTGCATAATTTATGCAGATTTCTTAGGAAGAATGTAAAGGTGCATCATTCAAGCATTTGTGCAAAGCAATTTTGGTCTGATCATTTTTTTCTTTTTATCGAACATTAAGAATGTTTTAGAATCTTGACTTCCAAAATTAATGTAAGTTATTCAAAATACGGAGAAAAAAAATTAGCAGCTGTAAAATGAGATTTAAAAATAACACCCATTTGACTTCAAATAGTGTGTTTTTTGCCAATCTTCAGGAAAATATGCAAATATCTTGGAGTTTGAAAGGTTTAAGGTGAAATGCCCTATTTTATTTTAAAAATAAAATACCATTGATGTTGAATATAACTTACTCGGCTAAAAAACATGGCATACATTTAGCCTAAAATTCTTATTTCATATGTTGATGTTTTAAATGTATCATGTTTCATTTATATATTGAAATTTTTTAAAAAGATTCTCTGGCAATATCAAGAAAATCAGCATTTGTATACAACCCTTGTTGCACTTCGTTTTACTATAAAGACACTATCAATTTTTGAAAGCATCGACTAAGATTTTCATAACAGTTTTATGATTTTTGTGGAAAAAGTACTTTTCAAACATGCAATTAATGAAATGAAAAGATATTTTATGGAAAAATGTTAAAACAATGATTATCTTAAATCTTCAATTATCTTAAATTTCAATTATCTTATAATTTCTTTCAATTATTCTCAATTATCTTAAATATGGAATTCACTTGAAATACAGCCATTTTGGCAAGATATATAAAAATTTGATGTATTTATTCACATCTATAAATATGATGTTATAATTTTAATTACAATTAATAATTGTTATTATCTTCAGTGAAAACTTGTGTTCTATCAAGCTATAATAATAATCTTATTTCATGTTTGGACCCCTTTTCACAATTTTTTAACCTCTAGTTCTGATAATTCTAATTACATATAATATTTAATAATATAAAATGTTACTTAAGTATATTTTTTCATTTTGTATGATTCAAATGAAATGCCAATTATTTTCAGTCAATTTTGTATTAAAATTAATTTGTGGGTTTTAAGGCACTAAATTTTGTGGCTTAAAAAAAATTCTCATTTAATATTAATATATTGATATTTAAAAATGTCATTTATGCAGTCCTTAAACTTCATCCGCTCTGCATACCAAAAGCCATTTGATAAGATGTTTTTAGTAAAGAATGTGCCGTATCAACAAAATAAAATAGGTATACTCCAGAGCATGTTGACCTTAACCTACTATCTTAAATATGGAGATGGACCCCCCGTTTTTATATTTTTCTTGTACATCACCTGTATTTAGGGTTGAAATTTCACATGGATTTATATTTAGCATAATGCTAACATGGAAAATCTTATGACAAAAAAATGGGTGTTGCCATTTGAATTTTCAGAAATAAGCAATTACATATGAAGATAACCCCTTATACAAATTAGATGCACATTTACGTACATATGCAGACATTATTGAGTCTAATGATACTTATGTGTTTAACTGTATGATCCAAAGAGATGGAATAATGAACAGTGTTAGGATTTTTTTTTGTGTATGTGGAAGACTACATCTGCTAGTATTTTATATGTAAAAATCTAAAATTCATGATATTGACTTTTTAAATGTCCATGAACCCCTTAACACACTTATTAAATTTAAATACAGATTCATTCCACTAATTAAGCAGCTATGGTTGAGATAGGGACATACTAAATTTTATTTATTTCTTCATTTATTGGAGTTCAATTACACTGTCATTTAACTCAAATAAGCAAAACCTTTTATTTCCCATGAGATATTTGTTATTCAGCATTAATAGTAAAATAGCTAATAGGTTAAAATCATACATGTAAAACATCCAATTCCCAATTTATTGAATAAATAAAATGTAGATCTTTCCCAGTAACTAAAAACATCACTGGAACAATTTCACTTTTATTACAACTCATATATTGCAAATAAGAATGAAACTTTTCCATCATTTGCTGTCAGCTGCACTAGAACTGTGGTTTTAAGGCATACTATTTTTTTTTTTCCCGATTTTCGAACTGTAATCGAACTTTGTTTAAAACCAGTGATATACACATTTATTAAATTACCATTTATAAATGGTAAATTGTATTTTTTTAATCTTTTATGTATTCAATAAATAAAATCTTAATCCATCATACCTATTAAGTTAAAAATGTGTACCAACATTAAAGAATATTTGAAGCAAATAAAATAGTAAACTTCTAGGACTTTTAAATAATTTATCATAAATAACTCACTTCTGCACGATATGTTACACCACAAGTTCCTTTCTGTCCATGTCGAGAGGCAAATTTGTCTCCAATTTGTGGGATACGAACTGATCTCACACGAATTTTGCAGAACTTGTAACCATCAGAATTGAGAGTCAACATTACTTGGTCAACAATTCCAGTTTCACTGTTTCGCAGAAAAGTGCTAGCATCCCTTTTAGTGAAACGCTTAGTTGTACTATCAAGCTGAAATAATTCAGATTATAATATATGTTTACACAACATACACTTCAAAATTTTCAAAAGAGACAAAAATTAAAGGTTCTTAACCTGTGTGGCAAAAATTAACAAACTTATAAGGGTCTAAACCTGTGTGGTATGCCTCAACAGGGCAAATAAGATAGTTGGGCATTAATAAATTAAAATGTTGGTGATTATTTAATGATTACAGTGAAACCCAATTTTACTTAGTCCCAATACATTTCCTACACATTTTTTCCCCCAATCTCCAGTTTTTTCAATAATGAATCAACTTTCTTCATGATTTCCTAGATGCATTAAAACTTAACAGACACATCAGATTTTTTTATATTTATTTGTTTTAAGCTATGTTCTCCTCTTCCCAGGAGGAGAAGTAACATTATGCAGTCCACTAACTAGTCCACTAGTAAATTATGTAGTAGCCACTAGCCAGCTGGCTAGTAACTTTTAAACTCAAACAGTAGTCTTCTTGTAGTCTTAAGTCAATTACATTACCCAATTTGTCGAAGAATAAAAAGAATGAAAGTTAAATAAGGAAAACTTGAGCAATGTATACAAGCACAAATAACACAATGCAGCATACAGCTGTTTCGAGGATACGTTGAATCCTCTTCCAAAGTCCTCTTCTGAAAATCCAAAAGAGGAATGGGTGCAAATAGAAGAAACAGAGGGGGTTATATATCCAAAACCTGGATTAAGAGCTAAATCTTTTGAGAGAGTCAACCAGAAAGCATAATGAAGAGCAGTCCAGTCAATCCAAAATTATAAATGAAAACAAGATTGATGTGTGCCCAAACACAACAGCAATATCCCATCAAGACAAGTCAAATGGGATATTGCTGTTGCGTTCTGTATGTAACAGCTGTATGCTGCATTGTGTTATTTGTGCTTGTATACATTGCTCAAGTTTTCCTTATTTACCTTTCATACTTTTTATCCTTCGACAAATTGGGTAATGTAATTGACTTAAGACTACAAGAAGACTCCTGTTTGAGTTTAAAAGTTACTAGCCAGCTGGAGACCCAACAAAACAAAAAATAAGTTAAAATGACACATAAGAGCCAGCATTATTGTATTATTTGTGCTTGTATACATTGCTCATGTTTTCCTTATTCTTTGCATAAATTTTACTTATTGAAAGGGTTAAATCTCAAGTAATTAACTAATCAAGTTTCATTCTTTTTAGAACAAATCAAATTTATCAATTTTCTCCGGTTTTATTACTCATTTTATTTTCAATTAGTTATATTCCACAAAACAAATTATTTGCAATAATTATTTAAATTATTAAGTGGTTTTACTTTATATTGTTGGTTTAGAGTTTTTTTACGGTTGATTTTTATTAGGGTACTTTGTTTTATCACTCATATTTTATTTTAAATTAGTTATATTATATGAAACAAATTAGTTGCAAAACATTAAATAATTTAAAACGTTTTAACTTTTTATTGTTGGTTTAGAGTTTAATTAATGTTGCAAAAATTGTTATAAAATTGGTTATTAATAGATTGTGATTGATTACTAAGAAAATGTAGTCTGGTAGCCAGTGGCTAGTACATGCAAAAATCATAATTTAAGCTATAGAAGGAGAAATACCTTAAATAACTTTCAAATGACTATGAAGAGCAAGATGTTTTATGTGTTGAAAATGCGCATACATCAAAGGTCCAAATGTTGTGCTACGAGTAGGGACCCAGGATCCCATGAGAATTGGAATTTAATACAACTTCATTTAAAAATTATGATAACTGATGGTTTATACTCTTACATTCTGATCTGTCTATAAATATTTCATGTAGTTAAATGGATATCACATTACTATCACTTTAACAAATTTTTAGTATTTGTGGGGAGGGAGAAAAAAAAATTTTGTATTATTTTTGTTTAATAGAAAAAAGGGATATATTTTGTAATTTTTTTAATTTTTAATGAATACTGATCAATGTTTATAAAATAGATTGAACAATAGTGAGCCATTTGAAATAATATACCTTACATTAAACAATAAAATATGAAAAAACTCTGGTTATTTTACAATAAATGTGCATGTGTAATTCGACATATATTGTAAATGTAACTGGCAATATTGAACTATTTATATATAAAAGTTATATTTTAAAATATCATAAGTTAATAAATGCATTTTATCTACTGTAAGCTTAATTATTATAAAGAAAAGAAATATGTATTTAATGAAATCAAATATTGCTTTCAACATGTCAAATGATTCAAATAAATTTTTCCCAATAAAAATATTTCTTTAGTTTTACAATTCTGTTTTATCAGTTTTCAAGGCCTCCTAGCTGCTCATTGATAAAGATGACCATGCTGAAATATATTAAAGCATGTGTATTTAAATACAATACCAAAATGTTACAAGCATTATGTAATATTTGGCAGCAGCAGTTATGTTTAGTATTTGCAAACAACATATATGAGGGTATAAATCAGTGGTGTATCTTGAATCCAAAACTGAGCCATCTCATACAACTCTAAACCTTTGCAAAATGCTCAACAATTATTTTCTACAGGATGTTTAAAAAAGGGATGCAACACAAAATCTACCTCCTTAAATACCAATTTGTGTCTTTTTTGGGACACCCTGTATTACTTAATTTCAAGACTTTATCACTGTATTTTTTATCTTGGCACTTTGCTAGGGTGTGTCTGGATGGAGTAAGATAGTCCAGTTTTAGATCCAAGATATGCTACTGGTGTAAATCTTAGATTAAACTAAAATACAAATACTATTCAGAAAATATTTTGGATCAGGAGTATTCCAAAGTTTAAAATATGTATTTACCTCATCATCATTTTCAGGCAGAGTTATTGTCTTTCCAATGATCACGTCTTCACCAGATACTCTTGTGCCTGGGGCAATGATGCCATCATCATCTAATTTATCATAGATTGCATTACGCATACCTAGTAAAACATGTACATGTCAGTTAGAATAAAAAATCAAGATAATATTTCTTTGTATAATAAAATACAATCCACGAGTATTTTTCAGATTTCGTACACAAGTTACTCTTTTTTGACAAAATATTTTGTAGAAACTCTTTATTTCTTCAAGTTGGCAACAGCTTAGTGACTTTAATTCTACTTATATCACAATTATTATCAGAATAAGAAAAAAAATGTGTCTTTAGATTTAGTACTCATCTTTTAAAATATTTCATATAAAATCTTTAGACATCTTTTTCATGTTGACAACAGTTTAGTGACACCGATAAATGCATTTGGTTTATATGTTTTGATAAAACCATTTTAGTACCATAAATGTCTATAGCGTAATTCAAATTATTAATTTCCTATATACTTTACACTAACATCCTTATTGCAAGAACTGTTTTCCCATAGGAAATAATGCTATGAAATCTTTAAATTAACTCACAAAATTGTGAGTTTTAATCATGAGAATTTTTATATATTAGTTTGTTACAATCATACCTGCCAACCCTGCTGAATAAAAAAAAAAAACAGATTCTTTTGGGGGGGGAAAAACCCAGTACATTTTGGTATGACTTTTCTCAAAGAAAAATTAAATTCTAATAGTGTTAAATGTATATCATGAATGCTTATATATATATATATATATATATATATATATATATATATATATATATATATATATATATAAGGGAATTTTTATCATTTTTGCAGTAACTGCATAAGAATTTTCTTTCATTTTTGAAGTAACTGCATAATTGGATATAAACTATTTGTGAAATTGTTAGATATTAAAAAAAAAACTTTCCCGTATAAGTAGTTATTATATAAATTAACTTCCAGATTTTTAGTTTTCAGAGACAGAAGAAAAAAATGTCATGAAGCCATTCAGCGACATGCCAAATTTGACAACGTTTTAAGAAGCACATTTATTACTTTTGTGAAAAAAAGCTATCTACATTACACGTGGCCATAAATCCTTATTGTCATGTTGATTGGCATTGTGCATATGGCTGTACATTTACATTAGACTTGACAGAAAGCAATTTTCCATAGTATGAAGATGTTTTATGCAGAAATGTGGAAGAATCCATAGTTATCGGCATATTTGCCTACATTATTCTTTGAAGGTCTTCCCCTCTTATACATACCTTGACAAGCATCTCTGGTGGGCTTTTCAAATTGCTCTTCCTGGTCACCAATTTGCTTCTGTTCAGCATCTTTATAGGCTCGATAAAACACAGATCTAGGAAATAATTATTCAATAAAAATTCAATTATAATTTAGCAAAAACCTAGATTTAGACTTATTTAACACAACCTATGGCCAGACATTGCCACAAAAAACATTTTAAGAATATTTTTACTCCTCTCAAAATATGATCAATTTTCCAAGGGGGGCGGGGAGTATTTAAAAACAATGGGCAACAGTATAAATCTTTTTTTATATTTCTTTAAAAATGACAATACTTATAAGCATGTATATACAGACATTTTCCTGCTGTTATGAAGTAACTTTTGTTTCACATACTATGAAGAATGCTCCTTTTGTGTTTGAAACTGGTTTGTATCCTAATTACAATCAATCAAACCATTGCTTGTAAGATACAGGCTTCCAAAAATTCCTTCAATAAAGCAGACATATTCAGTAAGGTGACTACAATTGTTTCGAAGTCATTAAAAGCTCCTTCTCCAGGTCAAAGGAAGATGTCTGTGTGTGTGTGTGTGTGTCTGTGCAGTATGTAGTGGAAAATCTAAGCATTGTATGACTATGAAATTTTATACACAAGTACTTTCAGGATCTGAATCGGTGCATTTCGGCATTTTTTTTAAATTTCAAATTAGTTTTTTAATTATTTTATGTTTTAGCCTAATTTACAATGATTTGGGACGATATTTACACAAAATCAATTTCTTAGTGACTTAAAATAGAGACTCAAAGAGCTTTTATGTTGACATTGACACCATCGGAAAGGTTGAAGAACGTTCTTGCTAAAAATGCTTGAATCAAATCCATGGGATAATTTATTCACATTTATTATTATTTTTTTTTAAATATATTTAAATTTACATTTTTTTCATGATCTGATATATATATCGTCGCATCTGAAAAACTAAGATTAGCAGAATTCTATAATTTGGTTAAAGCTGCTTCCTCACATATTTCAACATTCTAACATGTTTTTAGTTTATAAGTAATTTTACTTTTTGTAATTTTTTAAGTGATCATAGTCAGTCATCGCAACAGACCATCTTGCACTTCAATGAAGATTCCGTCCATATTCCCCCCTCTCTGGATCAGATCCATTTTAACCTTTTGCTTACAGGTGGGAAAGCATCAATTCCAAATGAAGAACCTCCCAAAAAGACAGGTATTTGACATACCCTATCCCAAACAGTTCAATCCCCCTTTGCAGGCATTGGTGCCCATAGACGCCAATGCCTGCAAAGGAGTATTGAGCTGTTTGAGATAGGGTATGTCAAATACATGTCTTTTTGGGAGGTCCTTCGTTTGGGATTGACACTGTCCCATACGTAAGCAAAAGGTTAAAGAGGAATGAGCAGGTTGCACATAATGGGTGGGTTCTTGGCATTCTGAAAGAAACTTCCGAATAGAGGTTTTGAATATTTTTTTTCTGCTTTGCAGAGAGCATGTTTTTATTATTATTATTAGTATTCTTTCCTTGTGGATACTGTGCTTGATGAATTGAATAGGAATGAGCATTTATTTATGAATTGAGCAATGCCAAGTAATTTGTTCCAGCAGTACTGTTTGTTTTTGGCGGTGGCTAGTAAGGGAACATGCTGTTCCACCTGTTCATTTGACCTGGAGAAGGGGCTTTTAATACCCTTAAAACAATCGTAGTGACTTTACTGAAATATGCCTTCTTTACTCAAAGACATTTTGGAAGCTTTGACGATATCCTAATGTTTTATTTACTTTTTCTTATTACCTTACTATTAAAATATTTATCAATAAAATACATTTATACAGCCTGTGAAACAGTAAAAATTAATTTTATTAATAGACTATGTAGTTTTATAGAATAACAAAAAAAAATTATTTGTATAAATAACACAAAGAAAATAGCATTCAATGTGTGTACATCGGAACAAAGACCATTATATTGTAAGACTTAAGTTGAAGAATCTAATTCAAGTCATGAGCAGAGTTGTGTAGTGTCAAAAGAAGGAAGTTCAGGAGTCAAATTTATCAACAAAGTCCAATTATTTAAAACTCATAATCTTGCCAAATGACAAAGGCTAGTTTCTTTAAACATATGCAGCATAACATATATACAGATTTGCTTTAGAGTTGATGAATATAAGAAGTTCGCATTGAAAATATCAATAGTGACAAATTTACCATTATATGTCATTCGACTACCACCTTATGTAGGTCACATACTGAAACACGGACAAATAACTTTCCAACACATTATGGCTGGACTGGAAACTTTGAAATAATGAACAGTCATACACATGCTTCAGATTAAAAGCATAAATCACTGGTGCATAACTTTGTGACAAAAGCCATCACACATGGATTAACACATCTGAATAACCTTCAACACCAAAACTGTCTATTTACTAAGACATTCTATTTGAAGACCATCATATTATAACCAGATCTAAAGGTCTAATACCTAATACCTAAAGAAGTTTCCAAAGTGAACTCCTTATATATACAGGGATGGGTACCTACCGGAATACTACGATGTCCGTGGTCCGTAAATATGCAAATGAGCTTGTGTATGCATCGGATATTCAATGTGCATGAAGACTTCTGCTGAGAGAACGCCAGGAATCACTCCCGAAAATGAAGGAAATGATTCAAAGATAAAACTGAGTTTCTGAACATTGTTCAGGTGAATAGAGTGAATCACGATGTTTGTTTACATTCCTCCAGCAGATATGCCAATACGCTAAAGACTGCATACATACACATCTTTATTATGTAAGATCAATACAAATTGCCAAAATATGAATACATTAGCAGTTTTTCAGCAACCAGACCAGTTGTTTTTCTTAAAATATCTTCAATAAGTTTGTGTACTGCACAGCCTGCATAAAGTTGCCTTGAACTGCCTTCTGAGCATATAATTGTCTCCCTAAATGAATCCTTTCTCAAAATTCTAAATAAAATGAAAAAATATTTCCAGTTCAATAGAAACTTCTGTAGTTATCAAAATTGAATTATTGTTACACGGTTTATCATTACAGATTAAATATGCCTACATATCTAATTTGATTCATGTTGATAAGATTGAAAAGTTAGAAAATTTTGTATTTTTAATTCTTAATTTATTACAACTGGCACTTGTGTGAAATGCATTCCAATATATGGGAATTCAACCAGCTGCCATGCAATTCGTAATAGTAAAAAATGACAATGTCGCCTTCTTATGGTAAAAAATATTAAAATCAATTTTTTAAAAATTACTCCAAGGTGTCTCAAACTTATTCTGAAGAATCTATGAATCAAATTTCTTTTACACATCTCTTGGATTTTCCAATGTGCTACGAAAAATTCAAGACACACAGTTTCAAATTATTGTAGATTCTTCTATTTATGAAAATAATGATTTGACAATGTAAGAAAATTATTTTTTTTACCTGAAGAATCCTCTGTCAATAGCGGAAGCATTCAGGATAATGGAATCTTCCTGGTTGTATCCAGTATAAGATGCAATTGCAACAATGGAGTTAATTCCTGCTGGAAGTTCTCTGAAACGGAGATACTCCATAGATCGTGTAGTAACCAAAGGTTTTTGAGGATAATACAAGACATGGGCTAAAGTATCCATACGAACATGGAAGTTTGTGATGTAAACACCCATAGCTTGTTTACCCATAGCAGACTGGTAAGTGTTACGAGGAGACTGAAAAGAGATATGAGGACATTTATTCTCAAAATAAATTAGGCATATAAATAATCATATTTGTATAAAGATGCCAATCTTTCAGTTATAGTTTCAGTAATCCAGACAAGGAACTTTAAGGAATTTTTCAGTAATTATACATGTGGTTGATTTACGATAAAAAAAAATCATTCGCATTGAAAATCGGAATAATATTTACGACAAAACATAAAATGTTCAAATTAACATTATAATTAAACAAACATAATATGAATATACAGTCTTCATTACTGGACAGAAAAGAAATTTCAAATTAGTTAAGAAGACAAAATATGTTTAGCTTAAGCTAAGTTTAGTTGCTCTTTTATAGCTTGCTCTAACTCAGACTGGGAATTTTTTCTCAAAACAAAAAATAAAGAGCATTTGACATGTTCTTTATTTTTTAAAATAATAAAGAATTTAATATGTTTACACTCAAATTTAGTCAAAATTCAGTCCCATTTTTTTTAATATATATATAATTCTGAATATACATTCTGTCACAGCAATAGTATGAGGAATATCAACAAGTAAAATTGCTTTCAACAGTTAGCTTAAAAATTCATATTTTAGATTTCCTTTTTCATATTTCATTGAAAACTTAGAATCATCCCCTACCAACCCTTGGGAAATTCAAATTAATATTTCTTTAACCCTTTCGGGACGATTGGCATGCCCGCGTGTCGGCTGCGAACTTGCATTCAAGGACGGACGGCACGCACTCGTGACGGAGCAAACTTTACCGTAAACGGCGAGTGGCACACATGCGTGCTTTCACATGGAAAGTTTTAATTTGTCTACTAGATGGCGTTAAATGTCCGTGGAACTAACTTCAATGTATTTTGCAGATACATGACCTTGGCATAAGGAGGATCCAATGAATTATTTCTCCATTTGGAGCAGTGAAACATGATTTTGTAATATAAACAGACAGAGCAATTCTCACAGCATCAACAATTTTATAATTGAGTTTCGGGTTTTGTTTTTATTTCAGCGTTATGATTTCGTTGGTGAATCATAGGAATATAGGAGAGTATTTTTTTTTGTTCGGGTTTTAGAGACAGTGAAATTATTAGTTTTTTTCAGATAAAAGAATGGGAGCAACTAACGAGTATTTTGTATTCAAATTTGTATGAAAAATATACATCAAATAGAAAATAAATATTTCTTTTATTCCTGAAAAAAGTAGATTTCTGTGTTGAATAGGTGATTTTTAGTGAATTTTTTTCACTAAAAATCACCACATTTTGTGGGTTAAACAAAATATCACCATATTAAGTGTTAGAAAATTATTATTTTAACTAAAAGACATGTCGTGAATCCAAAATTGAGGTCGGGAATGATTTATAAATACAAGAAATTAGTACAAACATGTCAAAAATATAAACAAATTAATAGTTTCATTCACATGCTTAAACATTTTTCTGGAAGACTTCCACTTGTAACTGGACTCCCAATCCATCTCTATCCTCTAAATATATTTAGAGAATGGAGATGGATGAAAAAATATACTTGTAGACTTTCAGGACTACACAAGAATATAATGAATTGCGTGATCATACTAAAAGTGTGAAAATAATTAAAAATTTAACCAGATACTAAAAGTGTGAAAAACCCAGATCACACGACAGACCCGAAGGCTTACTGTAGCTATATGTGTGGCCGGGATACTTAATACTTCACTAAAAGTGTGAAAATAATTAAAAAATTAACCTGAATAATAAACC
Source organism: Amaurobius ferox (assembly GCA_951213105.1). Classification (NCBI taxonomy): domain Eukaryota; kingdom Metazoa; phylum Arthropoda; class Arachnida; order Araneae; family Amaurobiidae; genus Amaurobius; species Amaurobius ferox. The sequence continues at coordinate 107,548,345 of OX578145.1, read as the reverse complement.
AAAATTTGAAAATAAGCTAATTTTGTCAATACATGCAAAAATTATGGAATGGAGATGGGATGGAAAAGATACTTGAGTACTCCCAGCAGTGCACAAAAATACAAACTAAAGTGCACAATCACACTTTTTATACAAAAAATAAATTTGGTTTAGCAAATTATTTATACAAACTATAAAAATACAGTAGAGCATCGATTATACGAATACCGATCAACAGAAACATTAGATAACAGAAAGCGTTCCAGTCGGCAAATTCAAATTTGTGCGCCATGTAGTTCTGCTAGCAGCTGCTAATGCTGTGGCCGCAGCACTTTCACATTTTCCCGACCAACCTCGCTGTAGGCTTACTTTAATTAATGGAGTACTTTATGTAAGGTATGTATTTGTAAGACGTGTGATACAAAATATATAAAAGTTTTGTGTTTAATATCACTGCTTCTTTGTTTCATATTGCTCCTATGACAGTGGAACAATTTTTTTTTCATAAATGATTGGTTATACGAAAAATCAGTTATCCAAACACCCCCAGTCCCCAATTGTTTTGGATAACCGATGCTCTACTGTAATTCTATTGCTCTGATATCGAATACTTAGAAGGTGAAAATGGATTCTAAGTAAGGTATAGGATTTTAACTGAATTGCCTTAAAAAGTATAGTGGTAATTTAGATGCCATTAAAATCTGTTTCTGTTTGAGTTTTGCACTAAGTTACTATGATTTGTTCATCATGTCACGTTCACATATTGTGCAACTGCATGCTTTTCAACACTTTACAACAAAGTTGAAAAGTGTTTATGACTTTGTTCATTCTGTCTGTCTGTCCGTTAGCACGATAACTGCCGTAAAAATAATTTAATCAAAATGAAATTTTAGTATGTTGTTCAGACGGTCTGTAGGACCTATGGGAATATAAATGAATAATATCACCCAATTAGTTTTGGATTGAACCCGGGTTGAAAAAATGAAATACATTGAGTCCTATGGGACCTAATTTTTCAAACATTTTTTAAGCGGATTTAAAATTCACAAATTGCTTCGAAAATTTTACGTAATATTCAAATTGTTCCATAAAATATATAAAAAAAAAATTCAGATTCAGTAGTTTTTTAAATAAAAATTAAAATAATAATTACACATCTTATATGAAACGATCACATGACCCACTTCAAAATGATATATGGCATCCATCTTGTTTCAAAATCGTGATTTTTTAAAGTTCTTTTTAATTCATATTGAGTGTTGTATCCGTCCTAAAACTACTTTATTTTTGCTTAAATTCTGTGCATCTACATACTAAAACAACACAATGACAATCTATTTGAGTTTAAATTCTCATTCAAATTTGATTATTTCTACAACTAAGCCTATTTTTTACCTATGTAAAATGTAAACAGGAAAATATGTAGAATGAGTTGTATTAGAATTACTGTATTTCTTTAACACAAAATAATTCAGTCCATGGAGTCTGCATGGCTGATATGAATGAAATATTAGTTGTTTTTATAAACAGAAGGACGATTTTTTTCGATGAAGTTTTAAGCATAGAGTTTATGAATTGCAGCTCCATGGTCTTAATTTTTAAATAAAATAAATTATTATAGTATTGTGATGAATGAAATCCTGCTTTTATAGAGAGATCCAGGCATGTTACTTTTTCTATGACGTCATTTGAATTTATTTCAGTTGTTTTCGATGAAGTTTTCAAATATAATAAATTATCGTAGTATTATGATAGTTTTAAAAATATTACCGTGGAATGTATTGCATTTTAGAGATATTTAAACCTGGCAATTTATATTTCAATGCCGTCATTTGAATGAAGTTTATTTTTTTTCAATGAAAGTTTAGTTTTCAAATATAATAAATCAATGTAGTATTGTGATAAGTTTTAAAATATTACCGAGGAATGTATTGCATTTTTGACTTTTTTAAATAAAATTGCATTGAAGTTGGAAAGTGTTTCATAATCAATGCTTTAAGCATGATTGATTTTTCTTGTTTTTTTATTTACCAGTTTGATTGTTTTAGTGAAATTTTTTTAATGACCAGGCAAATCAAACTAGACCATCCGATCGATCATTCGCTTATTTTTAATGACGGGAGAGTGAACTATTTTGATCACATGACGCTGCCCTGTCACACCAGAAGGTGGAGAAATACACTACATCCTTAACCCTTTCGCGACGATCGGCACGCCCACATGCCAGCTGCGAACTTGCATTCAAGGACGGACGGACGGCACCCACGGAGGAAACTTTACCGTAAGCGGAGAGTGGCACTTATATGTGCCTCCATGTGGAATGTTTTAATTTGTCTACTAGATGGCGTTACATGTCCGTGGAACTGACTTCAATGTATTTTGCAGAGGCATGACCTTGGCAGAAGAGGATCGAATGAATTATTTCTCCATTTGGAGTGGGAAACATGATTTTGTAATATAAACAGACAGCAATTCTCGTAGCATCAACAATTTTATAATTGAGTTTCAGTTTTTATTTTTATTTCAGCGTTATGATTTCGTTGGTGAATCATAGGAATATAAGAGAGTATTTTTTTTTTTTTTGGAGGGGGGGGGGGGGGGGTTAGAGGCAGTGAAATTATTCGTTTATTTCGGATAAAAGAATGGGAGCAACTAACGAGTATTTTGTATCCAGATTTGTATGAAAAATATACATCAAATAGAAAATAAATATTTCTTTTATTCCTGAAAAAAGTCGATTTCTGTGTTGAATAGGTAATTTTTAGTGAATATTTTTCGAGAGTTAGGCTTAGCGCAAAAAATGTGCCGTCCTTTGGGACCAGTTCGGAAGCGAAGCGCTCCATCTTTTGGGCCGCGACAGCTCCAGAATGCCGCCGTCGCGAAAGGGTTTAAGGACACCACAACATCCATGCCCACAAATATGATTTGAACCCAAAACCCAGCAATCAGGCGAGCACAAGGAAACACTTGCTATAGACCTCTCTGCCACCGGGTCAACTGTTTTACTAAATGTTTATCTACAAGTTGCAAATTCCTATCAAGTGAAGTATGTTTAGTGGGGGGAAAACCAGAGATTGCAAGGAAACTTAAAAGTTCATGGTTTAAGCAAATTGCAAAATGGGTGTTTTCTGCAATTTTATTCAGAAACACGTAAGAATATATGGAAAACTTGTAATGGTTGGCATCTTTATTTGTGTATAAATACCAATTTTACAAAAATTATATAAAGTGTGAAAAAAATGTGAAATTTAAAGACAAGATCATAATAAAAATTATATAAGTTTGTAATTACTTACAGTAATCTTCTGATTATTGTGGCAAGAGTATATATGGGGGAAAAAATCCTAATTTTCATTCAATTGAACAGCTGTTGCAGGCATGCATGCCTCTCATAATCCTCATAGCATGCGACAATTTGTCGATCGCATTGTCCACTAACTTTGATTCACAAAAACTGAATAAAATGGCGCAAATTGTAAAGTATGCTATTAATTTGTAAATAATTAAAAATATATAAAATGTTAAAAGTTTTTACTTAAGATACCCACTAGAGACTTAACTTATAAATTTCATTTCAACATTTGAACATTTCATTTAAGAAAAATTGAGTTTTTGTACAGTGAAAATCCACATTTTAAATCTCCGTACCAAGGCAGATTTTTTTTTCTTTTGCAAATAATTAAAAATCTATTAACTTTTACCTTTCATGAATTTTTATTTCGATATCCATATTTCTCATTTGATCTATGACTATCTTCTACTTTCTAGAGCAATATCTATATATATAGTAATTGCCAAGTGTCTGTCTGTGTCTATCACATTTTTTTAGACACTTCTCAAGTAGATAGACTTGCAATTTGGTACACAGGTTGATCGTTCGATAGAGACTTCAAATTTAGTGTACAGGTAGATAGTTTGAGAGGAAGAAATTGTGCAATTTGAGGTTTTCAATATTTGCTACTTTAATTGGTGCCGCACATCAAATTGTTCGATTTTCAGAATAAATAAGACACGCTTCCTTTTAAATGTGATAGAGGCTTGATATTTGGTATATGGGCCAATCGTCTGATAAAAATCAAAGATGAATGAGTTTTTCAAAAATGTTCATTTATGGGTGTGCTCCACAGAAAAAAATTCGAAAGGTGAAATGATAAAATAGAATGCTTAGGGATGAGATACTTTCAGTTGGTGCACTGGTAGATAGTAAGTTTTCTAATATTTCCTACTTTAGAGGGTTCTGCACACCAAAATATTCGATTTGCCGAATAAATGTGAAATGCGAATTAATCAAAAATTTACATTATTCAAGGGTTGCCTATTACGACACCATTGATTTTCAACGGGTATTCGGCTAGTAAAAATCCTAATTCGCGTAATAACTATCACAATCACTAACATGATTTTTACACAGGTTTTATTAATTACATATATTTTATTAACTACATATCCAATTTAATAAGCATGAATCTATAATATTGTGAAAGTTAGGGGGTGATATTATTGAGAAGTAAATATTGAGAATGTCAGAATTAATTTATTAACACTTTACACATGACACTGGACCACAACCCGATAAGAAAGCGAGAACAAAGCACGAAAACTGGGCACAGGCCTACACACACTGCCACCTGTTCAGAATCCTCTTCTGACTGGGGCACTACCCACTTTATTTCCTTTAAAAAGGCAAGAAAATACTTTAAAAACATATAAACTAAGCTACTGATTTTTGAAAGTCAGATTTTAAATAGTTTACCTGATTATGATCAGGGAATGGAATAATAGATGCACAAACACCAAGCATCATTGAGGGATGAATTTCACAGTGAGTATAAGTAGAACAATAAGCTTGACCTTTATCCTCCTGAAGATCATCTGGAGTCATGGCCAGCATGACTGTCTCCTCTTCCAATGTGTCAATGTACTCAACAACACCGTTAGCTACCAAATCTTGCCAACTGAAAAGGAAAATGCAAATATTTCAATACAGCACTCATTCAAGAGAAGATAAAACATTGAAAAGCTTTATTTAAAATTCAAATAAATACTTTGAATAGAAAAAAGAAGCACCTATAGTTATTGTATTCTCTTTCTTTTAGCCGATCAACATGTCTCTTTTTCAAAAGTAGTTTCTGGCTTTCAACAATAAGCAGAGGCCTACAGATTCTTCCTGCATCAGTATAGATTCGAATTTCTCTATCACGAATGTCTCTAACCATAGATACCTAAAAATCCAATATAAATTATTAGCATAAAATATTATGATATATAAAACAAATGGAAGTGACAATTTTAGAAACTACAGTGCATTTTATATCAAATAAAATTTAAGATTTATTTTTTGAGTACCGAAACACAAAATATAATTAACACATTTCATGTATTACTTTTGTACTCAGAGCATGAACATACTAAATAACTAAATTAATCAAGTGTTAAAGAATTTTAAATATAAAAATGTTTCTACACTGTTATAAAATATCAATATTTTCAATTTAGAATTAAATCTATATATATACATTTTTTTTTTTAATTTCGTATGGTTATTCTCTACTTTAGTGTAGGTATCTCCATTTATGTTTAAAGTTTCTAGGACCAAGGGTTGGCGAGATATGAATAAAAATGTAATAAACCTTCTATAAATAACATTGTGCAGACAATTTTTTTAAAGAAAACTATTTGAAAATTATACCATATTGCTTAGCAAAGGAATTAAATGTTTATATGACAAAGTTTTTTTCATTCTCAATTTATCCGATTAAAATAATAAAGAAATATCTTTTACAACCATAGAATATAAGATTATGGGAATAATTGATATTTTTAGTTTCTTAAGTAACCTGTTTCATTTTGGCAAAATGCTTCTCCCACTTAACCGATTGATGCAACAAGATAAAAATTGTACACGTATATATTTTGCTACCCTTTTAGCGCATGTTGACCAAACTTCATATATTTTTGTAAATTGTAAATGGGACCAAGACGTTTTATCCAGAAAATTTTGTATAGCAAAAGATCGAACAGAGATTCTTATGCTTCTTTTTAGAGGAATAAAATTAAATATTCTAAAAATGTTTTTTGAAGAACTATCACTTAGAACAGTTGTGAATAACGCTTGGGTCACAACCCAATTGTGGGACATAGGAATATTTTAAAGGGCCACTGAAATTTTTTTATAAGCCAGAGAGAATATATCCTACATACTATTTCTTTTTAGATGAAACATTGACGTATTTAATTGCTAAATGTAACTAATATTGACGAATGTAAAGTAAATGCTTTTTTAAAAATGTATATTTAATCATAATTTTTAACCCCTTATTTTAGTTACATGGTGGTTTTGGAGTATTTACTTTTAGCACCATCTATTAAATTACAAATCTAAAGTGCTTTCAGACGCTATTACATCCTTCATCAGTAACAATCTAAATTGTTTAAGATGTGACAAGCATGAACTTTTATACACAGCCCACAACTGTGGACAAAGTTTGCATATGGACCTTCAGAAAATTAGATACCAATAAAAAACATTTAACTTACAAAATACACAAATAACTGTAGATCGTAAAAATTCAGGGCAACCAATAAGACCTTTTTTTCCAAACAACTTGGTTGCCTTTACTATCTTTTTTGCAAAACTTTACTATCTTATTTTACAAAAACTTTAAAATGACAAAGTTTTTGCTAAATTAGCATTTTTCCATACTTAATGATAAAGTAAGATGTATATTGTACTTTTTAACGGGTGCTTAAGTTTTAAAAATAAATTTAATGATTTTTAAAGCAAGTACAAACTCTGTTAAAGAATAAAAATACATGGATTTACATTTAAAATACCAAATAAATATAAATTTTGAACAGAAAAGCTAAACTTCATACTTCAGACACAATGATATCCATCTGTCTTCTCAGTTTACGCAAAGTGTTCATCAGCTGATCAGGATCTCTATGAATGCCCACCCAACAACCATTTACAAAAATCTTCGTAGCCCTGAAACAAAAATAATTATTTAATCTTAAAATCTAAAGCACATTTCTTTTCTCATAAACTAAAAGAATACATATATCTTTTATCTATTTTGTAAGAAAAAATATCCAATACCTCATTTAGTACTCTAGAGCTTATTCTAAAACTTTCCCTATACATTATGCTATACCTGCCAACCTTTGAGATGAAAATTCAGAAAAATGTGCAAAGTGATATTTTATTCCATAGATGTCCTCAAAATTGTAACAAATAGCAAAAAATTGCTGACATTGCAGATATCAGCTACTCCCACAAACAAGCATATAAGTGCAAAATCCACGGAGTATTTAAAAAATAATAATGGTGGATAATAATATAAATTATTTTCTTATATTTTTCTAAAAGCAATATTGTTTTTTGTATCCCAAAGAATGCTCGTTTTGCATTTGAAGGTGGTTGGTATCCTTATGTTTTTGTTTTTGGTATTTTCCCAAGACTGTTTTATTCTCAAATACAGATGTACTTTATTAGATAATTTTTATTACTTTATTTATCAATAAAATTTTTTATACTGTTTGTAAAACTGTAAAAATTAATTTTACTGATAGACAATAAGATTGCATAATAAGCATTATTTAATAACAAAAATTTATCACATAAGAATGCTAAGGGAAAACAACTGAAAGGTAGTATATAGAAACTTAAGGTTTATTAATGTATCAATGCACATTCTGTAGTAGAGAACTTTTAATAATGCAATATCATATGGTAGAGTTAAAAATGAAATTATATATATATATATATATATATATATATATATATATATATATATATATATATATATATATATATATATATATATATATGTATGTATATAACTTAGAAAAAGTAAAAATATTTAAAGGGGGGATGACAGATAAATTGCATATAAATGGTTGAGAGGGATGGCGACCTCTCATTCCCGTTTAAAGTACTTTTATGTCTAGACAACGCTCACGGAAACCAATGCAATATAATGACAGGTCCCCGATATATGTGCAAAATCTAAGGCACTAGAACGAAGACAGAAAGGGAATATCGAGAGGCAGAAATTTATAATGTCAATCTGACAACCATACAATCCGGAATGCACAAAACTCTTCCTAAAGTAAACATTTTAACGCATGCGTACATCGTTATACACTGTTATGATGTCATTACCTATGTCTTGTCTAAATGAGTATTCTTCTTCTTTAAAGAAAGAATTATAATGATGTTTAAGAAAATTTAACGGGTAATATTTTTTATATGCTTCTTGCATGATTCTTCTGTTACTTATGATACAATCATTTTTTAAAGTATTATTGTGGAGATTTCTTCTGAGGTGTCCTGTGATGATATTACGGAAAATATTCTTAGTCAAATTTGAATTCCATTCTATGATTTGGTTAATCTTCATATCAAAATTGTCACGTTTATTGTAGAATGCTGTATAAATTCCTTTTATATTGTTGTATCTTATGGTGATGTCTAGGAAATTAACTTAGTCTTTTTTAGTATTAAGGTTCTTGATCAGTTCCAGTTCCTGGGGATAAAAGCTAAAATCGAATTCAGGAGTATGCAAGTATTGTCCTAATAGCACATCGTCCACGAATCTATAATATGGTAATTCATATAATATGATTACCTCTTTCAAAATATGATAAATATATGTCTGCTAAGATTGAAGAGCAACCCCCTCCCATAAGGATGCCTTTGATTTGTTGATAAAATTCTTTTCCATTATACAGCACGTTTTCGTATAAAACCAATTTGATAAGATCCAAATACGTACGATAAGTGATTACATTTTTGAGATTGTATTCCTCGTGCACCAATAGAAGTATGTCATGTAGTTTTGAAAGGTCGAGGTTGTTAAAAAGGTCACGGAAGTCATAACTTGCAAACTGTATATCTTTATTGCAGAATTTTAGACGTTTTATGACTTCATTGCTGTTTTTTATCATAATAGAGTTTTGTAGTAATAAAGCTTTAAATACAGGTTTAAGGATATACAGTAGTTTCCTGTTAGCTAACGTTAAATATGAATTACATCCCACTGTTACAGTACGGAATTTTACAGGTTTTTTATGCAGTTTTGGGATGAGGACCAGATATGGGAAAGACACTGATTTTAAATTAATGCCGATTCTTTTGTATAATGCTTTGATCTTATTTGACATTACTGCAATATTATATGGTAAAGGTTTATACATAGTAGGTTCCATGTAAGATTTCTGCAAAGTTTCAAGGTAATAAGTTTTGCAGGTAAATGCGTAATTTGAAACCACTTTGTCCGTATATGTGATCACGAATCGGTCTTTAATGTCCTTGATAGAACTAGGAACATGGGATCTTGGTTTAGTTGTAAGTTTTCTATGATATTCATTGATAAATCTATTTAGGATATTGTATTTCCATTCTCCGAAGGCCGTGATAGGTAAACTATATTTAATTGCCATTTTGTAAATAAAAGTATCAAGATCTTGATTGAATTCTTCTTTGACGTGGTTATATTCCTGGTTACGGAATTTTGTACCTTTTTCAAACAGTCTTCTTAATTGTAAATCTTCAATCACTGTAAGATTACCTGTAATAATATGATCATGGTACACATCCCTAAAAGTACTGTTTTGACAATTACATACCTTTGAATCATATAAAGATATATTTTTACTTAAGTGATTATAATTGTACAACATCCTCCCATTGGGACGTAAGAATCGGTATGTGAGCTTATAAGCATTAGCTTAATAGGTATACTTTCAAAAGTTTTATTTTTGAAGGTGGTAACAAAGTATTCTATATGATCTTTTTTGGGATGATTCTGCAAGTCAATATTAAATTTTTTAGCTCTCAATTTCACGAAATCCAGTAATATGGCAAAATTATGAGTTAGGTCATTATTAGTTCTTTGATCCAATGATGTTATATGATCTATGATGAATTACCAAATTCGAGGCAAGTATTTAAGTCTGATTCCAAACACCATATTCTTAATCCAATTGTATTTGACATAAGAATTTTTGTTGAATAAGTCCATTAAATTTTTTTAATTTGTAAGAGTGTCTTTATAGCTAATGTATCTTTTTCTTCCGCCACGTTTCCACCTAGAAGTTTTACGCTGATATTATGTACTTGAAATAGGGAGTGAATATTCTTTTTTACAGTGTTCTATATTATAATTCTCTTTGAATATGGCAGTATTTAGTCCAAAAGGGAATGCCGAACCAAATTGCATAATATGTGTACATTCCCACCATAAACGTTCTTGAAGATGAGGTACTATATCCAAAATTGTTACCATAATATTAGAAAAATCATGGATGTAATAATGTTTTAGTTCGATGTTTGTAGTAGGAGGATCCAGATTAAGACTTTTTTTTGATTTGGTTTCTGTGCAAATTAATACGTAAGTGTAATGGATTTTTGGTTTGTCCCATGTACAATATATTGCATTTGCAACATTCTATGCAATAGATTACATTGAAAGTCTTGCAGAACAAAAAGTGGCTCGTAGAATTTTGTCCAATCTGTATGGGATTTGCGCTTGGGCATAACTTGCATTTACTTGAAAGACATTTTCTGAACTTGAAGTTTTTTAAATTGTAAAAGTGGTTATAGTCTATATCAAAAAATGTAGATCCATTTTGGATCGCGTCCGATGATTTCACAACATCAATATTAACATTTTTAGTTAAAAATTGCGTAATCGAAAACATCTAAAACAATCTATAGAAGGCAGCAGGCTAACTAAAATCACAATAAGGGTAGCAGGCTATCGATGATACAAATACCCTTATATTGTATCATCGGGCATATATTCAAATTAAATTAAATAAATTAATTCCACAATGAATATGTTTGCCAGGCGCTAATATGTATTATGCACTCATTCATGTTTATCAATAGTTTTACTCATATTGAGGAGTGTGAAAAGAAGGATACCGTAATAACATATGAACATCCTTCCATTTGAAATCGATTATGAACATCTTTCCATTTGAAATAGATTATAAGTACATATTAAAATCTTTACATTCCGCTGCAAATCTTCAAACAAGGATTGAAAAATCACATAGTGTCTACCATAGATTCCAATGTGACAATTTTATAATTTTTAAACTTTTTTTATATATTTTCCAATATTAAAACTTTTTTGTAGATTATTAATAACATATAAATTCCATGTATAAACCTTTACCATATAATATTGCAGTAATGTCAAATAAGATCAAAGCATTATACAAAAGAATCGGCATTAATTTAAAATCAGTGTCTTTCCCATATCTGGTCCTCATCCCAAAACTGCATAAAAAACCTGTAAAATTCCATGCTGTAACAGTGGGATGTAATTCATATTTAACGTTAGCTAACAGGAAACTACTGTATATCCTTAAACCTGTATTTAAAGCTTTATTACTACAAAACTCTATTATGATAAAAAACAGCAATGAAGTCATAAAACGTCTAAAATTCTGCAATAAAGATATACAGTTTGCAAGTTATGACTTCCGTGACCTTTTTAACAACCTCGACCTTTCAAAACTACATGACATACTTCTATTGGTGCACGAGGAATACAATCTCAAAAATGTAATCACTTATCGTACGTATTTGGATCTTATCAAATTGGTTTTATACGAAAACGTGCTGTATAATGGAAAAGAATTTTATCAACAAATCAAAGGCATCCTTATGGGAGGGGGTTGCTCTTCAATCTTAGCAGACATATATTTATCATATTTTGAAAGAGGTAATCATATTATATGAATTACCATATTATAGATTCGTGGACGATGTGCTATTAGGACAATACTTGCATACTCCTGAATTCGATTTTAGCTTTTATCCCCAGGAACTGGAACTGATCCAAGAACCTTAATACTAAAAAAGACTAAGTTAATTTCCTAGACATCACCATAAGATACAACAATATAAAAGGAATTTATACAGCATTCTACAATAAACGTGACAATTTTGATATGAAGATTAACCAAATCATAGAATGGAATTCAAATTTGACTAAGAATATTTTCTGTAATATCATCACAGGACACCTCAGAAGAAATCTCCACAATAATATTTTAAAAAATGATTGTATCATAAGTAACAGAAGAATCATGCAAGAAGCATATAAAAAATATTACCCGTTAAATTTTCTTAAACATCATTATAATTCCTTCTTTAAAGAAGAAGAATACTCATTTAGACAAGACATAGGTAATATGACATCATAACAGTGTATAACGATGTACGCATGCGTTAAAATGTTTACTTTAGGAAGAGTTTTGTGCATTCCGGATTGTATGGTTGTCAGATTGACATTATAAATTTCTACCTCTCGATATTCCCTTTCTGTCTTCGCTCTAGTGCCTTCGATTTTGCACATATATCGGGGACCTGTCATTATATTGCATTGGTTTCCGTGAGCGTTGTCTAGACATAAAAGTACTTTAAACGGGAATGAGAGGTCACCATCTCTCTCAGCCATTTATATGCAATTTATCTGAATGCATTTATCTAAATGCAGTAAAATTAGACTACTGAAATATTTAAAAGAATTTAATGGTTTTCATTGAAGACAATAAAAAGAAATAGTCTAAACTGATGTCCATAAATATGGGCATTGCAAATTGCTCACAATGACAGAGATCATTAAAGATATGCAATAACTATACTACAACAAGCCACAGCCATTGAATAAATGTCAATTCAGCAATGTCGAAAGAATGCCATTAAAATAGAAAAAAATATAGTAAAATGTATATAATATACAGAGATGCCAACCTCTGCAAGGGGTCATTGGTAGAAAAATCAGGAGTTTTCAGTAAAACCGCATTGACCATCAGTAAGATTTTACATATATTGACAATATATATTTTAAAACCTTAGAATAAGTTCAAAATGTAGTTTTGCTAACTTAACTGAGTTAATTACAACTGAATGGCACTATGTGAAAATAATTAGGAAATTAACCTTTATAATTAACCAAAATATGAAAATAAGTTAGTTTAGTCATGTTAATGTACAACAATAGGGAGATGGAGATCAATGGAAAAGGATAATTTCGTACTCTCAGCAATGCCCGAGGGCGGGGGGGGGGGGGCTGAATTTCACGATTGTACTATTTATATGAAAATAATTAAAATATTAGACTTTATAATCAACCAAAATATGAAAATATGTTAGTTTAGTCAAATTAATGTACAAAAATAGGGAGATGGAGATCGATGGAAAAGGGTAATTGCGTACTCTCGGCAACGTCCGCGAAAAAAAAAAAAACTGAATTTCACGATCGTACTATTTATGTGAAAATAATTAAAAAATTAACCTTTATAATCAACCAAAATATGAAAATAATCTTGTTTAGTCAAGTTAGTGTGATACAATAGGGAGATGGAGATCGATGGAAAAGGATAATTGCGTCCTCTCTGCAACGCCCGCAAAAAAAAAAAAAAAAAAAACTGAATTTCACGATCGTACTATTTATGTGAAAATAATTAAAAAATTAGCTTGTATAATCAACCAAAATATGAAAAGAAACTAGTTTAGTCAAGTTAATGTGCTAAGTTAATGTGTTAATAGGGAGATGGCGATCGATGGAAAAGGATAATTGCGTACTCTCGGCAACGCCCGCAAAAAAAAAAAAAAACTGAATTTTGCTATCGTACTATTTATGTGAAAATAATTAAAAAATTAGCCTTTATAATCAACCAAAATATGAAAATAAGCTAGTTTAGTCAAGTTAACGTGCAATAATAAGGGGATGGAGATGGATGGAAAAAGACAATTTTGTACTCAGCAAAGCCCAAAAAATACTGAATTGCGCAATCCTATAATTTAAGCGAAATATAATTTGTTTAGTAAAATATTTCTTTATTTTTAAGGGCACTATAAAAATAAATTAGGTCTATTGTTCTGATATGAAATCATTAGAAGAAGAAAATGGATGCAAACTGATAATTCTGAACTCTCAGCACAGCAGGGAATATGAACTGAATGGTAGGATGCATGGATTTCACGGGATTTTCCGTAGTTTTGGGAGTAATGTCCGTAAAACCGTAAGATAAAGTAAAAATCTGTACAAACTACGGAAAATCCGTAAAAGTTGGCATCTCTGTACTTGGCGACATTTGTCCAAAATAGCGCACAAACTCCGCATTGCTGCTTTTATACAAAATTAAATGGACACATGGCAACCTTTATTTAGCGGTTACGAGTACAGCATAATACTTGGCGAAATTTTTCGAAAATGGCGTACAAACTGCGCAGTTCTGTTTTTATATGGACAACTAGTAAAAAAAAAAAAAAAATTCTAGAATTTTCACAAAATTCCCTGACTTTTCCCAGTTTTCCCTGACCATTCTAAAATTCCCTAACTTTTCCCGGTTTCCAGGTTGAGTGGCCACCCTGTTATAGAGCTGCAATGCGCCTTATCCTAGGCAGTATCCTGGTAATTTGATGTAGAATTGTATACATAATTTGAGATTTCGTTTTGAATATATATATATATATATATATATATATATACTGCAATTAAAACATAAAAAAACAGAATATTAAATTTTACTGCAAAAAAATATGCATATTTTTACACACTGGTAAAACTTCAAGGAAATGGATACTTTTTGTGCATGCCAAACACATAATTACACATCTTGACAAATTCTAAATGGGAGTATTTCAAATGTTGGGGAACACTCACTACAGGCGGATTCTGTGACTATACACTTTATTTTATGAAATCAACAACAAAATATACTTACTCTGCTATAGCAGAAGGTGCAATTTCTTCAAGGTTCTCCATGCTCCACTCTTCTAAAAACTCTAGGATAGGAGAGGGTTGGGATCCAACAGAAATATAAGCCATGAGTGCAAGGTTTTTTACAAGTCCTACAGCATGACCCTAGAATACATATTTTTATAATATACAAATTTAAAGCTCATTAAACATGCTTTTTATCAGCAATTCTTATTTCTTTTATAATGAGCTACCTTTACATACTTTTTTTACTTTCCCTACATACATAGTATACTGTATAAGGAAAGTATAGTAATAGGGTCGAAAATTCGAATTAACAAATTAAGAGTTCGAATTGAGAATTAAGAGAAAGATTACATTTCAAGCATCCCTGAACTCAAATCAAACATTTTTGAGGTGATGTTAGTGCATATGAATGTATGGGTGTATGTTAGTGTGTACATGAGTCTGTAGAAGCAATGGCTCATGAACAAATAGTGTAATTCGGAGAAAAATATGGTTCAATTATTACAATCTGTGAACGCTATTGATTCAAAATGCAATTCAATGTTCAGAAGACCCTCAATTTTTAAAATAAAATAATTAAAAAATCAAGCCTTTCCATAATATAAATAAATAATTTCATTACCTTATAATAATTTCATTATTATAAAAAAATGAATGGCACCTACTTTAGAATGGTAGCACAAACCATTCTTGCGATATAGCATGTTTTCGGATAAATTTATTGAAAAAGTTACAAAATTAAAATAAGCCAAAAGTATTCATAAATAGATTGACTTTAAACAATATATTTGGAGAAATATTGCCAACTTGGTGATTTTTTTTTTAAAGTGTCACTTAATTGATGAAAATGTTGCCAAATTGGCATTAATAGTGCCAGTAATAAAAATTATGTAATTGATGAAAATTCAATATATTCCAATAAAATGTTTAATATATGGACTATATTGCTTAGCAGATGTTGGCAATATCAACATGGATGGAAAAGAATGTTTCACCATTACACGGCAATGTAATCTATAAACACAGAATCACACTTATTTGAAACAGTATCCATTAATAAAGAGAAAATGAAGCCACTTAGTAGTATTAGGTTCATGCACAGAAGTAACAAAATGGCAGCTGTAAATTCAGTTGATATTCCCCCTGATAGAGAATTTTTATTGAAAACTCCCTAACTGTAGGGAATTCTAAAATAATTGACAAAAACTGAGAGATTCTCATTAAAAATCATCAATATCCGGAAGTTTCCTGGCAGTTATGTATTTTTAATTGTCAAGTTAAACATGCAAAATTTGGTACATCCAAATAACTATTACTTGAAAAAAACTGGGCTAATTTTATTACAAACACATATTATTATATAATAAAAAAGCATAAAATGGAAAAGGAATTAAAAATATTAGAATATAGATTCATAAAAAAAGCAATACTGGATAAGTGACGGATTCACTAAATGCAAAAGTCGAGCGAAAAGAAGGTAATTGTGGATTCTGAGAAAAAGCAGACATGACATTTAAATTCACTTTCATCATATAGTGTTACATACGATAAATTTACACACTTTAATTCTTAAAATATTTCAAATATACTTTAATTTAATAAGATGCAAAGGGGATATTCATAACAAAAATCCTATGTTTATATCCCCCCTTTGCATTTCATTGATTTAATTATAAATGGTCATTTTTGCAAATTTTTATTATTGTAATGCTATTTGGGCACCTGTTTAATATAACCAAAAGATCAAATTATTAAAGTCACACTATACTGCTATAATTGGGATAAATATCTTTGGATTACATGCAAAAGATTGAACCATCAGTGAAACCATCCATCGCATTGCATAAACCATCCATATCCATGGCCAAGCCTACAACAACAGATATTGAATGTTGCAAATTGCGCAAGTTTTCTGACCAGACACTCAATTAAAAATTTTGGTGAACTCTGGTATGAACTCACGCTCAATTGGAACTTTAGATTTCTGAATAATCTGTAGACGCTCTAATCATTGTGGTACTACTAAGATAGTCTTTTTTATCTAGTTGAAGCAGGTTCAACTAGATAATAGGATTGATAATAGTAATAGGATTGATAATTTGTATGAATTCTAGTTTTTGGCAGATTTTTGTTTAATCTTAGAATGGAAATAGGCTATCTTGCTGACTTTGTGTATTAGAGTTTGTTACAAACACCCTTTTGAGCTAGCTGTACACACTCTGGCTCAAAAAGAATGTCATATTTTCACAAAATATCACTGAATAGGAATTTAGCTAGAAGTATATACTTAGTATGTATATAAATAAAAGTTATAAGATCTTGTTCTCTGTTGCTATAACCCAGATTCGCCATAGCTGATTTTCACTGTATATAATATTTTCTAAAATATTGTGGTACTTTATTCCCTGAATGTAACAGTGGAAATAAAATTGATATTAGTGTAATAATTGGAAGATTGAAAGGGGAAAGTACAAAGCATTTTCCTGGTAGATAAATGCTGAAACAAACAAAATTTACAAACTTTTTGGATACACAATACCAATAAAACAATTAGCAGCAAAATTGTTAAAACAAATATTTATTTGAGCATATGGTTAAATGACCAAAAATACATCTTATGTTTGTATATAAAGCAATACAAGGAGTGAATTCATATTTTGTCAGAAAAATATCTGCAAAATTAGCTAAAATTTTGATAGTATCTGTATACAGCTTAGGCATGCATCAATATATAAGGAGAGACTTTCAGAGAAAAGAGTTATTACAATGAAGATCACTAAAACTGGTTAAACTAGGTCTAGATCGGGTTTGTTCAGTGTAAAGTGATCTTTTTCGAAGCACTTCTGTGCAGTTATGCCATTGGTCTATTGGCTTCATTTCCGAGGATGAATTGGCATAGTCATATTTATGTACACCTAGGTAAGGCATACTTGTGAGAAAAATAAGATACTGTAAGAGCAAAATAGGGAAAAAAAAAAAAAAAATAGATAGTGTAGCAAAATAGGGAAAAAAAATAACACTAAATTTGCAAATTCTAAATAGGAAATAAGAAAGAGTAGCATCTATATACGATTCTGTCTAAAACATGCAGGAAAAAGTGTCTACAAAATATTTAGATTTACAGAAGTGTTTTAGGCTTGTATCTGTATATACTAAAATGCAAAAATATTAGCTAATATGTAAAATACCAAGATATGAGTATAACCTTGAAATTTCAATAAAACTTACTTCTGGAGTCTCTGCAGGACATATCATGCCCCACAATGTATTATGAAGCTGACGAGGCTTGGCCAGTTTACCATCTCGACCAATAGGAGAATTAACACGTCTTAAATGTGATAAAGTAGATGCAAAGGTTAGTCTATTCAACACCTTAAAAAAGAAAAATATAATATACATTCTGCTACAGACAAACAAAACTTCCTTTCTCAATAAAATACAATATAACATTTTAAACCTTGGTAAAAAATAAATAAAGAATATTATTACAATTTTAAAAACTGGTTATGTGTTTACTACTTAATTAAATATGGCAGTTTATTCTGTAAAATTACACATTTTTGTAAAATGGGCACACACACAATTAAAAGTACCTAACGTGTAAAATGTGTGCATGACCCACTATATCTAATCGTGGTAGAATCCATTCCATTGGATCTGATGATCAGTGATGTCATTTTTTTTTTAAATTTAAGAATATTTTTAGAAAAAAGCAAAGAAAAAAAAACACAATAGATTTTTCGTTATAATCAGGCAATGCATACCATGTAGAATACTCAAATTGCTAAAATATCTTACTTGAGACACCCCAGCTCTGGCTTGATGAGCCTTTTTCTGGTCTCCCCAGTTTCCAGTAGCAAGAGAATATCTTAAGCCATCAGTAATAATCCTTGTTTTAATGGCTAATTCCAGATTGAAGTCTTTGCCACGATCGATAAATTTTTGGGCATAAAGTCTAACTTCTTTTGTCAATGTTCGGAATAGACCACGGAATAGGAAAGCAAGAAGGGGACCAGCTAAGTCAAGGCGCTTATTTCCATAGTGATCTCTGTCATCTAACTCTCGTCGACCAAGAGCTGCTATAAGCAATCTATGTACCATGTATCTGCAAAAAATTAAATGTAAATAAGATTGAGTTGTAACTGAGGATTAAAATAATAAATATCAATAATGTAATTCTCTGATATAACAAATTAGTTCAGCACCTAAAAATTTGACATTCCTAAAGATTTCTATAAATTAATTTATTAACTTATAAAATCTAGAAAAATTATACAGTGGTACTTTGGGCTGGTCACCAAAGGTGGCTAGCAAAATAAATATAAATAGAGAAATCCATTGATATATGCTGATCTGAAACATAAGAAAACACGATATATCTAAAGAATAAAATTTAAAAAAAAAATGTATGGCATAGCTGCCAAACTACCAGAAAAAAAAATATAGGAACACATTGCACAAGGGGAAATTGCACACTAATACCATTTCTCACCATACTGCTGCAAAATAGCCTTCTATCTCATTACTAAGCAAACTATGCAAATATTACCAGGCATTACAATGCAAACATTACTAGGCATTACTATGCAAACAAGTTATAACAGTGGAAGACATTCTTTTGCAATAAAACAAAATATAGAGGATTGTGCACAAATGCCGTTTATCACGATACTACTGCAAAATAGCCTTTCATTTAATTAAAAATACGCTTGAAAAAGAGTTTATCTGAAATAAATTAATAGTTTATCTGAATAGTTTATATGAAATAATTACAAACGTTTTAGATGATGCAAACAGATTGCAGAAGTTGAAAAATGTTTTCACAATAAAATGAAATATAAGGAAGATAACTAATAAATGCCATTTATTGCGGTACCCGGCACTAGTGTAATATAGCCTTTCATTTCTTTATTAATACATCTGTAAAATAGTTTTCTTTTTTGCATATATAACGAAATAATCAAACATTTCAGTCGATGAAAATGCGTTTATCTCACATTGATTAATTAGAAACAGAAGCGATCGTGGGGAAACAAATTTTTAGATGAAAAAAAAGGGAAAGCTTCAATCTTAAAATTCTTGACTTTGTTTCTCATTTCGAGACCTACTTCCGATTTTATGACTTATAGATACCCTTATGCAGATGAAAAATATGCAGATTAGCATACAATAAAACATGGAAATGAAAAATTGGACTATAGCCCAAAATCGGATTCCCAGAACAAGAATGAAAAAACTGAACAGATACGTAAAAATTGAAACACTTGGTAGCTATGATATGGTATAAATTCTGTCAGTTTTTTTCTAAAATATTGATATCTAAACAATACAATACAAATAAGATAATACTGACTAAAAATCATTTTTACTATATCTCTAAAATCTGGAAACACATTAGCTACAATTTCAGAATTTTATCAATTTACCAGTAAACACTCTGTGATACCTGCTGAAAGTTAATCATCACATATTTTAGTTTTATTTGCTGAAAAGTTGTGCCTATTATGTTTAGATTAAATATAACAGTTAGGAGTATAAATTGCGCTGTCATGCAAAAATTTCCTGTTTTTTTCATATTTTCACATAAAAATCTCCCGGTTTTTCATATTTGCAGGTTACCAGCAATGAATTTAGGTACTGATATCATCTAAAAAAGATTTTTTTTTATATTCAACTATTTAAATTTTTTCCTACATAAACATATTTAAGAAAGTTATTACAATTTACACGATATAATGCAGCTGCAGTCAAAAATAAAAAAGCAACAAATATAATATGAAAACAATCAAATTTAGTACATACCCTAAATAATAAGCTTTCTTTGTTTCACAGAAATCACTCACACCAACATGAGGTAACATTTCTTTTTGCAAGATTTCTCTGGCATACTTAATACGCTTTTCTTTGGTGACACCTGGACGAGCACCACGAGATCCAATGAAATTTAGAGCAACATTTTGCTCCTGAATGACGAATGCTTCATCTAAAGAAGGTTTTACCTAAAATGATGAAATTTATTTAGTTAATATAACAAAGTGACAAAAAAGAAAAAGGGAAGTTTTATAGTTATGCTTTTCTTCCAAGAAACAACTTATGTATTAGATTCGAATAAATAAATATTCTACAATGATACCTAGAGCCATAATGTTCTAAACTGGTATCTCTTACATATAGCTCAAACTGCTGCTGAAGCATAAAATTCAAATAACTACATTAAAAGCTGCATATCATAATAAATATTGACCAGTTTCAAAGGCAATAATAGCTTTCTTTGTCAGAATAGACAAGAAACTTTCACTTATTAGAGGAAGATCGGCAGCTAATGCGAGAATAGAAAACATGACAGAAGTAGAGAAAAGGTGCTGCCAGTGGCGAGAGAAGGCGGGGGGGGGGACAAAACCACTTCTGCCACATTTGCTGTTCCTGCAAAGTGAATATTGTACTTTTTGTGTGTCCTGATGAAGATGGCTGTTTCTGCCTGCGAAACTAGTCAATACTTTTAAAATTTCTATGCTGTTTTTAATGATGTTATTTGAATTTTAGTATACACTATTTTTCTTTATTTGTACATTGCTACCTGAAATGTTGGCCACACTTGAAACACAAGAACTACTGTAAATGTGAAGTGCTTAATTGTTGCACTTAGTTTAAGTTGAGCTATACTTAAGGAAATAAGTTGCAACAACCACCAATATTATGTCAACAAATTCCTAAAGCAAAGTTTTTTTAAGACATGGTAGTGCAAATTTGTTTAATGGAAATACGAGCATAACAACAAATAAAATGGAAGTATAATGGTGCAATAATTGAGATGGTTAAAGTAAGGACAGCATATAACACTTTCTGTTACACTCACCAGTGAATTATTGGAGGGAGTGGCTATTGATCGCCCCTACTCTTTGCAGACCAGTGAATGAGGAGACTAGCATGTTAAACTATTTGTTATGTTGCCAGTAGTTTGCTACACACTGAGTAAGTCTAGCATGTTTCATATTTTTGTTATATTGTATACAGTTGTAATGTGTTATTGTGTTTCCAATTACTGTATTAATTATTAAATATTTGTAATTACGCCGAAATCTAGTATGGAATGTGTAAAGGCATATTGTGAGAGATAGCATGCACAAAAGCAGCCAATGTCAATTTCACTTTTCCAGAAGCACAGCCACTGATTGAATTTTAAATACAAAATTCAAATTGAAAATGAATATGATCAAGCAGTATCAACTATGAAATCTGAGACTATGATTAACAGTATTATTTACAGTATTTTCCAGATCTTTAGAACAATAAATAAATAATTTATCTAAACTCCTAAAAAGAAATTTAAGAATTTCTGTTCTCACTATACAAAATTATCTTCACTAACAGGTCTGAAAAATAAAACATCCTGGCCTCTTTCGTAAGCAAATTTAAAAAAAATATGGAATTGAATCAATATACTCAAAATAAAAGTGTTAAAATTGTATGGGACACGTACTACTTATATACGTGAATATTAGAAGATATAACATGTATTAGTAGATTACATTTATAAATTACAAATATCAATAAACCCGTAATCTTTAAACCTGAAGGCTGTAATTGATTCCAATATATGCCAAAATGAAAGTGCTAAAATTATATAGGAAGATATACCCGTACTACTTATAATGTCGCAGATTAGAAAATATGTCCGTGTGTTAGTAGAAGATTACCCATATTACAGTATGAGTCTCAAAAATCTTTGACAAAGCAAAACAGATGACGCAATAACTTGAAAATATAAATAATCCCCATCATCTTCACACCAGAAGGCCGTACTTGATTCTAATATATGCCAATATATGTCAAAATATATGCCAATATATGTACTACTTAGATTCTCGTAGATTAGAAGGTATACCCGTACATTTGTAGATTACTCATACAACGTACAATATGAGTTTCAACAATTTTTGCCCCAATAAAATAATGGCATAATAACTTGAAAATATTAATAATCTCTGAATCAATAATCCCAGAAAATATCAATAATAATGTTCAAACCTGAAAAGCGTAATTGGTATTATCCAGTCAAAAATGCAATGGCAATGACATTTATTTTACATAGATATCTTCCTTATTCAAATCGGAAAAGTTTTAATAAAAATCGTCTGCTGCATAAACACACTGAACTTAAATCCGAAAAAATATCGTCTGAATAATGCTATCTTTATGGAAGGTTTGGCGACATTTTAAAAAATCGACAAATTTATCGCCAAGTGGGATTGTAGAATTGACAGTCCAACTTTGCAACGAATTGATGAAATATCATCACAATACTATCTCCTAACAAAACACAATTCATTTTATTCATTTAGAGCAAGCAATTTTATCAATTTCAGATATTTTTATAGATTTACAAACATTTATATCATTTTGGTGACATTTTAAAAATTTGCTAAATATGTTACTAAGCAGGATGGTTGAACTAACAGACAAATGCAAACGAAACATCATTTCAGTACTCTCTTCTAACGAAACAAAATAAATTCCATTGATTTACGTCTTTTCTAAAAAATTTGGTGACATTTCCGTTAATTTGGTAACTTTTAAGAAAAGTTTCCAAGTTAGCGATATCCAGCCAAATTCGTAACTCTGAATAAAACATCCTGATCCTGTTAGTATATTACTAAATGAAAACACTAAAATTATATTGGAAGATATATCCGTTCTACTCTTTTTCTGTGTGAACAATCGGCTAAATTAATTTATTGGCTAAACACAATATATGATTTTATTAGTTAAAAACACAATATATTAGCTTGAAAACTCTTTGCCAAAATAAATGAAAGTGATGTACGCAGTCCGCAATTAATATAATTAAAAGAAAAATGAAACAGTTCATTTATAAGATATATTTTTATATCCATTTATTTATTATTCAAATCAAAATAATAAACATTAACAAACACATTTAAATTAAATAACCATTTTGATTTCTTAATACTTTTCATTGTTGATTAAAAGCTTGTGAAAAATAATCCATGGTGATAGATTTCCCATTTAAATTCATGTTTCAATAGATTTCCCATTTAAATTCATGTTTCAAATATTCATGGTTTATCTATCCCTTTGAGGAGTGAATTGGCAAGGAACTGTTCCCGGGTGGATTGCCCCGGAACCGTTTCCCGTCAAACACATACTCTGTTTTATTATAAGTAGAGATGGTAATATATAAATGAATTTTTATATTAACATTTATATAACTTATATCATGTGGTATTAATGTGTTTTTTTTTCACATATAATTACCTGGATCATATTTATGTATTAGATTGCATGTATTACATTTAAAACATGTTAAATTTTCTAAAATACAATATAAAAGTACATTTACCACTATAAGATTGTCACACCCTTTCACTGGTAACTCAATTTTATTTATAACACATGTAGTAACCACACACTCCAATTCATTTTAACTATATAAACAAAGGGTTTACTCAACTGCAAGAAAAACAATGGTTGAATTTGCATATATGTTCATTCTCCTTGTGAGAAGAAAACTGAGTTTGTTTCTTTTAATTTTTTTTTTAATGATAACTTTTACATCAGCATAACTAAACAGTATTAGGTTCAGGTATTACCAAGACCTTTCTTTCAGAACTAGAGGAGCATATGGTCCAGCTAAGAGTCTAATATTTCTTACTATTCATTTACACCTATCAATAATAATCAAACATTTATAAAATTTTTAGTAATTAAAAATAGCTAGAGGTAAAATAATGATTTCTTTATTTGTAAAATTGTATGTCTGTTTTTCTTTGAATCATTCAGCCTGGTCAAACTGCATTATTCTACATTCTAAAATATAGTGCGATATTTAATGTACCTCTGGCTATAAACTTAATTTGTGAAGGTGTATTGTAAAATTGCTGTGTTAGAAACCTAATTCCAGACTTAATAAGAAAGCCATAGAAAAATAGAACTATATGAGCAATTCAGTGAAAAAATTGTTCAAACAAGTAAAACAATAAGTGAAATTACAAATATAAAATTAATCAGAGAATAAATAACTTTACCATCTCCATCATTTCTTGATCTTCAAAATCATAAATTATATGTTCAAGGATATCTCGATCGGCTACAAAACCCAATGCTCTGAACACAATCATAATAGGAATCTCCTGCTTGATGTAAGGTAAAATTGCAATTATTCTCTGACCAATGGCGCTCTTTCTAACACCCTGTAATATGAAGCAGAAATGATATTAAAACATGCAATTACATAATCTACATAAGTCTATAAAAATTTAAACAACTATATAATACCAATATTACCCCTTTCTATTTTCAGGGAATATATGCATATGGAGTTATAATCAGAATTTGTGAGAAACGGAAACCAATGGGACTTAAAAGCAACACCTCCTAAATAAGTAAATAAGGCTGTGGTTGTTATGGTGCAAAGTCACAATTAAAAGGCATATTTTAGAATTCAAAGCATAGAAGCTGCCATGCGAATGGGCTTGTTTATTAAAATTTATTTCGATCATAGCTATTATTCTTCCCTTTCAATATTTCAAGTTGTATTAATACTTCGGTGAAAAATTTTGACTTTGTAAGTGCTACAGTTTGATATTATTTGCCTATATGGATGGTTTTGTATAATTGAAAAGGAAACTCCCTTTGCAAATCAAGGAACTGAAAATCAAAAGCTAATTTGTGAACTAAATAGTGAATTATAGAGAAAATCTAATTAATTTGAACTTTTAAATAGATATTAATAAAATAGATATAATAGAAAAAATAGATTAAATAGATATCTACATATCTTAGCCAGGAAATACAGATGAGTTTTTAATATTCAATATTTAGAATATTGCCATTGTGCATTTAATTTTTTTTATAATTTCATACAAAAGAGATTATGTTTGATATTTTTCATTCAGAACTAATATTTTTCAGGATATTTCAGAATATATACTGTTTTTAATACACTGCCCAAAACAATTGGGGGATATTATGAGTTAGGTATGAAACAGCCATATAATTGCCTTGTGTTTTGACAAAAATGAAAGAAAAAAGATTAATTGGGAAAATTATGTTTACAAACTTCGGAATATGCAAATTTTGTCTGTGATGTTGAAAATTACGAGCTTTAGATAAGGAGTGAGAATCGATCTGCAGCATTCTTTATGTAGGAATTGATTAGAAACAATTGACATACATTGAATGCCTCGTAGCATTGAATACAGTATCTCAACAACATAACGTAGCCGAATTGGTAGCCTGAAAGCCAATCGGTCGTTTAGAGATGAACCAAATGCAACCCGTTATAGCGGAAGCTCACAGAATGTCCCAAAGTGTCATTTTTAGATTATGAAATCGGTTTTAGGAAATTGGAAATGTTAGCCGAAGACCAGGACATGGTCGTAGGCATGCAAAAACACAAAATGAGAACTGGTATTTAACACTAATGGCCAGAAAAAATTGCAGTATGAATGCCATTATTTTGAAACAGCACCTTCAGAGGGCTACTGGCACAAGCATTTCAACACAAACTGTTAGAAACAGACTCCATCGTGTTGGTTTGTATGCTCGCAGACCTATGGTTTGTGGTTTTTTTAACAGCGGGGCCACCGTATTGTTAGCAGAAGGTGGGCACAAGAACATCTCAGATAGAGACAAAATGAATGGAGAATATTCTCTTCTCAGACGAGTCCTGCTTTAATGTGCAATCTGACAATAGGCGGATTATCATTTGGAAAGAACGTGTCCGATTTGGAGGAGACAGAGATGGACTGGGCCGGTATCTCTATTAATGGTCATACCGAACTCTACATTATCAGAAATGGATCATTGACAGCTTAAAGATATAGGGATGAGATTTTCAGACCTTCTGTGGTATCTTACGCTGCAGCAATAGGAGATGAATTCATTCTCATGAATTCTAAAGCTAGGCCACATTATGTTTGGTTAGTAGATAACTTCCTTTTCGATGAAGGAATCCTTCGAATGGATTGGCCAGCATGTTCCCCAGACATGAGCTCAATCGAACATGTTTGAAACATTCTAAGGAGAAGGGTTGCTGGTCTCTTATGACCCCCAAAATCAGTTCAGCAGCTGGAAACCGCTCTTCTACAGCAATGGAAGAAAATACTTGTCTCTTCTTGATAATCTCATTGATGTCATCCCTTACAGGTGTGCAACATTGCTTTCAGTCAGGGGAAACCATACCCTTATTCAAACTCATTTTTATACAAGAAATCACATTTTTTTGTTCGTTTTTATAACATGTACAAAATGTGTATTTGTTTTCCGACAAAAAACAAGAATAAAATTTAATTATTCCTTGTTCTGTGCATAAATGTCTTTTCTAATATCTTACAACACCTATGGATCATATAACTTTTTTTATTTGCAGTTTATTTCTAAAATTATAATATCCCCTAATTATTTCGTGCAGTGTATTAACCAATCAAATTCTTATTTGCATTCTTTGAGGCTTATTCACATTCATCAAAATGCTTGGAATATTTTTTGTCAATGCGACATTTTTATTCTTGGTCATTATCTATGCATTTATTTTAGCCAAGTTCCCCAACAACTTTCACAAGGTTCATACACTTTTAAAGGGGGAAAAATCAAGAATTTTTAAGCAATTTTCCAGGACACTGTATATAAAAAAAAAATTCAAAGGCAAAATATGAAAAAAATTCATTTATAAATAGATAAAAAGGACTGTGTTAGCAAAATATTTAAATGTTAATTTTATATACCTTTCAAATGATAAAAAGCCGAAATTTGTTAAATAAAAATAAATAAATTTATATGCACTAATATGGGTAAATTAAATAGATTTTTATTAAATCACATTTTTTAGCAAGTTCACTATCTCTTTCAATAACCCAACTTTCTTTCAATTTGCAATAGAATAAAAGGATAATGTAAAGTTTAATTCAAAATTAAGAAAGGATAACATAAAGTTTATATATATATATATATATAAGCTTCTTTTAGATCAGAAGTGTACAAACATTTAAGGTCACTCTCCACCATCCTTTATTTAGAGCTACTCAAACATTAGTTAGGCAGAAAATAAAGCATTCCTTGAGTTTTCTAGAAGGATTACAAACTTTTTCATGAGCTAAATTTGCAACTTTTACTCTTCTGTGCTATTTTAAATAATTCTGATAATATGGATGTTAATTATCAATTATTTTAGCAGATAAAATGCTGTTTAAGAACAGTTCGTCAAAAGATTTCAAACAAACTACATTCTGTTTTCACCTTATATTCAGGGTCTGACTTCCAGCAGATGGGGCCCCAGGTCCTTACAGAAGGTCATACGCACTTCATGGAAACTATTTTGTATTTATGTTTCTCGTTAGCATTTTGAGATAAAGATTTGACATTTTCAATATAATAGTCTGCTACTGTTTTGTTTTGATTGGAATGTAGAATAAAAGATTTATTTTGAAAATGGCTCGAAGGTTATGTAAATGCGCTTTCCAAGGAAAAATATTCGTACCAACAAATTGTAAAGTGGTGCAAAAATCGAGGTTATTGCATTTCAAAGAAAGGTATTTTTAATATATTAAATTTGAAAGGGAAAAAGCATCTAGCTGAAAGTAAAAATGGCTGTAAAATCGCACCATAAGACTGTTCGAACGTGGGTAAATATCAAGAAAGTGAAGTCTCTGATCCTAAAAGAAAATCCACAGACTCAAAGATCCATTGCATCGAAACTGACAATGTCTTCTGACACTGTAAGTAAAATCATTCATAAAGATTTGAAGTTAAAAAAGATGTTTAAATCTCAAGTTCATCTGCTTTTGCCAAAGCATATTGCGGAAAGAAAAACAAATTGTAGAAAATTATATGAACACCTAGCTGCTGATAAATGGAAATTTGTGGTAACACTCCATGAGGCATGGGTTTATTTAAGTGACTGTAATAAAGAAAGAGCAATTTTCTATTGCTCAACTGATGAAAATGACCATAAGAAATGGCTTCATCAATATACAGAAAAGTTCCCAAAGGGATTCATGTTAGTTGCAGGGTTTTGTTACAATGGTAAATTAAAACTCAAAAAGTCTCAAGTAAAGCTAAAATTAATTCACTCTACTATCAGCAAAATATTTTAGAACCAATTTTTGAAGAAGAAATTCCAGCCTTATATGGAAAGGACATCAATAAAGTTGAGCTTCATATAGACAAAGCCTCTAGTCACACTGCTAAATATGCAGCAGTTAACTTAGACAAGAGAGAATCAGAAACAGGAATAAAATATATCCCATTTAATAAAATATCTGTAAAACCACCTGATGCTTCTATGTACTTTTGCGCTTTCGGTTTGTTAAAACGAGCCTTAGGAAAACGGCATTCAAGAACACTGAACGGACTTTGGAAAACGACCCAAGAGGAGTGGGATAAAATTGACATGACGGTGCTAAGAAAAAGTTTACTTTCATGGGGAAAATTGGAACTAAAGCTATAGTCAAGAATCAAGGCTATCAGATAGAAGCAAATCGCTGCAAGAAATATGTCCTTTATGCATAAAAAATTATCAAAATCGCTTCCATAAAGTGCAAACATCCTTCTATATTGCATTTGGAGACTTCCTATTGAACATTTTAATATTTACTTATACCATCAATAGTAAATAAATTTTAATGCAAATGGCATAATGGAAATCTACATTAATTTTGCTGTGATATTGAATAATATTGCTGAAATTTTCTTGCACATTACGAATATTCACATAATTATTTAGAGAAAAAAAAATTAAGAAATTTTAGGTCATTACGGCAAAAGTTGGGGTCCCCTAAATTTGGGGGCCCGGAGCTATGACTCCAGTGACCTATGCATAAATCAAGTCCTGCTTACATTCACTAATTTTTCATCCACATAAGCATACTATGGAAATTAAAAAATGAAACCATGTATGTATTCAGCATGGTTTTTAAACAAAACATCAGTATTTTCTTCATGTACTTAATATAGATTTGTTAGAAACATTCTAACACTTTATAATTTCAATACACCTATATTTCAAAATCTACACAATAAGCTAATTCTTATTTTTACTCAATGCAACTATCAGAAATTTAAATGTTGATTATGAAAAATAGCAATGTAAATACATTTTATTATAATTACAAAAATTTTGTCATCTAGAATTCTATAAATTAGGTTTTAGAGCAGGATAGGGACTCATTCTGCAAATTACCCTGTTTGGGACTAAAATTTACAATAAAAGAAATACTCAAGCATACCAAGTTTCCTACGCCAACCTAAATTATACAATTTTCCTGGCTTTTTCAAACTCATTTTCACATTCCAAAAGTTTTTTAAAGAAACAAAATAGAAGAACATATTATTTCAATATACTACAAATATATCTTACTTGGCCTCCTCTGGCAAGCATGTTGACCCACAAAGTGCTGGTGGGGCGTGAAGAGTGCTCCAAGCATGATCTGCACTCAGATTTGTAAGCATATTTAGAATCCTTCATTTGAAACACATACACAGAATTTGTGGCCATTTTTTCTTGGGCTATCAGTACCTGTAATAGAATTATTTCAAATCATCAAAAATACAGAAAAAGTAGCTTGGAACGTACACATGTTTTCTTGCTAATACTTTTGTACAAACATTGATATAAAATATTACATTCACAATATCTAAATTTCAGACACCTCCTTCAGGACCAGTGTGTTGCGAAAGGAACTCACTCGCAAAATTGAGGAATTGTAACATGACTGCCACCATGGGACTGCAGGTTTTTTAAATTAAGCCTAACTTGCATTAAATTCATATCAGAATTTAATTAAAATATTTTGATTTATATTTTGATTATGCTGTATTACTATGTATAATAGGAAAATTTTAAAAGATAATATAAAATAAATTAACTGGAATGTGGCTCAACTTGACTTTCTCATACTAGAAATAGTTTTTTTTTTTCAAATTTTACAGGAAGAAAATTTTAAAAATCGGTATTGTGGGTCCAAATGATTACAACTATAGTGTGTTACTCTTCACTTTAAAGGGCTTGAAAACATCTTTCGATCGATACCATACTTAAGAATGTCCCCCATGAGAGGGGGGGGGGGTGTAACTTGTTCCTAATGTATTCAGACTATATGTATTACACTTGCTTGGAATTGGACTTTAAAGGGTTCCGATGAAGTTTCTGTTATGCAAATTAAATCTTATTATATATATAATTACTTCTCGTTTTTAAGTGTTTTTAAATAAACTTACTGAAATTTTTTTTCTTTTTTGGGGATCAACTTATGTGAGTTTCTGATTTTTTTTCCTCTAAAAGTAGGGGGGTGAAATTATACGTGAGTATATACGGTAATCTTTAATATTTAACCGTGTAATTACTGAACTATTAAAAAATAAATAAAATTACAAAACAAATATTATTTAATGTTAAATACTTACTTTTTCTGATCCATTAATAATAAAATAGCCACCAGGATCTAAAGGGCATTCATTTAACTCAGTAAGATCACGATCAGTTAGTCCACTTAAAAGGCAATATGTAGATCGCAACATAATAGGAATTTTCCCAATAAAGCTTTTCTGTAATTGAGTTTCAACAGGTTCTTCACCTTCCTTTATAATAGTTTTGGTAATATCAACATACAAAGGGGCTGAATACCTGCCAAATAAAAAAGAAAGATTATAAGTAAATTTCTTAGAATTAAGAGTTATCATGCTAACTTTAACTAAGTATCTATAAAGAGAATACAAAAAAGCAAAGACTGACAAAATAATGCAATAGAAAATTAATATTTCACTTTAAACATGATTTTAATAATTAACTTCACACATGGAATAACAAGAATTTTTTTATATATATTGATATATATATATTATATATATTGATATATATATTGATATATATATTATATATTTGTAATTGTATTTAACCTTTTTGCTACCAATAAGCACAGCACTGAAATAAAACATATGATTTTTTAATATGCACTTTATCAACCTAATTAAGACACAAAAATAGCTTTACTAACATTTTAGTGTTGATTTGTTAATAAATGTTTGTGATCATTAATTTTAAAATAATTTTTTTATTTTTAAATACAAAAATATATTTAACCCATTAGTGCCTAGCGTCCCATTATACTGGATGGCACGCTAGGCACTGCACTAATGGGTTAAAACGCAGAATTTTAAATTGATTATAAAATAAGATATGCTTTTAAATGTATATTAAAAATAAGGATGGCATTTATTTGTTTTTTAAGATGTAGACAAATTTTAGTTTTGCAATTTTTTTCTTTTCCAAATTGCAGTGACTTTTACAGAAAATCATAATTGTAGATAGAATTGCTTGTCAAAAGACAAACAAATTAACAGGATAATAAAAATGTTTATAGATGCAAGAAACATGCAAATATAGACAAACATAAATAATAGTAAATTTCTAATAAATATTTAAAACATTTGTCCTGAACAGCAGTACTAAAAGGTTTAAAATAATTTTCTTCAAAATATCAATGTTGTGGAAAAATTTTGAAATCAACCTTAATCTTTGTTCACATATTATTATACGTCACTAAAATAAAAATAAAAAATTAGCATGGTTAATTCTACAGCAAGCAGTACTTAATATAAATATCTATATACCAGAGTCAAAAACCAAAAACTTGTTCAGATTTTTAAGAATCCTAAAAGTCTATTTTGATTTTAAATTTGTGAAAAACAAAAATGATCGGTTTTGAGAACCACAAAAATTAATAAATAAGGTAATATCATGCCATTTTATCCCTAAATAGTAAATATTTGAAGAAAGTTAAAACCACACTCCTTGTGCAAATAATAATGTCCATGGACTGCTTTCGAATCTATTGATAAACAAGCTGATATAAGCACAAAATCAGAAATGTTTTTCATAAGAACTAGAATTTTTCAAAATGTGCATACAGTTTGAGCATGATAATCATGTAATACTAAATATAAAATGATCTTTGCACTGATCATATCAAGTCACTTTGGTATAAATTGGAATATTACGAAATGTGTGCATACAATATATATATATATATATAATATATATTATATACTAGCCGCCTTCGGCAACCAGCCTGTTCGTTACCCTTGAAAATTCTGACCGTGGCAAACTCGCTGGCACCATAACCCACGGAGTTATTGTTGAGATTCAGACCATCCAACCTACCAGAAAGGTGTAAGGTAACTATTTGGACAGCCAGGAAGTGCCACCCAATTTAGACAGGAACCCAGTGGGGGAGGCATCCACAGGGACCGTACCTTCCTTCCCCTACCACTAACATCTCGGAAGGTCTTACGGACCCACATGTTTAACGTGATCGTACTCCACGTGAACACGAAGGCAGTTTTGGCAGTGGCGGGAATTGAACCCGAGTCTACCGAGTGCAATTCCCATGCGCTAACCACTGGGCTACCGTGCCCTCAACCCCATGGAGTTAACAAAGTTTGGTTTAGTTTAATGACGTTAAAACTAATAATGAAATTTTAAGATGAAAATAATGTTCTAGTGAGGGTTCTTAAACATTGATTTGTAAAGTGAATTTATTCTAATGTTGAACTATGAGATTCTGAGTTTGATGCTGCTTTAACAATGCTGCTCAGCGAAAAAAGTTTCTTTTTTAAAGATTGTCTCCACCATCACCCAATCAGGGTAAGAAATTAGAAAAAAAAATTAGGGGCCGAATGGCCCCCAGCATCAATTTCTTATGGGCCATTTGAAAATTTCTAAGGGCCAAAATAAAAATTTTTAATGAAATAAAAAACATACACGATAAAACCACATAGGCCTAATCTAAATATTTTATTTGCTTACCAAATATAGTATATACTTCAAAAAAAGACACTAAATTGAAAATTAAAATTCTATCACTTATGGTTAAAAATTTGGTCGTCGAGTGCGTCCAGCGCAAACATCCTCCCACCAAAGTTGAATGGCATTGCTTGGATCAAATTTATTTAGTAAAATTCCTGCAAGCTTGATGGTTAATATATCATTTAGTGTTTCAACCTTCAATCTGTTTCGAACATCCGTTTTTATAAGATTCATTGTGCTGAATCCTCGTTCACAAATAGCAGTACTAAATGGTATTATACGCTGAAATGAAATAATTTTTAACAAATTGCTGTATTCGCCTGAAGATTCTGATTCATTAAATAATCTATCTCATAAAATATTTGAATCTTATGATTTTTTATCTGCAGCCCAAAATTTCCATTTCAAATATTCTTCTTTAATTTCATTTTTATCAATTTGCACACATGAAGGCAAATTTTTAAGAATAATATCAAGTTCTTTACTTCCATAATTTGTAAATAAATCTTTATCTTCAGAATTTGGCAAATTAATTGCATCAAAAATATGAATGTTGCTTAATAGTGAATGTGAATTTAAGTCTGTATATCTTTTATCAATATATTCTGTCAATTTATCACACAATTTTTTCCTATCTTTAAGAAACAGTGATTTGCACCCGCTGTCTTTCTGTAGCATTACTCCTTCAAAAGAATTGGTATCTTCATCATAATTTTTTTCGAAATTACATAGTTCTTTGCCATCATCTGTTTTAAGGCTTTGTATGGTTGATTTTGTTTTCAACAAATGTCGTTTAATTGTGTCAAAAGAGATTATTTCTTTGGAATACTTGTGATAATTTATCTAAACAATTTGTTAGATCTAGCATAAAAAATAAAAATCGCACCATACGTAAAGATATGAGCATTTTTAACAGTCCCTTCATCTTTGCTATTTTTGTAGGATTGTTTTCATTATTTAAGCAAAAACTTTCCATGTGTTTGATGGTAATAGGTAAATTTTTAGTAATGGCTGTAAGAGATTGCTGTTTTGAAGAAATCCATCTAATATCTTGAATTGCTGTATGTTTTAGCAAAGTGTGTTCAGATATTTCGGCCACATTAAAAAATTCTTTTAAAAGCTTTGGACTTTTATGGTAAAGTTTATAAACTGCTTTTAGCAATCGTTCACACTTAGATTCAAAGGGAACATATTTTAAGGCATCAGAAATGGCCAATTCTAACCTATGAGCAATGCAATGTATGGTTATAATTCCAGGTGTTTCAAGGGATAGTAGAGTTGCCACACCTCTATTTTTCCCAAAATTAACACTTGCACCATCAAAACAAGCTGCTGTCAATTTCGTTTTCCATACTGGGTCTTTCTGAACCATGGCCTGATGTATTGCAGCAAGAGTGTCCTCTGCAGAACCAGTTTTTAATTCTTGCAGTTTTATAAATATAGTTTCAATTCCACCTTGCTTATTGACTGCATTAGCATACAAAATTTCATATTCTAATACTGAAATATCTGTTGATGCATCTGCCATGATGGAAAGGAATTGGGAATTTACTAAAGCATTGGCTTTCTGCCTACATATAGCTTTAGCTATGTAAGAAATAAACGTGATACATGCTTTATAGTTCATGTAGGTGTCACCAATATCAAGTTTATTTTTCTTTTGCAATTGGCAAAGTCTTTCATATTGCTGAAATGAAAGATTACCATCAATTACAGCATATGCAGTATTAAATAAAAATATCATTTTTTCTCCAACTGCATTTGGCATTGATGTTATACATTTAACAAGAGCAGAAGATGATGGATTTTCCCTGACAAAATTTATTTTAGAAGATTCAGCATGAAATTTTGAACTATCATGCCACACCAAAGTCTCATGTTTATAGGTACCACATCCATTGATAAATTGAAATTTAGCTATAGACATTGTATCACAATTACTTTTGTTTTTGCAACACACATCGCAAAACATTTTGTTCTCACCGCTACTTGAATCTAATCTCAACCATGGGAATTCTTTTTTCCATTTTAATAGAGTTCCTTGATTTACCGAAGCACGATCTTTCCGCCGTAACTTTGGATGGTCGACATCAGGAAATTTCTGGGTTGTAGAATTATCATCGGAAATCAAGTTTTCTTCCGAAGTTTTTTCATTACACATTTCAAATGTTCGTTTTAGAGGTAGTTTGAAAAAATCAGTTATTGTTTTTTTGCTCATTATTTAACACTGCTTTCGATGTTTTAAGATCAATTTATAAAATTTTAAGTACTCACGAAGACTGATACTGCACGAGCAAAGAAGGTAGTTTCACATTCAAGTAATATAAACACTAACGGCACTTAAACGACGATATCGGTTCCGATGAAGAGGTACTATTTTGCTGTAAATCACAGAATGAAAATTAACGCACTACATTTGCGTGTGCGCCATGGAAGTAGCCCACTCGGAAAATAGGGGTGGCAAATGGAAAGTTGGCGGGAGCAGTGCTCGACATTATAGGCAGGGCGAGGGAAATTCCCTCCACCCTATAAGTATATATATCCTTCTTTATAAGTATATATACCTTCTTATAAGTATATATATCCTTCTTTACCTCTTCAATAAATGTCGATATGCCAGACCTTAACCACTTTGGGCTGATTCTTTCAGGTTATTTTAAACACGATGAAAATAAAAAAATTTAAATTGACTTATTGTTTTATGCAAGAAAAAAAGTTTTTTTGTTTTCCCTCGGTTAATTTTGATAAATTATAGTGATTTAATTCTAGTCGCGATTTGGCCCCCGATTCCGAAATCATGGTCGCAAACGATAAAAATTTGGTCGCATTTCGCGCATGGCCCCCGCTAATTTCTTACCCTGCACCCAATGTATAAATGCACCGCGACAATCTCCATAACTTTCTTTTTATTTATTTTTTTATTTCTTCAGTGTTTAAGTTTTTCATTGTGGTCCCAACCACCACCCGATGTAAACAATACATCGCCACAATTCAATCCAGCATAATGAGCCAAAAATCTTATAAAAAGCAAACACTAATTCGGTTTTTAATTGTCCCTAGGCCAAAATCCGTACAAAAAGCAGACACTTATTCGGCCAAAAACCATATAAAAAGCAATCACTGATGACATTTGCAAACAATCATTTAAATTTTATAATGACCATATGCTAAACTCTTAATTCCAACATTTAAAATATAATGTAATTTTCTAATAAATATAATAATTTCATATAAATATAATAATTTCACTCTGTATACTGTTACCACCACCCGATGTATACAATACATCACCACAATTCAATCATTTAAATTTTATAATGACAACATGCTAAGCTCTTAATTCCATCATTTAAAATATAACGTAATTTTCTAACCCAATTCATGCCACAAACCATCGCCATAGAAAAGCTGTGCGTCTGTGCGCGCATGTGGGTGAAAAATCGGAACTTCTCTCGCTCTTTCACAGAGAAATTTAAAATCATGACTTCTTTTAAAATCCGGATCATGCAAACATTCTTATTTTTGATGTGGAAGTGCGGGACCTTCGGTCCCAGGGTATTCCGTAATGAAGCGTCTTGGCTTGGCTTGGCTTTTGATTAAATACTTGGACTTGCTTTTATCTTTTGTGATTGACAACATTGGTCTCTTCATTTATTGCTCAAATGGATAGGACGTTTGTAGCATATTTCAGGTATTCTTGTTCGCTATATAATTTTTCAATCTTTATGCTTCTAGTCCAAGTAATAAGAGTTTATAGATATAATCTATATCTTATTTCAGAAACAAATATATTTTGTGTTCATTTTGATACTTGGACTTGAAATTTTTTTAGGCTTAGTGCTTAGCCACGTGTATAGCTTTAATACTTTGATATTTTTTTTTGTATTTTTTAATCCACACCATTGATATTTGTTGATTATCTTTAGCTTGATGATTAGAAATATGCATTTTAATTTCCTCATGATTGATGATTCTCTATCTAATACTTCTTTTTAATTTGTAGGCATATTTTAAGTTAGGGTTTTTTGAGTTACAACTTCTGACGAATCAAACACTCCAATATTATTCTTCCCTTGTCCTCTCAAAACACAGTTGAAGAATGCAATTTTACATCGTGTTTGATGATGTTAGCAGGAACTCATGCTCCATGATTCGGGAGAATACAAAGTGCATGTTAGTGGTCTGAAGATCAGAATCAAAGTAACCAAAGCAAGGATTGTTCTACGTCATTCTAAGTGGCAATATCACATATGAAATCATGAGGCTCTAAATTTTCAGCATTATAGAGATGAAGGAATACTAAACATTACCATTTATGGACAGGACATAATATTTTGTTCTGCAGAAACTTCAATGCATTGGCAGCTATAATTTTATGATGTAATCATCTCTATGTTTAGTGGAAATGATGAAGATGCAATTCGAAGCGATGAAAGAATGAATACCATTCATTAATTAGACTCAGCCTCTGGCGTGTAGCCTAGCTTGGGCTTATGGCTTAACAGAAGTATGAATCAATATAAAATTGGAAAAGGGGCAATTTAAAAATTGTTTTGTTTGTTTATAGTTACTGACCATGCACTGATTAGCTAGTCATTCAGCCATTGATTTTAAATATTTACATTACATATATTATTTTTATAAGTAACGGGATAAATTTCAATTGATTTTTTTTCTTACATGTACATTTTATAATGTGCTTCATTCACAGTGGAACTCTTAATAAATGATGGACAGTGCACATGACATGAATTCAAGAAAAGATGCTTTCCTAATGTTCACTGACTATAAGTAATTGATTCTGAGTAGTGTTAGCTACCGCTAGAAATGACACACATACATTTTCTACCAATTCTGATAAGTCAAATTGTTCAACGTCAAACATGAGCCATGTTTGCATTTTTCTATTCTGGTAGATTGGCAAAGCTGAAGATAGAGGTGAATATCTCGTTTTGCTGAAAAATGCTCAGTTCTTGATGGCTCTACACTCACGAATTATTGGTCAAATGTGTACTTAAAAACATATATTTATTTAAGTACATATTTCTTAAGATAGCCCCTCCAAACCAAGCTTCAGTGCCCCTCACCCCAAATCAAAATCCTATGTATGCCTCCATATGAAAGTAAAGGGAAACTAACTCCATGGATACTTTTGATTACATTTTAAAGCCATAGAGTAAGAGTTCTTTTATCACTGTAATTATATCACAAATACTTGATATTTTTCTTCGGCCTTTGCTCAACAATGAAAAATAGAACTTCAAACTACTAGTTAGTTATTTAATTATAAGCATTTCATCAACAATACATAATTACTGTAACGTCTTTTGTACTACAAATATTGTTTGATCTGAAATTAATTTAATTTAAATAAGTACATGGTTTATGTTTGATTAGAAGTTTGACCATGGTTTAAAAACTTTATCAAAAAGTATCCTTGGTGTTAGAAAGTCCCTTTATTTCTATAATTATATCTCAAACATAGTTATACGAGGCATGTTTTTTATGTAAGTACCGTTTTGCGATTCCGCCGCCGCAGCGCTACGGTCGGCGTTCCGCGCATGCGCGCTGATTACCTACATCTCTTGTCTACGCACTGACGCCATTACAGTCTGATTCTTCATTGTATACGTTGTTTACTGAGTGTTTAAGATGCCTCCGACAATCGTGAGTCCCGCCGATTGTGAAGTACGGGCTGTTATACGATTTCTTAGTGCTAAAGGCGTAAAACCGATCAATATTCATCGTGAGATCTGTGAAGTTTATGGACAAAACATTATGAGTGATGGAATGGTAAGGAAATGGGTGAGAGCATTTAAAGATGGCCGCACAAATGTGCATGATGAAGAACGGAGTGGGCGTCCTTCGGTCTTTAATGAAGATTTGGTGCAGAAAGTGGAAGAAAAGGTGAGAGAAAACAGACGCTTTACAATTTCATCAATGTGCGACTGGTTTCCTCAATATTCTCGTAGTGTTTTGTATCGCATTGTGACCTAGAACTTGAATTACCGGAAATTGTGTTCACGTTGGGTTCCAAAAATGTTGACGGATTTGCACAAAACCCAACGTTTAGGCAGTGCATTGACTTTCCTTGAGCGGTACCACAATGAAGGTGAAGATTTTTTAGACCAAATTGTTACTGGTGACGAAACATGGGTGGCCTACGTCACACCAGAATCAAAACAACAATCCATGGAATGGCGACATTCATCATCACCCAAAAGAGTGAAGTTTAAGCAAACAATTTCTGCCCGGAAAATCATGTGCACAGTTTTTTGGGACAAAAAAGGAGTATTGCTAGTGGAGTTTCTGCCTCGTAATGAGACAATCAATGCAGCATCTTATTGTGAGACATTGAACAATCTGCGTCGTGCAATCCAGAACAAAAGACGTGGCAAGTTGAGTAAGGTTATCGTTTTGCTGCATGACAATGCCCGTCCACATGTGGCTAATCGGACCAAAGATCTCATCAAATCTTTTAAATGGGAAACTCTAGATCATCCTCCATACAGCCCTGATCTGGCGCCCAGCGACTACCATTTGTTCCTGCACTTGAAGAAACACCTGGGTGGTCAGCGTCTTCAAGAGGATAACGAAGTCAAAACAGTTGTGATACAGTGGTTAACAAGTCAGGCGGCAGAATTTTATGAGGAGGGTATTCAAAAACTGGTGCCACGTTATGACAAGTGCCTCAATATTCACGGAAATTATGTAGAAAAGTAGATTAAGGTACAGGCTTTCATGTAGAAATAAAATTATTGCGATATCTTTGCACGTCTTTTTTTAATTCCAAAACGGTACTTACTTAAAAAACATGCCTCGTATCTTATCTATCATTATTTTCTTATTAACGGTTCTTATAATAATTAATCAGCATGTGTCTCGGGATATTAAGAGTGAAAGAGCTATATCTTCATACTGATAATGATTGTGAGACAAAAACTAAATACTATGGAATATGAATGTTTAAAAAAGCTGAATAGAGTCACACTCCAGAGATTCTGGTCACACATTAAGTAACAGTACGCCTTCGGGTCTGTTGCGTGATCTGGGTTTTTAACACTCCAGAGATTGGGTGGTAAGTTAAGAAATAGATATGAAGTACTAAAAAAAAACAGAAAAATTTTAGCATGTGATAATAGTGAAGCTGAATATTGGGCTCTTTTTGATTATTATTATTACAACTTTATCGGGTTAGCCAGTCCTGAGCCTGTTATAGGAATGCACTCATTTTTTAAAAATACTTGAGAACCAAAGCAGCTAGAAAATCCAAATTTGGTATGCTATCTTTCAGGGCACGATTTTGTCGAATAGCAAATTGCTAGTTAAAAACATGAAATGCTAGTAACCTTTTCTAG
Source organism: Amaurobius ferox (assembly GCA_951213105.1). Lineage (NCBI taxonomy): Eukaryota > Metazoa > Arthropoda > Arachnida > Araneae > Amaurobiidae > Amaurobius > Amaurobius ferox. The sequence continues at coordinate 107,507,432 of OX578145.1, read as the reverse complement.
TTTGTTTGCATCCTCTTCCTCCCTAAAAATCAATTTTTTTTATTCATTTCTCAGAGTTCCTGTTAGAATGTGAGAATCTTGCTCAATAGAAACTGCTATGCAAACAAAATTCTTTGAATTTTTACTCAAGTTTTAAAAATTTCACTCAATTTTTAAAGTTCCAAAATTTTAATCATTGTTCCCTTTTTAGCAGGTACATAGACAGTTTCAATGTCATTAAATTAGTTACTTGTTCTTGCTAGTCAGAAAATATTTTTGCTATTGGCATTTTTTGCTCTCTAGCAAATTCTGCTACTGATTTTAAAAAATGAAATCATGCTGTCTTTCATATATTTTAATAAATACATCTTTCAGACATTTAAGGTACATGCAAATAATAAAAGGCTATATTTTAAAAACTTTTTTTGTGTTTACTTGTTCTTTTTAATTAACTTTTAAACTCAAAAGAACTATGGTTCTTCTGGAACTTAGGGTAAATATATTTCAAAAACTATAGATAAAAAATACTTACACCATTCATACACATCACTTGCAACAAATTATATTTGAATAATTATGAGTAATAGAAAACACTTACGTCAAATTCCTCAATCTAGCTTCATTGGGCATCATAGGACTTGGAGCTCCATCTTTTTCCCAGTGGGTTGGTTTAGAAAGATAAATCTGTTCAAACTTCACTAAATATCGAGGCTTCACAAAAAGAAAGAAAGCACAAGTTATAAAAAACTTTAAACAAAGTTTTCATACTCAGAGCACAACCACATACATTTTCAATAGCTAAATTTGATATGGAACAGTATGTATGCAACTGATAAATCTAGAACTGTTTTTCCTTAATTAAATACACACACACTTTATATATATTATATATATATATATAAGACATAATAGAAATATAAATGAAGGGAGGTAACGTAAAGTGCTTACACAAAGGCGGTAAGGGGTAGTGACCTTACTCCCCAGTTAACAACATGCATGTCTTTAATGCCGCGGCATGCACTCCTGGACGCCAGCACTGACATTAGCCAACCTCCGGAGTGATAATCAAAATCATCACAAGACCCTTGATAAAGGAATTGGATATGAAAAAGTAAGGACCAAGTTATAGAGACAGCCAAATTCCTGCATATGCTACATATTTATAACATCAAAATATTCAATTCAGCAGTTTTTGATGTCTGTGATGTCACAAGCATAAAGATGTTCGATTCAAATTCACAAAGTCTTCAAATATTTACACAAATTCAACCCATAAATTTCGTTTTTTCTGTAGTAATTTTTGATGTAATGTGCCATAAAACGTTTTGGATATTTTTGCATGAATGCCTGTAGTAAGAATTTTTTGTCACTTTCCAGTCTGGTGACGTCACTGCTTACTATTCTTTTTGTTCTAGCTAGACCACCAATGAATACATTTCTAAATATATTCAAGTGTAAATTAGAGGTCCAATGTATGATACCTGCTGTAGCAATATTATAAGTTATTATTTTATCATATATATAGAATGAAAGTATATTATGGTTGAAATCAATACTGAGATCCAGAAAATTTATTACATTATTCTGGGTTGGTGGATTTTCTTCTAATATTAAATCTGAGTGATAAAATTCAAAATTCATTTGAAAATGTTCGTTTTCATAAGCTATTAACAAATCATCGACGTAACGTATGTAATGGCACATTACATCAAAAATTACTACAGAAAAAACGAAATTTATGGGTTGAATTTGTGTAGATATTTGAAGACTTTGTGAATTTGAATCGAACATCTTTATGCTTGTGACATCACAGACATCAAAAACTGCTGAATTGAATATTTTGATGTTATAAATATGTAGCATATGCAGGAATTTGGCTGTCTCTATAACTTGGTCCTTACTTTTTCATATCAAATTCCTTTATCAAGGGTCTTGTGATGATTTTGATTATCACTCCGGAGGTTGGCTAATGTCAGTGCTGGCGTCCAGGAGTGCATGCCGCGGCATTAAAGACATGCATGTTGTTAACTGGGGAGTAAGGTCACTACCCCTTACCGCCTTTGTGTAAGCACTTTGCGTTACCTCCCTTCATTTATATTTCTATTATGTCTTTATATATTTTTGGTGTTTTATGCTGCTGTGCGCAAGTACACTAAAAACTTATTTCAATAATTTTCTTTAGAAATCTTTCTATTTTTACATAATATATATATATATATATATATATATAATATATATATATATATATATATATATAATATATATATATATATATATAATTGTAAATCCAATGGTAGAATGTAAGTAGTAACTCATAATACACTATCTTAAAATTTGCCTACAAAATACAATGAAGTAAAGGAAATTCAACCATAAGGAGGAAATTATAAAACGTAATGCAGGTCATAAAGACAAAAGTAATCAACAAATTTCAAAGGTGAGGAATGAAAATAGGAAAACAAAAAGAATCAAGTAAAAAAGCTTGCACATGGAAGAGCTCTAGGCTTAAGTGTAGTTAATTTCGAAAAAATTCTTTTTCAAGTCCATATATCCTTTCGAAATGAACACAAAAATGCTTGTTTCTGAAACACAAGATAGATATTATCTATAAACTTGTGTTATATGGATGACAAGCATAAAGATTGGAAAAAAAAAAATATAGGAAATATAAATACCTTAAAATACACCTTGTAAAGTACAACCATGACGAGCAATATATGACTAGACCAATGTTGCCATACGCAGAAATGAAAAGAAGTTATCTGCTGTTGCCAAAGAGAGTAATAAAAACCGTACTGCGTAAAGGCAATAAAAAGAGGTATTCTACAGTTAAAGCTACAAAAGTAAAAGATGAAAATATATTATAATGTAAATTCAAGAGAATGTAGAAGTATGTGGCTAAAATAAGATATTAAGGAGAGATTATGAGAATTTTAGGCTAATCGAAACTTATTAACTATTCCATTTACTAAATATGCTGGATATTCATAAAATTTACTGATAATTTTGAGGTTATTACTGTGCAAGGCATGAAATTTTTTATCTGATAATCTATAAATTCTAAAAAGTTGATTAAGTATAATATTTCTAAGCAATTGAATCGAATTGCAGAAATTAAATGGTAATAATTTATTAATATTAAATTTAAAATCTTTTTTGTCATATAAATTAGTAACTATCCCATTAGTATGTTCTATAATTAGATTTAAATCCAAATAATTAATATTTCTACTAATAGAAGTTTCATTAGGTATTAATTCCAAATTATCCGGACAGAAATCTATATCTATGACATAGTTATCAGTAAATACAAGACAAATCAGATCATCTACATATCTGTAAATTTTATAATCTGTTGAAGAAAAGAATTGTTCATATTGATATAGGTATAAATTAGCTAACATACTGCTACTACAGCCACCTTGTGGAACCCCTGAGACTTGTAAGTATGATTTATTACCTTGAAAAATATAATTATTGAAAAGAACAAAATTAAGAAGCTTAGAAAAATTGGTAAATTTAGTAAGATGCGATTTATTAGTAATATAAGCATTATATAAAGCTAAAATGACATCATAAAGATCAGTGATCTTAATATTATTAAATAGATCTTTAAAATCAAAAGTTTGAAATCCTATTATTTTACCAAATGTTTTTAATTTATTTTTTAATTCTTTACTATTATTTAGAATAATGTAGTTATCACTAGAATCTCGTAAATTACTATTTAGTACATTTAAATAATTTAGTAATAATTTACTAGCAGTAGTAGAGTATGAATTATGACCACTAGTTACAGTTCTAAAATTAATAGGATTTTTATGCAATTTAGGTATAAGCACAATATATGGAAATTTCAAACATTTATTATTAATATCTAAATCACTATACATATTGATAATTTTCAATTTGATACTATTAACATGAGTGTGAATCGAGTTTAAATAGACTATTATTTTTTAAATAATCTAACAGATATTGTATATAGAATTTTTTAGATAATAGCATAATTATTAGAGGCTTTATCAACATAAGTAATAACAAAAGATCAATATAAATCATTAACAGAGTGTTTTATATTATCCATATTATATATAGATCTAGATAAATTAATACTACAAATGGCATTTTTAATAGATCTTAAAATAGTAAATTTCCACATATTAAATGCCTTTAAAGGCTGAGCATATTTAGAAGCTAATCCATAAATATATTTATCAAGGTCAAGATTGATTGACTTTAAGACTTGTTTAGAATTATTACATGAAGGTAACCTGAATTTAGTAGCAAATGACATTAAAGTTCTTAAAGATTTATCTTTAACAATCGCTAAGTCTCTAGTAACTATATGTCCCAAGTGTGGATTTATAAAATTAGCATAATTATCAACACTACAAATGCATTCACCATCTACATTTGTTGAGGAATCTTTGTCGACTGATAGAGATTTTGAAATTGCATTGTAATTAAAAATGGTTCTTCCAATAGGCTTGTTGTATTTAAAAGTTTTAGTAACATTCAAATCCTTTACAGGCAATAAATGATGAAAATGATTAAATAAATTCTTAAAGTTTATAGAATTATAAATAGGATGCTTAAAAGATATTACACAATAAGAATTAGAACAGTTATTATGAAATTGATTAAGTTTTATTTTTAAATATTTTGATCTATATATATATATATATATATATAAAATATAAAATTGTAAATCCAATGTTAGAATGTAAGTAGTAACTCATAATACACTATCCCAAAATTTTCTACAAAATACAAAGAAATAAAAGAAATTCAACCATAAAGAGGAAATTATAAAGCGTAATGCTATATATATATATATATATATAATGTGTGTGTGTATAAAATGCTCTGTCGAATGTTCTCCTGCGAACATGTCGACTTCCACATAGTGGCTGTGAGTTAATATTTCTGTTTTTTATATTTCTGATTTATAATTCATTTGATTTTTATTATTTGTCCTTCCACTAACTAGTAGACAGTTCCAATGGTGTCCATAGGAAAATACTATCCCCATTGTCAGAAACTGGCTATTCTATTGGTTTTAATTCGAATTGTACGGCTGTCCTGACGAGGATGCAATTACGAACTAACCGCAATTTTTTGTGTAGTTTCTATTAATTGTTCTCCATGACTTGATCTTTAATCTTGAGCCAATTATTATTGATTGCTTTTTCTCATTTTTGCTTATTTATTTTATATATTAATTATGATTTGAATTACGATTTTTGTATACTAATATCCCCCTCACCCCCTTTCCATTATAGTGATAATTACCTTCTATTTTTATCCTTAGTCTTGGTCTATAGTTACTTATTTGTAACAGATATGCTAGAGATGGATTTTATTGTACTTACCATAGTTTATGCATAGTTTTCGATTAAAAAATTTCAATTTATATATATATATATATATAATACATTTATATATATATATATAACACATTTATTTAGAAATTATTATTTTACAATTTTTCTATGTTAAAAAATGTACAAAAAATTCTGTCAGATAGTGTCAAAATTACAAATTTCATCTAATTTGTTTTTAACGCACATGAGATTCCCATGTATTTTTTACCATAATTCGAAGAATACACAAATGACATTAATACATTTGCCACTTATTTGAAACCCTGATCTAGTTTGAGAAAGTATATAAAATAAATTATAATGCTTTGCATGTGTTTTGTATTATTTACGGTCTTTAAAGCTGCAACTTCCTTTTTCATTTTTGAATGTGTTTTGTGGGCATTTTTGAATGTATTCATTAGTTTTTTCCAAAAATTGGTCATTTTTTGCGTATTTTTTTTTATATATTTCAAGTTTTACATACTTTTGTTTATTAGTTTAATGACTATTTAAATTACATTTATTTAAATGAAAAGTAAATTAATATGTAATTAAAATTATGGACATGCAAGTACAGATGCTCATATATCAAATTTTAGTGTATGCTCCTGAAATAATTATATTTATAAATACTTCTCACATGTTTTAATTAATTTAAGAGTATTTTATTAATTACATGTTTGTAAAATAGTTTGAAAATATCAGAGGAGATTCAAAATATTCACAACAAAATAAAAAACATATTACTGTTATCTGAAAATAATGCAAGAAAAATTTAAAGAAATATTTATATTGTTTAACAATATCAATTATTAACATGCATTTATAATTGCTAACTTCACATTTTTGGTATTTATTAAATTTTTAAAAACTTATTTCTGGTCTTTTTTCTTAACCTTTTCTAATTTAAAGTTTATCTTTAGTACATTATCAGTTTCATCCATTTTTTCCATTTCTTAAAGGTTTCTCAAATTTACAGATTTTTCTTCCAAACACTTTAAACACTTATAATCACTAATTATTTTACAACCTTGTTTAAAAATTGTACCAATGTTTTTCATTATAAGATATTCGGGTATTTCACACACAATTAAATCATTCAAGATTTTTCAGATGATTTTTTTTAGCAATATTACAGATTATTTCCAATATTGCTTGCATCATTTTGGCTCTCAAAATGTGCACAAATCATTTACTTTTGTTTAAAACTGAAACAATTTTGATATTCTGAACTTTTATTAAGTGTGTAGGTGTCACAGTTAGTAGTCACTAGTAGATGTCACAGTTAGTATTTTAGGAATGTGTGAAGAGCGGGTGAAATGGCTCATTTTAAATAAAAATCAGCATAACTTGTGGATTCGCGAGTCACTAAAAATATTAGAATAATTTATGCATATAGTACACATAAGCAGGAGCCTTACAGACAAAGAAATTTGTGTTTGCCGAGAAAAACATGAGCAGCCGCACATCAAATTTTACTGTTAAATAAATACTTACCGTATATACCTACATCGTATACAATAAGTTGTGAAATTTGTGACAAAAAAAAAGGATTCATAGTGTGTGTGGGGGGGGGGGGGGGAGTCGCCCTTATACACAGAGTCTAAAAAAAAAACTTAAGTCTAAAAGTTTTTTTTTCCTTCGATGCGTTAGTAATTATGCAATTACGAACTTTAAATTTCTCTGCACATCAAAATTCTCCTGTGAGTCACTGCCCTCTTGATGTTTCCAACTACCAGTGTATCGCATCATCAAAAAATATGCATACATTTTCATTCGATGTTTATCTCTCACTTCTCGGATTAAATTCAATCGTTTTCGATAAAAAATGGCTCTTTTCAAAAATAATTCTATAACACAGATTGTTTAAAACTATAATGCAGGATTTTAAGTTGAAAGTGTTTTTTGTTTCGTTTATTGAAGAGAGTATCTAATAACAATTGTGTTGGGGGGGGGGGGGGGGAAGTTAACTAAAAAAATTGGATCAAATAATGAGTGGAAGCCAGATATTGTTTTCATTGAGTGGTGGGTTAAGGACGCTTGAGAGACAGGAATGCGCGGTCTCCTGTCCATTTTGAGGATGCTGTGTGCTGGGAATAACAGAATGTCTAGAGCAGGGGTCGCCAAACTTTTTTGATCATCGACCCCTATATAATTTAAAAACCCAAACTTTTTTGATCATCGACCCCTATATAATTTAAAAAACCTTAATATTTATTAAATAATGAGTAATTATAAATAAGTAGAAATAATAAGTAAAGTAACTACAGATTTATTGCTTCTTAATCAATGAGATGGGTGTGCCTGGTGTATTTTTGCAAGGTTCGCTATATTTGGTTCAAAATTAGTCAATTTTAATCTTAAATCCCCTCGAAGCTCCACATTTAATTTATTTCTGTACTTGGTTAAGATTGAATTTACGTGACTGAAACCGGCTTCAACCATATAGGAACTTGGAAATGCTAGCATAAACGGTTGAGCTCTTTCACAAAGTTTTACATATTTTTGCATTATATTTATATTTGTCCAAAATTTGCTTATTGTTAAATTTCTAAGAAGCGTCTTTGCTTCAAGATCCGATAATAATTCAGCAAGCTCATCTTGCAGGTTGATGTCCACGTTTTCAATTTGAGCAGAAAATGGCACAATAATCCAATCAGGGATGTCAATGTTTTCCAAATCAACAAAGCGCAGTTTAAAATCGTCGCTCAATTTTTGAAGATGACCTGTATATATTTCCAAGTCTTCTTCTTTTATTTCTAATTGTCGCAGATTTGTAAAATACTGATAATCCTTACGTAGCAATGAAGATCTAAATGCATTTAATTTTACTTGGAAGCCTAACAGTATTGTTCGAGCTTGAATAATTGTAACATCTTTTCCTTGCAGCTTTGTTTGGACATCATTAAATTTTCCAAACAAGTCTGCTAAATAAAATATATGGTTCTTATTGTTTTGGAGTTCATCACTCAGAACAGGGTTTATTTCGCTGAGAAATTCGGTCGTGGAGTCAAATAACTCAACTAGCCTTTGCAAGCATACACCTCTAGACAACCATCTAACTTCGGTGTGCAGAAGTAATTGGTTAAATAACTCGTCGTTTTCTTGACAAAGTTTGGAAAATAATCTTGATTTAAGAGGTTGAGCTTTAATTTGATTGATACATTTAATACAAAACTGTAAGGCTTCATGTAACTCTGGACTCAGATATTTTGCTACTAAGTTGTTTCTATGCAACACACAATGGATAGTACGTATACCGGGCACTTTTATACTTGTTTCACCCGAATAAATATTCGTTGATTAATTTATGTTCTATAAAGAAACTGATATTAAGTCAATTATAAAAAAATTCACAAATTTTACGATCATCGCGATTACGTATGTGTGATTTTCGTATTAAGAACTGTTTTTTCTTCGACCCCCAATCGACCCCCTGGCTCAGATCGACCCCCGCTTTTGTTAAATAGACCCCTGGGGGTCTATATAGACCACTTTGGCGACCTCTGGTCTAGAGCTTGTCACACGAAAACGTGCATCCCCAAAAAGGACAGGAGACAACGCTCATATGTCATAGGCCTACTTATTTAGAATTGGACTTCAAAGGGTTCTGGTGAAGTTTTTTATGGAAATTTCATTTTAGTATAATATATATATATATATATATATATATTGTTTTCAAGTGTTTTTGAAAAATGAAATTTTTTTTTCTATTTTTGGGATCGAGTTATGCGAGTTTTGGAATTTTCCTAATTTTTTTCTCTGAAAGTAGGTGTATGTGTGTGTGTGTGGTGGTGGTGGAGGGGGGGGGGGGGGGGGGGAGTCGACTTATATGCGAATATATACGGTATACTTAATGTCAGACTTGGTTTAAATTCATTTTTTATTGATTCTCTGACATGCTTAGTGATAAATTAAACTGAAGGTCACTGCTGATTATTATCACAGATACCAACTTGTGTTTTGCTGTTTTTTGTAGTAAGTTGAATCATAGTTTATCATTTTGTTACAATTTTTTAAGCTCACCCGGCTTGTTTTCGTTTCTTCTTCTTCATCTTTGTGGTTTCTATGCGATCATTACACCTGCCCGAATTTTTTAGTCCATTTAATTTTTAAAACTATTATGTTTAAACATAAAAATTTATCCCTTAGAGAGCTTTGATGCCTAATTTTAAGGAAATATAATGATAATACTGCATATAAAAATAATATCAATATAGCAAGAATTGGTTTCACATATCCTATGACAACAACCAACATTGAAAGAGGTTTTAGTAAACAGAACATTATAAAATCTGCATTACGTAGTAACATCAGAGTAAGAAATCTCAGTGACTGGATTCTTATAAATAGTGATCGGCCAGATACGAAATATTTTTATTTTGAGGCAGCTTTAGAAAACTAGTGTAATGGTACAAAAATTCGACACTTGTCTGGTTCATATAATAATGAAACTATGTGAATTATATAATAAATTTGTCATTTTTGTAACTCATTGTGATCTTTCATTGGTAAATACAAGTTTAATTTATTAATAATCTATATAATGATTAAAACAATTGAATCTATCTATCTTTATATTTTGTTTAGAATGAAATTAATATTGTTAGCTGCATTTTAAAATTGGCTTAAAAGTAGAAATTTTTTTGCCAATGGTGACAATAACTTTGACTAATAATCATGTTGGCCAATGATTTTTCAATTTGGCTAATTTGTTGGCTAACAGTTTGAAATTCTTAGAGCGGGCCCTGCAATGTATTTCATTTTTTCAACTTGAGTTAAATCTGAAACTAATTAGGTTATGATATTAATTGTTTCTTTCCCAAACATTCCACAAACAGTCGCAACATACTAAAATGCCATTTTTTTTATAAAGTCATTGTTACGAAAGTTATCATGCGAACAGACAAACAAGACAGAATGGCCAAGGTCAAATGCTTTTCAACTATAAGGAAAACTTGAGCAATGTATATAAATACAAATAAAATAATAATGCAGCATACAGCCATTTCAGGGATATACTGGATCACCTTCATCAGTGCATGAGAACCAACAAACACAAAATCCAAAAGAGGAATGGGTGCCCTATGTTATTTAAATTGAAGTAAGGGGTTATCAGAATCTTGCCTAAAAATCGCCAAGAATGAAAAAGCGATAATATAGCATCTGTACCAGAAAAATGAATAAATTATCTACTACTCTTCAACATAAGTTAGGTGATAGCATGACCAAGGTATATAAATTTCTTTAAAGCATGTATTTCTATGTATATTTCGTTAGATGTTTACAATTATTTACTTCCAAACAAACTCCAATCATACCTTTGTCATATAATATACTAAAGAGCTGCAAAAAACAACTTTATGGATGATGTTGGAAATGACTGAATAATGCTTTGTTTTTACGTTTTACTCTGTTATAGGATAAAAGTCACTTCTGCCCTGTCCAGGTTTTTGTTTGGTAATGTATTGCTGACAATCCTGTTGAAGACCCAGACCGTCCGACTCATCCTAAGGACTCCAGTAACTGCTTGGATGGCCGGGAAAGCCGACAATCCTGTATTATATTTAACAATACCAAGACAAATAACTTCAGGCCAAGATGAATAACTTCAAGTTGCAACATGAATTACTTTGTGAATATATACAAAAACCAAAATAAATCTTGTGTTTTTAAGTAAGTAATTAATGATACTGTAAAAGCTTGACCATTTCCCAATTTACAAAAAGTTGAAACAAGGTTTAGATAACATAAAAGGATGGATTTTTCAACCTTTAAGAACTACCTACAATTATAGCAGTAGTCAAGGGACCTGAGAGTTTAAAAAAAGTATACTTACAGGGCATTCAACCTCTCCAGTAGCATGCTGGGCTTCAGCTTGCAAATCAATTTGTGGGGTATCTTCAACAATACGTTGAACAGACATCTGAATAAATTCATCGAATGAATCTAGCTGCTGACGGACAAGACCTTTCTCATCAAAATAAGCACTGATGACAATCCAACAAGCTTCTTGCCACAAGTCAGCAGTAATTTCTTCAGATTCATCTTCTTCAAAATTTTCTAAAAAATACAGTATATTATTCTTAATATTCAACTGATATAACAGCTTAATCTGTGGGTCATTCCATGTCATTTCAATGAGGTCATATCACCCACAGTCTCGGATTTTTATAAAACTTAGTGTACACCCACCCTTATGGTTGAAAGAAACTCCCTTAAAGTTTTTCACTCTTATCTCAAACGGTTTAAATTTTATAGTACTTTGAAATTTCATTAAATCTATGTTGTCAATCCTTGCTTACATTTCATTTTTTTTCTCCATAACCAATGATCAGATCTCTTTGAAATTTTGCACAAAGCTCAATGGAATTATGGGAATTTCAGAAAAAATTACATCAGCACTGAAAAGATTTTATAAATGCCTCAAAAATTAATAATGTACTTGTAACCTAATTTTTTTGGTGGAAAAACTAGATTTAGAAAAGCTGAATTTTCAGCATGTGGGCATGACGGAACCAAAGTTTTTTATGTTGAAAATTATTGCAAAGACATGCTCTTAAAGAATGAAATTAATGGTGCTTTTACTCCTTGCAATGAAAATTTTACATTTTTTTTGACATTGTGGAAAAAATGGCTGCTGGGTAGCAATTTTGTCCATAGCATGTAATAGGAAAAGTTAATGGAACAAAGTAGTCCATCTTTAAATTCAACATAATATTTGTTATTACATATTTCCTTAAAAAGTGCCAAATAATGCCAGGAATGAAGAATGTGGTCAGCACTGGAAAAGAGTATCGGGGAAATCTGCTAATACTGGGCAAACTCTGAGAAATGTATGCAGGCTTAAAGAGGAATATCTAAGTGTTAAAGTAGGTTTCTCAAAGCTTTGTCTTCTGGCTGATTATATACTGGAACTCATAAGTGTGTTGTTGTTGTTGAAACCCAGACCGTCCGACCTACCAGAAAGGTGTAAGGTAACTGTTTGGACGGTCAGGAAGTGCCACCCAATTTAGATAGGAACCCAGTGGGGGAGGCATCCACAGGGACCGTACCCTCCTTCCCCTACCACCAACCTCTCGGAAGGACTTTCGGACCCACATGTTTAACGTGATCGTACTCCGCATGAACACGGCGGCAGTTTTGGCAGTGGCTGGAATCGAACCCGGGCCTACCGAGTGCAACTCCAGCGCGCTAACCAATGGGCTACCATTCACAAGAATGTCATTTTACTTCTGCATGTGGAATGAATAGAAGGCACTTATAAGGATATAATAAAGCTTCTACTCTGAGGATCCAAACAGGGAATGCATGCTCAGATACTGTGACTGTGATAAATGTACTGCAAAAAATAAACTTGTCAACCACTTAGAAGCTCAATTTGAAGATTTTGATAGAAGTGACCCCATTGAATTTCCTAAAATCAAACTCACTTGCTCAAAACCACTTCGACACTAAGTTTCAAAGTTTCAAGGAAAAACCAATTAATGGAGTACCTAGGTCAGCCGAAGGCTGCCTTTCATCTCCAATCCTAAGGGTCGGCTGGGAAGTATTAATTAATGTTTTTTACTGAGAAGAGGTTTCAAAGAGAAACGGGCTGTGCTCTAGGATCCCCATTGTGACGAATCACAATCGAGGTCTGTCAAGTCGCATCATTTGGAATACGAGGAACCAAATGACCATTTCGACACTAGATGAGTTCATTGATGATCTAACAGACAAAATAGAACATTTGATTCCTCATTCTTTCATAGCAAAGTCAGTCTTCCTTAAAAATTTAAAAGAAAACCTTCCAGCACACACTGCAATTATTCTATTAGATTTCAGTTAAAACTTTTCTTTCATTATCCAAGGTGAAGTACAAGGGTACCGCTGGACTTCTAAATCTTGCACTTTGCATCCTATGGTAGCACATTATAAAAATCTTGGAGAGAAGATTATCTCATCTCATTGCATTGTTTCTGATGATTTAAAACATGTGAATATGGTATATAAAACTCAGAAAGTAGTTTTGAAATATGTAAAAGATAATTTCCCACACATCAAACAGATCCGGCCACTCAAACAGCTGAGTTATATCTTATGAGTCAGTCGAGTGGTCTGGGTCTTTAACACATCAAACAAATACATTACTTCAGTGACAACTGTTCAGCGCAATACAAAAATAAGTTTTAATCTGTCATCATTAGGAAGCTTTCCTGATAAATATACAAATACAGTGGTCTCTCTTTGTCACTAGTCATGGCAGGTCAGAATGCAATGGTATTAGTGGAACTACAAAATACCTAGCTAGAAAAGAGTCTTCAGAGACCCCTTGGCAAGCAGATCACTACTCCAAAAAACATATTTTAATTTCTGTGACAAACAGATTGAAAGAGTCAAATTCCATTACATTGCAAGGGTCGACATAGATTTAATCTGCTCTTCCCTGGAAAGTGGAAACCTGCTTCAAAGATTTGAAGATACTTCCTGGAACTTGCAATTTCCACAACTTTAAACCACTCAATTCTACAGGCATCATTGTAGAAAGAAGAATGAACATTGATAAAGAACCCTCTCTCATTTTCAACCTGAGAAGCCTCCCACAACTTCTTGTGAATGCTGATATCTGTATCCTGTATGTTTTGTCACTTGCAAGTATGATCATTTGTGGTACTTAGGAATAATATCAGAAATTAATCAAAACAAGGAAGATGCTTTTGTAAAATTTCTTCACCCCAATGTACCTCCATTTTCATTCTACTGGCCTAATCATGATGATTCTTGCACAATACCATTCCTGATATGTGGGGTATTGTAGAACCCTCACAGACAATAACTGACAGAAGATATGTCTTTCCTAACGGGTGTATGGCTTTGATGAAAGAAAAAATGAAAAACTTACAGGTGATACTGAGGCTACAACAAAACTGATGAGTAAACTTATGAGGTATTAAACTGTGTTACGGTAATTTTTATGGTAATATAATAGCATTGTGTTATGATAATTTTTCAATGTAATAAAGACAATAATTAAGCTAATGTATCTGCTAAATTAAAACTGCCTCATTGTGAATTACACCTCAATATATTTACAAATGTTAAAAAGTCTCCATGCATCCATTATTTCAAGATGGCAGGCAAACAATTTTTTTTTAAGATAGGCATATATGTAATAATTATCTGAATTAAACAAGTTGGAGATGTATCATATGCATATGTTCAAAATGCAGACTTTTGTACTAAATACCTATTAATTTATTCAGTTAATCATGTAATATTGCAAAACTCAATATAATACATAATTTGAAATTCTTTTAATCTTTATTGCTAGGTCTTATTACCTTACTTGTCAGCATTTAAAGTTGACTTTAAATGCTGACAAGAAATGCTGCAGAATTTTTTTTGTATTCACGATTAGCCAATTTTCGTAACTTCAAATAATCCAAAGCTAAAACAAGTCCGCACTTTTGAAAAAAAAAAATTATAACCAATGTTATGTTACATTTAAAGTTGAACAACTTTGCTCCATAAATTTTTCTATTACAGCTATGGATTCTAGGAAAACTGTACAAAATGGCTATCCAGCAGCAATTTTTCCCACAATGTCAAAAACATAAAATTTTTATTACAAAAAGTAAATAAACCATAAATTTCATTCATTGTAGAGAATGAATATGTCTTTGCAATAATTTTCAACATTAAAAACTTAAGGTTCCGTCATGCCCACATGTTGAAAATACAGGTATTCTAAATCTAGTTTTTCTACCAAAAAAATTAGGTTACTAGTACATTAATTTTTTTGAGGCATTTATAAAATACTTTGAGAACTGCTTTTTTTCTGAAATCCTCATAATTCCATTGAGCTTTGTGCAAAATTTCAAAGAGATCTATCTGATCAATGATTATGGAGAAAAAAAATAAATTGTAAGAAAGGGTATCTTGTGCAGTGTCTCAAGAGTGAGACAATGTAGATTTAATAAAATTACAAAGTGCTATCAAATTTAAACCGTTTGAGATGGCGTGAAAAAATGCAAGGGTGTTGCAAAAATGTTTTATAACCATAAAGAAAGTGTGTACACCAAGTTTCATCAAAATCCGAGACGGTGACAAAACCCTTGTTTTTTGCGTTGATTTGATATGCAATGACCCACTGTTTTGGTTTTCTCAGCCGGTTTGGTTTGGTGATATCAGTGTCTCAGTTATTAATATTTGATTACAAAAATAGATATCAAACAGGAAACCGTTGATAGAGTTACATATTGATGGATATTCAGATTATGGATTCTACAAATACACTATTAAAATATGAAATAAACAAAAGAAAATAGTTCAGGACATAAGTACTGAATCATGGCGTAATTGCCATAATACAAATGTAACATGATTGTCTTCTCATGAAAGTAATCAACCGTTTTATGTAATCTTACCTTCTTCTTCATACATAACTTCAAAAAGTTATATTTAAAATATGATAACTGTAGCCTAAAGTTACTATATTTTATTAGGTCGTACCAAAATGTACAACACAACGCACCGTGCGTGAAAAACAATGATATCGACTGTGACTACAGACAGAAAATATCATAAATTCACAAGCTCAGACTCTTATATACAGGCGTTTCCGTCGCTACCGCAGCGCCCTCCCATCATCGACCAAATTGAAATCCAATATCAAAGTTGGCACGCTTGGCGATGGTTAGAAATACAAGCGTCTGGGGAGAGGAATCTATCCACAATGTTAACGAACTTGGTTGGGAATTTTCCTTTGAATCTCCAAACTAGAGTACGCATGCGCATTGGGATAGAACAAGAAAAAAGTTAAGCAAGTATGGTTTATCAAAGCACTCTAGACATATTTAATCAATCTTCTTTTTTAAAATTAGCTAAAAGAATCATTTTCTAGTGTACATATGGAACGGAAAGGAGATTTATCAGATGGAAACACTGCAAAGCAAAATGAAAATATGTGTCCATGTAAAATTCCTTTATAAAAAGAGTCTACTTTGATGATTTTGGTGTCGCCATCTAGTGCTTTTCTATCAAAATTATATGAAAAGCTCCTGGATTCTTTCTTTTTACATTTTGCTTTCTTCACAAAAATTATATCGTAATTAAACGAAGTTCCAATAGCATTATTTGCCTCATTTATTTATTGCATCTATTAATTATTTATAGAAGCATCTATTTATAATTTATTATTTTAAGAAATAAGATCTCCTAAAAGCAGATATTTGTTTTGTCAGTAATTGAGAAATTTTATAGAATGCAGCTAAAGTATTAAGGAAACTTTGATCGAATTCCAGAACTATGCTTAGGAGTAGCAAGATGGAATCCCCAGAATTGAGTTAAAGTTTAATAAAATCATTTTGTAAAAGAAGGGCAAAATAGTGAAGTTTTTTTCTGTAAAAATGGCTAAAAAAATAAATCTTTGCTAAAATCAAGGAACAAAACAATTAAATTTTTTAATACATGTTATTAAACCAGATTTTACTTTTCAGCTGTATCATACTTTGCTTTGTTGTTGGATAATCGCACCTGATTGTTAATTGTAAATGGTGACGGATGGACGGTTCAAATTTTAAAAAGTTGGGATTACTAGTGCCATGAACACAATTTCTTGTTCCCCCACTACGTCATATTTTACTTTCTCAAACACTATTTATATGGACCAAGCCTCTATGTCATGTATCCTTCTTCCACCTGCCTCTGTCAACGACCCTAGGGATTACAGGCGTACAAAAACCATCGTCAGTGTGTGTGTGTGGAGGGGGGGGGGGGGTCTAGTTTTGACTATAGTCAAAACTAGACTAGATTTTTAGTGTTTTATATATAGAACACTAAAAATAGATTTATCTTGTGCTTTGCTTCATTACTTTTTTTTTCAATTTTCTCTCGACTTACGCGGGATGAATTAAATTGTTACAACTAATGAGAAAAAATAGTATATATCTGAATTTCATGAATTACACAAACTATAGCTATTATTTTACTGGATATGATTTTCTACATGCAAGTGTATTGGGGAGGGGGGGGGGTCGCCAATTTTACACCTTGCCTCCGATTGCTATTCACTGTAGCTACGCGTCTTAAAATATAAATCGAACCAGACAGGGAAAATGAAAATTACATTATGAATTTTAACAATATTTACTTGAATTTTCAAGTTACAATAAACAAACCAGTTTCAAACTTCCCCTGCTTTTTCAAATAAATCTTCATATATTTCCCAGCAATACTTACAGTAAACTCACATTACAATATTAAAATTCATATTGTCGAAGCAAGTAAAAAAATTCATAAAAAATAAATAAATAAATTTGGGCTTGCACATATGCATAGCAGGTCAAATGATGAACCTATCATATTCTACTTATATGAAAACACAATAAACATCAGGTTCTGAGCATATTTTAAATTAAATTGCTAAAAATAATGTTTTAAGCATTCACTTGACTCCCCCTCCCCCCCCCCCCCAAATGATTAAAATATATTTTTTTTTTTACATTTGCTTAAATAAGAGGGCAGCTACTTAGTAATTCAACATAGAATAAATTAATTCGAATTTAACGTTAGAAACTATCTAATAATACTAAGTTATTATTGAATAAAAAAAATGAATAAATTCCACATTTATAAAACACAATTCAGTCACCCTGATCTTTCGTTAATTTTTCCCTGCGTCATTCCCCAATGCTGATTATATCGCCATAATTTTCCCTATACGCATGAGAGGAAAATTTTCCAAGTCCTATAATGTTTGGATAGATTCCTCTCCCTAGACGCTAGTGTCAGAAATGGTATAACCCTATTTGGCCCTGAATGAAAAGATTACACAGACGAACAGCCATGCTTTCATGTAGCGTACGAAAAGATTAAATGAGTCAATTATTTCAAGATGTGGATTACCAAAAGAAAAGGAATAACGTTTACAAGGTATGTAATTTATTTTTATTTAAATAAAAACACTATTTGTTATCCATCCCATATTTCATCCTTTGCACGTGTTCATCATAAGTATACACGTGTTCATCATAAGAAATTAGTGCTGTATTATCACTGCCAGCTAGACTAAATTCTAAGAAGCAACAGTATTATTAGTTAAAAAACCTTTTCCGATTTTTTTTATAAAATATATAAAAATTGATATTTGGATAGCTTTTTCTAGAGCTAGCGTTGAATATGATATTGAATGTGTATATATTTTATATGCTTTCTCTAACTGAATTAATGTGGAAAATACCCCCCTCCTTGTAATTAACGATTAAGTTCCACACCTTTGATAGTGCATTTATGTAAATTTGTTATTTAATATAAGAATATTAGTGAATTTAAAAAAAATTATATTATCAGCATACCAGAATAAATTAAGAACTAAGCAATTTAACAATCAACACACTAGTATACTTTTTAGGCTCAAAATATTATATAATATTTCAGTATTTTGAGTATGTTAGCTTGTAATTTTTGGTGCATAATGATTTACAATGATGCAATGCGTCAAATTTTTATTTAGTTTATGATTACATGAATTAAATATATATCTTTGTTTATTTATTTAAAATTACTTAAACTAATAAATATATTACAGATAAAAGTATTTTTAAATCCTAATCATGTTTATAGCTTAAAATGTTATAAAAGTACAGTTCCGTAATTTTTTGGTCACATTAACATAAAATCGCCACTCGAGAGATAGTCGCCAAATCCAGCAGCCAAGCTTTTTTTACATCGTAGCTGCCACTACAGACCAACCTTACTACAGACCTGTCACTCGCGATTTCGCAGCTCTCTCCGAGATGGACCAGTTGGCGTGCTTTGCGATAGTCTGAGACGATTTTCGTATTATAGCCCTATTTTTTCCTCTGTACAACAGCATATTTTCTTTCAGCATGCATTGTAGCGTTCAAAAAGATTATTTGTAAAGTGATTAAATAATTTCAAGAAATGGATTATCAAAAGAAAACGGTTTACATTACAGGGTATGTAATTTTATTTTTATTAAAATTGAAATATTAGTTATCACCATCCTATATACGTGTGCAGCATAAACATACCCGTATTCATCATAAAAAATTAGTGCGGTATTATCACTGCCTATTAGACTAAATTCTAAGAGGTTCTGGTATAATTAATTAAAAATATTTTCCGCATTTTTATAAAATGTATAAAAATTGATATTTGGATTGTTTTTCTTAGAGGTGGAAAATTCACCCCTCCCCCAACCGTAACTTTGATGGTGCATCTATGTAAATTTGGAATTTACTATAAGAATATTTTATCAATATTCCAGAACAAATTATGAATCAAGTAATTTAACAATCAACACGCTAGTATACCATTTAGACTGAAAATATTATATAATATTTCAATCTTTTGAGTATGTTAGCTTGTAATTTTTTGTGCATTATATTTTACAGTGAGACAATGCGTCTATTTTTTAATTCATTTTATGATTATTTTAATTAAATATACAACTATGTTTATTTAAATTTACTTAAAATAATGAATATATTTATGTTGCAGATGAATGTATTTTTAAATCCTGATCATTTCTATAGTTTCAAAAATTACAAAAGTACAGTCCTGTACATTTTTTCTACGCCCGCAATTAAAAGAAAAATCGCAAAGCGAGCGATAACACTCCAATCTGGCAGACGTGATTTGTTCCATCTTATGCGCGCTAGTGTCTCTGTGACATCCCATGTTAAAACCACAGACTAATATTATAGAGACCTACCACTGTCGATAGTTTCGTTTTCACGGCTGCCATTAGAGATAGACCAAAACAAGGGTTGGCGCGCTCTTGGCGATGGTCTGGTTTGGTCTGAGCGCTTGACGATGGTCTGGTTTGGGTCCAAGACGATTTTCAATGTTGTAACCTTATTTCGCTCGACGAAAACTTAGAACCCGTGTACATATAAGTATACATGTGTTCATCATACGAAATTAGTGATGTGTTATTACTGCCGATTAGACCAAATTCTAAGAGGTAGTGGTATAATTAGTTAAAAAATATTTTCCGTATTTTTATAAAATGTGACATAATTGATATTTGGATAGCTTTTTCTTAGTTGAATGTGATGTTGTATGTGTATATATTTATGCAAAATTTTTATTGAGTGCCTTATGGTGGAAAATTCACTCCACCCTCGGGTAATTAATGATTGAGTTCCACAACTTCGATAGTGCATTTATGTGAATTTGATATTTACTATATGAATATTTTTATATTTAAAAAAAAGTCTATTATCAGTATCCCAGAACAAATTAAGGATCAAGTAGTTTAACGATCAGCACGCTAGTATACCTTTTAGATTGAAAATATAATATAATATTTCAGACTTTTGAATATGTTAGCTTGTAACTTTTTGTGCATTATGTTTTATAGTGAGACAATGCAATGCGTCTATTTTTTAATCCATTTCATGATTATTTGAATTGAATATATAACTATGTTTATTCAAATTTACTTAAACTAATGAATATATTTATGTTGCAGATTAATGTATTTTTAAATCCTGATCATTTCTATAGTTTAAAAAATTATAAAAGTACAGTCCTCAACATTTTGTTCTCCTCCCGTTTTAAAAAAAATCGCCAAGCGAGCGATAACTTGCCAAATCTGGCAGACGTATTTTGTTTACATCGTAGTTCAGTTGGTCCAACTCACGAGCTCTAGTGTCTATGCGACATCCCATGTTATAAATGTTGCCATAGGGTCCTATAGGAGTGAACCTTCTGAATATAGTATCTGTGGTTAAAACTGTTGCTATAGGGTCCTATGGGAGTGAGCCTTTTGAATATAGTAATCCGTGCCACAGACTATTATCTGTGTTCACAAAACGAGCGCCTAGTCTCCACAACGAATTCCCGCCAAAATACTATGTGATAGCCACGTCAGGCGAGAAATTTCAGAGGTCTTTTTGTGTTACGTCCGTAGATGAATGAATAGAGTTCTTTGTTTTCTTCATGCGGGAATCTACAGTTCAATTAGTCTATCCGAGACTTTGATATTGAAAATACACACACACACACACATATATATATATATATATATATATATATATATATATATATATATATATATATGTATATATATATATAATACAAGAGATATTTATAATATATATATAATGTCAATAATATTGTACGATCAAAAACATAGTGTGGTAATTGCAGAAAGGAGTCAAGTGCTAAAAAACTTTTTCCTGCGGTGGTCAAACTATATAATTAAACGCAAAAAATTGATTAGCTTAATCTTTACATTTGTGACCTTAAACTTCCAGGGGAGGAAAAATACCCCCTTGCACTCCTCTATGGGCGCCCACGGCAAAGCGCAAATAGAATTTCTCTGGAGGTGCAAACTATATACTGATACCTACAATATCGACTGCCCCGTAAACCGAGAGGTAGGTCAGGTCCGCACTACTGTCTGGTAGTAGCTTGAAATCTACATTTGGGATTTTGAATGTCCTAGGGGAGAACAAGTGCAACCCTTGCCCTCTCCTATGGGCGTCCATAGAGCTATTTTCATGGTGACAAACTGAAGGATGAGACGTTCAATATAGACTAGCTAACTTGTCTAATTAGTCATCTATGTGAGGGCAAGCAAGTCCTTGCCCTCCACTATGGTCGCCCATATAACATTTTCCAATAGGGAAAAGGATGAGGAGTTCAGTATCTACTAGCTTGAAAACTACATTTGTAAATTTAAACGTCCACAGTAGGACAAGTTTTCCCTTGCGTTTCCTTATGGGCACTCATGGCAAGGACACCCATAGAAATAATTCCATCGGTGACAAATTCAAGGATGAGGCGGTCCATATCGACTTGCTTGTAATCTACATTTGTAACCTTAAGCGTACACGGTAGGGCAAGTTTCACCTTGCGTTCCCTATGGGCACCCATGGCAAGGACACCCATAGAACTAATTCCATCGGCGAAAAACTTAAGGATGAGACGTTCAATATCGACTAGATTGAGACTTGCATGTCTAACCTTGAACGTCTATGGGACCGGCAATTGTCACCCTTTCCTTCCACTATGGGCGCCCAAGTAAAATTTTCTCAAGGATGACGCATTCAATATCGACTAGCTGGTAACCTACATTTGTAACGTTGAATATCCAGTTGAGATTAAGTGCTCCCTTGCCGTGCTCTATGGGGGCCTATTGGATGGGCTCCCTGCTTATTCTATTGTCCGCAGGGCAGAACCTAACGGAGCTGAAGTTTCGATTTCCTCAGGGGTGGTAAACGTCTTTCCGGACCCTCAAAAAGTCTCTGTGACATAAAAGGCTGAAGCATTGCACACTTGCCATGGGCGCCCATAGGGGATGTTGAACGTCACGAATATCAAACTAATGAATACTGTACGTTTCGCCTCTTGAGATTGTCCCAGCTGGAAAAAGTTTTATTGACGTCCTTGCCATGGGCACCCATAGGGGAGCGTAAGGGAGCACTTGCCTTCCTGTGAACATTCAAGGTCACAAATGCAGGTGTCAA
Source organism: Amaurobius ferox (assembly GCA_951213105.1). Taxonomy (NCBI): domain Eukaryota; kingdom Metazoa; phylum Arthropoda; class Arachnida; order Araneae; family Amaurobiidae; genus Amaurobius; species Amaurobius ferox. Next base: position 107,484,604 of record OX578145.1, on the reverse strand, counting down.
GCTAGTAGATATTGTACGTCTCATCATTGAGTATGCTCTTCTTGGAAAAAGCGCTATGGACGTCCTCGCCAGTATGTACTCGCCATATTGTACGTCTTCTCCTTGAGTTTGCCTCCGCTTTAATAAGTTCTATGGTCACCTTTGTCATGGGCGCCCATAGGGGAGAGTAAGGGGGTGCTTGCCCTCCCTTGGACGTTCATGGTCCCTAAGCAAGTATCAAGTTAGTCGATATTATAAGTCTCATCCTTGAGTTTTCCAATTTGAAAAAATTCTATGTGTGCCCTTACCATGGGCGCCTATAAAGGAACACAAAAGAAAGGGAACTTGCCCTCCCGTGGATATTTAATGCTACAAATGTAGCTCCAAGCTGGCCAATATTGTACGTCTCATCCTTAAGTTTCCCCTTTGAAAAAATTCTATGTGTGCCCTTGCCATGTGTGCCCATGGTGAAGTGGGAGGGGCACGTGCTCTGCCGTGGACGGTCAAAGTCACAAATGTAGGTATCAAGCCAATACATAATTACGTCTCATCCTTGAGTTTGGTCATCCTAGGAAAAAGTTTTATTCTCGCCCTTGAATCCTACCCCTTCGAACCAAGGTCGACCCCTTCCTGCAGTTACAACACTATATTTTGATCGCACTATATTTTTGACACGCACACACACACTTACTCTCTCTCTCTCTCTCTGTTATTCGTGCTCTAATCACGTTAATTATAAAATGCGATACCTTATTCTGATATTTTTCAGAATTACATAGAGAATTTCATGGCTATAAGTACTCTCTCTCTCCTTTCTCTCCCCTCTCTCTTTCTTTTGTAAAATCCTAATTTTGAATAATCCGTGTTTTAATCACATTGATTTTAAAGTATTCTACCATTTTGTAGAAAATTAGAAACAGTTAATTAAAACACGAATAATTCAAAATTAGATATTTTAAGAGAGAGAGAGGGAGAGAATACGTATAGCTATGAAATTCTATATGCATATGCATTCTGTAAAAAAATGGAATTAGGTAGAACATTTTGTAATTAACGTGATTAGAACTCGGATGAGAGAAGGAATGTCAAAATATGGTGTTGTAATTGCAGGTGGGGGGTCGACCTTGTTCAAAATGAGTGGGATTCAAGGGCTTTCATAAAACTTTTCTTGGTGTGTCCAAATTCAAGAATGAGAGGTAAATATATCTAGTATCTTGATACCTACATTTGAGACCTTGAACATCTACGGGAGGACAAGTGCCCTCGCGCTCCCGTATGGGCGCCTATGGCAAGAGCGTCTCCGTCTATAGAACTTATTCCAGCTGGGGCAAACTCAAGGACGAGACGTAAAATATCGACTGGCATGATACCTATACCTACATTTGTGACTTTCAACATCCCCTATGGGCGCTCATACAAAGTCGTCCATAGAACTTTTTCCAAGGACTTTCGCAATAATATGACGTACAATATCTACTAGCTTGATACCTACATTTGTGACAATAAATGTTCAAAGGAGGGAAAATGCTGCATCGCGTTCCCATATGGGCGCTCATGTTAAGAGCGCCAATGGAACTTATTCCAGAGGGTGCAAACTCAGGGATGAGATGTACAATATCGACTAACTTGATACCTAAGTTTGCAATTTTGAACGTTCATGGTGAGAGCAAGTGCCCCTTTGCGCTACCTAATGGGCGCCCATGGCAAAGACGCCCATAGAAGGCGTCATCACAGAATGCATCTACATATAGAACTTCATAGCTATACGTAATCGAGACTTCGGCACTTTTAAGTTCTGTTCGAGGTCAATAGTATAAGCAGAGAGTCCTTGCAATGGGCACCCATAGGGGAGACCAAGGGTGAACTTATACGTTTCCTTGGACATTAAAGGACCTGCTATCTATAGGGGTAAAGATGTGATTAATTATTTTTTGAAGTCTCTTATTTAAGAAGAAGAAGAGTTCAGAGAATACTGAAATAAAATATGAAAATGAATTTTACTGCTGAAGATCGTGAAAACTTTAAAAATGCTACTCTCTGTCATATTTGTAACAAAACTTTAGGGAAAAGGCGTGTGAGAGATCATTGCCACTTAACTTCCAAGTTCAGGGGTGCAGCCCATCCTAATTGTAATCTGAATTACAAGATAAGACGACGCATACCCGCTGTGTTTCATAATTTAAAGGGGAATGATGGACATTTAATTATGCAGGGGATCGGTGAATTTAAAGGAAAGAGGATTAAATGCATCGGTAGTAATATGCAGAAATATATCACATTCAGCCTAGGAAGTTTACAGTTTATAGATTCTCTTCAATTTTTACCTGCCTCTATTGAGAAACTAAGTTCTAGTTTGGAATCCAATCAGTTTCGTATCACCCAAGAACATTTTACAAGTGATAAAGTGGATTTACTGACTAGAAAGGGTGTTTACTCTTATTCTTATATGGATTGTGCTGCCAAGTTTGAAGAAACGAGCTTACCCTCTAAAGAGGCCTTCTTTGATGATTTAAATCGAGAGGAGGTCTCTGATGATGCCTATGCCTATGCTCAACATGTTTGGACATCTTAAAGATAAAGAATATGGGGGAATATCATGACTTGTACATAAAAACTGATATTCTTCTATTAGCGGCCATTTTTGAGAATTTCCGTGATTTGACATTGAATTATTATGGAATTGATGCTGCCCACTGTTTAACATTACCATATCTTGCCTGGAATGCAGCCTCGAAGACTAGTGGAGTATCATTAGAACTGATTACAGATCCTGATATGTACCTATTTTTAGAAGAAGGTATAAGAGGCGGTATTAGTGTTATTAGTAAACGCCTTAGCCAGGCTAATAACAAGTATTTGGAACATTTTGATTCTACAAAACCTAGCAAATATATAATGTACCTGGATGATAATAATTTGTATTGGTGGGCTCAAAGCCAAGCACTACCTGTATCGGATTTCAGATGGTTTGATTCTCAAGAAATTTAGAACTTTGATCCACTTGCTGTTAAAGATGACTCACTTGTGGGATATATTATCGAGGCAGATATAGACTATCCTCATGATTTGCATGATAAGCATAATGATTATCCTCTGGCACCCGAAGGGTTCATATCACCCCATCTCTGATTTCGGAGTATAGCCGGAAGTTATCTGAAGAAATGAATTTGAAAATATGCAAGGACCAGATCAAATGAACATCTAATTTGAATCATAAGGTTAAATATGTTCTGCATTATAGAAATTTAAAGCAGTATATGAAGCTAGGGATGAAACTTGTGAAAATCCACCGAGTATTAACTTTTAAGCAAGAGCCCTGGTTGAAACCCTATGTACAATTTGAGACTGAGAATGCTGGCAAAAAATTCCTTTGAAAAAGATTGGTTCAAACTCATGAATAACGCAGTGTTTGGAAAAACTATGGAAAACTTGAGAAAAAGAATGGATGTTAAGCTAGTACAGACTGAGAAGAGATTGAAAAAATTACTTGCATCACCAGCCTTACACTCCTTCAAAATATTTAATGAAGATCTGGTAGCAGTTCCTATGCATAACACAAATTTGAAACTGAATAGACCCATCTATGTAGGTTTTTCAGTACTGGATTAGAGTAAAACACTTATGTATGAGTTCCATTATGATTTTATTAAGAAGATGCATGGAAGCCGAGCCGAATTGCTTTGTACAGACACCGATTCCCTGTGCTATGAAATTGAAACAGAGGATATTTACAAAGATTTTGAAAGTTATGAAAACTATTTTGACTTTTCGGATTATCCTCCAACACATCCACTTCATTCCAATAAGAGTGAAAAAAGGATTGGAAAAGTGAAAGACGAGTTGAATGGAACTTCTGCCGTGGAATTTGAAGGCCTAAGATCGAAAATGTATAGCCTAAAAACACCTTTCACGGATAAAAAGACTGCTAAAGGTGTTAATGAGAATGTCTTAAAAAAACACATCCATCATGAAGATTATTATAATTGCCTAACAAGACGAAGATATATAATAAAGTGGAACAATTTAAAATTGCAAGTAAAGACCACCAGATGTATACTGTGAAGCAAATTAAAATGGGGTTATCCCCCTATGATGATAAGCGACATATCTTACAGGAAGGTATCAAGAGCATAGCATATGGTCATTACCAAATTTAAATGACCTGATTATGCTAGATTGAATTGAGGCGGTGTATCCTATACACCGGGTGGAGGTGGGCCCACAATTAAAAAAATAATATATTTTCTAACAACATCTAATTTATTAAAGAGACATTACCGCATTTAGATAGTTGAAACTTACACTGACTAGATACACACCCCCTGAGATTCTCGAGATTCCCGAGATTCCCGAAACTCAGCTACTTTAAACACATGTTTTTCATAGTTTTTTACAAGTAAAAAGTGTGTTTTTGAAAATAATTTGAAAAAATGTTAATTTTTTCCAAAACAACATTTTGGTAAAACTTTTGCAAAAACGTACATTTTTGTAAAAAAATGCACAAAAGTGTGAAAACCAATAGAGATTCCCATAGAAAAATCAGACATTTTGAAAAAAATTGCAAAAATGTTAATTTTTTCCAAAACCACATTTTGGTAACACTTTTGCAAAAACGCACATTTTTTTTTTATAAAAAATGCACAAAAGTGTGAAAACCCATGTTATTTCCCATAGAGAAATCAAACAATCTCAAACCTCAATTTAATTAAAAAAAGCCCATTTTTGTTATTTTTTTTACGTTTTTGAAACTTTTTATGAAAAAACGCTAAAAATGACACACGTTTGAAAATTTACATTTATTTATTTTGTTACTAAAAAATGTCTGATCCATAATAACCTTTGACTGACATCATCTCTTCATGGAAAGTCGCGTGCTGGAGGAAGCTCCGCCCCTCCTCATGGGGTGCGCCTATGCTTTAACATGGGAGAGATAGCACCTCAATCGGCCCCATGTTAAAGTATAGCACAGCATGGTCCAGAACCCCTACTATTCCCTACTCCTGATCACGAATCGAACATTTTTGAAGTGATGTCTGTGTGCGTGTGTGTGTCTGTGTGTGTGTGTGTCAGTGAGTCTGTGGAGACGATATCTCTCGAACGCATGGAACGATTCGAATGAAATCTTTTAAAAAGTCACAATCAGTGAATACTGAAAGCCTATTGCTTTAAAACACAATCGAATGTTCAGAACCCCCCTAAATTTTCGAGTGAAATTTTGAAAAAATCATCAAAAAATCAAAACCTTTAATAAAGTTACGTAAATAGACATTTCTTATGTAATTTTTCCTTAGAAAACGGTTGACATAAACTTTAGAACGCTAACATGAACCGTTCTCGAGATATTGCACATTTTTCAAATACATTTATCAAAAAATCTCACAAATTAAAAAAAATATATTAACTGTTGAGAAACATGATCACTTTTCATATGTAATATCATGCGATAAATTTGGTGACTTCATTGTCGTAGATCTAGCTCGTTCCATTCATGAGAAAAAATATTTTGAGAAATACTTTTGTATTTGAATGCCAATAGTCATTTATCTGCTATAAGAATAACTTATTTCTCCGTCCATAACACTTGGCGAGATTTTGGCGACTTATTTGGTGGAATGTCGCCAACTTGGCGACTTTTTTAAATGTTGCCAAATTAACGAAAATCTCGCCAAATGGATAAAAATGACGCTGAATCAATGAAAATGACGACTAATTGTCGAAAATTCAATGTCTTGGAACGAATATTAGTATCTACTATAAGAAAAACCTGTTTTTACTGTAAAATTAGTAAATTCATTGCATTATACTATAAGGAAAGTTATGTGTTGTCCACATCAGATTTTTTCATTCAAGATTTATTTGGTTTCTATAAGAATTTTTTACCTTGACCTTAATACATAGACTTGTAAATTTCTTTATTACAAACAACATGCTACTTCTAATTTATACAAAAAAATTGAAGCAAATCTTCTATATAATAAAAGGCAATGTCTGTGTGTCTGTCTGTCTGTCTGTGTGTCTGTCTTATACACTATACGTTTCGCGACCGCGCGTCGGAGAGCTACGAAATTTGGCAATCGGAGACCCGGGGGGGAGGGAAGGGGACACGTGAAAACCGATTTTTAAAATTTTAATTATTTTTTTATTTATTTAATGTTTTATGCGATTTCGACCGTTTTTTGCCCTTTTTGCCCTTTTTTCTCCACGATCCAGACATCGTAGAAAAAAATAAATTACACCATCGGAAAGAGCAGAGAATTTCGAGTATCAATTTCAAATCTGAATTTCGATTTCTAATATTTTTTAAAGATTTTAAAACAAAACTCACTTTTGGCTCAAAAAATCAATTTTTTGTTTTTAAATTCTCGCATCTTGAAAAGTACTCATAATTTCGACTAATAATTTACATTTTTAGAAAGCTGAAATATCTGGCATTCTTACAAGTCTAATTTGGTCCAGAAATAATGAAAATTGCCTTCAGGATGGCAATTTTAAAGACGCCATGATTTTAAATTTGTCGGCTACCGGCTCAGTTCCTCAACGGCATTTTCCTCCCATCCACATTAGTTTCTTCCCCGTCACCATGGAGACCGCGCTTTCGGTTTAAGTGTTGTATACATCGGGCGAAATTATTATATTTATATGATATTTTAAATGGATATTTTAAATAATTTAAATGATTGAATTATGGTGGTTTGAATTGTGGTGATGTATTTGAAATTATTATATTTATGGATTGGTGGAACGATATGGTTGATTTTTTTTATTTTAAATGGATATTTTAATTTATGGATATTTTAATTTATAGATATTTTAAATGGATATTTTAATTTTATGGCTATTTTAAATGATGGAACGATGGAACGAGGATGGTGGAATTAAGAGCCTAGCATATGGTCGTTTTAAATTTAAATTAGCGCGCGGGAAGTTAGCGCGCGAGAATTGCACTCGGTAGGCCTGGGTTCGATTCCCGCCACTGATGCGGAGTACGATCACCTTAAACATATGGGTCGATAATTCCTTCCGAGAGGTTGGTGGCAGGGAAAGGAGGGTACGGTCTCTGTGGATGCCTCCCCCACTGGGTCCTGGTCCAAATTGGGTGAATAAAAAGAAAGTTATGGAGATTGTCGCGGAGGGCGCGGTAGCCCAGTGGTTAGCGTGCGGGAATTTCACTCGGTAGGCCCGGGTTCGATTCCCTCCACTGACAAAACTGCTGCCGTGTTCACGCGGAGTACGATCACGTTAAACATGTGGGTCCGTAAGTCCTTCCGAGAGGTTGGTGGTAGAGGAAGGAGGGTACGCACCCTGTGGATGACTTTCCCACTGGGTTCCGGTCTAAATTGGGTGAATAAAAAGAAGGTTATGGAGATTGTCGCGGAGGGCGCGGTAGCCCAGTGGTTGGCGCGCGGGAATTGCACTCGGTAGGTGATTGAATTATGGTGGTTTGAATTGTGGTGATGTATTTGAAATTATTATATTTATGGATTGGTGGAACGATATGGTTGATTTTTTTATTTTAAATGGATATTTTAATTTATGGATATTTTAATTTATAGATATTTTAAATGGATATTTTAATTTTATGGCTATTTTAAATGATGGAACGATGGAACGAGGATGGTGGAATTAAGAGCCTAGCATATGGTCGTTATAAATTTAAATTAGCGCGCGGGAAGTTAGCGCGCGAGAATTGCACTCGGTAGGCCTGGGTTCGATTCCCGCCACTGATGCGGAGTACGATCACCTTAAACATATGGGTCGATAATTCCTTCCGAGAGGTTGGTGGCAGGGAAAGGAGGGTACGGTCTCTGTGGATGCCTCCCCCACTGGGTCCTGGTCCAAATTGGGTGAAGAAAAAGAAGGTTATGGAGATTGTCGCGGAGGGCGCGGTAGCCCAGTGGTTGGCGCGCGGGAATTGCAATCGGTAGGCTAGGGTTCGATTGCCGCCACTGCCAAAACTGCTGCCATTTTCACGCGGAGTACGATCACGTTAAACATGTGGATCCGTAAGTCCTTCCGAGAGGTTGTTGGTAGAGGAATGAGGGTACGGACCCTGTGGATGCCTCCCCTACTGGGTTCCGGTCTAAATTGGGTGAATAAAAAGAAGGTTATGGAGATTGTCGCGGAGGGCGCGGTAGCCCAGTGGTTAGCGCGCTGGATTTGCACTAGGTAGGTCCGGGTTCGATTCCCGCCACTGCCAAAACTGCCGCCGTGTTCAGGCGGAGTACGATCACGTTAAACATGCGGGACCGTAAGTCCCTCCGAGAGGTTGGTGGTAGGGGAAGGAGGGTACGGTCCCTGTGGATGCCTCCCCCACTGAGTTCCTGTCTAAATTGGGTGGCACTTCCTGGTAGGTCGTTCCTTCTGGTAGGTCGCGCCAGCGAGTGTGCCACGGTTAGAATTTGCCACGGTCAGAATTTTCAAGGGTAGCGAACAGGCTGGTCGCCAAAGGCGGCTAGTAAATAATAAAAGGCAATGTCTGTCTGTCTTATACACTATAGGCTCAGCGACCGCGCGTCGCACAGCTACGAAATTTAGCAATCGGAGACCCGGGGGGGGGGAGGGGACACGTGAAAACCGATTTTTAAAATTTGAATTATTCTTTTTGTTATTTAATGTTTTATGCAATTTCGACCGTTTTTTTCGCTTTTTCCCTATTTTCTCCACCATCCAGACGTCGTAGAAAAAATCAAATCACACGACCGGAAAGAGCAGACAATTGCGAGTAAAAATATATCAATTTCAAATTTCAGGCATAAATTCTAATATTTTTTGAAGCTATTAAAACAAAAGTCACTTTCGGCTCAAAAAAACGAACTTTCGTTTTTAAATCTTCGCATTGGGAAAAGTTCCAATAATTTCGACTAGTAATTTACATTTTTAGAAAGCTCAAAGATCAGGCTTCCTTACAAGCCCAATCTGGTCAAGAAATAATTATAAATAGCCGCCCGATCCGGATTTTAAAGAAGTAATGATTTTAAATTTCTCGGCGAACCGTTAAGCAGTTCGGATTTCTCTCCCACATGCGCGCGCAGAAATGAAGGGGACGTCACGGTGTTTCCATGGAGATAAAAATAAATAAAAAGGAAGTCTGTGTGTCTGTCCTTGCATCGGAAAAAGTTCCTATAATTTCGACTAATAATTTACATTTTTAGAAAGCTCAAACATCAGGCATTTTTACAAGCCCAATTTGATCAAGAAATATGAAGAAGTAGCTGCAGGATCCCGATTTTAAGAATTTCCGAATTTCAATTTCTCGGCGGCAAGCCGGCAAAATAAATTTTCCTTTCATGCCCTCGCAAGCGCACTGCGAGCGGAGACGCACTGTGTTTCCATGGAGATTGTGCATCGGGTTAGATATTTTATAAATGATGGAATTAAGAGCTTAGCATATGGTCATTATAAAATTTAAATGATTGAATTATGGTGGATTGAATTGTGGTGATGTATTATATACATCTGCTGGTGGCAACAGTACACAGAGAGAAATTATTATATTTATATGAAATTATTATATTTATATTTTAAATGATGGAACGATATGGATATTTTAAATGGATATTTCAAATGGATATTTTAATTTTATGGATATTTTAAATGATGGAATGAGGATATTTTAAATGATATTACGTTATACCGAATTAGTGTTTGCTTTTTTTAAGGTTTTTGGCTCATTGTGCTGGATTGAATTGTGGCGATGTATTGTTTACATCGAGTGGTGGTTGGGACCACAATAAGCAAACTTAAACACTGAAGAAATAAAAAATAAATAAAAAGAAAGTTATGGAGATTGTCGTGGTGCCTCAAAATTCCATTATTAGTTTTAACGTCATTAAACTAAACCAAACTATGTTAACTCCACGGGGTTGAGGTCGCGGTTGCCCAGTGGTTAGCGCGCGGGAATTGCACTCGGTAGGCCCGGGTTCGATTCCCGTCATTGCCAAAACTGCCTGCGTGTTCACGCGGAGAACGATCACGTCAAACATGTGGGTCCGTAAGTCCTTCCGAGAGGTTGGTGGTAGGAGAAAGAGGGTGTGGATGCCTCCCCCACTGGGTTCCGATCTAAATTGTGTGGCACTTTCTGGCCGTCCAATTAGTTACCTTACACCTTACTGGTAGGTCGCGCCAGCGAGTTTGTCACGGTCAGAATTTTCAAGGGTAGCGAACAGACTGGTCACCGAAGGCGGCTAGTAATAAATAAATATCAAAGAATGTAAGGTGAAATTGAATAAATTAAAACATCAGGATATTTGAAGTCAAATTTCCTATTAACTATTAAGAAAACGTTCACTCGTTAGATCACCGAAGTCAGGCAGCATCGGGCAAGGTCAGTACTTGGGTGGATGACCACTTGGGAACATTGCGTGCTGTTGGCACATTTCGAGCACGGTAGCCCGGTGGTTTGCACGCTGGATTTGCACGCTGCCACAACTGCCGCCGTGTTTATGCGGAGTACGATCACGTTAAACATGTGGGTCCATAAGTCCTTCCGAGAGGTTGGTGGTAGGGGAGGAGGGTACGGTCCCTGTGGATGCCTCCTCTAAAAAAAATTCTACATTATTGTTTTTATTTATATAAATGTATAAAAATTTTTGTAATAAAATGTTGCATATTTTGCAATTTTTTTTCAAAACGTCCTTCCACAAAAGTGTAGTACTGCCATTTTGTAACACATTCAGCAACTAGAATCGACAATGTAGTTGCTGAATGCGTTATAAGATGGCAGCACTACAAGAATCTTCTACACTGTGATTTCCTCGTAGGGCCGCGAATTCAGAGCTACCTAGATAGAACGAAGATACATAGTTTCAAATACTATTGTAAGTTTGAATGAACGAATATGAACATTGCCAATTTTCAAAGCATTGTGTGCCGCGTATCGTTGAGCGGCGTCGCCAGAAAATAAGCCAGTTTTTCGTGGATCTTCTAGAATTGGCATTATTTCGCTATTGTGGCTGTGCTTAAGAATGTGAAATTGACGGATTCTGTTGTTTTCCAATATAGTTTTGATATTTTTAAATAAATCCTTGAATGAAATGACCGTTTAAACAAGGATAACTTGGTTTATTTTTAAAATTATATAAGTAATTCTATTTTAAATCTTTCAATAGTTTATATTTTTAAAATATAAATGTTCATATATAAGTCCGATCAAAAAGTTGTTACATTTATGTATATAAAGGAAAAGTGTGACGGGTTGAATGGTTAAATTTGTCTTTTTGACGGATTTAAATATTGAAAGCATTCTTCAACTCAAATTTAACATGATCTACTTGTGTAAATGGCTGTTTATGCATGTAAGAATCTGTGGACACGATATCCAAATAAAGAAATGGGACGAATTGACCAACATTTTGTACGATTATATTGTCTATGAAGTATGAAATGTTATTTACTTTTAACGAGTACAAATATACAGAAAGCACACATATTTACGTTTTTTAATATAAAATAAATAAATGGCAGTCATTCATGTAAAATATTTTGATAATCAAAGTACGTGATCATTTTGTAAAAACTATTTTCAATACAAAATGTTTTTTTAATATAAATTAAATAACTGTCAGTCAATCATATAAAATCTTTTGATAATCGATATACATGATCATTTTATAAAAGGTACTTTATAATAATCAGAAATCAAATTATACAGTAATTTTATTATCAGTAAGAAACAAAGAATACCGATTTTAAAACCCTGGCATGCCCCGATTTTGAAATGTTGGTAGTTAATTCATGAAACGACTTATACTCGTATAATAAACTTTACATGCAAAATTTGCAAATTAAATCGATCTAATTAATTCTTTTCTCATGCAGCATTTTCGCATTATAGCACATTTGGAAACAATGTTGAATAGCGACGCCATCAATGTTGCCAAAAATGCCAAACACCATTCAAAGTAATACGAAGTCAATATAACCTTTTTTTATATATTTGTTGTAAGTGCATATAAATGACTGCGATTATTAAGTTTATTAAGGCGCTGATAACAAAAGTACCAAATTTTAATATATATGCGATAAATTTAACATTGTTCAAAGCTTTTTACACGCGATTATTAGATTGTTGCAGAAATTAACTTACCTCGGAATGAAATAAATTTATATGCAGTCCACATCATATGTTTTTGATTCTTCAATGCAAAACATTACGAAGAACGGTAAATATTTCATATATGTCTATAAATCTAATATGATTCAACATTTCTTTTTGCAGCGCAGTGCAATATTCAACTATTAAATCTTAAAAAATCCTATCAAATCTATATATATAAAGAAGAAAAGTGTGTATGCATGATCCACCATAAATGGAGAACGGCAAAACAGAATTTCATGAAATTTGTCTTGGTAGTCTTGAAATCACCCCACAAAAACATAAGCTATGATTCGAGCTTCTACGACCAGTGGTTCACGAGATATTAGTGAAAAACCACACTTTTTCCTAGGAGTTCTACTCTCTAACTCCATGATTCACAACGAAAAAGGTTGGGCATTGTTGGTTTAAAACGTGAAAGTCAGTTAAATCTTAATAATAAGAGTTTTGGGGGAGTTTATTGAACGTATAAGACACTTTTGAAAATCGCAGGTTTGAGATAGGAATTTAAATGGAAACTATCACCATGGTTTATTTCTCAAAGGTTTACTCAACAACGAAAAATATTAAGAAATCACAAGAAAGATCAATCAGGCATAAAGCATTGATTATGAAACACTTTCCAACTTTAATTTTATTTAAACATCTCTAAAATGCGATACATTCAGCGGTAATATATCCCAATCGGCCCTATATGTTCCGGTGTAATTTTTATCATAGTTTTGCATGGTAAATCCCGAGTAACGCCGAATAATCGCTGCTAGTTTAATTATAAAACTAAAAGACAATAATTTCCTAAGACATTTAAAATATATAGTAAAAATCACTCTCACAGCAACAAAATGTTTAAAAGTCTTGAATGTATAATAAAACTTTATTATAAGTTTTATTATAAATTCAATACTTTTATTATAAATTCAAGTTTTAGCAGCCAATTATCATTATACACAGACACATATACAAACATATTTTCAATTTATTTATATAGATATACAGTGCAACTTGGATAATTCGAAGCTGAAGGGACCACTAAAAAAATTCGAATTATCCAAAACTTCGATTTAAAAAAGTTACATCTTTTAACTTTAGTTTCAGGTCCACTGAATGCTTGAAAAGGTTATTCTGTCAATAAGTAAATATTTATTGAGAAATATCATGGTATGAAGGATTTAAACACTATATGTATGTAAACAAAATAAGATTTACGTAAGCTACATACATGTACGTATTACATTCAATACAGAAAATTATAGTTTTAGAAAAAATTGTGCAATGTCGGATTGTTTTGTAGAGTTTAGTCGTTTAAGGTTAGCAAAGTCATCAAGCATGTTTAGTGAACGGAAAACAGGTTCACTAACATTTGTTTGTCCTTCAATGTGCCGACGAAATTCGCCTAGATGAAAAAGTTCATCAGTACATGCTTGTGCTGCCTCGTGCTTTCAACATGGCTGAGGATGGGAGGTCTCCGACGATGTAGGGATTGGCGTCTCTTATTCTTCCTCCTGTATATCATCCTCGATATCGTACTCCGCTGCACTCGTCTAATTTAACACTTCTGATAAAATGTCTTGATCTGACAGTTCTCCACAAACTTCCACGTTTTCGTCCAAATTAGCGTATTCTTCGAAAGTCACGCCCATATTGTTACCCCATGCGTCCGGTGGGGGGACATTTTCTTCTATGAACTCAGCTGGGTCAGTTTTATTGGTAAATCCTGCCTTTCGAAAACAATTTGCTATTGTTGTTTCCGTTACTCGAGACCATGCATTGTGACACAGTCGTGCTGCATCAAGGACACTTATTTCTGTTTTTGTCCTTGAAAGAATCTGTCAAGAGGTATCGAACAAAAAGGCATCTGTAAAAATGCTTGAGATTTTTTATGATGCCCTGGTCCACCGGTTGCACAACTGAAGTCATATTTGATGGGGAAAAGTAACCTTTACATTGTCCATTTGTGGAATAGAGTAATGCGCAGTGCAATTGTCAATAAACAAGAGAATTGTTCAGTTCATTTGTCGTTACGTTTTATCAAGTTTCAGCAGCCAATCATTAAAAATTTCTGTAGTCATCCAAGCTTTTTTATTTGATCTATACTTTACTGGTTTTGATTTGACATTTTTTAAACATCTTGGATTAGTAGATTTGCCTATCATGAGCAATGGCACCTTTTCACTGCCATCCATGTTAGCCTCAACCAATAAAATGACTCGTTCTTTACTGTCCTTTCCCCCACTGCAACGCTCTCCCTTAAACGCTAATGTCTTGTCTGGAGCACATTTGAAAAACAACCCAGTTTCGTCAACGTTGAAAATGCCTTTGCCAGTGTTCTCTCAATCATTTGTAAAATATCGTCTTTCCAAACAGTTGCTGCTTCTTGAGTCACACTTCCACTTTCACCACACATACGCCTAAAAAGGAGATTCCATTTTTTCCTTAAATCCATCCAACCAACCAGTGCTAGCCTTGAAATCACTTTTTCCGAAACCGGCAGAAAATTCTTCCGCTTTTGCTCGAATAAAGGGGCCACTCAGAGGAATGTTTTTGTCCCGTGCTTGTTTAAACCACTTCAACACGCACTCGTTGACTTCAGGATTGTCCGGTTCTCTAGCTTTTTTGCGATCCTTTCCATTTCCACGCGTAGCAGGAGCGTTACTCAGAATTTTGTCCTTATTTTTCAAAAAAGTAGACAAAGTGTTCGGCGTTATCCCGTACTCGTTGGCATATCCTCCTCACACCCTTTTCCGCATCGCGAATGACGGCGACCTTTTTAGCAAATGTTAAATTCTTGTATTGAACGGGTGGTTTACTCAAAGACATCGTGAATGCTCACTAGCGGAACTCTCACAACACTACAGGCACACTGACAGTAGGAAGCTCAAATGACGTCTGAAGCCGGTTGAACCAATACCCTCTGTTTGTTGAAAGCTCGAACAGGCAGCGGGAAGGGGGATTTCAGCTGTCACGTGTCGAACATGTGGGGGGTATTCCGGCGATGATTTCTTAACGATGAAAGGCCGAAAAGTTGTTATGGTTCGAAAGTTTTTATAAAAAACTTCGAATTAAGGAAGTTGAACTTCGAATTATCCACGATTTTTTAACATTGATTTAATGCAAAGTTCAAGGGACCAAGAGAAATCTTCGAATTAATGACGATTTCGAATTAGAGACGTTCGTTTTATCCAAGTTGCACTGTATATATAAAACATGCTTTAATCAGCGCTCTTCTCTACGTATTGATCACGAGCTGCCACTGCTTATAACGCGGTATGCAGTTTCCATATAGCATGTTACGAATTAATCTGATGTGCAGTAATCTGAGTTTCATAGTATAAAGCGGTATGAATTAACACTAGAACGATGGAAGCGGTTACTTTGACCGCATAACTACTTTGAGAAACGATTCTACCAAAACGAATAATCCCAGCCCATTGAAATTTTATGCCTTTTCTTATTTTCTTTGTAAAAAATGTGTCGAAGACACATCCTAAATGCTGTAACTATGATGTTTTGGTTTCGAATTAAAGGTACGTTGTACTTTTTCTAGGGTGGTCAAATTGACCGTTGCCAGTCGTTCTAGATAGTTCAAAATATCAGTCATTCTAGTGTTAATCGCATTATGGGAGGTTTGACTGTACTGTTGAACTTATTTGTACATAAATTCCAATCTTCTACTTTTTTGCAAACGCATTAATGACATTTTCGTGGAAATAAAGATTTCTTATTTCTCAAATTCGAAGAAATTTTTTTAAGATGCAACACAAAAAGTGTATTTTTGCTATTATTAATTAAGATTAATTTGAGCTTGGTCACCAATGATCTATCATCAATCACCGTTTCACAAATTCTACTGAAATACTATAGTAAACATTTTTTTTAAATGTTAGGTAAGCAATGCCTGCATTGCTTCTATGGACTACATGCCACTGGACAAAATCTAACTAAAACTGATAATGTTTGGGAAACAGTTAAAGGGTTTCTACAATTATGACAGGCGACCAGCAGTCATGACCAGAGAGTTCGAAAACTTTTTCATAACCACTGCCATTTAAAAATTTGTTTCGATCACAGTGCAGTTATAACCAGAATGACCAAGGATTTTCTAAATCAATGTTAGTGGTCACATAAAATACAGAGCACGTGTTTTGCTTGAAATGCTGTCTAGAATCGTGCAGAATAACCATGCTGTTATTTCCCTGGTGAGGGACTTGAAAACTGATAAACAATTGTTAATGGAGATGACCATTCAGTTAACTTTTCAAACACACCCTTGACATGTACAAAAGTTATACAATAAAAGCAATGATCAACTCATTGATTGTTTCAAAGCTGGACCAAGTCTTGTTTAACATAAATGATAACAGAAACTGAATATCGCAACAAAATTACTTACTTCTACAAAAGAAAGCTTGTAGTTGAATGAATGTTTGTCCAAAAGTGCATACAAAATTAGTTAAAATATATTTCTACATGTGTGTATGTCTGCATTGTGTAACTATTTATTAGCAGGCATGGGGTGGTTTGTGTAGAAATATGCTAGTATGAATTGTTATAAAGATTGGCAAATAATTGATCAGTTACACATGCAATATCATTTTTAAACATAGATATTTTTACAAATTCTTGCCCAGAAAAACACTGGAAAGCTTGCTGATATTTTATAAACAGCAAAAACTTCATTGTGTTCATCTAGCCTTTCCGAGGTTTAACAAAATATGCAGTCTTTTAGTATGTACTTTTATACAGGATTCATAAGAATTTGATATTTTTGTAAATAATACTTGAATTTGATATAAAACAATCTTGAAATGATGTTAGATTATTGTTAAACGGAAATCTGCGTTGTTATACATATTAAAATATAACACTTACTTGATTGATACTTCGTTAAAATATTATATTTAGTATAATAACCATAATAGCGTTATAGTGTGAAGAAAGAAAATAGGATGTATGGGAAGCGAAGTCTCTCCCCCCTGTATGGGCGGGACCGAGGCGGAGTTGTAGTACGTAGTAATTTGGACACCCCGTCTCAATATATGAGGCTGAATCTGCTAAAATTCCCGACTGACGTTTTTATCACGTGTTTTTTCCCTGGAGTTGACTGCGGAGACTAGCCACTGTCGTTCACAAGCATGACTTGAGCATGCGCAGATGCAAATGGGGAAAAGAATATTCTCTAAAATAAGGGAAGATTCCCAAATTAAAACGAGCCGAATATTTCTTCTAAACTTGATATGGCGGTAAAATGAAAATGAACATGTTATATTATGCTTCGCTTAATTTTAGATTTAGGTTGTCGATAATAAAATAGATGGTTTCGAAATCGAAAGTAAAGACTAGAGTCTCTCTAGGACTAAAGAGTTAAATTATGAATTTTTAAATAAATATTTTAATCTTTTTTAAATCAAGTAATTAGGAATGCCTCATTTTTTATTATAAATTTATTTCTTCACATTCTGACTCCAATGAGCAGATATTTTTACCAACCGGTTTTAGAAATATTTTAGGTTAATCCTAATTTCTCAACTTCTAAACTCCTTGTAATCAGCTGCTCCACTTCTGTTTACGTTAAGACGGAAAACTGAGTCGACGGTGGATGCGGGAAATAAATATTATGTTTTAAAAACATATTGCTGTGCTTTAAATTTATTAACTTTATATTGTAATAAATATTAACTAGAATTTTAATTTTTTCATTTAAAAGTATTCTACGCTTGGTTGTTTTATATATTCAGAAAGCTTAGTTCTAGAAATATTGCTGTTTACCTTTTATATTTTGTTGGTTAACAGTAAAGTATGCGGCATTGTGACCTTCACAATGTCTATAAAGCATTTAAACAGATTTATTTCATTTTAGCATTTACTGGTTTTGATTTCGATGATTTATATGCTGTATGCAACATGTATAAAACGCAATAGTTAATTTTATTCATATTCAATTAAATTACTTTTAGTAGAAATCAAATCTCTAATAATAGAAAAAATGAATGCTTCGGATTGGAATGTAATGCCAGATCCCGTTCTATTATACATATTCTCTCATCTTAATGCTAAAGATCTTTTGAATGCCAGAAAAACATGTGTAAATTGGTTGCGACTTGCTAGTGATGAACTTTTATGGAAGCGCTTATTTCATATTGACTATAAAATAGATAGAAGCATTCCTATTGCCCCTGGAAAGTTTTCCTGGTTAAGTGAATATAAAAGATTAAAATATCATACCCCTACACATCAAACTGAAGTTTTGGTTGATCATACGCATCAAGTGCTCCATGTCAGTTTTGCTCATAATGGAAAATTGTTTGCTAGTAGTTCTAAAGATGGATACATTAAGGCAAGTTTATTTATCTGTAACTTTAGTTGCATAGAAGTTTAAGTTTGTAATGCAAAAGCATTGTATTTATATGAAAAAATGCTTTTAAAGCCATGTATATTACAAAATGTGCTTCAAAGCTATACAGAACTTTGATTAAAAAACACATGTTTGAATATAATCATTGGATTTATTAATTTAATATATATATATATATATATGTTATGGGCTCTTTATCCTTTCTTTTATAATTTATAGTAACATAAACAGCTAGGATTTTTTTTTGTTTAGGGGGTGCTGAATCCCTGAAGTACCTTTATTGCTAACCATATTAGTTGTAATAAGGCATGCAAATATGTATTGGGTGTGAAAGATGTTATGGGAGTACTTGGTCAAAGGGACAGATTTACATGTATAGGACCCCTAAGCAGACTTCTCCTTAGGCCTCTGGGACGTTGTTATATTTTGTATCATCGTGATATGTAATTATGTTCTGCTGACGGCATAATAATGGCGCATAATTTCATATGCACTTTGTTTTAATTCTATATTTGAATTTACACATATCCAATAAAAAGATTCATTTAAAAAAGAAAATGCTAATTACAAAGTAAATTTAACTACATATATATTGATTAATATATTTATGGTCTTCTATACTTTTACTTTTGCCACAGGAGTGTGGGCTGTTGGGATGTTGTTATATTTTGTATCATCGTGATATGTAATTATGTTCTGCTGACGGCATAATAATGGTGCATAATTTCATATGTACATTGTTTTAATTCTATATTTTAATTTACACATATCCAATAAAAAGATTCATTTAAAAAAGAAAATGCCAATTACAAAGTAAATTTAACTACATATATATTGATTAATATATTTATGGTTTCTATACTTTTACTTTTGTCACAGGAGTGTGGGCTCATCAGTGAAAAGGAACCCTATCTAGACTGAGGTGAATTGTTACTTGATAGTCCCTATGTGGGATCCCAAATTTTATAGCCTAAGGCTCCCAGAAACTTTGATCCCGCTCTGTTTTTTTTAGACATCAGTATTCTAATACAGTAGAAAAACATTTTTAATTTATACTATTTTCTTCTTACATTTTATGGTGGGACCCCTGGAAACACTTTTTGACAGCCCTGGAAGTCAAAATTTCTTTTTAATTTAATTGTTTCAGTATCTTTGCACTTTATTATTTTTAGAAACAAAAAATTCCTTTTTGCCATCTAAAATTAATACATCCATTAATTTAAAGTTTAAAGATATCTCTAAAACCTATTGTGCATTAATTGGATGGGATATTGTCATGACTCAAAAGATTATGGAATCAGAGTGACAATTATGAAAATCAAGATGGTGACATGCAGCTAGCTGTTTCATTGACAGCAATCTAAGCAGTTTGTGTTTGCTACAAGGACACTTTCCCTGACCACAAATCTCTTGTTAAATGTTTTGACTTCTTTGTCTGCATATCTATTTTCAAGGCTGAAACATCGTTCCTCACACTATGAAAGTTTAAAAACTGGTAAGAATGAGGAAAGATAGTCTTAACAGCCTTAGCTTTGCTGTATACCCACAAGATATTCCTGTCGACTGCAGCAAAGTTATTTGAAGGTTTGCCAGAAAAGCTGGCTGTAAAAGGATTTATTTTTTGATAAATGTATAATAGTTAAATTAAAATCTGTCATTCTGCCTGTCTGATATCCTCTCACGCAATAGCCATACAGCTCAAAGCTATGAAATTTGACACATGTTCCCGTAGTGCACGGGTATATACGGGGCACGTCCGAAAAGTAACATAGGTCGCTTATATGCGGAAATGTAATGTTTTAGTGAGTACATTGGCAACACTGGCTTTGACCTTAATCCTTTTTTCTTTCCTTTTGTGGTTGTTTGTCTTTGCTATACTGAATCTGGTTCAAATAGCAAGTGCTTATAATGGCTGCACCGATTCAGAATCTTGCCAAATATGATGTACTCTCCGTCATATGTTTTTTCAATACAAAAAGTAAGCAACCAGCAGATTTACAAAGAAATTGTTTTTGTTTATGGAAACATTATGCATTGATAAAATGTAACAAAGGGGTGCCTTGAATTCTCTGGAGCCAAGACTGATGTTCATGATGAACGCAGGAGCGGTAGGCCATCTGTGATCTCTGATGTGGAAGGTGAATTCTATGATTTTGGGATACAGAAGCTCTAGTACCCAGACTTAAGAAGTGCTTGAACACTGGTGGCAATTATGACAAAAAATAACACATGTAGTAGTAAATAATTTGTAGTGGACATTTTGCCAGGTAAAAGTGTTTTGAATTAATACTAGCCATTGTATTTTTACTTTTTGGACACGCCTCATATATATATATGCAGGGTTCTTAGGAAAGCATCCCAATATTAATACCTAAGCAAAGGTCCATGAGCGTGAGCTTAGGTCTAGCTATAGTAGTTACCATGCGGTGTAATGGAGAATTTGAAAAGTTCAGATAATGATCTTGGCACCAAAGCGAAATACAGCAAAGAAGCTGGGAAGTGGGGGTCACAATCCCTCCCCCCCCCCGGCGGAATTTTGATACATTGTTGTTCTTTCTTCATTCTCTTTAGTATTATATAAATGTACTTGGTTGAGCAGCATAGCGCCTATAGGTATATTTACAGTTGGTTGATTTCGATGTGGTTGATAGATTTATTTATTTGTATATTCATTTAAGCATCTTGAAAATCAGCATAGCACTTCAGATCTTAAATAATAAAATAATATGTAACTTTTTTAAAAATTTTTTAAGGGGATTGTTTTCTCTACGGAAATAGTTAGCTGGTGAAATGGAGTGGCGTGCTTTTAGATTAGGTTGTTACACTGTCGTGAGAGGGTACACGTTTTGTAAGTTTTGGTATAGTGTACTTGGGTTACGACAATGTATCCATTTCCGGGAGTGTCGTCATGACATCAAGCTGGCTTAACCGGGAAGTGGGGGTCACAATCCCCCCCCAGCGAAATTTTGATACATTGTCGTTCTTTCTTCATTCTCTTTAGTATTATATAAATGTACTTGGTTGAGCAGCATAGTGCCTATAGGTATATTTTCAGTTGGTTGATTTCGATGTGGTTGATAGATTTATTTATTTGTGTATATATATATATAGGGTGTCCCAAACAGATTGAAATACGCTTTAATTCTTTAAATGTTGGAGATAAGTGGGCAAGGTAAATTGCAAAAATGCTGAAAGTAAGGTAGGAAATAAGACTATGTTAATGAAATGGTCCTCCCATTAATTTTTAAAAAGTTATACTTTTTAAATTTTTATACTACCGACCCACTTAGACAAATTTGGTCATTCAGAAAATTTTTATTTTTAATGCAACAAGATCATTAAAAAAACCCCGCATATCTGTATTTTTAAAATCAACTGAATTATGATAAAGGAAAAAATCTGACTTATGCCACTTTTCCGTATCATGTGAAAGGCTGTTTCATCAGTGAAAATAGGGATCATAAACAGATTGACGATGGAAATTGTTTAGATAAAAAAAGTACTTAATTATTGAAAAAGTACTTAGTTATTGAAAAGTACTTAAGAATCCGTGATTGTATCATGACTCTATTTCGGAATTCGCAAAAATGTCTCCTATGTATTATGATCCAGTTTTATCTTTTTTGTGATATGTCACATATTTACATTTCTAATTTGATATATGGTCCCCATTCACAATGTTCAATTTTCAATTAAATATAACTCGCTCAATTTTAAAGATACAGATATGCAGGGTTTTTTAATGATCTTGTTGCATTAAAAATAAAAATTTTCTAATTGACCAAATTTGTCTAAGGGGGTTGTATAAAAATTAAAAAAGTGTAACTTTTTGAAAATGAATGGGAGGACTATTTCATTAACATAGTCTTACTTCCTACCTTACTTTCAACAGTTTTGCAATTTAAATTGCCCACTTATCTCCAACAGGTGAAGAATTAAATCATGTTTCAATCTTTTTGGGACACCCTGTATGTATTAACAAGCAATTAAAATTATTACAATATTGTTATGATGTATGTATCCTCTCAAAGCATGTGTGCACTCACAGGATACAAAAATAAGTCCAAATATCTTTATAACTATTCAAAAAACTCATTAAAAGTCGCCAGGTTTGTGATATTTTACCAAATCCTGCACCTTATGGTTTGTGATATTTTACCAAATCCTCAAAAATTTGCCATGGTAAGACAACACTACTTTTATGTAATAGGAATGGCTGGCTGCTCCTGTAAAACTGATTTCACCTTGTTGGGAGAAAATATGCCTCAAGTATATTTTATGTATTTGTAATAATATATATATATATATATATATATATATATATATATATATATATATTTATTTATTGCCCCTCCCAAAATGATGGTCTGGTCTGGATCCACTGTTATTTTGATCTATAAATTCTCAAATTCTAAAGATCATTGTTTTGGAAACGACATATATATATTATGATTCATATTCAACAATTTTTTATTTTGATATCTATAGAATTCATAATTTCCAAAATTTTTGTCAATTTTTATTTTTATTGCCAAATTTAATTTTCTTTCATAAAATGTGATAATGGCAATCGGCAGTGCGGTCCCTGTATACTAATCATAATATATACTATTGTACTATTTGCCTTTTCCAAAACAATGGTATTTGGAATTTCAGAATTTATAAATTAAATCACATTTTTCAAATAGAAAGTAAAAATTCATTTGACGAATCAAAACTCCATTTGGCAAAAGAACATTTTATTTGGCAAGTTGATTGGCAAAAGGACATTTTATTTGGCAAGTTGATTGGCAAAAGAACATTTTACTTGGCAAGTTGATTGGTAAAAGTAATCAAAAATCCAGAGCAACCCCGTCTTCATGCAATATCATTAATGCACTTTATTTTTTCAACTTTTTTGCATTAGGAAAATGGATTCTCTTGAAACAACAGTTAAAGGTGATTAAAAAAAAGAGATAAATTGCTTTGAAAAAATACATTTCACCTCAATTTTATTCAATCAAAATAAGGGTAAAAAACTGAATTATTTTAATGACATTTTCATTTCTGTTTGAACAAAAATGAAGTTTTCTATTTAGACAGTATTAAAGAATAAATAGTTTATCAATAAATAAAATGTGGCTATGTAGTTTATACCAGTAAAATTATTTCGAATGTAAATTTTGAGTAATTTAACAATTGATTGAAAAACCATATTTTTCATGATTGTTAAAAAAATTTTATCAAATGCTAACACTCTTATATTTTTTATGGCTTGCACATTTGCTCATTAGAGGTCCAAAAATTGTGTTGACAGTATTGACTGCATGGTAAGGTGAGTTAGCTACATCAGAGTTTTACAAAATCACAAAATTTCGCAATAGTGCAGTTTACAGTTATTATTTACTGAATTATTCTGATGAGAGTAAACCAAGTTTAACTGCACTCACTGGGAATGCAATTTTAAAATTTGGAATCCTTCCTCTTATTGGTTTTTTTTTTTTTTTTAACTGCTGACTTATTTTGTTATAAAATTAATTTTTCTCTTAAAAATAATGTATTTTATCCCATTTCATATTTTTTAACAGGTTTGGAAAGCAACATATCCTGCAGAGGTGTGTCATAGTACAGATATGAAGTCTTTTAGTTGGAATTACACCCAGTTTTCTCAGTTTAATGAATCTGATACTCTTCTGCTTGTATCTGGAGTCCACTTTGGAGCTCACACAGCATCTGGTGAAATTGCAGTCTTTAATCTTCAAGGTAAATATCTGTTAAACAATTTAAAATCATTAAGAATGACTATAAATTGATTTTATATTTCTTTTTACTTTACCTGTGTACATAGTAGTATAATGTATAGGGAAAGTATTGCAATTTGGTCAAAAATTTGAATTCAATTTTTCGATGTAAAAGTATGTTTTAACCATCCTTATTCTTGAATCAAATGCTTGTGAAAGGTTGTTTATATGTGTAAGTTTGTGGAAGTGGTATTTCATGACTGAATGGAGTATTCAAAAGAATATTTGGTATGATTATTACAATCAGTAAATACTGGAACCCTGTTGATTTTAAATGTGAAGTAGAGTTCTGTTCAGAAGAGTCTCAATTTTTTTAATGAATTTTTTGAAAAATGAGGACTTTCAATAATATTAAATAAATAATCATTTCAAGTGCAACTTTTTATTAGAAAATGAATCATACAAACATCAGAATGCTAGCATGAACTGTTTTTAAGATATTGCACATTTTTCAAACAAATTTATCAAAAATTACATAAAATTAAAAAAAAAGTATTATCAAATATGTTTACTTTCTATATGCAACATTATGCAATAGATTTGTTAACATTATTCCTGTCAATTTAGTTTGTTCTATTTGTAAGAGAAGAAACTAAATTGAAAAAAGATACTTTCTGTAATAGTTTTATATTTTGATGCTAAAAAAATTACCAATAGTCATCATTTATTTCATGAGATATTAATCAAAATTGTACAGAATAATACAGAAATAAAATTAACATGGTACATAATTGTAAAATTTTATAACCCTAAACCTGCTTAACAAACCAGTGAAAAAAATATGTAAAACCATTAAGCCACTTTCGAGTTTTACACAGCTATAAAAGTAAAAAAAAAATCTTTTGATTGAATTTCAGTTATTGAAAAAGTTTCATTGAAATTGGTCATATATCTTAGGAGTAGCTTAGAAGCATAATTTCAAATTTTTACTTTTATATTAACACAAATACCCAATGCGGAATTTAATATGCAAACTTCCGATAAATATTACATCAGAACATACAGCAAATTTTCATAAACCAAACAATGCTTTAATGATATGCCCACTTAGGACAAACGTTAAATAACTTGCTACATGAGCCTAATATGCCTTAAATAAGTTTTCAGGGTGTATGCAACCCAGGTGGAAAAAAGTATATAACCTTTATTGAGCTATAAGTACTGCCATGACAGACATGATCAAATTTCTAATTCTCGCTATATCATTCTTCATTGTAGGATGATAAAACTTATGTAAGAACTTAAAAATGTACCCAGTGCTACTGGGGATTTAAAGCTGCTACATCTTTAAAACATGATAAATATTGCATATTTTTAAAAAATTCTTGAAAATTTGTCTATTGATAATATACAGATTCTGTTCAAAGTTTGTTTGAAAGGGATTTCTTCGATCTTTCTTATGGTGTCAGGATGGAAACTCTGTCATAGTACTTTTGCTGTCTTAGGAACCCATTTGTATGAAGTTCGCTCTAAGTGTCCCTTCAGCATTTAATAATTAAAGAACTAATTTGAATTAAAAAAAATCACTTCAAGGTATCTTTGGGCTTGAACTGAAGCATCATTGTAACAAATTTCATAGCTGTGAGTTATTTAGATTTTTTGCTACGTGACCAACAAATAGACAGACAAACTAACATCTTCTTTTATTAGTATAGATGTTCTCGTTATACTCAATTTCATTGCCTCATCAAAACCCATTGCATGATTTAGGCTATGAGTGCTGCACTGGCCAGATTTGACCTGCTCTGCACCCACAATAAAGAAAATTGTTAACCAAGAACACACAGTGTGTGACCCAATTACTCAACCTGCAGTTGTATTTCAAAATTATATTTAACAGTTTTTAAATTTCTAATGCATATTTATTTACAATTTTCTGCTGTTTGCAGTTTGTATACACCGTTCATGCATTTATCAAGTTACTCTCATAAATAGATGTGATAAGGTGTAAGCCTTGAAAAATAATTTTTGCAGGTAGACCCACAGCTTAAAATTTAAAAGAAAACTGACCCAAAAGTCAACCTGCAATTTGAAAAATCAAGAAAATCCGACCTAAAAAAGACCTGTAAAGCTGATAACCACAGATATCCGATCTGATGCAGGACTCTAGTTTAGAATATACTTAAGCTAAAAGTGTATATTGAAGTTTTTTCTTTGATATATTAGATAAAAAGAATTTGAGATACATATTTTTAATTTTAATGAATTTTACAAATATATATTTTTATTTTTCAAAAATTTTAGATTTATATATTTACTTTAGCTTACTGTTTTATTTTACATTTACTTAGGTAATTTCACTCTTCAATGCAGAGTTTTGAATAAACCGTATGACATTTTTGGAACTTGGTACACCGATGACTATTTGCTCTCTGGTAGACTTCACTTTTTAGGGCACTTAGTATCTTGTTCTGCATTATGGTTAAATAAAGCATGGCAAGAATCCGAATCTGAAAAGAAACCAATTATAAAACGTTTATTCAAGTTTTACAATCGTAAAGCTAGTTCCATTCGTACAATTACTGTTGCTAACTGCTGTACATCAGAAGCAAAGTTGGATGCCACCAAAGAACATCAAGCGTCTCATTCAGCTGCTCAACCTATCGTTCATGGAAATCCTGTATCTCGTGATGCCCTTGCACCAAATCCCTGGCCATCAAGAAGAAGCCGTACTTTAGAATTAGCAGCTGGTTCTCTTCCTCAAGCTATTAAGGTGAACAAAATTAATATATATATATATATATTACATTTCTTAAACACTCTATCACATTATTCACAATTTAAAAAGAAATCACCTTAGTAATTACTTATAACATTTGGTTAAAAAAGCTAGCAGTTATAACTGAGACTGATTAAAAAAATGTGTTTCCATAAAGTTTTGAATAGCTTTTTTAAAATTAAATATCTTATATTTTTTTCATGTTCTAATCAATTGTAATTATGCCATATGAATCAATTCATTAAAATTTCTTTTCAGTAATTAACATCTTTAAATTTTTCAACTTTGACAGAACTTTTCCTGGGGCAGTATTTTCCTATTGACTGCATTGGAACATCATAGTACTCTGATTATATATTTCTCACTTGGTTGGAAGATCACAGTTATGCACACATGTCAAAAAACCTTTACTTGAGAAGCTGTTCAATAGAAGCAATGGGAATTATATTGTTGATGAGACCCAGACCGTTCGATCTATCAGAAAGATGTAAGGTGGTAACAGTTTGGATGGCCGGGAAGAGCCACCCAATTTAGACCGGAACCCAGTGGGGGAGGCATCTATAGGGACTGTACCCTCCTTCCTGTACCACCAACCTCTCAGAAGGATTTATGAATCTCCATGTTTAATGTTATCATACTCCGCGTGAACATGGCGGAAGTTTCGGCAGCGGAGAGAATCGAACCCGGGCCTACTGAGTGCAATTCTCGCATGCTAACCACTGGGCTACGGCACCCCAAAATAGGTAGTGTTGTTGTTGTTGAAACCCAGACCGTCCGACCTACCAGAAAGGTGTAAGGTAACTGTTTGGACGGTCGGGACAAAAATAGGTAGTGTGTAAAATTTTCCAAATGATAAAAGAAAAATTTATGAAAATATAAAGATGAAAAAAGAAGTCTGTTAAAAATTATTTCTTTATAAACACGTATTTCAAAATCATGACATGAATGCAGACTGAGAGTCCTACTCAAATATGGTATTGAATGTACTTGTTCTCAAATTTCTGCACCCGTTGCTGTGCATGTGGAAGACCCAGACCACACGACCAACCCGAAGGTTTATGTGAAATTATTTAAGTAAAATAATAAAATTTATTAATAATACTTTACTTTAAAGTTTTTGGTTCATGTACTTTGAAAGTACACATTTTTAGTACATTTTGCCACCTTCAGCATCAATTTTCTCCTGGTTTTAATTTTTGTAACTGATTGTAACCTGGTTGTAATCACTTCAATGTGTTAAGCATATTCCTACTAAGTTTGGTTGCATTTCTCCAGATGGCTTTGAACATAGATACTTTAATTATTGATTACCATGTATATCTATAATAATAAATATGTATTATATGTCTTTTGAGTGAAATGATTAAGTTTTAGAATTTAATAGCACTGCAAAACGTGCAATTCTGTTATTACTTCAAGTGACTACTGGTTTTCAAATGCCTTACATTAATCATAGTATAAAACTCTGCTTGAACGCTGAAAAATATGTTTATGGTTGTGTAGAAAATTCTGGATTTCTGCACTTTTATGCCTGAACACCTTTATTGTCTAAAATATTTAGGCTTATAAATGTAGTTAGTTCAAATTTGTTATTTGCTAGAATGTAAAATCATTTCTATGTAATTAATTAAAATCTCAAATATATACAGTTTTAATGTAGTATGAATTTACTTATATGAACAATAGAATTTTGCCATTCTTTGTAGAAAACGACTTTAGCAAGGGATGAAAGCATTTTGCTATCAGATAGCTTTTAGTTAATAAATTCTTTGAAGATTCACTATAATACAGTGATGTAATTGCTGCGCCATTCAAAGTAGACTGTGCCAATTTGATACAAAAAGCAAATTTTAACTGATTTTGCGCCAACACTGCGCCATTTCATGAAAATACAGGAAAACGTAATTTTTCTCCGTAATTCTCGGAACGTAATTCTTTATTTTGAAGCATGGAGCAACAAGGTCATTAACACTCAAAGGGCTCAACATCAGCTGCATTCGTAATGAATCATTGAGGAGTGGTATTTTATTTTATAAGAGATGTTATTTATTTCATCTGCTGCTCTATTTTTCATTTATTTAACTATTCCTAATAAAGTTTACCCTTTTCAGCGGAACTAATTATATAATGATGTACGGAATAATTATATAACACAGATGCTAGAAAATAAATAAAACGTCTGGTTTTTGTTTTTTTTCTCATGCGTAGTATTGAGGAAATACTGTTTTTTAACGAAAATTTTTGATTTCGAGATTTTTATGTCAACATATGTTTTAAGACCTCCTGAACACGTTTGGATTATTTTTGGAGTGATGTTCATCTGTGGTCGATCTCCCGTATACATGATAGCTGCTACAAATAATAATGGATTTTCATGAAATTTTATATTCGGCTTTGTTAACGAAAAGTCTAGAACTAAATAGAATTTTTTTTAATTTGAGCGAAAACTTTAAAATTTTTATTTTCTTAACATTGAAGTATAGGACAAAATTTAACATAACCATGCATAAAAGGGGTTATTTATGGCTCAATTGATTGCGATTTAATAGTTTCAGTAATTATAGTGAAAAATAGCCGCAATACAATTTTTGTGTTCTTGACGCTATATGTCCCCTCAAGGGGGGGGGGGGGGAGTAAGCCCCCCAATGAAACATTATCAAACTTGGTATCAATCGAAATATTTTTTGAAGCCCTTCAAAATGAAGGGTAACATGCTATAATTTGGATCACTTGGAACAATGATACAGATTTTTTAAAATTTTCTTATGAAATTTGAAAATTGAAAAAAATCCAAATTCTATAATTCGGAAAATTCCGGAATCGGTAAAGTCCAGACTGGTCCTTATCTTCCGAGTTGTACTGTACTGTATATGTAAAAAAAAAAAAAATGTATAAAACATTTCAAGTTATTTTGAATGGCTTGTTTACACTGTCATATATTCACGGTATCAATTAAATCTAAAGTTATTTTTTAAAATTGACATCATTAAAAATGTATGTAGTACCTAAAATTTTGATATAGACAGCAGGCAAATTTCATGGAATTTCACGTCGTATTAACGGAAGTTTACTAAATTTTTTAATAATTTATTAAAGTTTTGAGCATAATATTTATTTACTTTAGCTTGATTAACTTCCATAAATCCTTCCGTTCGTCCTTCTTAATAAAATTTCCGTTTTGATTTAATGGGGGATTTCTCTTATTATTATTTTTTTTATTGCGCTATGTTTATTTTTAATTTTATGATTTTATTTTTTTTCTTGCATTATTTCTTTTTTTAGCGCAATATAAAAAACCAGTATCCTTTTTGAAAAATGGTTTTTTATTTTGTAGATCTTTCCTAAAATTATATATTTTTCCTAAATATTATTTTTTTTCCCCTTAAAATTTTTTATTTCATTTTGTTAGATCTTTTTAAAAATTTTACTGCAATAAGATATTTTTAGATCTCAAGTTATTTATTTTAATTTTTTAAAATATGTTTTAATATTCTTTATTGCAATTTTTTTTAATTTAGATTTTTTTCTAATTATTTAATGTAATAAAATTTGTTTAGATCTGTAAAATTATTTTTTCAATTTTTTTTATATTTTTTCAAAAGTTATTTATTGCAATATTAAAGTATTTTATAGATCTTTATTAAAATTATTTATTGCAGTTTTTTTATATTAAAGAATATGTATTAAAAATAGATTTTCTTAATAAAAAATAAGCATTTTTTATTAATGTAATTTATATGCTATTTTAATTTATTAAAAGTTAATTGAAAATTCAAAATGTTTATACTTAAATTCTGTTAATTAGATTTTTAAAACTTCATTATCTTGAATTTGCTTGTTATATATATGACAAACTGTTAAAATAAAAAAAATGCCTTGCATCGAACTGCTACAATGTCCAAAAATCTTTTGCTACAAACTGCTACAATTTCGAATAATTGCCTGCTACAAACTGCTTCATTTTTGAAATATTGCCTGATACAAACTGCTACAATTCCAGAAATTTACTGCTCCAAAAATTGCTCCAAAAGAGTTTTTTGTAATCACATCACTGACTATACAATAATTAGTACAGAATATGATATGTCTTTTTACACTTGTGAGAACAAATATTATGGTTCACATGAATATCTGATTATGGAAATGAATTATACAGTACCATTTTATTCAGATAAGCATCAATTTATAGAACAAAATATAGTATTATGAAATATTATCACGAAACTATCTAAAAATGTAGAAACTCGCCATCTATCAACAGTAATGAGGTGCTGGAATTTTAATAACTGATTTTCCTTTTAGTAAAATAATACCATACCAATCTCAGCTCAAATTATATGATGTAACAGTTAATCTTATTGTACCTTTAAATTTATTGTGCATAAATAAATGTATTCTATCTTAGTTGAACACCCAGTTTTCTGCAGTTAAGAAAATTTAACAACCAATGTTTGCAAACTCTTGATAATTGGACAAGAGTTTGCCTCTGCCTAAGGGAAGGAAGTATTAATTACAACAAATACATGTACTAGTTAAGAGGGGTAAATTAAATAGTGATTACTGATTAAGACGGTAAAATGATACAATTTTTAGGAAGAAATCAGGAAAATGTTAATATTTCTATTGAATAAATTATTTTATTATGTGCATAAAATCATAGTCTGTTGATTTGTATTAACTAGACTTATTCCTTGCTTTATACATAACGATTATACCAATGTTTTCATTTTAAAGCTTTCAAATACTATACATGTTTTGATCTCCTTAAAAATGTTTTAAATATTTTGGTGTTTTTATTTAAATGTTGTTTTGCTTTGCATAATTGAATGTATTTTTATTTTAAAGTATTAAATTATTTTTTAATATTCATAGTGTCAAAACATCTTTAAATCATTTGCCATATAAATAAAATTATAAGGAGGTTGCTATTTAGAGGACCTGCAAAAATTACGCCAAGCTTGAGATAATTTTGTGTGTAATTCACCTGTTGAAATTAAAGAGTCTAATTCCAAAAGTTGTAAAGATAAACAACTTTTGAGATATCTTTTCCCAAATGCATTTTTGAAAAAGAGCCAAAAGGTTGTGTATGCTGAAGGAAATGAATGAGATAAATTTTAAGTTGTTATTTCAGCATAGCCCTTGCTCCAGTTTTCTGATCTCAAGCTGTACATGCCCCTGAACTTAGATTGAAATAAGCATTTTTACCTTAAAGGAATAATTGGCATTTTTCAGTTTTTATTAATGGGATTTTTTTCTACTGGATAGCAAAGGTTGCCATATATAATTTGGGGGTACTTTTACTCCAATTTTAAAATGTTTAGATCATTTTTCCTAAGTAAGGAATACTGTTTTTAAAAATACCAGGTAATATATAAATTATTTTCTCTCCTTTTTTAAGAACTGCAATAAATATTTTCATATATATTAATAAAAATATCTGTAGTCTGATGTTTTCCTGTTTTTCTGGAGCTACTGCTGTCTTTTCTATCCTGAAGAAAGAGGCTCATTTTACCTTTAAAACTGGTGGATATACACTGATTGATACCCTTATGTTTTTATGCTGCTTTACTGTCAAAGATTTTTATTCATAAATATAAATATATATTTTATTTTAGTAATGTTTTTACTATTTATAAACAAAATTTTGTTGAGTCTGATTTCAATCAGATGGATTGAGCCCGGCCTAAATATTTTTAAATTCTAGTTAGACCAAGCTGGATTAATCCATGGATTTAGAAGAAGAGAACTGGATGGATATCATAATATTAAAATGTGGTAGCAAACAATTTTGGGGCAGTGGACTTCAAATTCCCCATTGAAATATATTGAAGTTTTAAGGGTCAGGGTTTCTACTTTATTTTCTTTCAATTTCCACTTATTTCAATAGCTAAAAGTATCTTATGGTGTTTAAAGTTTAAAATGGTGTTTAAAGTTTAGTAGATATGGCTTCATTTAAATTAAAAATTAACACCAAAATAACAATGCTACACTACGACACAAATCACCACTGATGTCCACTCACAATTTTTCGTTTACTTCGGTGGTTGCAATTTTGAGTAGCACTTAGACTGGTTTGTTATCCATCTAGTTTTTTTTCTAAACCATGGGTTTATCATATTCAATGTTTGAAAAATTTATGAATGAAAATTTAAAGGAGTACATGAAATTATTTTAATGATATAAGCTTAGAAGAAATTAAAATTAAAATAAAAATCCTTATTTTAAATACAAAATTTTCACTACCAGTACCAGGTGAAACAAATTTTTAAAGCGCTTTATTCTTTTAACAAAATAGTGGGAACGAACTATGTGGCCATGCAACAGGCTAAAATTTCCCCTTTTTCCTTAAAATTATATAATTTCACAGGCTAAGAGAGTGATATAAAAACCTTGAGACAAAATTTAAAGTGATGTGCCTAGATTATGTCAAATGATTGAAGTTAATTTTTCAATAGGTAAAGCTAAATGAGTAATCTCTTTTATACATATTGTGATAGCTGAAGGAAATTCTCTCTTAAAAAAGAAAATAACTTTCTATGTTGAGCCATTTTCATGTTGTTCTACTGAAACATGATATTGTTAGGTTTCTATCTATAAATATCATTTCGGAACAAACCCGATTGAAACCCAAATATCTTTGGGATGGGCTCGGACTCTGCATTCAAATATTTCTGCAGGTTCAAGCACTGGTATTGTCATGTTGAGTTAGGTAAAAGTCTGAAAATCTGACCCTTGCAAACCCTTAGTTTAGAATTTGGTTTAATATAGTTTCAAGTCACTTGAAACCGTGTAATTACAGAGCATTAGTCTTAATTGTAAAAAAATCCATTACATTGGCATTTATTTTATTTTTTAAAATTGTGTTGTGCTATTATAGGTTGATTTCACTGCTGAAAGCAAGGATGCATGTACAATGGACAGTCCCATACGCTATAGTCAAGAATATCGTCGAGCAGAAAGTGCAGAAATACCATCAGAATCAAGTGAAGATGAAGAAAATACTAGTTCTGATTTTGAGGATCCATTGTTGCCATGGGATGAAGAATGGAGTGGCTTAAGTGGTAATTTTTTCTAATGTATTCCATTATCTTCTGCATATTAGTTGTAAGATGCTGTTTTAGTATTCATGCAAATTAGTTAAATAGCTTTGCGAATTACTCTACAAACAGTTGACCTCTGAGGAATTTGGCTTCATTCATGTAGTGAAAAAATGAAAATAATATACAAATCTAAAAAGTGAAGAATGTTTATTCCCATTGCTACCAAATTTAATATAGGGGGGAGAGGGAAGTGTGGTATCTTGGGGTACTTTAAATTTTAAAATCAGGTTTGAGACTACAATCTTTTTATTTTATACGCTGCTAGATGCCCCCCATGCCTGTGCATTTACAGTATTTTAAAAGTTCTACTGAAAATTGGTGACCATTGATAAAACTTTTTTAGTTTTTATAACAGTCTCAATAAAACTGTTACTATATATATTTTATAAACAATAACAGTGGGATTCGAATTTTACTTATTTAAATAAAACTATATATATCAAAGAAATAGGCATGTTTATTGTGAAATTAAATGTAAAATGACTGTTGTACAAAGTCATTTTACATCTAATTTCAAAAGCATGAGAGCCTTCAGGAAGAATTTGGTCAGTTAGGCACCTTGGGACAGCTGATGCAATTGGTTTTTGCAAGAACTGCTGTATGTGATGATTTTAATTTGCAGTAGATTTTGGATTCAAGCTTTTATTACTCAAGAAGCCTTTAAATTTTTTTCTGTTAAAATGTTGGATTGTTTTTCAGAATTTTTACTAGAAGTTCAATATATGTGCATTGTACAAAATTGTTTCTGCTTAAATTCAGAGTCTGTTAAAATAGTTATTTAAATTTGACAGTATAATTGTTAGTTATTTAAATTTGACAGTATAACCAAAAATGTGTCTCATAAAAGTCGAGTTGGTGTTTTATCCATTGAAGGCGCTGTCTCAAGGTGCCTCACTGTAAGAATTCTGAATTTTTTTATTAATTATAAGACATGTAAAGTTGATTATACTTTTATGCAGTCATGTTTAATGTATATGAGGTACGTCTTTGGTTAAGATAGAATTATAAAAAATATTTATAGAAATCAAGAAAAATGTCCCATGATGCTCCACTCTCCCCTACTAAAAGTTTAAAACATTTCTTTCAACCAATAACATTTTATCAACAAAATAATAGCGTATTTCTCTCTCTAATAGTTTAAATTATGTTGTAACTATTAGCAGCTGGCTAGTAACTTTCACATTTGGCAAGTAAATCTGGATCATGTATTAACATATATGGTTAGTAACTTAAATTAGTTCACTAGATTGCCCTCTGAAGAGCAAGACATTTATATCCCAGTTACTATTATCTCAATTTTTTTTATATAATAGAACAAATATGAACATTTAGTTA
The DNA here is from genome assembly GCA_951213105.1 of Amaurobius ferox. Classification (NCBI taxonomy): domain Eukaryota; kingdom Metazoa; phylum Arthropoda; class Arachnida; order Araneae; family Amaurobiidae; genus Amaurobius; species Amaurobius ferox. The sequence goes on along the minus strand of OX578145.1, from coordinate 107,449,245 downwards.
TCTGATATAAGTTATTTATTAAATTTTCTCTGTAATTATGCAAATAGGTTTGCATGCATGAATTACATTTAGAAAATTGATTATTTTATAAAATCAATGAATAATTTTTGTATCAAATACAGATTTCAAACATATTTGTTTTAGTACATTTAACATTTTTAGTTTATGTATTTGATTTTAGGAGTCTACTGCCATTTATTTGTCATGTGTAAGAGTGGTCCATTTGTTAATCGAAAGTTGTAGTAGAAACAGATTAGAAAGTAAAATAAATTGAGCCTGCTAGCCAATTACTGCTAAACTAAAAAATCATGATGTAAGCTGTAGTTTATCTATTGAATTTAGCGGATATACTTAACGTCTTCCAAACTGAATATTCATATATTCCCATAATGGCTGTTTCTTATTGTGATTTTCTCCCCCCTGGTTATGTGTATTTTCCCTGCTGAAACAAGATATTTGTATTTTTATTATACCATGAAAGTAGAATAAGCACAGTGCATTTTTAGAATGATTTTCTTTTAATCATCTTTATTTTTGTTTGCAGAAGATGAAAACAGCCATATTAATTTACACAGAAAGTCTCAGAAACACAAAATTCGTAAGAGTCGAGAAGACATTCCTGCTCCATCTTTTGTGAATGATGAGGAAGAGAGCGATCATGATAGTTTGGAAGAAGACACCAGCATTGAAAAAATCCTTGATCCCAGAGAAAAGTTTCTGATTTTTACAACTGGCTCTTTAACTTACACTCCACATCAAATAGGTTTCAAAAGAATAAAACCTTTCAAGTATGTATCATAACAAACAAAAAATCTTTCTAAAATCTTTGTTAATTGGAAAATTCATTAAATAGGTTTATATATATATATATATAGATGTTTTTATCATAATTCTTGTTAAACTTTGCCTCAATGAATTGTTTTTAGATAATTAGTCATATAGGGTGTTATAGTTATAAAAAAAAATGAAATTATGGTGATTGAAAAATTTTGAATTTGTTTATGCAAAATATATAAAAAATTCCCCTTCTTTTATCTTTATCATACTTGATGACAAATTTGGGGACATTTTGGCACAATATCAACAACTTAGTAACTTTTGGCAAAATAATTGATAATCCAATGATTTTTTCAATAATCTATGTTGCTTTATGAGAATTATAAATTTAATATTCATAAATTTCATCTTCAACGGGTTCCACTATTCATGGAACTGGTGCATTTCATTGTGTGTGTGTGTGTGGGGGGGGGGGGGGCGGTCTAGGAGGTTGTATTGTAAACTAATAGTGTTTTGTAAAGAGGTCACATAGTAATTATTTTTAGCTAGGGGATCATATAATAATTAGTAGCATTGATAAAGAGAGGTGTATGGTCCATGTGTGTCAGGACATATTGAGAGTAGCATGCCTACTGGCAGTCATGATACGGAATCTTATACAAATCATATGCTTTAACAGAGGATGGGGCGGTGCTCCTTTTAACCCTCTCCTATGGGTGCCCATGCTTGAACATGCATAGGATTATAGAAAATGCTCAAAAGCTGCTTTCATGATAGCTCGATAGTATAAAACTTCATAAATACAGCATGAAACAGTCTTCTTTTTTATGACTGGTATGAAACTGACCTCACATACTCAACTGATGACCTCACGCTCAAATAAGTATAACAACTGAGGTATGATGCACAAAGCTGATGGTAGGAGAAAAGTTGTTGTCACTGTCCCGGGGAAAAAACCAATTAGACAGAAAAATGAAAGACTGGATACTATGAATGAAAGGTAAAAATTATTAAGGAAAAAAAGAATAGCAGAAAATAAAGAATGACCAGAAAGAAAACAAGGTGGTAGGATAATGGATAGCTTCACTCTTCTATTCATCTGTTTTTAATACTGAACAAGAATTTAAAAACCATTTTTTTTTTCAACCTTCAGGACCAAGCACCAGTTTGAAAAAAAAAAAAAAAACTGTGTGTAGATTGAATTCAGAAATACTTGCCTACACATCTCCTTTGGATTGCCTTCTTTGGATTTATTAACATCTACTAGATAAGAACATAACATAAAATTTGAAATGAGTTGGAATTTTGGAATTTTTTTCTCTAAAACATATTAAAATATTAAAATAAGGATGATGACAAGCAAGTGCATGCAATAATTTACCTTATCAGAGTTAAGAAAAATGGGATAATATTTCCTAAAGTAACTACAGAAATAAATTACAGAGTCACTTTTATTTCAATGAAAAAGATAAAAATTGATTCTTTATGAGTTAAGCATGTGCAATAAGTAGGGGATTGTAATAACTCATTATATGTTGTTTTCAGATTATAAATTACATAAGTATAATCCTGTAAAGAATATAGACATCTGAGAGGGAAAATTTGATAGTCTAGCCACACAGAATAGGAGGAAAAGGTTAATGATTGTTGTTGCTGAAGGAGCACCCCCCCCCCCCCCTCATCCCCTCAATGATTCTTCATAAATTTAACTCAATAGATTGCAATAATAGAATCACATTTTTGAGTTATCAACAACATACATAGAGGCATTGCGTTGTCAAATTTTGTTTATATACTTCTTTCCTTTTTCCTGTTGGGAACGACTAAAAAAGCTTGTTTTTGGAAAAAATCAATATTTAAGCTCATGTTAGGGAAGGAAATAAACTAATAACTTGAATTTTGTTTTAGTAACATCTTAGAAGCCATAAAATGACATAACGAAATATTGCAATGTTATTCATTTTTCTTCATAAGAAATTTTTCTTTTCAAAAACTGTAATTTTAGCAATATTTTAAATATATTTATATACCTCTGAATATTCTTGTCATAGACTTACAGCTATAAAACATACTTTATCTGATTCTATAAGATGTGCAGATATTAAATCGTTTTATACATTTCAAATATCTTTACTGGTTAATGAAATACAAGCAATTTTGTAAACCCAGTTTTATTTTGCAAAATTGCACTTTTTAACAGCTTGTAGTTTAAAAAAAAATTTCAAAATAAAAAAAATTGAAAATTGTTTTAAACTTTTCATGTTCGGTTTCAATATATAAAGCATAAAAATAATCAAAAATAGTCGAGCAACTAAAAAAAATAATAATTTGTTGAAATTCTGTTGAATGACCCATACTAGTTTATGCAAAATAAGACTATATGTAAATGTAGAATAAAATTTGAATTTTAATTATACTAATTGCATGCGTACATCATCAAACAAGTATTATCCATACTTTCTATTTAAAAGTTATTTTTGTTTGGACAATTACTCTCTATTTTCACATTGGTCACCACAGGCAAGACATGATTCCCTGTATGGATAAAATTTATCTATCCAAGTCTCTTTATAATCGCAAGTGCTTCATTCTGTAGTTTCTATAGGCCCCTAACTAGTCCCAACATTAAACTACAGACGACAAATTGCCTTACTATGTCTGCACATAAAATAATTTATATTTAAATTATTTATGTATTTCATTTACAAAAATTTTTTTTTCAAACAATCGGTTAAAACATGTATTTCAAGTGCAATAAATTGTTATTTTTTATTGTAGGTTTGCTGAAAGAGTAACTGAAACACCCACCTTAATGCAAAGGCTTGCCGAGAGGCAGGAGAGAAACCATGCCCGGACTGTATCGCCTAATTGGCATGACGAGGAGAGTGTTATGCACTATTTTGACAAAATAGATCATGTAATTGATTTACATGGCCACATTATTGGAATGGGTCTCTCTCCTGATCACAGGTACAGTTTCTCAAAAACATAATCAAATTATTGTACCCTCACAAAAAATTGCTTAACTAGATAAGGGGAGTTTAAAAATAAATTCTGTTCCCTTAGCACCTGGCTGCTTTCTTTTTCTCAAATGATCTGACTGATGATAGAGGTGCTTCCAAAGGGGGAATTTCCCCCCATTCTGAAAGTTGAATTGCTGTTCAAAATCGAATTGGCAAGCAGTTATGTTTTTTCTTATGTATCCAGAATAAAATCATTGTGAATAAATAGGATTTAAATACTAATGAACAGTTTCTTCATTCAGGTAGTTAGGGACTGAGCTTTATGGTTCTACAAGCAGCAAATAACCTAAAGGATTTTGGTCATATATTATTCTCACCTAAGGACCGTATATATCGGTTTAACACACCTATGAAATCTGTTTGTAGCAAAATATAAATGCCAAATTAGCACAAAGATTTTGTTCAATTACTCTTTTGTGGTACTGTAAATAGGAAAAATTTGAAAAGTCTCTTGTCTGAATGAATTGATAATACTTTTTTTGTCAAATTTCAGAATGTTCTGTTTTTTAGCTCACCCCCTTAATAAATAGACAAATTTTCATGTACTCCCCACTTTTATGTAAAGACACGAGAACAGGGGTTGATGATGATCCTCTCCTAGTAGAGATGTGGGTCAGAAAAATATTTTTATTTTTTTTCTTTTCTCTTTTAATTAATTTGAAAATGGAATGTAATACACTCTTTTCAAGCTTTTGTTTTCTTTTAAGCAAGTAGCTGTATAAGAAGTTTTTGATCATCAAGTTTTTTAATTTTGAGGAGGAAAAATGATGATGGGGGGGGGGGGGGGGGGTAATGTGTGTGCTTTATTGCTTTATTTTGAAAAAAAAAAAAAGAATGAATAAAAACCAGAAAACCAGCAGGGTAAGTGACATTTTACTCATTCTCAGAAGAAGACAGGTAAAGTTTTAGAAAGCTTATTCTTTCAGTGTTAAGTTCTGTAAATTTTATAAAAATAAAATTAGGAAATATTTTTGCAAGATATTCTGCTGAAGGAAAATGCTTTAATAGCACTAAATATTTGCTTAATTCATCTTCTGGCAAATTGTCTCTTTTATCTCATGATGCATACCCATTCAATTCAGAAGGTATATAATAATTTATTTTTATAAAGAGTTTAATTATAAGCAGTTTATATTTTTGTTTATGATATTTTTATATATTTAACAATTTATTTTTTATGCAAATAATAAACTGTGTAATTGCTTTAACAGGTTTTAATTTTTTCTTATAATGTATTTAATAACATGTTTTTTACACTTATAATAAACAGTAAATTATTTATGATTCTGAATAGGCTTAATAATTTAAAATTATTTTTCATGCTATTCTTTTTGTGCCATGTTTTAAATTTGTGATTTAGAAAAAAAAATCTTGTTATAGATAAAACAAAATTATTTTATAACTTTTCAAAAGTATTAAAGAAAAGTAATAAATTGTAGCTGCTTAACTGCAGTATACAAGTATAAGAAATTTTCATGCATCGAAATTTTTACATATCTCTGAATTTAAATCTTTTATATATTATTACAGCAGAAATGTAATATTTAGAATAATTTCAACATTTTCTGCTGTGAAAAATTTACCATTTCAAAATTTTCTGGAAAATCCACATCTCTACCTACTAGTTATAAAAATAATTATATATAAAAAAAAATTAGATCCTAAAAAGAAGTTTAAGAATCTCTGTTCTTGCTATACAAAATTATCTTCACAGGTGGATCTGAAAAATGAAACATCGAGAGAAAGTGAACAAAAATATATTTAATAAAATGGAAAAATAAGAGATAATATAAAATAGGTATTAGTATGTTAACAACATTAGACACATTAGAGTGAACAAAAATACATACAACATTAAAGCGAACAAAAATATGTTTATTAAAATGGAAAATTAAGAGAAAATATAAAATAGGCATTAAGTATGTTAACAATATTATTTAATAATGCAAGAAGAACAAGTAATTTGTAATTGATATAAATTAGAATTATTAAAATTATTGAATCAATAATTACATCATTTTTACTATTCCACAAGGGTTAAGGAGAGTTCAAGATATTTCTTTAACTACAATTCACCTATTCGACCTTGGTAATGGCAATGCCTCTTGCGCAGTGCTGCCACTTCTGGTATGGGTGTGCCATAACATTCCATTCGGCCAAGACACTTTAGGTGAAACAATGTTCTGCAAGTTTAAAAAAGTTTGAGAATCACTGCTATGTAATAACTAATAGACAAATAGACATTTATGTTTTTGTACTCAGAAAGACTAGCAATTTACTCCTAATATGTTAAATATAAGTTGTGAAATTGAATATATAAGAGAGAAGACCATGCAGGGCTCATACTAAGTGGTATTGCATTGTAATATTATCTTTTTATGAATAAATTAGAAAATGCACAGCAAAAGTGCTATTCAAGAAAAATCTCCTTCTCATTCTTTAAAAATATTATTTGAAAATTTCATTACTTACATTTATTTCAATCCATCAGAAAAAAATTCTGACTAGTTAGTTTCAGATCTTGGTTACCATAAAGTACCTATCACTCACTATATTTGTGTGTTACTCACCGGAAATACTTATCTACATCCCTGTATTGACTGCTTGTGTGGTTCTCATACATGAACAGAATAAAAATTTCCGGATCATTTGGTCCATATATAAATGACAGCTATTTCTCCAGAGAAGTACAATTCCTCTTATGCCATAAAAATATTTTTTGACAAATTATGTAGAAAACGAAGATTACAAAGATTACTTAAAGTTATAAATGGATTAATTATGAAATTTGTCATTTTTCATATTTTTGCTAGAATTCTATTAGGAATGGTTAAATTTTACTGTACTAGTATATTATCTAGAGCAGTGGGTTTACAATCTTTTACTATTAACAAAACACTCATATAAAAAAAATTCCTCCGTATACATAAAAAAAAAAAAATTAAAGTGTATATAAGCATTTTTACACCAATGATAGCATTACTGAGCACTTGACCCTGGCAAAAATGTAAAGGCACAATCTGCTCTAAGCTACTGAAAAATGTCACAAATATTCGACTGTCAAGAGCTAAAAATGGAACTTGAGATTCATTGAAGATCCTGCAAATGCAGGTCAATGGACATCATAGTGGAGAATGACCATGGATTACTTAATTTGATGAAGGCAGGTATGGAAGGAATATTTCTAAAGCCCATGGAGCTTGTTGATTTGATGGCTATTAGCACCTTTTATGCAGCTAGCACTAGTGCTTAACAGAAATAAGTTTGAAGCTGTCAAAACATTGTGAAGGCAGAACAAGCCCAGGATGGTAGAGCCCCCAGATGTCATGTCAGGTTGTATAAGACATGAGATGGTCAAAAATTGAAGAAAATGGACACAGGAGAAGGATTGGAAATTCCCCAGTAATTGCTGGATAGTGTGGGGTAAATGTATCTAAATTATCAAAATGCTATATATGCATTTGTTTGGACAAAATTTTCATTAGTTGCTTTGAAGTAATTTAACATTACTAGTACTTTCTAGACTTGAAAGGTTGTGCACACTTACCCACTTGCCTTAGAAAGGTGTCAATAAAAGAGGTACCCTTTCATTGGCAGCACGGTTCCATATAGCTCTTGCCTAGCCAAAACTTGCCTCTTCGATATATTATTTGCCCAATATTTTATTAATGCATTCCTTTCAAAAAAATTATTTTATATTAATGACTTCATATTAATGTTGTTTTTCTTTAGGTATTTGTATGTCAACAGCAGGCCATGGCCTCAAGGCTATGTGATTGAAAACCCTCTGAGTCCCCCACCTATTGCACAAGAAATAGACATCCATGTCATTGATTTATGTACCTTGAAGGAAGTTGGTACCATGCTAAGATCACATAAGGCATACACTCCTAACGATGAATGTTTTTTTATATTTTTAGATGTGAGTGATCAATATGTTGCAAGGTATGTTGATATATTTTTTATTAACTAAGTGACAAATATGTAGGGTCATTTTAAGACAGTATTAAATACCTTGTGCCGCAAATATTTTTAGCTTAATGAACTAATGCTTGCCTAGCATGCATTTTGTTCCCATTATGGTTAACATAGTTATCTCAGGCTAAGAAAGCACCAGAACAACAACAACAACAAAAAATAGAACTTTTCAAATTATAATTAACATCTGAACTATCCACTGGATGGTACAGCATAAAAGTTTATCAAAGGATTCACCAACATTCACATCTTTCTTGCATTTCACACTGAGCTCTTGATGTACAATAGCACAGCTGAAAATTGCTGCACAAACTGTAATAGTTAACACTATTATTTTTATGTTTTATGTGAAATTTTACAAACTTTCTAAAAAAAAAAAATGGTTTCTAGTTGAATTAGAAAATGTACCTTGCTTTGACCTGGATTTAAAGCAGAAATTAATTGAATTCATTCATATAATTTTTTAAAAGGCATAGTTGTGCCCTGCTCACTTTTTAAATTCAGAAATAAAATTAACTGCTGTGCAAACTGTATTGTATATGAAAAAACAATAATATTAAAAACATTAAATGCTATCTCAATGAATTTTCATTAGAACCTTGCCAATTTCTAGAACAATATTCATAATAATAATATAGTATTTTACTGAAAAAATTAGAATGCTATATTTTAAATTCACAAAGTTAGAAAACTTATAAATAAAATCCACTTTGTTAGATAAACAGCTGTTTTCTGTCTCAACATCTGTCATTTTATCTTTATCCCAGCACAAACCCAGCAACACTTTTACAATAAATACATCGTTGCTTCCCATTAAAGCTACAGATTAAGAATTTTGTTTAGTGGCTAGTAGGTTCCAAAAAGTTACTAACCAAAAAATATTTTTACCATGAATTTAGCCTTTTATGCTGCTTATTGATATGCATAAAGTGTACATATATATGCCACCCACTGAACAGGTAAAAATTATTTACTGTAATCATATATTTAAAATTTGTTATTGTATGTATAATCATCTGTGATTAACAACAAAATTTTATTTTTCATCTTTACCTACAAGGATTTCACTCTTATACTCCAATTAAGGGCTTCGTACAAAACTGTGTTTACTTTTGGTTGAAGCATATTGAAATACTCTAATTTCAAATTTAAGATTGGATCAATTACTTAGATTTTTATTTTTAAACTTTCTTTTCTTTGTTTATTTCCTGTTAGTTTTACAATTTGCCACATTTTATAATCGACTATTTTCATTTTAATATAAATTAAAGATAACTTTTTGGTTTTAAAAAGTTTACTTGACAGTTTTGCTAAGTGTTGCACATCTTCTTACTGGCTATTTTTTAAAAGTTACTCAACAATTGGCCAGTGGCGAGGGCTAATCTGCAGCTCTACTAACCTAATCAGATACTCTAAAACATATTTCGATGTTTTTAAAAATAAATAAATGAATTTTATGAAATTGTTCTCTAGATTCGGTTCAAAGATCGTTAGAAAGAAAGTTCATCGATCTTTCCACTGATGTTAAGATGGAAATTCTGTAATAATATTTTTAATTGCTAAGGAACTGATTTGTATGAAATTAGCTCAAAATTGTGCTTTAACATAAAATAACAAAAAAATTAATTTGAATTAAAAAAAACCATACCGAGTAGCACTATGTGGGGAATTGAAGTATCTCGATATAGCAAATTCACTGCTGTCCAATGCTTAGATTTTCTGCTACAGGTGACATACACAGATGCACAAACATTTTCTTTTATTATGTAAGATAGTAAAGAGATTCAAAAATTTAGTTAAAACTGTGCATCTGTTATAATATGTACTTAAAAACAATAATATTATCAATAGAATATCTATTTCCCTTCAGGAAAAAAGTAATTACTTTTTACCTGAAGGGAAATAGATTTTCTTTGTTATTTTCATCAATTCATTCTTTCTGGCCTTGCTGTTTTCTAATTAATTCACAATTTTTGTCTTGTATTCATATTAAATCTTTTGTCTTTTTTTATTTTATTTTCAGTGGTGCAGAAGACAAGCATGGCTATTTATGGGATCGACACTATGGCAATTGTCTTGCAAAGCTACCCCACTCAGATGTTGTGAATTCTGTTGCATTCAATCCTCGAGACCCTGAAATGCTGGTCACAGCGAGTGATGACTTTACACTTAAGGTTTGGCGGTCCAAAAATAGAATAAAGGAACTCAATATCTCTGCAAACTGTGACATGGATTGTGAGTGATTTAAGTGCCAGGCAATAATCTCAAGTCATTCTCTTGGTGATAGAAGATCTTAGATTTCTGGAAATGTACTTAATATTTTATACATACTACTATAGTCCAACTGACTGAGAATTTTCATTCAACACTGCTTTAATTAAAATAAGTATGGTGATACGTCCACTTTTAGATGGATTAAAAGCACTAAAGCATTAAAAGTTTTATTTCCACAATTTTAGGACTTAAACACAACATAAACAGCTCTTATTAAATGCACTTATAATGCCAAAATGCAAACAAAAATTTCCATATTACAGTGAGCTGCAGCAAGAGGCATGTTTCTTAGTTCTCTTCCAGATGCCTTCTGATGATGGGCATTTGATGCCCAAAAGTGTTAGATATTTTATTTTGTGTTTTATTGCTTTAACATTGTGAAAATAAAACTTTTAATGTTTTAGTGCTTTCAAACTGCTTTAATTGTTATTGAATAGAAACATTCTTATGGATTTTATTTTATCACTTATCAACATTTTTGAGAAAAAATTTTAATTATTAGAAAAAGCTCTCTGTCAATACCGTTAAAGTTGATAAAGCTAGAAAAATAAAATGTTTAAAATAGTATAATCTTTATATTTAAATTGGCAAATTTGTTAAACAGCTGTTGGCAAATGAACAACCATGATTATAATTTACTTTTACTGATACTATAATATTATGATTTATAATTATGACCATATTAGTTCAAATATAATGCAGAGTGTAATCATAGAACATACCTATATAGGGTGTTCCCAAAATTAGGATTGGTAGCTAATGTACTAAATTTAGTCTACCATATAGCCAGCATTGAAGTAAACTAAATTTGTTAATTCCTACAGAGGTTCGCAAAATTGCAGCATCTAGCAAATTTCATTACTGCAATTGCAGATATCATCTATTCCATCGTGATGAGCACATAATAAGTGTGAAACTGATTTATAAATACTGTTATCTACAATAGGAACATAATCCTACTTTTGGTAACAGCCCCTACAGGCAGAATTTTGTGTTTATGAACTTGGGCATTGTAGCCTCGGCTAAATTAAAAAGATATATGTATATTTTTGTGCGTGTGATAACATGAAGAAATTGTACATATTGTGTGGATATGCAATATTAAAAAGCAAATGTTTGCAGATATCAAAATGCGAAAAAGGCAGCACTATTTAAAATATAATTTTTTGTATTTTATTTTCTTAAATAACTAGATCATAGCATAAAATGCTGTGCAAATAAATTATAGTAAGCAGATGATAATTTTGGAAATGCTGGATATATTCTTCTCAGTGTGAACAAGCGTAGAACTGAACTACACATCTCTGATGTTCAGACCTAGAATTATTCGCACTGAAAAATGAAATCCAAGCATTTTCGAAAAGATTGTATGTTTAGTATCTGTTATTCTAGCAACATTTTACGTTATAATTCAATTATTGTTTGTGTACAAAGCCTCATTCTGCATTAACTTTCCTTATTTAGGCCTATGTTGTAAAAGTTTTGGAACAATTTTTTATTTGCATGTGATAATGTTGAAAATGTAGTGAATTTCCAGTACAAGTTGGACTATATTGATGGATGCAATTTATGCTTTGCTTAGTTAGATCATCTTTGTATAGTTAAATATGAATAAGACAGTTTATATGTTATATTATTCTAAATGCAATGAAAATGCACCAGGCTATTTTAAATATTTTGTAAATAATTTTTCTTTTTAAATATTATGCCAGGAATGTTTTTGTTTTAAAACATGCCGTTGTTAAAAAATAAAATGTATAAAGCTAGTCTGTTTTGTAAAGCTGGATAGTTGATATGAAATTTTCTATGCAATCATGTTTATGAAAATCAACAAATTGAATTATTTTCAGCTACTTCTAAAACAGTGTTTCTCAAACAATAATTCGCTAAGAATTCTCAAAAGAAAAGAAAATTTAAAGATTATTATTATTTTTTACGATTTCGAGCAGTGGGTAATATTTTTGTCTTGAGTACAGGCAATTTTTACTACTTTTTATTTTAGTTCTATTTGTATCAGAAGTATGTAGCTATTAGAAAATGAAAAGAGAATGTTATCTTTTTCAGATTTAGCAGCCTAAATTCTTTTAAAACATTTCACATAAATTCTTTAAAAGTTACTTTTTTCAAGTTGAGCTCCTTTGTGTTAATAAAACTATTGTAATACTATTAACATCTATGATATAGTTTAAATTTATCAACCCCTCCCCTTTTACTATATACTATCACCATTGCTTTGGGAATTATAATTTTGTTTCATAGGAAATAATGCTATGACAGTTTTAAAATTTGAATAATTCAAGTTCTAATTATAGGAATTAATAAAATTTCTATCTAGCTCTAGTTTTTCAAACAATGTATCTGCACATAATATTTTATAAGGATAGGATAGGTGTATTCAATGATTGTGTCCACATTTCACATACATACACGCACACAGAGATAAACATTTTTCCAAAAGTACTTGAAATTGATTTAGGATGTCTTAAAATGTGGTGCTTATGCATCAAGAGTTCAAATCTGAAAAGTTTCGTGAAAACAATACTTTTACTATACAAGTAAAAGTATTGTTTTCACGAAGTAAAAATGGACTTGATAAAATGTGTATTTAAGAATATTCTAATAATTAATATAATAAATGCATTTTTTAAGGTTTGTGTCAATATTAATTTAAATATTAGGTACTTATCGGTTATAGGGACCATGAAGCCAAACACGGCAACACGTTGGGACACCTCCAAATTCTGGTTTATACCGACTCAATCATATTTTCCGATTGCTGGTGTGGCTACAAAACTGAAGAATTAGAAGCTGGCTTTCAACATTTGAAAGTAAACTATCGGTAAAACTTTGTGGATCCTGAAACAGGGACTTACATGCAGACCATAGAGAGACTCTAGGGATCTGCGAAATGGCGTAACAAAAAGCATAGAGGCACTTCAAGACAGCACTTGGACTCGTATCTTGCAGCATATATGTGGCAAAGTGTTATCGGTAGTGATAAATTTAATGGAATTTTATCGGCAATAGTTGAGTTTTGGCCACCACAAATTTCAATGTAACACAATATTTTTTTGTTAAGTAAAGTTGATCAAACCCCATTATATATTAAGTTTTAATCATTATGTTTGTAGTGAATTTCTCGTATCGGATTATATCACCAATGTTTATGTTGGCGACAACTCGGAGGAGCAGTCGCTAACCCATGGTCCCTATAACCGATAAGTACCAAATCTTATATTTATGTTCATTATGCATTTGGCATTAAATTTTACAAGTAACTCTATTGATGAAATTAAAGCAAATTTTCATAAACCAAGAACTGCCTGTACACAAATAAAACTCAAGTAAGGAAATCGAGATCCTGCTTAAAATGATATGTGATCGTAAAAGTGTAATTTTTAACACAGTTTTAAAAATTTACTGCAAAATAGAGATTTAAAAAATAAATTATTTTGATTCTTCAAGGTTCAGATTCCTTACAAGGCTTGACTGTATTGAAATACTGAAAAGTGTTTAGGCATTTTCAAAATATCTGTTTCTTTTGGAATATTTTATCTTTGGTGTAGTATTGTACATAAAAATGACAACATATGAGATAAGTGGACCATGAACAACAAAAAAAAAATTGTTGATAATGTGTACATTTTGTACTGCAATAGTAGACCACAGTCTAAAAGTTTGAGAATCACTGTTCTAAAGAGTATGTCAAAACAGGGTACTGTTATTGTTTTCATGAAATATAGAGTTTAATAGGGTCATTTTTAGTATTTTATGTTTATTCTGTCTTGTCTTTCAAACTTATTGTTTTTTACTTTTCCTACAATGCATAGTATATGTAAAGAAAAAGTATTGTGATGAGGACAAAGGCTATCTCTGATTTTGATAGATCTACATGGTTGAGCATTCTTGAATATGAATCAATCATTTTTTTCCTTCTTTATGAATCTCTAAATGTGGACACAACATCTCAAATAATTTGAGCAATTAAAATGACATTTTGTATGATTACTTCAATCTAACCATGGGTGGCCTAATGGTTTTCAAGAAGATCAGACTCCAAGGTATGACCTCTAGTTTTTTTTAATTTTTTTCTTTTTAACCTTCCGTCAGGCGTGGCTGATCAGATTAATACGCTTTGACCATTTCTCTCATTTGTTATTGGCAGATCTCTCATTTGTTACTGGCAGATGGATTTTAAAAATCTACTTATATATTTCATGTTATGGGTTTATTATAATAATATCAGAAACAAAATATTATTTTGGTATTAGACAAAGTTCCCACAGTAGTCAATTAGTAGATATCAAATTGATACACCGCGCCTGCAATCATTATGAAAAGTACCTCGCCTGATGGAAGGTTAATCCTACAAAAATGCTAATGAAGTAGTCATTTTGTGTGCAATTTTTTTATTTTAAAGTGAATGACATCACTTACAGAATGCTAATGTGTGCCATTCTCGATATATTGCACATTTTTGGCTATAAAATGGAAAAAGTTATTAAAAATTAAACATGCTCACTATTATAAAATTAATGGATGTTTTAGAAGTACTTTTTAATAAATAAATTGATCTTATTTAGGAGTGTTCACAAGCTGTTAGTAATATATAATATATATTTTACTTTTCTCGATGTAGAAAGGACCATTCTGGCAACATTCATTTGCCAAGTGATTGGGTTCTAGCGTTGGATTGTACATGCCTCATACTTAGGTTGGAATAAGGTATAGCTGTATAAGAGTGCAATCAGTGTCATGTTTAAAATTATATGATAATGAAACAAAATTATTAATGTGTATTTTATTATTTGTTATGTACTACACAAGTGTAACAATTCACTAGAAATCGTTTTTGATGTTTTATCAGTGATAAAGACTAAAATTGAATGCAACTAGCTGAATGTATTAGAAGCTGGGAGAGTGTTTCGATGTAAAGTTTAAAGGGGATTATACATGTAAATACACACAACTACATACATGTGAATACACACAACTTTCTTTATGAAATCACAGAAAAAGATGTGTTTAGCCTCAGGAATACAAGTTAGAGTCCTCAGTCAAGAAATTATAGAAATAAATTATATCGACTCGACCAACATTTCAGTCTTTGGAAGAAAATAAGAAAGCAAAATCTTAACAAATCAGTGTTAAAATTCAAAAGTTTGAAAACATGAAATATTTACCTGTGATAAATATGGATTAGAATAATAAATGGGTTATCATAACTTGTGGGATTTTATGAACTTCCTTAATGTAATAGTATTAAATTTATTGGAAAAGTTTAGGGTTTTTATTTCCAGCTTAAATTACTACAGAGGACTAATTGTGAATTACACTGGGAAAAAAATTCGAAAGTTAAATTGATACACCAAAAAGATGTAGTTTATTTGCCAAAAAGTACAATTACAGTCTGTGGGTTATTTCATGATGATAAAAACTGGATTAAATAGATTTTCCTGTTTACTTTTTTTTAGATATGAAGCTAGAGGGATATATATACACACACACACACATATATATATATATATATATATATATATATATGAAGTTGAATCATGAATTTAGCTTTAGTCTAGCACCTGTGCATGTGAGATGCATTGTTATTTTAACAGTGGGTTCCTGTATTTAAGGATATCTTCGTTGTCATGGGGGTGTCGTAGTGTGTGGAATGCTCAAAGCACCTATAATCTCCAGTATGAAATTAAATCTCATTTTTCGACTTTAACTCAGTGATCACCATGGAATTTCAAAATGTTTGCTTTTACATTTTAATTCAACTTAAGTTCCTAATATGGCATTTTGGTACATATTTTGGTGTGGCAGTTTAGGGGGTTGGTGAAAATATAGCTTTAAATAGTGGTATAAGACAAGAGAAATATTCTAGGTTGTGGTAGGTTTTTCAATTAAAATTTTATTAATAAGAAGCAGTATACCCGTTCTTCAGAGTATATAATATAAAGAAACTTAAAATTCACAATCATGTGCAAATTCTTATAGTATACTAATTGACATTGTTAACAAAATATTCTATTAAAATATTTAATTTAATGCTCCTAAAAGGAAGTTTATAAACATATGTTTTCTTTATACAAAATTATCTTTACAGGCAGATCTGAAGAATAAAACATCCTGGTCCCATTTATAAACAAATTTACAAAAAATATGAAATTGAGTCAATAAATGCAAAATAAGTGCTTAAATTGTATGAGTACTTATATTCGCAAATATTAGAAGATATACCAGTCGAAAGCCCAGACCTCACAGCCAACCCAGAGGTTTATGGCAGTTAAATGTGAGGCCGGGAGAAGATATACCAGTGTATTAGTAGAAGATTACACTTACTACAACATGAGTTTCTAAGATCTTTGCCAAAATATAACAGATGACATATTGAAAATATTAATAATTCTCATAATCTTTAAACTGGAAGGCTGTAATTGATTACATATGCCAATACATCTATACCACTTATATTCTCATAGATTAGAAGATATACTCGTATATTTGAGGAAGATTACCCATACTACATACTATATATGAGTTTCAACAATTTTTGCCAAAATAAAACAATAACGCAATAAATTGAAAATATCAACAATCCCTGAAAATAGCAATAATATTAATAATGTTTAAACCTGAAGACCGTAATTGATAAAATCCAGTCAAAAATGCAATATCGTTGAAATTTATTTTATATATATACTTACCTTTATTATTTAAATAGGAAAAGATTTAATAAAAACCATCTGCCGCATAAACACATTGGATACTTTCTTCAAATAAGTTGGCAGAAGAAATATTGTCTGCATGTTATCTCTATGGAAGGTTTGATTGTGTGTTTTTAATATCTAGACAACCCCTAGACCTGGAAACTCAAAACATAGACTAAATTTTAAGTGAGACTATTCTAAGGCTATCCACAAAATTTCATTAAATTCAGTTCAGCCGTTCTCCCGTGACGATGAAACATACATACAGAGAGACAGTTTTTCAACTTTATTTATATAGATTTGTAAGCTGGGGTGGAAGCAATTTAAAGATATAAGAAAAGGTCCTGTAGGGGTTTTTCAATTACTCAAGGTTAAGAACTGCACAAAGTCTCTTACAAGATCGTAGTCATGTTAGTTAAATATGAGTTCACCAGAAACAGCTGGAAATTTACCAAAGAAGTTTTGAGTGGTTTTTTTTTTTGTTATTTGAGATTTGATAGGTTTGATTTTAAAGTTCTTGCTTATGATCAAGTTTCTTAGATATCTAGGAGATCTCCTAATAGCCTTAAAAATTCTATTTTGTTTGAATTTTAGGGTGTCTAGTTGAGTTTTACAGACATATCCCCATACTAGCACTTTGAATGATGAGCTTTCTGTGATGTTACACTAAAATTCTTGACTACAAAACTAGCACCTTACAAGACCTAATCTACGTTCCAAAAATTTTTTGTGCTCCAAATTTTGCACCCCAAACAAAAAGGATTGATCCTAGGCAAGTAAATTTAGCTGTTAGTATTATATCTAGGTATAGTTTCATTGTATTATGGTTGTTAATTAATCCATTAAGATAAAATCTCAGTTGTTTTATCTGACAGAATTTATTACTTTTGCCAGGGACTATTATAAAATAATTTAGTTAATAATTAATTTGGATAGAAAATGCTAAATGCAACTTCTTTTGATGAAATCTGATACAGAAGGTGAGGAAAATGCCAATTTCTAGTAAAATTTTGCTTGTATAGGACCATTGAGCTTATATAACAATGGAAGCTGTTTTACCTGAGATTTTAATGTAGTGTTATTAACATACTGTTATATCAGGGGTTCCCAACCTTTTTGATCTCTTATACAAAGCTGTACTTAATCTTTCTCTTGGTTCATTAGGATGGAGATTTCTTTTTAGAGTACATTTAATAGTCATCAAATTGGAATCATTTTCTAATTAGCTATCATTATTCATAGTGATGAAGAAAATTATATAATTCAATGTAAGTTATATAAATATTTATCATTATATATAATATTTAAAGATTATGAATGTCATGGTATGCTTTTGAAATTTTATGGTGAAGTAAAGTGCTAAAGTACACCAGTTGGGAATCTCTGTTGTATATAAATATATTCTTTTAAGGTACAATGATTCATTCAAACTGCGGAAGAAAAATACCTGGGGGGATGAGATTTTGTTAGTATGCAGCACAAAACAAGATTATAATGGCATCAATTGGTTTCCAGAAGCAAATTGAGGATGTTAAACAGAGATTAAACTAATTTTACTTCTGAAACAGGTTCATATCATAATTTTGCTTTATGCTATATACTAATGAAGTATGTTTTTGCTGCAGTTTCAATGAGTATTGTATTGAGAGACTACTGGTGTTAGTATAATTATTTTGTTTTATCTCTCATACCAATGAAGTATTTTTACTACAAGTATTTATAATTTGCTGGCTTAATATATACAAGGTGATCATTATTAAAGTATTCCTATTTAGAGCCTTCAGTAAATGTAGTGGCGTTACCAGAAAATTTTTTGTAGTTGGTTTTATAAGCTGAAAAATTCATATTTCCTAATTCTCCGAATGTTATTTCACCAATCTCTAATTTACCTAAAAAATTTTAAATACTTAAATTGTAATTAAAAAAGTTATTTTTTTTTCTACACTTTTTAAACTTGTAGTTAAAAGTCACGACTAATTTAAAGATGCTTTTACATATCACTAAAAGTTGATTATATGAGTTTATGAGTGAAAAGTGATTTAGAATTTTTTATTCGATACTAGAAAATGTACCTGGCATTGCTCGAGATTTAAAACAGGGATTAACTGAATTCATTCATTCAGTTTTTCAAAAAGCACAGTCATGCCCCACCTGCTTTTTAAAATCAGAAATAAGATTAACAGCGATGCAAACCACACATGAAAGAATCCTTTACTTTTAACGCATTTGTAGTGATATGCAACAATTTGCCACGCATATGTACAAATATCCATTGGTCACTATCCACCAACTGGAGAAAGAATTGAATTGAAAACCTCAACTTTTATACTTTTTGTTGAAAATTATCAGAAAATAAAGTAATAATTTTTTACTTTTGATATAATGTGAAGATATTCACCTATATTTTTTGTCAAATTATAGAATTGTGCTAATCTTCCTTTTTCGGATGTGACAAAATAAAAAATGCATATTTTGGTCCATTTAAAAATAAATAAATATGGAGGGATTGCCCTACAGATTCGGTTCAAATATTGTTAGAAAGAACTTACTTTTATCGTTCCAATGATGTCAAAATAAAAACGCTGTGATAATATTTTCAATTGCCAAAGAAACAATTTGTGTGAAAATCTCTCAAAATTGTGTTTCAACATAAATTAACTAAAAAATTAATTTGAATTAAAAAAAATCTCTTTACAGTCTGTACTAGAACCCGGTACCGAATTTCATAGTTGTCTGAAGCTTAGATTTTCCACTACAGAAGACACACACAATCAGACATCTTTTATTATTATGAAGCATGTATACCTACTTCATTAAAAAATTTATGAAAGGTTTTGCTGCAAAACTTCATAGTAACTTTCAGATTCAGATTTTAACACTGTGTTAGTATACCATGCTCATTTTACAGTAATTTAAAAATATTCCTGTTACCATTCTCAAAATTATCACTACATGAATATTTCTATTTTTCTTTTGTTTCATTAGCAATAGAATTCTGATTGTAGTGCATATTTTAAAAGAATAAGTGGTGGAGAAATGTGTTTTTAATCACCCAAATCATTGTTCATTATTCGGATGATTTAGTTTATAGATAAATACTTCAAACCAGAAAATGTTTGGTAAATGGAGGTGACAGCTATTTCGAAGTGCTTGTTTTATTGTAAAAAAAGATTATAAAATAAACATTGCCCATTAGTGTCTACTACATTCAACTTTAATACTAGAACTGAATGTGTTTCTGGTGCATGGGGGTGGGGGAGTGACACTTAATACTACCCCTGTGGTGATGCCACTGTGCAAAGGTATCCACCGAATGGCCGAAAGTCAACTAAATTTGGTAGAAATATCCACCAAAGCATTTAAAAACAATTTTATAAAAATAATTGTAAAACAGATGAACCAGACACTTAAAACACTGAAGTGTGATCGATAATTGTTATTTTTTTCTTAATTTCCCTAGTACAGCAACATATTTGCCTGAAATAATTGAACAACTTAAGCAAGTTATCATGCTTTACCTGAAAGAATAATTGGAGTAGAGCTAGCTCCCATGGCAGTGGTGATTCAAATTGTGAAATGTTTTAGCATGTGTTACTCCAACACTTTGTCTGATTTTGAAAATTTTATTCGCATAATTATATCTCATTGAGGTTGAAGTCTGAATTTTGAATTTCAAACTCATAAATAGAATGTAATTGATTAAAAGTGATGCAATGTTAACTATGGAAAATTTTTGTTTGCACATGCAACCAATAGAAGGCAGTATGTTTGTTTACATTTACATCATACTTTAACGTTTCTACTTTTAAATTTTTTTCTGATACTAATTGCACATTGCATTCCATTTCTGTATGTGCAATCACATTATAAACTGTTTGCAAGACAAACACGAGTCATAGATTTTAAACCTAGCAAAAAGCTTCTCTAGTAGCTCTGTAAATTCAAAATTTAAACAGAAGTATTATGTGCAAATTTTTGTCATTTTCATCACTCAGTGATGAATTGACACCTAGCAGAAAAACTTTTAACTTATATTCATTAAAATAAAAATTCCTTTTGCATATTTTGAAAAGTTTGGTCAAGTTTCGGCAGCTAGATAGGTCCAAACAGGAATAATCTAATTAACATCACCCTGTATTCAATTAAATATCTATTTTTATTTTATAAAATTTATTATAAAATATCTATTTGGTACTACCTTTTCTATTTATAGATTTTGTAATTATTTTGTTTCATAAAATATGACTAAATCCTCAGTGCGTACACATTTTATTAATTTTTGACATTTGATGTACTTATATAAATAAATAAAGGGAAGAAACTTTGATGTTTAAAGGTCTGAATTGGTTGTTTTAGTACCATTAAAACTAGTAATTTAGTACAAAGTTGTATATTTATTTAGAGATATCAATGTATAAAATGATGAATATATCAATGTATAAAATGAAATCTGAAAAACAAAATTGCAATTGAAGTTTTAACTGTTTATAAACACATACAAAAGTTATTTGTTGACACTCATTGTTATTTTAAGTGTAATAAGTCATGTATTTATGAGTATGTTGGTGAGAATGTTAGTAAATTGATCTGATGTGCTTATTTATAATTGATATGTATATTGTGGTTCAGTTAGAAAATGTACAGTATTAAAGCTTTGAAATTAGTTTGTATTTTTTAAATTATATATGCAGTTAATTTATTTTTTTATAATTTAAATGGTTGAACTTTGTGGAATATTGGGTAAGCAATTTGAAATTTAGCATAAAATGAAAAAATAATTTATGAAATTCCAAACTTCAATGTTTATTTTAGTCTGTAATAAAAGTACTTAGTAAGACATGAATATATATGTGATATATTCTTGACATTACTAGTGCAGTAACTCTCTCTTGAAGGAGGATGTCGATTTTTGTCTTTGAAACCATTTGATATTTTTCAGTTTTTTTATGCTGTTACTAAACATTTTTATTTCGAATTTAAACAGCAGTTTGGTCTTTGAAACCATTTGATACTTTTCAATTTTTTATGTTTAAATTTACAAATTCTTCAAATCTTTAAAAGTTAAACCAAGCTTAACTAATGTAAAAATTAAACATGAAAATGTAACTTTTATAAATTTCTAACTTAAATGTACAATTGTAAAAATTAAATTATTAATCATTACAAATTTCAAAATACACATGTATTAAAATTTATAAAGAAAGTCATATGTTACCATTAATTTTTCTTTATTCATAAAAATGTGAAATGAAATTTTTTTATAGGAACCCCCCAATTAAAAAAATGTTAATTAGTAAAATTTGTACCATACTTAATTAGGGTGAAGGAAATTTACCGGGTACCTTTTGATGAAAAATTTGCCGAGATATTCCAATTATGGTTAGGTATTTTCCGTTTCATTGCAAGGGACTACCAATAAATAAATTGTTCAAAATTGCATGGTAACAAATTTCAATCGGCAGTTTTCCTGTTTTAAATCAATTTGTAAATGTTCCTCATATTTACTTTCAGAGGAAATTTACATTAGCAGATCAAGTAAAATGGAATAATTTAAGAATTCCAGTTATGGATATCTCAATTTTTATCAAAATGTTTTTTTTTTCACCTTAATTAAGGCACAAATTTTATTAACGTTTTTTTCATTAGAGGACTGTACATAAAAAATTAAGTTTTGCATTTTTCTGAAATTATCTGTTTAAGAGAGCCATAGCTAAATTCTTCTCTGTTTACTGATTATTTTTCATAATTAACTTTCCTTCTACAACCAACTGTTGATATTATATTCCTTTCGGACACTCCAGGATGAATCAGGGGGAGAGTTGGGTCTAAAAAAACTTTTTGACTCCCCTCCTCATTTTCTCTACCCACAGGGAGTAGAAATCAAAAATCTGACTGTTAAGCTTTGTCCCATGGTTGATATTTAAGTATGCAAAGTTCTGTCTTCTAGGTCTCCGGAGCTTCGGGAAGGTTTAAAAAGACAAAAACAATAATTATTATAGATAATTTTAATCTTTAAATTAAACTGTTCAAACTGCTATGAAAACAACAGTAATTACAAATTATGTTTAATAAAGCATATAACAAATAATAGGCCATGCTCTGGGAATTTTTTTTTCTGTAGCCACAAATAAGCTATTTTTTAAAATTTGTAGTCACAATTAATTTTTATAAATGTTGTCATATATATATTGTTTTTTCCTTTATAAAATGTTGATACTTTCCCTACAACAATCTGTAAAATAAAATAGCATTTTATGAAGTAATTTTAACACTATTTAAATTTTTGTATAATTCATAAAAAAATAGCCTTGGTGGCTAAAAAAACTTATTTTTTTATATATTACAAGTCTCGCTACTTTAAAAAAATGTAACTACTCTGATTTTTTTATTGCAAATGATGAATTCAGCGATTGACAGCACGAAGCCTGAATAAGTAACTCAACCAGTTTTGAAGGCAAAAAAAGTATTTCTTTTGGGGCAAAACGACAGATCATCCAAACCAGCAAGAGTAATAAGGCATCTAAAAATAATTGTATTATGTGACTCAGGAAGAAAACTATAAAAAAAACCTAGAAAAAAATGAAACGAGAAAAACTAGGCAGAATAAAAACTAACCGGATGCAAAAAGCTTTCTTAGTGAATAAAACTATGAACATAAGTGCTCTATGAAAAAATAAAGATTTCACAGTTAGTTATTTTCCTCCTATTTATTTTATCACAATACACTGAAGTTCATATAGTTTTAATTTCTAAGTGTTTTTGAATCCTTCTATTTATTTTCATTTCTCCTTAGTCTTATTTTTTAAATTTTTTCTAGTTTCTGTTTGGTAATGTTTTTTTGTCTTTTTATCCTGAAGGAGGTCGTTTTTTGTTTCTGAAATTAGTTGACATTGTTGCTTGTTTTTTATGTTGTTTACTAAGTTTTCAGCCTACAGTTACAATTTCAACCATCTAAAAATAGCACAGTTGATCATATCTTTTGCTATTTGCGATACAAAATTCATTTTAATAATTAGTTATTGGCGATAATCTTGCAATAATTTCTTTTGTTTAAATTTCAAACTGTAAATAGTTATAACAGTTCAGATAGCTTTAAAGAAATAAATTTTCAAATTCCTCCTATAGAATGCTCCAACATTATATGAGTTTATCAATGCCACTTTGTACTATTTTCCCAAAATATATTTTTACTTGGAAAATAGTGCATTCTTTCCCAGAAGTCTGCTAAAATAATTTTGTCTATGAGTACTCATTTTCCAGAAGTGTGAGAAAATGTTGTATAACATACTAAAAACCTACTCTGAAACCAAAATTTATATAAAAGGTATATTCTTTTTATTAAGACAATAAACAGTACAAACAGTTGTAAATGCTTTTGATGTGTAATAAAACTAATATAGTATATATATACAAAGAAAATGTACCAAACATTCTCTTATAATAAAAGATTAACATTGAAAACAATTCGAAACACAAAATATAGTTCATCCAGATATTGTTACAGAATTAATTGTTAAAAGAAAATGTAAAAGTGGGAGCTACATATCTTTAAACAGGGAAAACAAACAGAAATCACAGCTAAAATGAATGAAAAATCAAAACTTTTATGTAATTTCCAACAATTACTTGCATAGTGTTTTAATTTCTCATGGTTTTCCCGGTTATAATTGCATGTTATAAGAAAACTAAAATACTATAACACATAAAAGAATATACATATCAAATAAGATATCTTTTTTGGAAGATTGTCAATATGAACTGGAAAAATTAAATTAACAAGTATATTTGTTAATACAGTAGATTTCTGTTATGCTATTCTTCCAGTTTAACTTATTATTTATTTAATTAATTGGGTATAAAAGCCAAATAACTTAATTTCTCAAATAAAAATGCACAACTTCATTATAAATTGAAAAATTGCAAATTGGTGATCATTTTGGCTCATATCAGATCATAACTACAATGGTTTAATTCATGGGGTTTATACAATGATTTTTGAATGAATTGTCAAATGAAAAAAATTAATAAACTTTAAAATATTGCGGTTGAACAAGCACTATATGTAGTTAAAAATCATATAATTAAGACGTGGAAAAATCTGTTTAATGAGCAATTTCTCTTTATTAGTGTATATTATGCAATATTTAATGCACATGATAAAAGCCATATTTCTAAATATATTTACGACTGTTTATAGAAATCCAGTTAGTTCAACCTCGATTGGTGACAAAAATGGAAATTAGTAATCAAACAGCAGTAATTACACAGATGAACATAGATAAATCTGATGAAAATAGAACATGTTTATTGCTTTAGAAAAGTCGATTTGTAATGCACATCCAAAACAAGGGTTGATGAGCATAGGGAACAAAGAACGGAGTCAGATAGTTAAGGAAAAATATAAATTGAAAAATTTAATGCGAGTTAAAGTGATTATTTTTAGAATTTCATATACAGTAAGACCTAGTTATAATGAGCAGCCCAGAACATGCTAATTTGCTCGTTAGATCCATTTTGCACAGCAAAACTATATACAATTTGAGTAATGATCAATAAGGATGTGTTCAGGGGTATATGAGGAACATATCCCAGAGGGCTATAGTAAAAGCTGCAGCTGCTATAGCCAAAGATGTATTACTTATGTGCTTCCTGGGTTGTAGATGAGAGATATTTTTCTAGATCATTTCATGCTTAGATCTTCTGATGCAAACCCCAACCAGAGATTGCTACAAAGAATTTTTTGAAGGGCTGTTTCACTCCTTTCCTAAAATTTAAGGAATATTTTTACGAAGTGGGGGAGTATTATTTTTTTAAAGGAGGTAATAGAATTAATTAATTAATATTTACTTATATTTTTCTAAACACTGTAATACTTATTTTCAAAAATGATATTAATAAAACATGTGTCTATAGATTTTTTATGGAGTATCCTGTTCTTATTTCGAAGAATACCTGTTTTGCATCTGAAATTCTGTAATCTTGCTAAATGCAGTCTTATTATAAGCAGGTCCTACTGTATACAGTATTTTAGACACAAATGGAAAAAAAATATGTTAAAATAATAGAAATGCAGACCCAATGAAATAGAAAATGATATTTTTCTTGAGATTATCAATATTTAGGCAGACATCAATGTAGAAGGTGGATTCCATATCATTTAAGGTGAAGTTTATGTCTCGGGGATGAAACTAAAAGCTTATTGCATTCTGCCTAATCTGCTCTGCAAAGATGCAATTTTATCGGTTGTGATGTGTAGACCACATTTCTGCAGTCTTTGGGAGTTTACTGTTATATGGTATTTTGCTGAAATGGCCGCCTTCTATATTGATGTCTGCCTAGCCAATATATGGCCAAGATCGGGAAAATGGCTATAGCCAAGATTTGATACTTTGCAATATCTAAGGGAGAATGGTGATTTTATTACAGATTTTTTTATTTCTT
Organism: Amaurobius ferox; assembly: GCA_951213105.1. Lineage (NCBI taxonomy): Eukaryota > Metazoa > Arthropoda > Arachnida > Araneae > Amaurobiidae > Amaurobius > Amaurobius ferox. Next base: position 107,423,042 of record OX578145.1, on the reverse strand, counting down.
TTAAGGTATTTATTTATTAAGACAATTAAATTTAACTCATAAAATGATATTTATGTATAAAAATAAGAAAATGTAGAACTCCCCACAAATGTTTTTCTGTGCAAAATACAGTGATTTTTCAGTATAATTTGGGTTTTATTAAAGAATACTTAGAGTTTCACTTCTTTTTCATTGAAAAAAAAAAAAATCAAGCACTTTTTACAGACCTAATACTATTTATCGCCAGAGTCCATTTTTCACATGATAGATTTGCTTTGATGTAACAACACATTATAACATAAGATTGCAAAATTTGTGAAAATTACATGTTTAGATTCATCATGTTCCATTTATTTTTGTTTTTACCATATCTCTGTATCAATCTCTTTAAAGATTTTTTTTTTCTTTATCATTTGTAGTTTGTCTAAAACTATTTAACTTTGCACAATATATTTTAAATTGTAAGTATTCTCTGCTTTCAAAGCATTTGCATTTTTCACTAATGATAAAATTGCTTTTTCAAAAAGAATCCTTTAGGATTTAAGATTCTAAAATTCATCAAAACAGAATTTGTATTTCTTATTATCATTTTAAGATCACAAAATGTCAGCAATACATACAGGAAAATAAGTCGCAGCATATCTGTGAAATGATTGACTGGGAGGCTTTTGTAGAACCTTTTACTAATTAATTTACAAATGCACATGAATTGATGTATTTTCAAGCAAAATCAGATGACTGGTGGAAAATGACTGAGGTGCATGAAAAAAAAAAAAAAAAAAAAAAAAAAAAAAAAAAAAAAAAAATTAAGGATTTTCAAAGACTGGTGCAAATTCCAGCACTTTAAACGGCTAAACATAAAATCCAGCATTTTTAAAGGGCTAAACATAAAAATAAGCCCTAAATATAAAAATCAAACACTTTTTAAGGACAGTGAGAACTCTAATTCTTATATTACAGAATTTTCAATTTGTATTTTAACACTGCTTTCCAGTTTAACCAGCAATTTATTTACTCCACCCAGGGTTTGGTACTACAAGTGCTGGATAAGTCTACTGTACATGTTTAATGAAGAAATATTAATTGATTAGTTTATATATAAAATAAAATCACCACAGTTTGATGGAAAATATGAATATATACAAATAGAAGGATTTGGCAAGAAAGCATTTAAAAAGGCTAAATTATAGCATATTTTAAGAAACTAAAATTAATAAATCTATTTAAAAACTAGTAAAAATTTGATACTTCTGTTATACAATTTAAAATGTCATTCATAATAAAATTTCTTAAATAAAAACATTTATTAAAATGTTGAAAAATCAAGGAAAATGCCGATTGGAAATTCATAATCAGATGAAATAAATCTAAATTTCACTTATTAAATTATGATCTACTCATGAAATGTTTCAGCACATATAATTTTGCAAATAATTATATATATACATATTTATAACTCAGCTGCCCCAAATAATTCTGAAACAAGCTGCATTTACACCTGAAAATAGACTAGACAATAACACTTAAATGTAAATAACACATTTTTCAATGGAATGTCAAATAACACATTTTTCAATGGAATGTCAAATAATACATTTTTTAATTGAATGTTAAATAACATATTTTTCAATGGAATGTCAAATTAGAATTTCATTTTGAAACAACAAAATCCTATATAAAATCTCGTACAATTAAAAAAAAAAAAAACATTTAAGTTGAACAACCTTCAGAAAAAGTATCACTAAATTAAAATAAAACAAGCTCCCAAAATTGAAAGAAAATTTAAAAACCTTAAATGATATTTTGCATATGATATAATGTTATTAAATTGTAACATTCAATAAGCTTGATATACTTCATAATCAAAACATTTATTTAAAGAGAAGTGAACACACACAGGTTGAAAAGTTAACATGTATGATTGTAATTTTCTATAATGTCCATTGCATAAAAATGCAAGGTTGGAAATAGGACTAAATGCAGGAGGAATCCTATCTATCTTTCTCTCTCTATATATAAAATTGAAAGAATACAAATCCACAGTTTTTAAAGGTTTTTTTATTTTTCCAAATTTGGTGTGGTTATTCTTATTTCACGGGGTCAATGTTTCAAGTTTGTAGGACCAAGGGTTGTTAAAATATTAAAAAATAAAATAAATCTTCCATAGAATTAACATTGTGCAGATGATTTTTTAAAAACTTTATATAAAGAAAATTATATGTTGCTTAGCAACAGATATAAATCAAAAGTGGTTATATGGCAAGCTATTTTTATTAAATTATCTGAATTAAATAATAAAGAATTTGATAGAAAAATAAATTTTATAAATGAACAGTATCATGTTTTGATTATGTTTACAACCAGAGGATATAAACTTACCATTAAAAAGTATTTTTAATTTTTAAGAAATTTGCTTCATTTTGGCAAAAAGCATTTTTTGACACTTTTAAAATCATATATTTTTTAAATGTGTTTAAAATTAAAAAAAAAAATGATAAATGATTAAAGGGGAAGACTTTTTTGGAGAGAAGACAAGAGTTAGGGGGGGAGGGAGACTATTGTTAAATGGTAAATGGAAAATTTAACAATTTAGGACTTTTTAAGAGGAACTAGATCAAATAATTTACTTACTATGAAATAAAAATGTAAATCCATTAAAAATATTTACCACTTCCAGTTATATTTTTCTTAGAATGGGGGGGGGGGGGGGGGGACGATAAATATTAAAAAGAAGAAAATATTTAACAAAGATTTCCAAAATATTTTACAGATTACTTTGGAATCAGTAGAAAAATAATTTTGCATTACTTCAAAGAGATTCACCTCATATTCAATTCACTACAAATGTTGTAAAAGTGTAAATTGCAGAACTCTCATGATTACTGAATTTGTGTATGACCAAACATACTAATCTTCTCTTGTTAGGTTTACACCAATTTTTATTTCCATTTGTAGATCTTGTTTAAAACCAATTCAACAAAGGTCAATTTTTTATTTTGTTACAGCACAACCTGTAAAATTTTCATTGAGCACATACTTTAAATTTTAACATGCACTTTAAGGAAACAAAATGCGTTGATTATATATATATATATATATATTATATATATTATATATTATATATATATATATTATATATATATATATATATTATATACACAATCGAACCACATTGAGCCCATATGGACCAATTCAGAGGTTCACTATATCCAATTTAAAAAAAATCTTTTGAAAAATTTTTTAAAAATCTTTTCGATATCTTTAATTATGTGCTACAAATATTAACGTAAATAAAATACAACTAAATAAGAAACTAAAAATTAATTGCCTCCCTTCAAAAGATTTAAAGAGACCCACTCCCAAATTGCATCCTAAATTTAAACTTTTTCTAATTTAAGTTGTCAGTTAAATATTTAAGCTAAATAGTATCTTGCCCATACAGACAAATAAGAAAATATTTTGGCTGTCTGAGCCCAAATTTTTATTGCCCATATTTAAAAAAAAAATTTTTTTATTAAATTGTTAAATGAAAACAGTGGCATGACATTTTAAGTAAGAATTAATTGCAAAAGTGAACATTGACCACCAGTGATTAAATAATAAAACAGACTATGATTTAGAAAAATATTTTGTAATTTTGGTACAGGCAACTAATAAAAAAAAAAGTTTCTTGATGGAACCGTTAGCTGACCTAAGAAGCTGTGGTAACAGAATTTTTTGAGTACTGGCGAGTGCAGGAGAAATTAGTTTGAAAATGCTTTTTGGGTCTTGCTCACGAGATCAAAGTGGGGTCCCTAAACAGGGTCGTGTTTCTCCCAATTGGTTGGTTAATCAGGCTCTGATTGAAAGATATATGTTATATTCATTCATAAAAAAACTAGAAACCTGTTGAGTCATTAATTTAAACACTTAAAGCTGTTTTCTTTAAAATGTTTTGTGAATTCATTGGCTTTCACTTGCAGCATGCTCCCTATTATTGGGAGATTTTGATTTCTTTGCATTGTAAACCATTTCAGCAGTGCCTCTTCTACATTTTCTCATTTGGCATTGCACAGTCTTTTGTTTCTATCCAGATTATTTTCGTGGGCAGAGATGATCATGCTATGGTTTTTCCAAATCATACAAATTGTAGATTTAGGTAAGGTAAATTTTCTGCAGATTGCTGATTGACTTACATCATTTTTTATCTGCTTAATATTTTTCATTTTATTTTTGGTTGAAAAAGTTTTTTGTTTATCAGCACCAGCCATTTTAAAACAATGTGACATCGATAGTGCAAATAATCCAAATGAGCAATGAACTATGAAAAATATTCACACTCCCGAAGAAACAGGTTGAGTGAGGAGAGGGAAGAGGCAACAGCAAAGGCCTTATTATTATTACATTGTAAAACATGTGCAAACATGTTACTGAAAGTTTCAGGGGAATCAGTTGCTCATAATGGGAAATAAAGTTCCTAATAGTTATGATAATATATACATCAGATAATTAGCTGAATATTTCAGAAATTAACCTGGAATTTTCATGAATGTTTGTAATTATGGTTTTTCTTATCAGTTTGCCAAAATTATCAACAAAGTAGCTGAAAAAAAAAAAAAAAAGAGTAAAGGGTGCAGAATGTTTTACAGTGTACCTTCGGGGAAACAAGCTCAAAAGAGAACAAACTGCAATTAATTTTTGTTGGGGGGGGGGGGGGGAGTAAAATTCTGAAATACTTAAAGGTAAACTACAAGAAAGTTGATTTGGGTTCACCATACCCAAACTCCTTGAAGCTCATAGTAAATCATTGAAATAACATTAGTCGAATAGGAGCTCAGTTGGGACTATGTAAAAAGTTCATTAAAACAGAGAGTTCATTGTACCCCAGGTTCATAATAGTGGAGTATATACTGTTAAATTTTTTAAAAAGTGTTTGTTCATTCCACTCATCCTATTTCCAACTCTGATATTATTAATGAAAGTGCAAAACATCTTGAAAGGGGGTGTAATGAACCCACAGACACCACTTGAAAATGGGTAATTTGGACAAACTAGATATAAAACACTGATATCGGATTTAAAAATATAATTCAGATATGATACCAGTTTCAAAGAGCAAAAATTCTTTACAACCATCATATAACTTTTTAAATAGTCGAACAAAGAATAAAAATAGTGGTTCTCTAAGAACTTAATTTTCTATGAAATATACTATGTTAACATGATTCCAATTAACATTAATAATAAAATACATTACATATACTATACATTTTAATAAATGAATATAATTAATATAAAAAACAAACAGCATGTGTATTATCCAAGGGTAAATAATATGAAGCATATAAATAATTCTGAAACATATAATTTTTTACCATTGATCTATAATAATTAGATTTCATATAAATTCTGTAATTTTTATTTTAGTAAACATGGGCACCCACCCACATAAAAAAAAAAAAAAAAAAAAAAAAAAAAATCATCACAGGTTAGGGTAGCATATTTATAATTTAATTTGTTAAATTCCTTTAAGAAAAAAGAAATTGTATGAATTATCTAAAAAACTACTGAATAATCCTCATTGATAACCAGCACCCGGAAGTTTAGGCACTAAAAGCCTGATATACATACTAAATCTATGAAAATATAGTTTTAATAATAGCTCTAATATTACCATAAAAAGTGTTAAAAAATTTAACCAGTAAGAATTTCTGCTTATAAGAGCAGTATCAAGATGTTTATTTAACGTTTGAAATGTAAAATCATACAAGTATAGTGAGAATGTAATTATTTATATAACCAATTCCTATTTTAATAACTACATGTTTTTACACATTTTCAATTTGTCAAATCTCTGAGGTCTATCTGTTAATATTGTTTTTAATAGTGAAAATGATATTTCCACTTCAACCTGAAGTAGTCTCATGTTTTAAAGCAACTAGTACATATTATAAAAATAATCAATGAAAATGTAAAGAGATGAATAATGAATATAGATATTTGAGTCATTTTTTATTAAGTCTGAAGAAACAAGAGACTTTGTAACTAAATGAAAAAAACTTTAAAATAAATGCAGAAAAAATACAAGAAATTTAAAAATAGGAATTTATGACAAAAAACTCCCAAAAAGGCTTTTGCTGAAATAAAAATAAGGCAAACAATTTTGCCTGAACTTCCGGGCTTTGTTAATAATATAGACTTTTAGTACTTAATTGACAATATTAAAAAACAGAGAAATAAAATATAGCAGCAATTCTAAATATTTTTCTCAAAAAACTAGTTTTAAAATACTAAAACTTGACTAACCAATCAAGTTCTGCAGGGTAGAAAATTTCCTCTTGCCATTGATGAGTAGAATTTTTCATCTGATGAATAAAAAATCTGTGTATTATATAAGGGGGAGGGGGGGGGGGGGGGGTCGATGTTTTTTCCTTACCTTTAAAATGATGCAACATTTGTAATAATAAAAATGTTCAATAACATATTTTTAATGACCATGCAAGTCCAACATTTTAAATATAAGCATTAAAAAAGCTGTAAGTACATTTATCCAGAAGACTAGTGACAGAATAGATGCTATTTTATTGGAATGGACAGAATGTAAGTTATGTCTTCGGTAAATTTCAATGAAGCATTGTTAAGCGTATCAAAATGAAAGTAAGTTTACAACTTTATTGCCTATTTTAATATTTTGTGTTTTGGCTGTTTTACTCTCAAGTACTGCTACTTGTGAACAGAAACATTAAAAATCAGCACAATGAGCAACCGTTTAGTTATATCTATTAATGGTTTACATTTGGATAATTTTAAACCAGAATAAGTCACTGATATATGGCATTTATCAACTTATAAAAGTAGATATGTCAGTATAGAAGAATTAATAGTTTTCCACTTTGAGTGTTTTTCTTATTTTCTTACAAATCATTATTAGCGTATGTAGATAGTATTATTTGTGCACACATAATATTTTACTGTTATGCTAATTTTTACATAATTGCAGATTAATTTTTCTTCAATTATTTTTTTCGATAAGAAATGAACATATTATGCAATGTTGTTATTTACATTGTACTGGTGAGGGAAACAAATTTTAGTGGGTAACCTCTGAGCTGAAATTTCGTACCCTGAGATTCTGGGTTATATATATATATATATATATATATATATTTCATTTTAAATGCTACTTCAAAGCAAAAATTATTTTTAAAACATGAAATAAATAAAACATAGATATATGAAACTAAGTGAAGGAGAATCATAGTAAATCTATAAATGTTTCAAAATAAATATTGTAGTTAAAAGGGTGGCATCAGTATATGGATGCTGCTAGCTGCACTGCGAGTGTAATTTCTAGACATTTCAAAGTTTTTGCTAGTTACTAGTGCATTATACCCCTAAAACTCAAACTTGATATCAACAAAGATGCTAATGGGTCAGATAATAATTAGCTGAAGAGTTAAGATATAACAGACAAGTACCATGGTTTACACATAGCATATAAAACATAAATAACATTTGATTCATTACTACTGTTGCTGTTAAGTAAAAGTTGCAGGGGTATAACACAGTAATATAAGTCTATATTATCAATAATATGAAATTCCTTTCATTTAGCAAAACTAATACAATAATAAACTAGATTTATGGTTTTGTTCACATAAAAGATATTTTGTAAAACTGAAAGATCAATGGTTTACATAAACTTCTTCACACTGAAGGTTCATTTATGTCATGGTTGCTAACTCAACATTTAAGATCTTTTATTTTGTTATAATTGTTGACTGATCAGAGAAACAAAAAAATTCTAAAATCCATAAATACATCAATATCTCAAAACAAAGAAACAAAAAATTCTAAAATCCATAAATACATCAATATCTCAAAACAAAAGAGAACTATTTGAGAACCACTGGATAAGAGAATATAATACTGAAAAACACAAAAATATTTTCAAGCCTTAGACACTTGGTTCAGTGTAAAAACTTGCTGATTCCTATCTAGTGTGCGACGCTTTGCACTGCAAGCTTCCACCATAAATAATGTGCCTGAGCCCAGTTCAAACAAAGCTCCAAGGACGCCCATGGCAAATGACCATGAAAAGTTATTGTGGTCTGGATCAGGCATCCAGTTTCGTTCATCACCAAGAGCTCCAAATACAATGACAGCAATTAAGCTGAGAGTACCTAAAATTAAAATGCATCTACAATAAGTATAATCTTAATTGTCTACTATAGTATCAATGAGATAAGAAATTGCATAATATAATGTTAAAACTGCTACTTGGTTAACCAAGAATGCAATAAATCATGTTTCAAACAGACTTCTAGATTGAAAAAAAAAAAAAAATCAAGCATTATTTAAGACTTAAGGTGTAGCAATAATAACAAATGCTATAATGGTGCTAGACTCTCCCCCATCTCCATCCCAATAACTTGTATTAATGAACCTACTTCTAAGAATTTTTCCTGCTTTCTTTGGCAGTTTGTTGCAAACTATCTGAGTATAATGAAAAATATATTGTTATATTCCAAAGCCTTTAGTGCTAGATCACCAGTGGATTTTGTCAATGCCTGGATATTTATTTCCAAAACATGTTTTCATCTTCTTTATTTCTGAATGATTAACCTCCCTCTTTTTTTTTTGGTAAGGATATCTGCTTTTGTTCTAAATATTTATGATATTTTTGTCTTGCATTTGACACATATGTAAGTATTTGTTTTGTTACATTTATATCACATACATTCAGTGATGTGGGTGGGAAAATTTTCTATGGAAAGTTTTCTGGAAAATTTTCCCGCTTTCATATTTTTCCATGGAAAATTTTCTGCACATGAAAGAATGCTTTTTTTTTTCTTTCAAAAAAATCATCTCTGTTCATTATCTATATATAAATTTATATAATAAAATAGCTAGAAATAAATATAGATATAGCTAAAAATAGCTATAAAAATAACTAGATAAACTATATGTTAAATATTGTTCTTTGTAAATAGATAGGCCTATGGATGGCCTAGCTTAAAAAATATTTAATGACCTGAATACAATTGCTTTTAAAAATTCTGTTTGGTACACAGTATTTAGTCACTTGCTTAGTTATTAATTATTAGAATGTATACCATATTCTAATTTAATTTCCAAAGGGGAATTTTGAAGAAGGGGCAATGCCCTCTTGTTCAAGATTAGAATCATAAGGTTCACATATTTCAAGTAGCTGTTCAAAACAATCAGGCATTTTATCAAATTTTATGGATAGTATGTCAAAAGAACACCTAGAAAAGGCAGATTAGCAAGAGCTATATTTGCAAGTGGTGCACCTCTTTCTATAACTGAAAATCAGTATTGGAAATATCATTACAAACAAATTCGCCCATCATACAAGTTGCCATCACGCTTTAGCTTATCACATTCGCTTTTAGACAGAAAATATAACAGAGTTCAAAAGATTGGTCAAGCAGAATCACTGACACTGATGTCCGATGGATGGACTGATATACAAGGAAATTCTTTGATGAACATTATGTTTGCAACACCTGAGACAATATTTCTGAAAGCAATTGCTACCAAATCTTCTCGACATACAGAAGATTTCATAGCTAATTTGTTGAGTGCAGAGATTGAAAGAGTTGATCCTTCAAAGATACAAGCAGTTATAACAGACAATGCAAGTAATATGAAAGCTGCATGGAAGATATTAAAGGAAAAGTATCTTCAATAATATTTGGTTGCCTTGCCCATGGGTTAAATCTTTTGGCAAAGGACATTATAAGTTTGGATACGATGGAAAAAGTATTGTTAAATCGCAAGACCATTGTGAAACTATTCAACAGTTATCATGTTGTTAATCAGACAATAAGGAAACACAAAGGAAAAAGCAAGGGAAGGAGAGTTCACTTTTGTTACCAGCAAAAACTAGATGGTGTTCAGCTACTAAGTGGTTGAATAGTTTGTTGTGCACAAAGAACAGTCTTCAACGTGCATCTCTAGATGACAGAGTATTGCCAATTATTTCTTCAAATATTCATCAACGAATTCTCGACAACAATGCATTTTGGGTTCAAGTTCAAATGGCATATAACTTGTTACTTCCAATTTCAGTAGCAATAAAAAACAGCTGGAAGGAGATACACCAAATTCTTCAGATGTTACAGAAACATTAAAAAATTTAAATGATTCTGTAATAAAGATCTTATCTTCATCAATTTTATCCCAAAAAGAAGAAAAATTGGTAAAAACAATATAAGATGAAAGGTTTGAGTTCAGTTCCCATCCAGTTCATTCAGCAGCCAATCTCCTGGATCCTCGATATTGTGGACATCATTTATCATAGGATGATTTACTAACTGCGCTGGATACGATCATGGAAGTTGCAAAAAATATTCTGAATATTGATGAAGTGGCTGTAATGGCAGACATTGCTGAATACCATTTCAGACAAAAGCTGTGGAGCAGAGACATCATTTGGCGTGATGCAGAAAATATATAACCATTTTCATGGTGGAAAGGCTATTGCATTAATCGGGAGTTGTCCAAGGTTGCCATAAGGATTCTTAGCATTCCACCAACAGATGCTTCTTGTGAACGAAATTGGAAGGCTTTCAGCACAATCAAAACACAAAAGAGAAATAGATTAACTAGTGAATGCACTGCTAAGCTAGTTTCCGCTTCTCAAAAACTTTTTTTGCTTCTAAATTCAGAGAACAAGTCACAAGATCATCCAAGACCAAGTGGAGAATGTGTATCAGCAAGTTCCTTTGTAGAAGAGTCTTCTGTTGGTAGTTCTGGTTCTGACTCAGATTCACAACAGTCTGAATCTGCACTGGAATTTAATAGTTTTATAGACAGTGATGATGACTAAATGGTGGATAGAGGGAGTGGCCAATAATATTTTGGGGCAATTCCACGAAACAAGGGACATAAAATTACTTTGGGGGAAAAAAAAAAAAGCCTCGGATAAAACACATTTTTTTTTTTAGAACTTGCCAATAATATGAAGTTTCTTATACTATAATTTTTCTGGAAGTCAGTAGTATAAGCATATAAAATAAATGTATGTTTATTTCTTATTTGTAATGCTATTTAATACTGTAAGTATTATGTTACATTAGATATTTATCAATTGAAGAATAGGAAAATTTCAGCTTTAAAATTTTCTGGAAAATCAACATCTCTGCATACATCACATTCTACAGTATTAATGTAATCACATTACCAATTTTTGTGACACATAAGAAATCTCTATATTTTCAACTTCAATCTTTTTATTGGTGTTAAAACACTTTTCAATGGCTTTTAACTATAAGAATCATCTTACTTTTCCATTTTGGTTAATTATGTAAAATATTTCTTTTAAATTAACCAAAAGATAAAATTAAGCAAGTTTAGTCTATCTACTGTCCAATAATAGGGGGATGGAAAAAAGTGGTTGTTAACGCTCAGCAACACATGGTAATGCAAAATAAATTGACCAAGCACACTCTATAAGATACCCTTATTGAAAGTCTCAAAATAATAAATTTGATAAATATTTATATATTTCAATCTCATTATGACAGTGAAAATAATATATTTCATAAAAATATCAATATAATAACCGAAAGGAACAAGGATGCCAACAAATTACAATCCGCACAAGAGTCATGGCAAAATTAAGTCAAGACTTATGAATTCATTTCTCTATAAAAATTATATTATACAAATATATTTTAAAACTGAAAAATAAGTTTTAAGATAAATAGACGACATTAACCAGATCATTAATCACAGACAGAACTCTTGCTCCCCTTCTGTGCTTTGATTTGGATGAAACAATGTAAACACTTAACATTAATTGATAGAAACATCCTCCACACAAATGAGGAACATAAGGGAATTTTAATTCCAATAACTATATTTGTAAATATTGATTTTAGAGTAAAAATTCTTCAAGAGTTCAATTTTTCAGATCTTTTTACCCCAAATTGACAAAGAATAAATTGAAAAAAGAGTGTTGTTGTTGTTGAGACCCAGACCGTACGATCTACCAGAAAGGTGTAAGGTAACTGTTTGGATGGCCGGGAAGTGCCATCCAATTTAGACTGGAACCCAGTGGGGGAGGCATCCACAGGGACCGTACCCTCCTTCCCCTACCACCAATCTCTTGAAAGGACTTACGGACCAACGTTTAACGTGATCATACTCCGCATGAACACGACGGTAGTTTTGGCAGTGGCGGGAATTGAACCGGGGCCTACCGAGTGCAATTCCCGCGCACTAACCACTGGGTTACAAAAAGAGTGTTGTTGTTGTTGTTGAGACTCAGACTGTCCAACCTACCAGAAAGGTGTAAGGTAACTGTTTGGACGGCCGGGAAGTACAAAAAGAGTGTGAACTTTGGAAAGAAAAATAAACTTATGGTAATTTATTGGACAGAATGGGCAGAGAACTGTTTAACAATCTACTAGTCTATCCGTCTAGTTTTACTTTTTTAGGAGGAGTCCTTCATTCCATGTCAAATCATCCATCTTTTTAAAAAATGAAACCCAACGAATCAGATTTTAATAAACTGTGGAAATCCTGAAAATTTGAGCTTCCTACCAACTTTAGTTCTAAGAATACACGAATTTGAAATTTAGTTGAGATACCATAATAGCAACTTTAGCGAAAAGCAATGTTAAGTGAAAAACTATTAATTTACTTTAATTTAATTTACTTTTTATTATTTTAATTTACTTTTATTTATAGCTATAGTCCCATAACTTTATACAGTTATTAAGATGAGTATGTAGATTAAAAAATATCCCTCAATTTTGTTTTTTACATGTTTTAAAAATGTGATGTGAAGAATTGAGGAAAAAACACACAAAATAACAGCTTTTTACAGAAAAAGTCACCAATGACTGGAAGCAATATTTTTTTTTTTAAAATGTTCTTTAATATATGAGTTAATATATAAAATAAAAAAATTGTTGAGTCTATCTTTTTATGGGGAAAATAAGGGAATTTGATGTAACTAAAACAACTGTATTAAATTTCAATGGTGATTTTTTATATAGTTTTGGTGGTTTAATTTATAATTTTATTGTTTTTGTTGAATATTTCGAGAATTGAGTTATTACAAAATGTATGTATAAATGTAAAGCTACATATTAAAAAAATACACTAAATTCAATATGATTTTCCTTTCACTAAACATTTAAAAATTTAATGTTCTTTACTTATATTACATTGTCCATTTAAATTTATTCACTTACATTTATAAACATTTATTAAATATAAAAATTGATTTAAATGAATAAAAAAAGGGGGGGGGGGGGAGAAATTCTGATTACAATATTACTTTAACATTAATAACAAAAATACATTTCAATCTCAAAATGAAACAGTCAGAAGTTATAGGGGAGGAGGAATATCTTTTTAAGATATTGCTTTTACTATTTTTTCATGTCTTTTTTATAATACTATCAGTAAGAGTTATGTTCTATTCTGTGTTTATTTAGCTCTGTTTTTCTAGACTTTACTCTAAATGTTTTTAGAAAATATCAGGTATTGGATTAAAAATTTATGTATAATGTTATATGTATGTTCTATGTGGTTACCTAATCCTAATTATGTAGTAAATAATTTTTTGACAGAGATACTCTCAAAGCCAGGAATTGTACTCCAGGTGCAGAAAGAAACTCATCTGTCAATACTAATCACAGCACTTGAGAGTGCAATTCTGAGTTGTTTAATACACTTACTAACTTTAACTATTTTTGTTCAGGTAAATTTTAAGAATGTGTAAACATAAATCGATGCATGAAGAAAATTGAAATTTTTCTGTACAAAGATTCAGAAGCAATTTGAATTAGTATTTTTATAAATTTATCTAAAGAATTATTTTTTAGATAGATTTGTATAAAAGTCAGCTTATATAGTGTTGAAAACCCAGACCGTCCGACTCATCCAGTGGACTTGAGCAACTATTTGGACGGCCGGAGCATATATAGTGTGAAAAAAAATTGCTTATTATTAAAAACTTTCTTTTTTTAAATTTGAAAATGAAAATCATGATTTTACATGCCTAGCCAAATCATCATTCTGATTTATCCTTAAAAAGCTAGAATTCAGCATTTTTTTTTTTTTAAATTGAACTATTAGTTCACATTCTCAGGGTTCCGGCCGTCCAAACAGCTGCTCTAGCCCTTGGGTGAGTCGGACGGTCTGGGTTTGCAACATTCTCAGGGTTGCTGAGTAAAAATATTAACTTCCAGTCACCTGTGACTTTTTCTGTATGAGCTATTCCATTGCTATTCGCTTTTATCATGATATTTTTCATTTCACTTCATTTCAAGTACTTACATTCCACAAAAATTAAAATTTTCTGTTACTTTTGCAATCCCCATATTCAATATTGCAATTAAATGAAATTTTATTGACATAAGCTAGAAAATAAGTGAATTAAAGGGATTTTTGTAAGTATCAATGTTTAATTCTAAGGCAGCCATTTTGGTTCTACTACAAAACTTCAAGGACCTATATTTAATAAATTATCTTAAGTAGGAAGCTTAAATTTTGTATTTTCATGAGATCCATAGGGTATATATTCAGGCCAATTTTCATTAAATTCTGAGGTGGTGGGTTCCATGGCCTGGATGATTTAACATGGAATGAACCTGAGGGAAGTTTAAAGGGAATGTTCTGCTTCTAACTTTTCTACTTTTAATTCGGCTAATGAAGTGCAGACTTTGGAGGAAAAGAAATTTAAAAAGAAGAGAAAAAAGAAACATTCATAATTTATTCGCCAAATCAAATGAAACATTTTATCACAATTTAGCACAATAGCGAATGGTGATTGACCCTGTGTAGATATTAGATAACAGGGTATATGGGTTGAATTGCGGCTTTTCAAAAATTTGCTTATATTATCATTTTTCAAAAAAAATTATAAATGTAAAAAAAACTGTCTAAGTCACATTTAAAGGAAAGTCTAAACAACTAATAGCCACAAAATTTGGTACAGAGGTACTGCAGCTCATGCAATGATACCTATGTTTTTGATGAAACAATGCAATACTTGATGCATTTTTACCGAGGCTTAAAGATGAATAAATTTCCTCAGAATTCCAGATATTTTCTACCCTCTTGAGACATATGAATCTTGCTCAAAATATTTCATTCTAAACCAGTCATGATGACTGACATGCCATTTATTATTTCCACTGTGAACAAAAGCATGTTCAAAGTATCCCGTTCCAAACCAGTCATGATGCAAGATATTATTACTTCATTTCTACCATGGATAAAAGCTCAAGTGCTCCAGATTAACTTCTGCCCTAAAAGAATGTGAATTATCATACACGACTTTATTAAAAAATTTACATACCTGCTATTAAAGTAAGTACAGATAATAATACCAAGATCAAAAAATCCTTATCAGAGACCAGGCACATGGTGAACACCATCAAAAGTAAACATGCCAAGATGAGACACACTAGCCCCAACGTAAATAACACCTGGACTGCAGTGAAAAATGCTGGAAAAAAAAAAAAAATGCAAATTAGATATGCCATTTAAAATTAATTGTATGTTCTGCGATAAGAATTAAACTTTTAAAACAATCAGTAAGAGTTACTGGACGACTGCTGAAATTTAAATTTAAACATAAGTAGCTTATATGAATGATTGAGGCAATATATTTAATATCTTATTTTAGCCATACTTCTACATTCTCTTGAATTTACATTATAATATATTTTCATCTTTTACTTTTGTAACCTTAACTGTAGAATACCTCTTTTTATTGCCTTTACGCAGTAAGGTTTTAACCCCTTGCCTGTGTCACCCGAATCCAGTTCGGGCAACCCTTCTGCGCCAAATTTGGAATGCCCGAACTGACTTCGGGCAAGCGAAAAATCAGTGTTTCTATTCCGTTGATCTCGAATCGAGTCCGTTTTGTCTTACCAAATACGTTACAATATAGTTCATTATTTTTCCAACAGATGGCGATACTTGTCCACATTTTTTTTGGAAGTAGGCGGGATCAGCTAGCTTGATTAGGCGGGATATAAACCGAGTTTATTGTAAAGAGTATGATGTCGGCTTGTGTGCCGGGTCATATTTTTCGTATATATCATACTATAAAAGATTTGTGAAATTCTGAAAAATGATTCTGTGAAATGATTTGTGAAATTCAAAAGATTATTTGATTTATTTTGCTATAATTAAACAATTTCGAGTAAAATATGAATATAATCCATTAATTTTCCACATGTATATCAAAATATTAAATATAGTAGTTATTTCATATAAAAATTTATATTTTTACAAAATAAAATTTTTCTAACCTTTTTAAATGTTATAATAGACAAAACTGAAGCATAAAATTTTTTTTCCATTTTTGACCCATTTTCCTGAAATATGCTCCACAGGCAAGGGGTTAATTACTCTCTTTGGCAACAGCAGATAACTTCTTTTCATTTCTGCGTATGGCAACATTGGTTTAGTCATATATTGCTTGTCATGGTTGAACTTTAAGAGGTGTATTTTAAGGTATTTATATTTCCTATATTTTTTCCCCTATCTTTATGCTTGTTGTCCATATAACACAAGTTTATAGATAAAATCTATCTTGTGTTTCAGAAACAAGCATTTTTGTGTTCATTTCGAAGGGATATATGGACTTGAAAAAGAATTTTTTCGAAATGAACTATTTTTAAGCCTAGAGCTCTTTCACGTGCAAGCTTTTATGCTTGATTTTTTTGTTTTCCTATTTTCATTCTTCCCCTTTGAAATTTGTTGATTATCTTTGTCTTTATGACCTGCATTACGTTTTATAATTTCCTCTTTATGGTTGAATTTCCTTTATTTCATTGTATTTTGTAGGCAAATTTTAAGATAGTGTATTATGAGTTACAACTTACATTCTACCATTGGATTTATAATTTTATATATATATATATATATATATTGTTGTTAAACATTTTGGCCTAAAAAATGCTAGATCAAGTTCAATAGATCTTCACACTTGAGTAGATGAGAAGCTGTCTCTTCTTAATCTTCAACAAGCATACTAGCATACCCAAATAGACATCAATATAGCAGAGGATGTGAGGAGTTACAAGCAAGGCAGAGCAAGGGCAAGATTGATTGACCGTAAGAAACTTTTTCCAGGCAGGGGTATCAAAGATGTGAAGAGGTCATTCCATATCAAATCAACTTAAAAAAGTGACATTTTCAACCCGACCAACACCAATTCTTAAAAACTTGGTTACTTTGTTGCCAGCTTTGCCAGCTCATATACAGGGTGTCCAGTGCTATCGGTGCCTAATGGTTATTTCCTCAACCATTAGTCACAGAAATACTCTTCCAATTGCAAAACTGTTTTAAATTTTAAAATCTATTATCTTGAACTATGAAAAAGTGCAATTTTTTTTTGTTCAATTTTTAAGATTTGAAAGACAATGTAAATAATTTAAATAATTCAGCTATTCAATAAATGCCAGAAACCCACACAAAATCATAAACAATTCTTGAGATTAAACAATTCTTGAGAAATAAACATTATTATTCTTAAAAGTTATAAACATCTTCTAATGTGCATATGGTTTTATATATTTTATTTTGCTGAATTTTAAGATTAGAAAAAGAATGCAGATATATTATTAATCATATTTTCTTTTAAGTACACTCACTAACATTGATATTTTGTGTGTATATATGGTCTCGGCCCAGAGATGTTTAAATGGGCTGCAAATTTTAATCTAAAAATGTAATTTTGCTGGATGGTTCGACCAAAACAGAAACTTAACTATTTCTTGGTATGGTATGCCCACACAAAATCTGCCAACAGAGTTTAATACCAATGTTGGTTGGTGTGCAGACAGCCCCTTATATAAAATAATGTATTTTAGTGATATTAAACCCTAGTTTAGTAGATTAGAGAATAAACACTGCAATAAAATCTTTAATTTTATCTTTAGAATTTTCATAGCCCCAGGTTTCAAACTTTTAAAAATAAGTAGTGTAGCGAGTAGTGTGATACAATAAATCACTAGTTTGTATCGCGTTTTGACGCTACTTTTAACGTTACTTCAGTAAACAAACAAGGTGCTATTCTACATATCATGTGATTAGCCTTTCTTCATTTGTAGGTGATTTTCAAATGAAATACCTTTTTTAGCTTTACATTACGTAAAAATGTGATTTAGATTATAAATAAAATTATACTGTTATTAATTTTTTGTAATATTTTTTATACTAGATAAGGAACAATATGGCTTCCATTAGCTTTGTTACCAACTGCAGAAATCAAAACCTATTTAAAATAATAGTAGTTTAGTAGTAGTTACTCCTGAGGTAACACTCATGAGATGTACAGGGGATACATATTAAATTTAAAATTAAAAAAATTATATTTTAAAGGAATCACTTGCAATTTTGTTAATTAAAAAGTAAAACCATATTTTTTAATTCATATACAGAAGCTAATCTAGTTTGAAAGTATAAAAAGAGACTTCCTTAAGTGTGGTGTTTCGAGTTAGGACATGCAAATTTATTACTTGAAAACTAAAAATAATAGAAAATATATATAGCTAATATTTTTAAAACATAAACACTTTAATGAGTACAGTTTATTAATTATAAACTAATGGTACCAATATATGTTCTAAAAGTACAAAAAAAAAATAATTTTATTAGCATGAAATGTGGGTTCAAAGATTGGGACATCAAACAGGCGGTCATTTTGAAAATTACCCTTGTATGAAATTTAGTGTTTTGTGCAATAATGTACGATTTGCAAAGTACCAAGCGCTTTGGAACAAATCAAAAATGTCAGTTGATTTGGCTGACGACACATCTTCAGAACTAATTGCAATTTTGAGATGCAAATTTTACTAAAACTGAACAAACATGCTTTTTAAATAAATTGATTTCATTTAAAAGCATTAAGATTAGTAAGTTGATCAGTAAATTTGGGAATCAGTGAATTTTAATTATTCAGAATAAGTATGTTAAATTACTACAGTATACCCATATCCTCAACTTCTTGTGTAAATTGAAGCTGTAGCAAAATTCGTCTTACAAAAGTAGTTATGTAGTAACTACATTTTAAAAGTAGTTAGTAGTCACTGCTTTTAAAAAAAGTAGTTGTAGTTAACTATATTTGTCATAAAGTAGTTGTAGTTGTTGTTCACTACAAAACTAAAGTAGTTTTTCCACCACTGGGTGAAATGTACCGGTAATCTTAGAACTATATGGTGACACCAATGACATAACTAGATTTTTGATTTTGACGCACAAAGAAATAATTTCGGTACGACCCTTCACATAATGAACATTCTTTGGTCTTAGTAAGCCAAAAGTATATTCAATACACTTTCTTAAGGAAAAGGGTTCTATGTTTAATTTATATGTTTGTTATCGATTTCATAAAATAACTACAATTTGTAAAATTATAAATTGAATTCACATTAACTATTTTATTTATGTTTTTTAATAATGAATTTAAAGATGTTTTTAATAGAGTGCAAGAAAATCTCCCTAAATTTATTAATAGTAAACTACTACTAGCTTCAAAACAGTTTACACTAGCATCCTGGTAATCCGAATGTTTATAACCTTTTGCTACAGTTTATAAAATTATCCTTTGTCAGCATATAGTTGTTCTAAGATTGTTGGTACCCATCCAATGGAAACACAAGGCCTATACTAAACTAAATAATTTCAGACCCCAGAACATGAGAAAAAAGCTGGAGGTCATGTTTTGTAGGGTTGATACACACTATTAGGTAATTCTGTAAATTTTAAAAATTACTAAACTAGAGTACTATAATATATCACTGAAATACATTACTTTTTATATAAGGATATATATATATATATATAGGGTGTAGTGTTTCCCCTAGACTAAAAAAAGGGCAGGGTGCTCATTCATAAAGAGGGCACTGTAGCTGAAAGAAAGGGGCAATTTTTAACGAACGGTGTTTTTTTTTTTTTCGTTGGGATCAGCCTAGGTCATTGCCTAGGTCATTGAATCCAGGTAATTCACAGCCTAGGTCATTGAATTCAGCTCTTTATAACATATATTTAATAAACTAGTTCCAAATTATTCAAAATAACTAAAATTGATTTTATTAAACAAGATTTTACGAATATAGCCTACAAAGATTCTAGCAGCAAAATCAGTGGTTAAAATAAAATTAAAATATAGGTCACATTACATGCACACAAGTACTACCGTATATACTCGCGTATAAGTCGAGAAATTTGTGAAAAAAAAAAACAAAAAACTTCAAAGTGTGTGTGTGTGAGGGGGGGGGGGGGGGGGGGGGTTCAACATATGCGGAGTCTAAAAGAAAATATCGTAAGTCTAAAAGTTATTTTTTCATGCGAGACAATCCAACCTAAAACGATGTGGTAATAATTACGCAATCAGGCACTCCTAATTTGCCTGCACTTCAAAACTCTCCTGTGAGTCACTCTCTTCCCGAATGCTGCCGACTACCAGTATATCGCGTCATCAAAAAATATGCATACAATTAAGTGCCTTCTTTTAACGAATATATGTAATCTGCATACAATGCATGCAATAACAATATATTTCCCTGCTTCTTCATGCCACCGCAGAGAAAGTGTTGAAGGATTGGGTACACCCTCGGGTGAATCTCAGTCAGCAGCCATTGAGACAACCTCACTGGGGTTAAATCTTGGCAAAGAGGAAACCTGCAGTCTGGTTGTGGAAGGAAGTGGAGTCGCTAGCCTTGGTGACCGACACACTGAAACCATGGCTGAGATGCAGGATATACTCACAAAAGCACACAGGCGCAGGAGGAAGTGCATTCCTAGGCAGCTAGATCAGAAGTTTGCAAAAGCTGGTGCTGTCAAAGAGAAGGTCGGAGGCACTAAACGACTTAGGTCGGATGGAGCAACACCTTCTCCAAGAGATCTGGTTAATAAAAAAAGATCAAGGACTGACATCCAACCTGGATCATATGCTCAGGCAGTCCAGGTCATTAAGATGGCAATCATCAAGGATTCCTTCCCTTCAAGTAAACTGAGCAAGGATGAGGTTGACATCATCCAGGTGGAGATTCTCGATAAAATAGATGAGATCCCCACTGGTGAGCAACTTCCGAAGATTGATGGCTCTGTCCTATATGGAGCCTTGGTTCTTCAGTGCAATGATGCAACTACTGTGGAATGGGTTAAGAAAACTTTCCACAATAACAGACAGGTTTTAGGTAAGGTACTCAAAATCTTGAGTGTCAATGATCTACCCAAACCCATCAAGGTGGCCTTCAAGACCAGAGATGTATACACTAAGGAGCCGAGCGTTTTGCTGAAACGGCTGAACCATTTCAACCCGGAGTTGAAGTCTGAGGAGTGGCATGTTCTGCAAAATTTTGTGGAACCCCTCACAATAAAATGGATCTGGAGGTGGACTCGGAGGCTGCGGATGCGATTCGCAAAGCGATCAAACAATACATATTATTGGGAATTATCATTATGAAAGTCAAATAGTACATGTATCAAATAGAAAGAAGTGTTTTAAAGAAGGGATTTTAAATATGTTGAATTAGCAGTGTAATTAGTAGGGGTAATTAATTTTGTATATTATGAATCTTCAATTAAAATGGGCCAAATAAGCACTCCCAGCATTGCAAATTATGCAACAATAATTTGTTTTAAGGAACTGATCATCTCCTTATAAAATTTAATGCCACCGTGCATTTTGGGGACGTACAAGTAACCCGATCATGAGGATACAAAAAAAGAAATACAATTATAAATTTGCCTTGGCTTTAATTAGTGCTGGAATATTTAATAGAATATTAACAGGGATCATAGCAGATTTTCTAAAAATTTTAGGTAGGAATTTAAGGATTTTTTTTCAAAATTTTAGGTAAATTTTAGGAGCTAATTTTTATTATTTCTATTATTAGTACTGTTTAATTACCGTTCCTTTCATTAATTAAAGAAGAATTGATACAAAAAACAAACATCATTGAAAGAAAAAGGTAATCTTTTGAATATTTTTCCTATTTCATTTTAATGCTCTGTAGACTTAAAAATTCAAATTATCACTCAGTATCCAGTGGCCACTTTATCACAGGTATTTTTTGTGTAAATATATACATACATACACACTATATATATGTATGTTAGAAAAATGTTAGTTTAGTTTTCAGACAACTTTATATAAACAAAAAAAGAAAATCTTAATATAATTAACAAAAAAAAAAAAAAAAGAATCCAAAAAGCTCAAAATCACATTTAAAATTTTTGAAGAATTGTAAAATAAAATACGGCCATAAGAGCAAAAATCTAGCTGGTAAGTTAGTAGTTATTGCATGTAATGTACAAGGATTGCATGCACCCGCGCAGCGGGCGGGCTTAAAGTAAATAATGCTAATAAAAGCCAATTTATTTTGGGAAAAGTGTTTATCTGTTAGCCTTGAACCCTCGTAGTGGGCTGGAACGCGATTGACAGCTATCTCAAATCTATGCAGATTGCATGTGCCCGCGCAGCGTGTATATCGTTATTACATGCAGTAGAATTGCCGTTATTGCATATATCGTACGTGAATTGCATGCACCCGCTAATAAAAGACGATTCCTTTTATACACAGCAGCTGTACCCGTGTGCCCGCATTGTGGACGGAAACGCGATTGACAGCTACTTAATGAGTTAGCCATAACTTGCGCGTGTAGCTGAGGTGTGCGATTGACAGCTACTTCATGAACTGCACCGTTAGTCATAACTTGCGCGCGTAACGGAAACGTGCGATCAACAGCCACTTGATGAACTATATCGTTAGCCGTAACTTGCGCGCGTAGCTGAGATAGATAGCTACTTCATCAACTGTACCGTTAGCCGTGATTTGGCCGCGTAGCTGAGGTGTGCAATTGACAACTGCTATATCAACTGCACCGTTAGCCATGACTTGCGCGCGTAACGAAGGCGTGCGATCGACATCTACTCCATGAACTGCACCGGTAACCACGATTTATGCATGTAGCTGAGGTATGCGATAGACAGCTACTTAATGAACTGAACCATTAGTTATGACTTGAGCGCATAACGGAGACGTGCGATCGACAGCTACTTCATGAATTACATCGTTAGCCGTAATTTGCGCGCGTAGCTGAGATAGACAGCTACTTCATTAAATGTACCGTTAGCCGTGACTTGCCCGCGTAGCTGAGGTGTGCAAATGACAGCTACTTCATCAACTGCACCGTTAGACATGACTTGCGCGAGTAACGAAGGCGTGCGATCGACATCTATTCCATGAAATGCACCGCTAGCCACGATTTATGCGTGTAGCTGAGGTGTGCGATAGACAGCTACTTCATGAACTGAACCATTAGTCATGACTTGAGCGCGTAACGGAGACGTGCGATCGACAGCTACTTCATGAACTACATCGTTAGCCGTAACTTGCGCGCGTAGCTGAGGTACAAGATCAACACTTCATAAACTGCACACTTAGCCGTGACTTGCGCACGTAACGTAGGTGTGCGATCGACAGTTACTGTAAGAAAGGTATTGCAAGTTTAAAAACTTTTTTGAAAAACAATAGGGCTGGTCGCCGAAGGCAGTAATTAAATATGAGGGAAATAAGTTATCCTATATTTCATCAAAGCTACTGCAACCCGTTAATCTAGACACAGCTATTTCCCTTCAATCATCCTCTGTTTTGATAGAATCAACAAAAACACACGCACAAGTTCCTGCGGCTCAAAAAAACTCTAGTCCAGAAAACTATATTTTTAAATATTGGTTTTTGAACAAAAATTCTTACAAAGTTCAAATCTTTGGTACTTTTCATCCCAGATGCATACTAAACATGGAATACTTTGACAAAATTTTAAGTTTAAAAAGAAATGAAAATTGTTTAAAAGTTTTATCTGTTGGAAGCGGGAATGTGTTTATTTTAACATTCTTCACATTTCTGCTCTTTCATTATTTTTAATTTATTTTTTATGGGGAGCATGGCGATCCAATTGCGGGACCTCCCTACTATGCCGTATTTTATTTTATCTATTGCTTTTCTTCATAAACTGCTATGTGGTCCGGGCCCCTGCGCAATGCATCCTTTTGAAGAGATATCCTTTAATATCATCAATACCTAGAGAGGTTGCTAACAGCAGATAAAAATTCCTTCTCTACCCTCCTGTTTTGACATGATGTTGATCAAATATTACGTAATGAGGGGCGTAAGAGAATCATAATCCGACAAACTATATTTGTATTATTGAATTTAGACCTAAAATTCTTCAAAATTTTTGCACACAATTGATTCCCAACAAAGAATAGTTGAGCAAAATTTTAACTTTGCAAAGTAAGAGAAACTTCGTGATGTATCTAGTAAATATGAGGAAGCAAACTATTCAACAATCGAACCCGTCTTTTTCTATTTTATTTCTTTGAGAGGTTAAAGGCTTCTAGGTTTGTTAGCTTGCGCTGGAGATTCCCACTCGCACAAACAAAAGAATCTCCCCCAAACTCCCGTCTGTAAATGATCACGTGGGTCGCCATTCGTCTTGCGATCGTATTTCACTAAAACCGCCCGCGGACGGAGAGAATCGGCGATTTGGCGTGATTGACACTTTTGTCGTCGTTGTAAAAGATGAGTACTATTTTGAACAACGTTTTAATTTCTGAAGTCTTTTTTAACATCGATTGCCGTATGAATGGAATGTATTCGGGCGATAGTAGAGTAAATTTGACGCCGCAGCAAAAACATTACAAAATTTTAGGATGATTTAAAAATTTTAGGTTAATTTTAGGAATTCAAGGGAAGCTTCAAACTTTTAGGTATTTTAGGACGAATGCGAACCCTGTATTAATCCAAAAGCGAGTAGATTCGAACGAGAGAATTGAATGATAAAAAGAATGAGCTCAAATAACGTGCCACACAGAGTATGTTGACAGCAGAATAATATGTAAGAATTACAAGTAATTGTTGAATAATGAAATATGTTGTCATAAAGTATGAGGTATTGATTTACATTGATAAATAACAGTGATGATATAAGAATACATACATTGAGCCCAGAGAGGCATTTTTGACATGGGTGATGAAGATATATAATTTATGGTAGATGTTGAATTAAGCCTAAGGAGGCATTTTATACATGCATGCTAATTTAGTTAATTAAGATATTGATATTTTAATTCGAAAGAAAGTGGATATGGTGTTATATAATAATAGATTAAAATTGAATTATAAAAAAAGAATTAAATGCTACGTAAAATTAATTATTTGCACGATATAACAATAAAAGAGATGAAGAAATTGACTACAAAATACAAATGTTTATGTATTAAATAAATATGTGATACCCTCTTTTTGAATCTATCTTTTCTGCACAGTGTGTACTGTATTATTTTTATCTTGTAGATGTCAGAGGTAAGTGAAATAAATATTCTGGCAGCTGTCCACTATACCATAGGCCATGTTTCATTGTTATAATGTTTGAATTTTAATTGCTGACCAAGGGTTAAGCTTATAATTTTTAATAATGATTAATATTTCTGCCTATTTTTACTCTACCTTCTGATAGCTTCAATGCAAGAACTGGCGTAATATTAAGGGTCAAAGGCAAGTGAAAATTCTCAACTGCCCCTGTGGCAGAAAATTATTATGCTTTTTGCGACAAACTTCATTAATACTAAAATCTTTCTGCAAGAATGTTCTGTGAGGTAAGAATTTACAAATGGACAAATCTAAGAGTAATTCATAAATAAAGTAAAATATTTAGTTTAACAAATTCAGCTTTATTTAGTGTTTAAATAAAACACATATACACACACAAAAACCATTATAACACAATATTCATCTTAAATATGATGAAAGTTAATGCATTGTTTTTATTTTGTACTAGCGAACTGTGCCATTAATCATTTGAAGCAAGGTAAACATTCAGCTTCATTATTCACTCTGTTTACAATTTTAGAGGTAACAAATTTTCCTAGCTATTTGTTTCTATGAATGTTTGTAAAATGCAAAGAATAATTTGTTCCATACATTAGATTTAACGCTGCTTTTAAACACTTCCTAGTATTTTTATAACCAGAAGGTCGTCCATTTATTTTAATAAAAGTTCTCTTATCATTTGTTCCTATATCATCTTCATTTCTATCTGCAGATCTCAATCTCTGCTTATTCACCTGGTCAATGACAGAAACTCATGTCTCGCATATTGCTTCAGAAATTGGCACAGTAAGTGCTGAAGCAAAAAATTTCATGAATGATGGTATTTTACTACTTAGCTCATGGAAAGCTGTTTTGTAAAGCAACTTTTGTGAATAGATATTACCATACCATCACAAATATAGTCGTATAATTTTGAATACACCCATTCATTAAAAATGGCAAATTCAAACCAAAGAGTACATCTTGCATCTTTATCTTTTGTAATAAAAAGGATTTCATCTAACATTGCATTGAAATGACTTCATTTAAACCTTTTACTGTGTTAGCTTGGTGTATATTTGCAGTAGTTGTGGATACAATAAGAAACCATTGTTAAATAAAAAGTTTAAATGTTTTGCAACTCCAAAAGCAGTCATTTTACTCTTGCATTCATTTCCAGAGAAATATGAATCTGCTTGCTTAATAAGTGATGCAGTGTACTTAGCTAAATCACTTATATTATTTTTCAATAATGCAGTTTTGTTGATTGAATTGTGCAGTCTCAAGGTTTTTGAGTTAATTGGCTTTTCTGGTAAAGGCATGCCAAGAAATGTACTAGTCATATCCTGACTAATATCAAACATTTCTATGGATTTCTTCAAACTGGAAAATAAATAACCAGGAAGTCTTTTCAGAAAAGCTACAAAATTTGTGATGGTGTCATTAGTAAGACAGGTTGATAACTCTTCCAAGTATTGTTTCATAATTTTTAAAGAAGAAATCATAAGACTGAATAAATGACATATACTGACATGGAAACCGGAATTTTGAACTTTTCTTGACGTCTTCCCCGGACATTAAGATTCCAATTTATCACTTTACCTGGATGCAGGCCCCCCACATCCGATTTCGGGTCCGGGTACCAAGCGGAGCCGCGGGCCCCTAAGTAAATTAGGAGTTCACCCTCACCGAATTTATCGCATGATATTACTTACGAAAAGTGAACATATTTCACAATAGGTAATATTTTTTTTTATTTTATATGATTTTTTGATAATTTTTTTGAAAAATGTGCAATATCTTGAGAACGGTTCATGTTAGCGTTCTAAAATTTATGTTAATCGTTTTCTAATGAAAAATTACATAAGAAATGATTATTTACGTAACTTTATTGAAGGTTTTAATTTTTTAATAATTTTTCAAAATTTCGAAAATTTAGGGAGGAGTTCTGAACATTCGATTGCGTATAAAAACAATAAGCTTTCAGTATTCCTGCATTATAATTTTTGTACCAAATTTTGTTTGAATCACTCCATTCGTAAGTCAGTTATCGTCTCCACAGACTCACTGATACACACACACACAACCGTCTCCTCAAAAATGTTCGATTCGTGTTCAGGGATGCTTGAAATCTGTTCTCCCGTCGAAAACTCGAACTCAAATTTTCGACCCCGTCACAATACTTTCCTTATACATTGTATGTATATAAAGAAAGTAAAAATAAAGTAAAATATGTATGAAATATTTCGTGCTCTTATCAAGCAGTCAACTATTTTGATGATAATAGGATACATGTTGTTTTTGTGCTTCATTCATATTTACTCGTTGAAATTCCCTAGATGTAAAGGTTTCTGCTTTTAAAATAAACTGTTATTTAAGTTCACAAAAAAAAGTTTCTATCCTCCAATTATTATACATAAATTATCCAAAGAGATTTTAATCTATAAGTATTTCTAAAAACTATTTTTTTTTCCTTTTTGTAACTAAATGAAATAGTTTTTGATTTAATACGTTACATTAGTGTTACAAAATTGTATAAGATAAAATATTTTTAAATTACTTTGATTCTGATTTTCTTATTTTGTTTCATCTTTTATACGATAAGATAGCTCTTTTTCTATGCCAATTTATTACTTATAGTGCCAAAGTTAAAAATTTAATGTAAACTATATGACGTTTCCCACAGACTAAAATTCATTTTCTTTTTATTTCTTTCGTAATTCACTAAATTGAGTTCAATTGTATAAAATAACACTGATAATTATTTAAATTGCACTGAATGTGCAATTTTAATTCAATTTTTGTGTTCGTTTAACGACTGTGCGTAATTTTAAAGGCGACGTTAGAAAAATGCGAATGAGAACGGTTGGTTCTACAGTTATGCAGTTGATATTGTTCTTTCCATCATTAAAAATTATATATAAAACAAGCATTTAATTGATGTATTTGAGCATTATTTTAGATTTTGACGATTTTTATGAGCCATTTCGTAAATAAAAGGCAGGTTCTTTTTTTCATAATCATACCAATTTCTAATCAGCACCAGTATCACCCACTAGAAGTAACTTATCTACCAAATTTTGTGAAATTTGGCCAATTAATTTTTGAGTTAGAGTGGTTACATTCATTTCATGAACGGACACACAGAGAGGCCGTCCAAATAGTTGCTCACGTCCTAGAATGAGTCGGACGGTCAGGGTCTTCAACACAGAGAGAGAGAAAATTCACGTAAAAAATGCTTTTTATTGTGTGTGTGTTCTAGAGTGCTAAAAAACGATTGATGTTTCGAAAACTCGGGTTGCGATTTTCGACACGATTCCAATGCTTTCTCTATAAATTACAACGTATTGTAAGGAAAGTACAAAAACAATTGTATGTTAGAAACGATTGTACGAGTATAGTAGGAGCATAGGTGAGATGATTTTTTTAATACGATTACAACTATACGTACTTAACTAAAAAGGATAATTAAATTACTTAAATATAACCTTTTCAGTTTGGGGCCTTGTCATAAGTGACACTATTATTGTTTTGATTGTCCTTAAAATCTAGTAAACCATACTTTAATATAGGTTTTTATTACTTTAATAGATAAAAAAAAACACTTTTATATACTTTTGGGAGCCTTTTTTTTGCATCAAAAATTAAAATCTAATTAGCACCAGAGTAACGAATGTATAACCCAAAATATCACAGAAATCCAATGAATGCCTTTTGAATTACAGTGAATACATAAATTGCCTAAATACTCTCACAGATGCTAAAGCTTTTAAAACAAGAGGGAGGGGGAATCCATAGACAAATTTATTATTTTATAACCTATTCTTTTTTTTTTAATTTATTTTATCATTACAGTGCGAGAATCAAATCATGAGGTTAATTTAATATTATATTGCAATGTGTTTGTTCTAAGCTCATTCATGTACAATTGCTTCTAAAATATATCAATTCTGAATGAAGCAAAATACAACATATAATTTTAAAATTTTAAAATACATTAATACATACACAGAATAATTTTAAAATACATTATAAAGACATAAGCATTTATATTCATTTAATAATACAATATTTCGCGCAAAGTTTTGTATGAATTTAACTGTAGTTATTTTAAAGAATAAAATCTAAAAAGCAGTATGGAAATTTGATTAAATAAATAAAATTTATTCTAAGATAAACTTTTTTAAGAATATAACTAAAAATAATATTTGTAAAATATAAGAATTATTTTGAATTTGAACATACCTTATGTGATGCATTGAGATAAATACTACCTCTTTATTATAATATTTCAGTGAAAAAAATATTTGGCAGGTTTTAAGGTGCACTGATAATAAAAATATATGAGATAGTTGCATTGTTGCATGCGAGATAATTATTTCTAAATTTTTACTTAATTAAAAAAACTTGCTTTTCGTGCCTTCTTGAGAGCAAAATCGTTTATAACACTACTGAAATCGATGTGGGAAGCAAGTTCATGCTCTATTGCAAGACGTCCTAGAGAGTTAAGACGTTGTTGACTGCTTGATGATCTCTGCCAAGTTTTTAGTTGATTTCCAAGCTTACTAAATGATCTTTCTGCCTCAGCAACAGTCACTGGAAGGGTCCCAAATAAACGTAGAGCAATGCAGATATTCATAAATATTGTTTGCAATTTTTTTTCATGTAGTGCATTCAATAATAAAATAGGAGAAATTTCAACTTCCTGTTTAAATATTGAATGATGTATTTTTTTTAGGTGCAATAATTCATCATATAGATATGAGGACAAGTCTTTTGAATATTGTGAAACAAGTTCTTTGGTTTTCTGCTCGAGCTCTATAGTGGACAATTTCATATATTTTAAAATTGGAGAGAACAGGTTACATATATTTTTATGAGCTTCTAAACGGCTTCTAATATCATTTATTATAAAATCTATGGTATAGAAAATGACATCTCTTCTGAAACATTCTTCAGCTGTTTCTCTCTTCTCAGTTGTTTCTGAAGTTTCATCATGAAATTTTTTCCTTTTGGTAACTCTTTTGTCTTTTTCAGGGAAATCTGATGAGATGCCCATACATTTTGCAACCAAATGGGCTTCTGATAAAATACGTGGCCACTCATTTCTTATAGTCTGTAGTTCTTTAATGAGGTCTTCCAATAAGTTTATTTCCATATCAAGAGATATGCCTCTTGCTTGAATAATAACATTTCTCTCATTAATGCATGATAAAATTTTAAACCAAAAATTAGCCATCAGTATACATTCGAAGGTAGAAAAATACTTTTTAAGAGACATTCCCTCAGAGTACATTTTGTCTGGTAGTGTTAAAGGGGTTTCCAACAGAATACGATCGAGAGATTTTAAAATACCTGGCAAATGCTGCACAATTGGTTTAATGGCGTTAACCCGAGAGCTCCATCGTGTGTCCGATTGAGATTGGAGGGAAACTCCAATTTCTTCTATTAAAATTTCCCACTTTTTTGGACTGCTGCTGAAGAAATTGTACAAGGTTTGGATACAACCAAAAAATGTCATTATTTGATGATTCAATCTTGCGGCATTTACACCAACAAGATTGAGAGAGTGGGCACTGCATGGTGAATAAAGTGCAAGATTGTTTTTTTCAAGTATGCGTGCTTGCACTCCTTTCGTTTTGCCACTCATATTTGAACCATTATCGTAGCCTTGACCTCGACAGTCTTCCAAGGATATGTTATATTTTTCTAATGCAGCCAAAAGTTCTTCAGCAATAACTTCTCCCGATTTTTCGTTAAAGTTCAAAAATTCTAAAAATCTTTCCTTTATTTCAAATTTTCCGCTTTCTACGTTTTTTGAGATGTACCTCAAAATTAAAACATTTTGTTCTTGATGCGATACATCTCGAGTAGCATCAGCAATTATGCTATAATATATAGCTTCTTCCCTTTCTTTTAAAATACATTCCAGCAATTTATCGCCACATAAAGCAATAAATTCATTTTGACTCATCCACGATAAATAATGAGCCCTTCCCTTTGATGTTTCTCCTTCTTCCTGACTTCGCTTGATTTTTGCAAGATGTTCTCTTGTCACGTCGTCATAATGGCTCAGAAACTCTAACATTCCCAGGAAGTTTCCATTGTTGTTGTCACCTATTTTGGTACTATCTCCTTGTAAAGGTAAGCCCCTAGAAGCAAGGTAGAGAGTGATATGAAGTAACCTCTTTAATAGAGCTTTCCATTTTTCAGCTTCATTTTTTATTTGATTTTGTAAGCTGCTATCAATTCCGCAACCTCTCAAAGATTGCTCTAAGTCTTTCCATTTACAGTAGCAGGTGCGATGAAGTGCACTATTTTCATGTACTGGCAATCTACCGTATAATTTGTTCCAAGGAACTTTCATTGGAGAAAAGCCTTCTCTTTTACCCAAATCACTTCGATTTTTAGTCTGATCAATTAAATTTTCACCAAATAGTAAGCAGGAAAAGCAATGCAATGTTTTCTGTGAGGAGCTATAAATCAACCAGTCGCGAAAATGCTTTTCTCTGTTGTTGGAAGATTTAGAGTAGAGAAGAAATTCCGAGAACTTTTTGCCATTTAAATCTTTAGGGAAGTCTTTCACAATTTTTACCATTTTCTCCATGTCACAAGGTCCAATTTCAACAATTTTTTGGCGGCAATGATCACTAAAATGTTTTGGCCATAATCCAGGATCTTTCAGATTTTCATAATTGTCCGCTAATAAATCTCTTTGCTCAAAGGTACAGATAACATTAAAATGTTTAGACGCATTTTCTTGCACAAGTGTATCATTAGAATCCTCCGTATTTATCGGAAATGTATCTGGATTTATTACTGCTATTAAATCCGTATTTGTAGAAATTTGTTCATTTTTCTCACTTTCTTCAGATGGTTTAAAAAAATTTGTTATTTCCTGGCGATTTTCTGCACTTTTTCGCTCCTTTTCAGCTGCTATTTTTCTTTTCTTAGAGCCTGATTTATGCTTGTATGAAAACGACATGTTTTAAAACAACTCTATACAGACTTCCAATTATATTAAATTAAATAACTTCACTCGAGAGAAAAGTTTATAAAACGGGAAAATATCAAGTTAGAGTTAGCTATCAACAACTTATAACTGATTTTGGGGGTTTTTAGACTCCATCATTTCAATTGCGTTTTTTTCCCGCACTCCATATTTGATTGGGCAACAAAATCCCAGGCTTTCCTATTGATTCGTTCCGATTTGTCTCAATAGATGTAGGTGGTTCCCTATTCTGATCCCAAAGATCCATTTACATTACCAAAAGCCCCCCCCCCCCCCATCCTCCCTTTTCCCGGACTAAGCACTTTTAAAAACAAAACTTTGGCACTATTGTTCGCCTGCCTCAGAGACGTGGACTTTCTTAAGTGGGAAATCTTGCAACAGACGTATTATCTATTGGGGATCTCCATGACGCTTCGATCCCTTTGGAGACATCCAAAACATCGCGAAAATGTAAAAAAAGACCGTCATTCAGGCATCAGCCGGATGTCCGACACTATGGGTTCCCCGTTGCGTTAATTGGTTTACGAGGAGGGAAAATCGCCTGCGTTCTCAAACTGAAAGACACCTGTTGACAAGGGTCAACTTAGTAGTCAACTGTGTGATTGATATAAGCTGTAAACATGAATGAATGATCAAGGAAGAATGGGTTGGGTTAGAAAATTGCTCCAGCTAAAGAAAAAAAAAAGAATTCCATTAGACCTACTTTCACCCAGTTTTTATTGCCTTGTTTGCTGCCATTACACAA
The DNA here is from genome assembly GCA_951213105.1 of Amaurobius ferox. Lineage (NCBI taxonomy): Eukaryota > Metazoa > Arthropoda > Arachnida > Araneae > Amaurobiidae > Amaurobius > Amaurobius ferox. Next base: position 107,389,945 of record OX578145.1, on the reverse strand, counting down.
TGCCATTGAAACTATCTCTTTTCATATCCAGACGACTTTTATTGAACTAAGGCGTCTTCATTGTATCGAGTCTTTTTGACTATTTTAGAAATGAGACTGAACCTTACACACATGGAAGAAGAAGCAGCTGAATAAAATCAGATATTTCATTACTATTTTTTTTACTTTCTTTTTAGTCACCTATTCATATATATATACATAAAAATTCTGTAATAAATATTTTATTTCAGTGAATTTTTACGGGCCCCTAAGAGCTGCCGGGCCCCGGTACTATAGCCCCAACTGACCCCCCCTTTGTGGGGGCCCTGCCTGGATGACGTCAATTGTAATGAGTTTTTAAGTTTTTTTTTTTATAACTGTAGTTTCACAAACTACAAATAACTTTCTCATTAGATGCCGTGATTAAAAATCATTAACCGAGATATAATGTTTGAAAATACTTGGCACTTCTATATAAAAAATATTTGAAACAAAATAAATCTGTCTGCTTGTTTCTGCAAGTGGTAATGCATATGCATCAAGTGGCAAGGTATGCTCAAAAGAAACTCTTTCAGCGAGAAACTTTCATATCACAGTTACAGATCAGATATATGCATGTGCGTACATGTAAGTTAATCCGTAGGCAGCACATTATTCCATTTCTAAAAATAGATTCTCAGTAGAGGGAGAGAAGTGAATGTACCATACAGAGCAGGCTTCGGGAAATCAGAAAAATCTAGCCCGTCCGCGAGGATGGCTAGTGAAATTTTTTACTCATCCTCCTAAGGAGACGATCTTGGTACGATCCGAGTAAATACGCATGTTTTTTGCGGTCTCTCTTCTTTGTGCCGTAGCTGCGTGATTCTGATTAGTCTTTAATCGTGTTTGGTATATTATTGTGTATCTCCTTCCTAGCTCTACAATGATACCTTAGATATTGTTATACGTTCATTTTCTGGTGAGAAAAGTTCAAATATGTTTTTAAAACATTCTACTCGTGTTCTGTGATAAGCCATTGTATTGGGATTCTCTCAAAGGCGTCAACTTGACCCTTTGTACATCTGTAAAAAACTGTTAATTCTTATTTAATTCTGATTTTAAATTGTACTACTATGATAAATAACATGTTTTCTTTGTTAATTGATACTCATTTTGAATCTAAGCCCTGTGTTTATATATGTAAATTGGCTTTTTACAATGTATGTTCCCCTTTACTTTTGATTTTGGATCTGCGTTCCCCCCCTTTTTTCATTTTGGGCCTGCCCCTTGTCGTTTGTTGAACTTGCTTTCCCGCGTTTTTAATTTATTTGTCTTTCTCATTCTGCTTATGTTCTCCTCCCTGGTGCCATTTTGTATACATTCTTTGCAACCTGTATATCGTTTGGGCTATGATTTTATACGTGGCGCGTTCCTTTAACGTGTATCGTTTTATAAAATTCTCCTCCCTTGTTCCTTTTTGCTTGCCCTTTTTGTTTTGTCATTTTTTTTGGGCTCCAGTTTCCGTTGTGGTACGTTCATGTCTGAGTTTTCAGTCTTTATTCCTGCCTCTGTTGTTCTTGTCTCTTTACCTTTTAAAATTTCCCCTCTCTGGTCCTTTTCGTCATGTCTTCCTTGCACTTCTTATGTAATTTGGGCTCCGGTTTCCTTCTTGGCGCGTTCCCTTGCTAATGCTTCAGTACAGAATTCTCCCCTCAGGTTCTTTTATGTTTATCCTTTATATTTCTTCTTCTTTTCAGGCTCTGGTTTCCGTCGTGGTACGGTCATTTCCGACATGTTGCGATTCTTTTTAACCTACTTGTCGTTACTATCACTTCTCGTTTACTTTTGATGCTGTATTACTATACATTTAATATTGCCTGTATTATTGTATATTTAATAATTGTTTTTTATGCACTGTATATATTAAGTTACCTTGTTATTAAGTACTATTAAACTATTTTACAATGTTTAAACGAAAGATCACGCCTCCTAAACTGAAACCTCAGGACAACAGCAAAATTATCTCGGACACATTTACCCTCACTGACTTCCACCCCTTCCTTCTGTTGTGTTATCTCCAGCTACAGTCAACACCTCTTGTGAATCTAAACCCAGTTCTTCGCTTACTACTCCGACTTCTACTCCTTCTACATCTGGCAAACACGGTGTGCAAATGGTGAACTTTACATCTGTGAATCCTTCTTCATTTGCGCAATCTTCATATGCCTCTAGAGTCAACCCTTTCTCCTCTAAGTTCTCCTCCTCCAAGTCTGATGTTCTCTCTCATACCAATATCTCGCAACCTCCTTCTGGATCATCTAAACACTATAACCAAGAATGTGCACCTGTTTTGACCCGCTTTGATGGTGACTTTCCATTCTCGTCTTCGGCACCCCCAACTATTCCAAATGATAACTGCTCAGAATCAGTTCGCTCAGAATCCATTGCCCATTCTCCTTCTGTAATCACCGAACCTGCAGATGATAGTTCCAATGACTTTTGCAATACCTTTCTCCTTAAAATCATGAGATACTCGAACAGCATTCAAAGCTACATTTAAAAAATTCCGAGGATAAATCAAGTCCAAAAAAACTATTTAGAGGACAAATTCAATTGCATTAAAGAGTCTTGTGCTATCTTCGAAAACCAAATTCAGAATGCAGCTACAATCAACAAACCAGATCCCTCCACTCTTTCCTTCATTGACAAAGAAACTCTTTCTTCCGAACTAACTAGCTTAAAAGAATCTATCTTCAATGAGCTCAACGTGTTTTCTTCCAAACTGACAGACAATCTTCCAGAGCTGATCAATCATGCCGTCAGGAGAAACTTGGAGGAAACACTGGTCAAGACTCCTTTCCCGTCTCAGCCAGTTTCTGTCCCTCCTGCTGATAAAACCTTTGCAAGCATCTTACTGTAGGGAAAAGACCGCATGAAGAACAATGCACAACTTAAGCAAGACTTACTCTCTTTTCCCTGCCCGAAAAATCTTAATATCAAGAACATCTCTACGCTACAGAACGGCACAATAAAAATAACTTGTCAAAATCAAAATCCAGATAGAATTCTACCTATATTTCAGAAATCAGCAATTTCTGAAAAATTTAACATAAAGCCTCAAGAAGCACGTAGAACTCCCCTCATCATCTTTAACATTCCAGAAAACTTTAACGAGGAGAACTTCAGAGCTCTTATATGCTTATCTCTCCCTTCAATTAAACCAGAGGACATCAGGATCTTGAAAAAATTTAAATCAAGAAGTGATAGTGTCAACTGGGTGTTCTCTTTAGAGGTTCCTTTTGCCAACACAATTATCGATCAAAAGAAAATCTTCTATGATTTCAACTCCTTCTACATAAAGAGGTACATCAGCTTCAAACAATGCTTTAAATGTCAGGCCTTTGGCCACGTGGCAAATTATTGTCATTATCCTACGGGAAACTGTAGCAATTGCACAAAGTCCGATCATGTCTTCAGTCAGTGTAGGGTTAAAACCCCCATTTGTGTCAACTGCAATACAGAGAATCACAAAAATAAAAACAGTAGACTGAACATCTATCATAATTCGCATGATAGAAGCTCATGCAGACTCTTGCAAGCGGAGCTCACCAGGATCAAGGAGCTTCAAAAGGAAGTGCAACCCTTTTCTTTGATTATATTATGGTTCTTACTTGTTCCCCACCTCTGAGCTCTGTCAGTTCTTTTTTCTTTTATGGTTCTTGAGGGCCTTCAAATTAACACCAATCACTCATTAGCAGCACATAGTAATACTCTTCAATACGCAATAGACCATTCTTTTGATTTTATCTGCCTTCAAGAACCCTACATCTCCAACGGTGAAATTTTAAAACCTCCTTTCGGCCTTTCCCAATTTTGTTCCCCTTCTAAAAAAGCAGCTATTATAATTTTAAATTCTAATCTTACAGCCAAAAATTAAATTTAACTCTTCTTCGGCCATTTTTATTGAAGTTATTCTCCCTTCACGTAAACCCCTTATTTTAGCTTCAATATATTTCCCTCCCCACGATAACATTTCAGATCTCATTGAAGAATTTTCCTCACTTGATTTTCTTTCCTATGATTACCTGCTCTTGGGAGATTTTAATGCTAGAGCTCAGATGTGGGGATATGGCTTCATTGATCAGCGGGGACTCAAAATCATTGACTTTTGTATTTCTAACAATCTTATCGTCCTAAATGACCCCAAATGTGGTCCAGCATTCGATTCACATTCAGGTAAAGGCTTCCCCGATCTTTCTTTAGTTTCTTTTGGCTTTTTCGACTCTATTTACTCCTGGGAAGTTTTAACGGATGAATCCTCTAGCGATCATAAATTTATTAAAATCAAAATTAACATCGATACCCCTGTTGATAATTCCTTTCACTTAAAAACAGCGTATAGCCTTGGCAAATTCATCTTTAAAATTAAACCCCATATAACCAGTTTTAAATCTCTAGCTAATGATATAATTGACACATACAGCCTCGATTCCTTTGTCAAATCCTTTTTAGACACTGTTCAATCCTGCGCCTTTTCTTCTATTAAAAAAAAGAAATCCATCAGGAAACCTAGTTTTTCCTGGTGGACTAAAGACCTGGCTAAATTCAGGAATTTTGTCACTGCTCTTGCCAGGAGAGTTAAATCGCTAGAGAAGAATTCTGCTGCCCCCGACCTTATTTCGGCCGCTAAACTTAAACTTAAAATTAACCGTGCTAAATATAAATTACTTATTAATAAATCTAAAAATGACGCCTGGAAAAAATATTGTTCTAATTGTTACTCTAAATTTGGCAGCCACTTCAAATTTGCATTCCAAAAACTCAATAAAATTAATAATATTCAACTTCTCTTTCCAGGCGAGCCTAACCTTAATTACAATACTAAAATCTCTCGTCTTTTGGATCACTGCTTCGAGGATGACCCCTTTTTTAATTCTTTTCCTGCAACTGTTCTGCCTCCCGAAGGGCTGGGGGCAGTTTCTGAGGAAGAATTATTTCTGGTCTTCAACAACCTAAAAAATAATAAAGCTCCCGGTTTAGACCTTTTAGATTTTAATATATGGAAAACCCTGTTTAAACATTTCCCCTCCTTCTTATCTTCTCTTATTAATTCCTGCTTCAAATTCTGTTATTTCCCTGCTCCCCTTAGAAATGCCAAAATCATCTTCTTCAATAAGCCGGGTAAGGATCCCGCTTTATGTTCATCCTATCGCCCTATTTGCCTTCTCCTAACTTTTGGGAAAATATTAGAAAAAATATTTATAAACAAATTGAACTTCTGGCTGAAGACTAGAAATTCACTTCACCCTCTGCAATATGGCTTTAGGGAGCTCCACAGTTGGGAAGACGCCACGTACCAGCTTGTCAGTACCATTGATAAATTTAAATCCTCTTCTCATGTTTCCTTAACCACTGTGGACATCCGTGGAGCTTTCGATAACGTGAATTGGAACATCCTTCCCCTCACCTTTGACTCAATTAATCTCCCCTCTACTTTTAGATCCTTCATTTATTCATATCTCAGCTCAAGAACAATTAATTTTATAGAGGACAATTTTACTTTTTCAAAATTTATTTCTAAAGGTGGCCCTCAGGGCTCCGTCATTTCCCCCATACTATGGAATATTTATTTTAATAAAATTCTTTCCCTTAACAATGATGAATATTACTTACAGGCCTTCGCGGATGATCTCGCAGTGGTTACCTATCCAAACTCCATCATTACTCTTGGTCACAAGACCAATTCAATATTAAATTCTATTGCAAACTCCCTTTCCTCTCTTAAACTTGAGGTCTCCGCGGAAAAGTCCAACTGCATCATTTTTAATAAAACTAGATCAAAAAGGAAAATTAATCCCTCTATCAAAATCCAAAACTCTTCCATTAAACTTAGTAGAAGCCTTAAATTCCTTGGTCTTATCATCGATGATAATTTAAAATGGAGCGCCCATATATTTTACCTAAAGGAGAAATGCTTTAGGCTTGCTTCTACTTTTGGGAAACTTTCGGGGGGCAACTGGGGGGTCAACAAATCTTTTCTTAAAATCTGGTACCTGTCTGTTATTGAAAAAATTATTACTTTCGGGTCAGGCATCTGGGGGGGATCTCTCACTGGGGCTCAAATCAATAACCTTATTTCTTTACAACGGATATTTCTTCTTAAAATCTCTGCCGGATTTAGAACAACCTCGAGCATTTCTCTTTTCTCCATTACCGGTATTTCCCCTGTTCACATTTTAATTGATATTCTTCACAAAAAATTCCTTTTTTGGAAACTTCATATCAATTCGTTCTCTGATCCTTCCCTTCCCTCTCCCTCTTCTTTCGACTTTAATCGTCCTCTCTCTAATTCTTCCCCCTCGAACCGCATTGTCCTCCTTAAACCCCTTAATCCTTCCTCTTTCTCCCATCTAAATTTTTATACCGACGGCTCCAAACTTGATGATAATGTTGGCTTTTCTGCTTGTTTATGTAATCATGATAAATTAGAAGTTTTTAAATTCAACCTTGACAATGGGAACACTGTTTTTCAGGCAGAAATCGCGGCCATTAACTTTGCCATTGACTGGGCAACTGATAACTTCTCCAAAATAAATATTTTTTCGGATAGCCTTTCATCAATCCTGGTCTTTAAATCAATTAAAAACAAATCTAACTACATTAACTCTATCAAAAACTCTGCTTCTCGTTCTAAACACCTTTTTAATCTTATTTGGGTCAAGGCCCATGCTGACATTCTGGGAAATGAAGTCGCGGACTTCCACGCTAAAGAAGCATCCTCCTCCGGTTTCCCTTTTTCAGTTCCTCTCCCTTATTCTCATTTAACTAATTTTTGCAAAAATCTCTTACTTCAAAACTGGCAAAAGTATCTTAATGAATATATCTCCCCTAGGACTCATGACCCAGCCAGAATTCTAAATTATCTTCCCAAAGTTAACGTAAATACCCAAATTCATAATAAATACTGGGTTCTATTTTTTAACTGGTCATGGTCCGTTTCTTGATTATTTATACTATTTTAAACATAAAAAATCCTCGAACTGCGTATGCAACTCTTTTGGCGACGTAGATCACTTTGTTTTCTCTTGCCCCTTAACTAAGAAATTTCATCTTTCTAAACCTGCTCCTGGAAATCAAGCGGCTTGGTTTTCCAGTGTCAGTCACAACAGTCAATCCATTTTTTATCTTAAGAACTGTGTCCTCATTGCAAGAGACATTTCCAATAAAGTAAATTGACAAGTTCGTCGGGCTTTACTGCTTTTAACTTTCCTGATCAATGAAGATTCCTCTGCTGTTCCCCTTTTCCTGCTTTTGTTTGTACAAACTTGTATATATTAAATTGTAAATACACTCATCATATTGCCAACTGATAACACTATTGTTAAATTGAAAACACTTTCATCTTTTATTATCAACCTCCCATGTCATTTTGTATTTTACTTCATCATCTATATCATGTTGTGCAATGTCTCATTATTATTATCCTTGATGTTTTTCTGAATGTTTCGTGTCCATATTTGTGTCTGTTTACAGTACCTGTCTTCGTTATGTCCGTATTTCTTGTCTGTAAAACTGTCTGTCTTACGAATTTATTCTTAAATTTTAAAAAACTGGATTTTTAATAAACCTCCAGAGCAGTCGCTGTCCTTGGAAGTCGGCACCTGCTAGCTTCCTTTCCCGGTCGTCCAACCAGCTACTCAAATCATTGGATGAGTCGGACGGCCTGAGTCTTCCACATTCCACTCATCCTCCTAAGAATTTTTTTTTCACTTTATATTCATTAATATATATGCCGCACAACAATAATAAATTAGAACCAATTGCCTCACGATGAAGTGCGATAACTGCATATTCATACACCACCACCACCTCGCCGACGCGGAGTCTCCACTAAAGGACCGAACTGGCAGAATTTTGATCTATGGGTGGGGGCAGAGGGGTAAGATATGTAAGGAATCTCTCCTTTTTCCAATGTTTGGTAACTTCAAGGCGTGGTAAATAAATAATCATATAAATCCTCATGTCTCTAAGCAGTTTAAGCCTCATTGGCACTCTTTAATTTCTAGGGAATGTAGTCAATCAAGATTAAAATCTTTAGACTGAATAGATGTTTCATACCTTAACTTCAGTTGTTAAACAAATGGAACAAATGTCATGAATGAATTGTAACCTTTTTAGTTTGAACCAAAGTGTGGAAGAAAATAAAACACTTCTAGCTGAAACTAGAAGAATCCATTCCAAAAATTCAAACTTGTTACTTACTCCCGTCTATTACAGCAAATGGAAATTTTATAGTTTGGGTTTTAAAGAGTTAAAAAGGGATTTGGGCTTAGGTCCAGGCTGGGCTTGAGTTTTCTATTGTTTCAGGTCGGGTTGAGTCTTTTAATTATAATTTTTTTTTTTTAAACGTCCGTTACGATCGGGCCGAACATATTTATTTTGAAAATTTTGAAAATTGATTTAAATTGAATACATGAACTTATTGCTTTTATTTCAGCCATGTAAAGATAAAAAAATGTTTAAGAAAACAAACTAATTTCTCCGCACAAAATTTTGACAAATTTGTTTTTAACATATTTGAATACAAATCATTTCGGGTCTGCTGAGACGCAGTTATCTTAAGGCCGAGATCATTCTACATTTATAAATTTCCTAGGGCGTGGTCCGGGTTTGGCATTGGTATTGCCGGTTTTGTTAAAATCCGAAATTTCAGCACATGTAGACCTTGAAAAGGAGAACAGCACATGTCACTTCGATCGTGAGCTCACTATCGCATTTTTGTTCGGTTATCGGATTCACTGGGTGGAGGATGAGGGGAGAGAAAATAACTAGCGCCTGTGGTTACAATGCGGATCTGACGGCTTGCCTAGAAAGAAGGCATTGATAATGCACACTAGCTAAGTTTATGGAGGGGGGGGGGGGATTTGCAGGTGACGACATTTCAATTTTCATTCATGGCACGGGAAATGGCAACTTTCGCCATAAATTTATGATATTTTTTTTTTTTTACGGAATCTAATCCCAAGGTTGTCCTCGCTGAATTTTTACCCGGTGAGGATGGGCGATTTCTGCTTGCCGAATTTTAACCTGAGGAGGACGGGCGATTTCCAAAAGCCAGATACAGAGGGGAGGAGGGTTTTCTTCTTGACCCTGAACTGCCCTATTGGTGAAAGGTCAACTTCCCTCTTTCCCTTTTATCTGATCCAGAATGTTTGAAAGTGATTGATCGTCTGCAGAAAATGAAACTTGTTCTGTGGAACGATTTTGGAGCTTTTGTGTGAATATGTTAATTCTCTCAAAAATATAATTTGTTTCTAAAATGAAAATCATTTTGCAGGAAACCTTTGCCGTTCTGCGACATTGTAGCCGTGTCGCCGCGATTCTGCCACGGGGTCAACTGCAATTGCCCTAGTACACGTCAAAAGGAACTTTATAAGCTCAGCAGAACTGCATCAGGAGGGCTGTTGGGCTTCTCACTGGACACTGTATCCTCAAGAGACACCTCAACATTATGGGCGTCACTAAGGATTCGTTTTGCAGGAACTGCAAATACAGCGAAGAAACTGCTGCTCACATTCTCTATGAATGTGAGGTTTACTCTGCTCACAGATTCGAACACATTGGTCGACATGTGATTGAACCCTGGGAGCTGAATGACATTCCTGTCCAGTGCCTGCTCATCTTTGCGTCGGCTACTGGTTTCTTTTTGTAGAGATCTGTTCTGTCTGGGGTAGTACAATAGACCTCTGATCGAGGTGCTGGGCTCTTCTTGAGTCACCCGTCTCTCATTTCATTTCAATAGCAATATATACCCTGTGCAGATGCATGCAAATCGTGTGACACTGTATTATGAACACAAGCACTATGCAGACTTATGGATTAACAGATTAGTTCGTTGCACGACATCCACATAGCAGATTTGAAATACAAAATAAATTCCCTTGTATTAGCGGACTCATTTTTGACCCGCTCCGTGGAAGCATGCAACAATAATAATTAAGCTCATTTAATAACAATACACCCGCTTTAGGGATGTATGCAGTAGTTGTCGTTCGTGTACTCACCCGTTATGCGAGTTTACGGCTAAAGATACAGATGCTGCGCATACACATCAACGTACGTTACTTGCACTATTAATAATTCTGCTCCATGGAATAATACTTAACTTAGCAGCTAAATATTTGCTAATCCATAGTTCAAATTTTATACAGTGATTTTATGGAGCTTTCAGGAATTTTATTTAGTTATTTAAATCTTTAAATCAGGTTTTTTTTGTAATCAACATATAACGACAAACAATTAACAAATATTTTCAACATTTAAATATATCTTATCCCTTAAAATCATCAAACTTCATTGACTAATGAGAAAATACTAAAAATCAAAATTTAATATTCTCCTTTTAAATTTAATAAACTCTAAATTTATATAAATTCAATAATTGTAATTGCTCAAGACTATAATTGCATTTGATGTAAAAATAGCATTTATTCAATGATAAATTTGTTCTTAACAAAAAAAGCATTTTCATACCTTAGTGGTGGTGGCTCCAGTCCGATGAAGCCCAAATGGTTTTGAATGAATAAGATTTTGCAAATTAAAACTTCAGTAAAGTTCAATAAAGCTATTCGATTTTTTTCAGATTTATTTATATTGTTTACAGGATTTCAAAGTGCTGCAAATGACTCGCTAACTGTTTATAGTTAGTTAGTACATTAGTTTTCACAACGATTCTATCTGGATACTTCAACAATAGACTTCAGGTTAAAAGTTAAAATATAAAATTATTTTACGAACCTTTACGAGAAAACCTTTAAAAAGTCAGGAGTTTTATTATTAAAGCATAAAAGTTTTTCTTTGCATCACTTTATATTACAACCAGTTTTCCCTAGGACTAAAAAAGGCCAGAAAAAGGGGACTAAATAAAGACACTAAGTTACAGAATACTAATAAATGGGAAATTTAATAAAAGGTAAAAAATCACTGTCAAACTATTATCAAGAATATCTGAATTTAATTGCTTTTTTAGTTTTGTTAAATTCCTTTTCATTTAAATATTGAAGTTAGTTTATAAATTTCACTTTCTGAATATCCATTTTAGAAAAGTTCATAAGTGTTTTTTAGATTCTAGCGTAAACACAATTTGAAATAATAATTCATAGCTTCAATTTCCAAAAAAGTAGAATAAAAAATATTTAATAAATTTATGAATGATCAAAACTTATTTTCGATCCATACTTGCTAACCTTACAAGAAAATACAGATTTTAATGTTATTTTATAAGGGCGGAGGGAAGTTTTAAGTTCGAATAAATACGAAATTTTCCTTATAATTATTATATAATTTACTTTTCTATGCAAACATAAGTAATGCTTAACTTAAGACATATAAAAGTATTTATTAATACTATTTTATTTATTGTTCAAAGCACTGCCAGTTGTGAGTCCGCGTACATCTTTATTGAATTGAGTTTTATTATTGAAGCACCCGCGTAGCGCGTTAAAAGCGAATATGTGAATAAAGTGCAATTTATATTGTGAATTCGCTACATGGGTGCTGCTGGCGACTAGAAAGTCATTTAGAAAATTTTGCAGTGTTTGGCCATATCCATATAAATCTGAAGTGCAGTTACCCGTTCTCAGTTACCCGTTCAGTTACTATAACATCGGTAAGTAGAAAACAGCTACTTTACCACAAATGCCGTGCACGTTAACGAAGCCACCATCATCAGGTCATGGCATTACAAGTTAGACTACTCTCTACCGGTCTAAAGGTCTACTACCTCTACTAAAGAGTCTGCAGGTCTGTCTAAAGGTCTGCATAATTACAAGGTCTACCTTCCTTAAAGGTCGTCCTTCTCCGTCGATCACCGTCTGATCGATCTGTCAGGTCTGTCTAAATAACTGAGAATGTGTCCTATCATATATACACCGTGATGGGTACGCTCCGGAACACAACCGTTGACGGCAGCGCCCTCACTATATGCAAAACAGGATGCTCGCGCGGCGAGAAGGCGATTTGCATGAATGGCATGTTCTGTTCTCGTCATGAGTCGTTCACGAGAACGGTAAAACCATTCTAAAAATGTAAACACGTTCCCGCGATAACGAGAATCGCGACGAAAACAGAACCAAGTTTCCAACAGGTGCCACGCTCCCACACAAATGGTGCACGAAACACGTATTGTCGGCTGCTATTGCTGTGTTAGCTGAGCGACTTGACTAGAAAAATTTGAAAGTCATTTGCAGATTTAGCAGTGTTTTGGCCATATCCATATCTGAAGTGCTGGTAGAAAAATTTTGTAGCAGATGATATGCAGTAGTGATGTGTTTTCTCAAGAAAACAAGCTCGTTAAACACAAACACAATTTATTTGTTGTGAGATCCATTGCATCAGATGAAGTTACAAAATAAATCACTGTAACATTCGTTGCAAAGCAAAACTATATACAATGAGCTAGCAAGCTCATGAAAAAGGTTTTAAACAGTCTATGACTAGGCACACACTCTCAGTTACTATAACATCGGTAAGTAGAAAAAAACAGCTACTGTACCACACATGTCGTGCACGTTAATGAAGCCACCATCATCAGGTCACACGTCATGGCTTTAGAAGTTAGACTACTCTCTACCGATCAAGGTCTGCCTTCCATACAAGGTCTTTCACCGTCGATCACCGTCTGATCGATCTGACTATACGTCGAGTCTTAAGTCTGCATAACTACAAGATCTTAAACTCTGAAAAGTCTCCCACGTCTACTACATGGTCAGTCAAGGTCTGTAAAGTCTCTGAATAACTGAGAATGTGTCCTATCATATATACACTGTGATGGGTACGCTCCGGAACACAACCGTTGACGGCAGCGCCCTCACTATATGCAAATCAGAATGCGCGCGCGGCGAGATGGCGATTTGCATGAATGGCATGTTCTGTTCCCGTCACGAGTCGTTCACGAGAACGGTAGAACCATTCTAAAAATGTAAACACGTTCTCGCGATAACGAGAATCGCGACGAAAACAGAACCAAGTTTCCAACAATCGGCCCCCTCATGCAAAACCCCAAATCTCGGCGCACGTGCTATCAATCAATGAAATTATTCTAAAAAACATAACAGCAAAAATGTCAAGTTCTTTAGTATCCAGCAAAAACATAAAGTATATATATTACTTTTCATGTTAAGCAAAAAAAAAAATTTATCATTGAAAGAAAATTTTAGATATCGTTGAAACACTAAGTTCCAAAAATTTAATTTAAGTCAAAATTTAAGTTTTCAAGAAATTTAAGTATAATAATTTAAATTTAACATTTAAGATTAAAAATTTCACTATAAATATCAAATTTAATTTGTGTAGAAAATTTTATGTATAATTATTAAATTTAACATTTAAGATTAAAAATTTTACTATAAATATCAAATTCAATTATGTAGAAAATTTCATGTATAATTATTAAATTTAACATTTAAGATTAAAAATTTTACTATAAATATCAAATTCAATTATGTAGAAAATTTCATGTATAATTATTAAATTTAACATTTAAGATTAAAAATTTTACTATAAATATCAAATTCAATTTGTGTAGAAAATTTGATGTATAATTATTAAATTTAACATTTAAGATTAAAAATCCTACTATAAATATCAAATTCAATTGTGTAGAAAATTTGATGTATAATTATTAAATTTAATATTTAAGATTAAAAATTTTACTATAAATATCAAATTCAATTTGTGTAGAAAATTTCATGTATAATTATTAAATTTAACATTTAAGATTAAAAATTTTACTATAAATATCAAATTCAATTATGTAGAAAATTTTATGTATAATTATTAAATTTAACATTTAAGATTAAAAATTTTACTATAAATATCAAATTCAATTATGGCTGTTCATTATCTCTGTCCAAGACCAGTATACATAATTAATACTAATAGCAGTGACACAGATAATGAAAAGATTTTTCTTTCTGTATTGTATTCATATATAAATTTAAAGAAGTGGTTTGTCTTCAATGAATCATAACCAAGTGTATGATAACAAGGAGTAAACACACAAAGATAATACACATAAGCATAACTGTCTTATGCGGGAATTGAAAACATGGATATATATATACATTCAGTGTAATGTGAAAAATTTTAGAAAGTTCATTGTAAACAATACACATATATATACTCTAGATACAATTATCTGCATCACAGAGGGAGGAGTAATTTATACGATATCCTAACCATATTTTGTAAAAGAAAGAAAAAAAAATTTAGAAGTTACAAATTTAATCATTTTTGTTTTTGGAAATTTGATTACAAAAATTTAATGCTAAAAATTCCTCAAACATTTGGCAAATCTTATTAATGTACTGCCTATGATGTATAAAAATTTTGTTATTGATTTCAGCAAATTCCACACCTAACAGTTTTTGGACCTTCCCTAGAGATTTGATATCAAATTCTCCCTTTAGCAAAGAAACTACATGATCAATATCACCTATTATTTCTATGTTGCTTGCCTCTGGCCTGGATTTGATATCCCTCTTTTCTCTGAAGTTAAACAAATTTTGGTCATAATGTATGTTAGCCTTAGCACAGAATTTTTTAACATCATTATGACTTCTCAGCCTATGTTTATCACCCCTCACTGAGTAGTAAACATCAGTTCGAGTTCCATCAGGCCTGGGTACAGCTTTCCTTTCCCAATCTATGTTTGAACAGGGGGTCAGATCGGAATCAGCAGGAGAGTCCTCTTCCTCACTAGTATGACTAGTGTCATGGCTCTCACCTGCTTCTTCCTCTGACTCACTATCCAAACATCCCGATCCTGAATCTGATGTTCGAGTAAAACCCGATTTCTTTTGGGTGAAGTTTCTAGGTCGAATGGGGTCCAGGACGCCTTCCGCTGCTTCCATCTCCTCAAAACGGACATTGCTTATTTCTAATATTTTTCCTTCTTTCACAAGAAGAATTCTATAGCCCCTGGTATTTTCTGCATATCCTACCATAACTCCCAGTTGAGCTCTTAGGTCTAGCTTCTTCCTAAGCTGTTTTGCAATACCAGCATAAGCCTTACATCCAAAAACTCTGAGATGGGATACAGCAGGCTTCTTCCCATAGTACAATTCGTGTGGAGTTTTAACTTTAAATTTATGGCAAATCCTGTTCTTTGTATAAGTAAAACATAGGATTGCCTCTGCCCACATTTTGTCACCAACTTTGCTTTGATTAAGCATTGCCTTGACACAATCTAACGCTGTCAGGTTGAATCTTTCAGATACCCCGTTTTGTTCGGGTGTATAAGTGTTAGATCGTTCATGCTTAATCCCTAACTTTTTCAAAAAAGCTTTAAATTGACCGTGACAAAATTCCATGCCGTTATCAGTACGGATGCACAAAATCTTTTTGCCTAATTGTCTCTCCTGACAAGCTTGAAAATCCTGAAAAACTTTGAACACATCTGATTTTTGTTTTAAAATAAAAACAAACACCTTGCGGCTAAAATCGTCTGTAATAGTCAAGAAGTATTTGTTTCCCCCCAATGAAGCTACAGGCATTGGACCACAAACGTCCATGTGCAGTAATTGCAAAGGTTCTGTAGATCTAATCCTGCCTATTGGTTTGTACGAAACTCTTTTAGATTTTGCAAGTTTGCAATGAATGCAATTTACTTTTGCATATTTTAATTTTGGGAGTCCGTTTGCCGCGGAAACTTTACTTGTTTGGTGCAAGTAGTCTGAGTTAATATGGCCATATCTTCTATGCCATAATTCAGTTTTGTTCAGAATTTCAACTGTTGAACCACTAATTTTATTTGACTTTGATTTTAAATCAGATTTGTTTTTCCTTTTATTCAAGTTAGGCTTAATTTTGTTTTGACTTTGACTATTTGTTGCAGGGGTTTTTCTAACCTGTTTAGAATTTTTGTCCCTATCCTGATCTCCTTTACGGCCCTCAACACTACTATTTAAACTTTTAGTTGAGTACTGTGGTTTTAAGAAATACAATCCTTCTTTACGTTTAGCGTAAAAGAAATTTTCTCCCTCAGGAGTCTTAAACCATAGAACACCTTTGGCTGCACTAAAAGAATAGCCCTGCTCTTCTAATACAGATGCGGCCAACAAGTTACGTCGTAATTTTGGTGAATACATAACATTTTGTAGCACAATATTATTTGTATGATCTTTAAATTTAACATACATGTTCACCGTTCCAATAGCCTCAACTGGGCTTTCCATATCACCCACTGCTAGCGACATAGATGTATCCTTACATTTATCAAATTTTGAAAACATTTTAACATCATTACAAAAGTGTCGCGTAGCAGCGGTGTCAATCACCCAGCTGAGCCTATTGTCAGGATTATCAACAATATTAGCTTCTACATTTATATTTGAAAATACTTCAATAATACTAGAGCTAGTCATCTTTTTCAATTTTGGGCATTGTGCCTTTACATGACCATTTTTATTACACATAAAACATGGTCCTATGACCTTAATAGACTTTTTAACTTTGGTAACATTTTTGCATTTAGCGTTAACATTTGAA
The DNA here is from genome assembly GCA_951213105.1 of Amaurobius ferox. NCBI lineage: Eukaryota > Metazoa > Arthropoda > Arachnida > Araneae > Amaurobiidae > Amaurobius > Amaurobius ferox. Next base: position 107,373,439 of record OX578145.1, on the reverse strand, counting down.
AAATATACAGATGAATTGGAACTTACATTATTATTGTCATGATCCTTCCTCAACTGTCTAATCCTGCCCTCCTCCAGAGAAAGTTCTTTCTGAATTTTATCCAATTTAAAATCAGTATCGCTCCAGCGATAAATGATTTGGATGATACTCTGGTACTGGGCTGGGAGATACCGGATGGCTTGGAATGCCACGTACACATCCTCCACCGGGTGGTTCACGTTCTTGAGCTTGGTGACAGCTTTCCTTATCCTCGTACAGAATATGTCGATGGGCTCCTCGATTTCCGGGCGTAGACTGAAAAACTCGTCCAACAGATGAACTAAATTAGCGCGCGTTGGGGCCTCAAAATGCGCCTCCAACTTCTCCCACGCATCCGCCGGGCTGTCGTCGATGTCGAGCAGTTCTCTGTACTCCGCCGAGATATTTCGAAACAGGATGGAAAGTGCGCGGTCGCTGCTGCGCATGTACTCCTCTCGCTCGCGGCGTGACGTAGATTCGTCGACTGGTAATGCAGTACGGTTGATGTGGCCGTAACATCCTTCTCCTTTCAGGATAAACGAAATTTCATTACGCCAGGTGACGTAATTGTCCCTGTTTAACGCTTCTATGCCGTTGCTCACCGCCATAGTCTTTAACTGTGACTAGAGTGCGTTGTTTACCTTTCTGCTTGATGCAAATGGCGCCGGTCGCGGCCCCCGTCGATGGAATTCACAACTCTTCACTGCTGCTTTATCACGGATAAAAGTTATGGCCTTGACATACTACTGGGCCCATAACCAAATGTCGGCTGCTATTGCTGTGTTAGCTGAGCGACTTGACTAGAAAAATTTGAAAGTCATTTGCAGATTTAGCAGTGTTTTGGCCATATCCATATCTGAAGTGCTGGTAGAAAAATTTTGTAGCAGATGATATGCAGTAGTGATGTGTTTTCTCAAGAAAACAAGCTCGTTAAACACAAACACAATTTATTTGTTGTGAGATCCATTGCATCAGATGAAGTTACAAAATAAATCACTGTAACATTCGTTGCAAAGCAAAACTATATACAATGAGCTAGCAAGCTCATGAAAAAGGTTTTAAACAGTCTATGACTAGGCACACACTCTCAGTTACTATAACATCGGTAAGTAGAAAAAAACAGCTACTGTACCACACATGTCGTGCACGTTAATGAAGCCACCATCATCAGGTCACACGTCATGGCTTTAGAAGTTAGACTACTCTCTACCGATCAAGGTCTGCCTTCCATACAAGGTCTTTCACCGTCGATCACCGTCTGATCGATCTGACTATACGTCGAGTCTTAAGTCTGCATAACTACAAGATCTTAAACTCTGAAAAGTCTCCCACGTCTACTACATGGTCAGTCAAGGTCTGTAAAGTCTCTGAATAACTGAGAATGTGTCCTATCATATATACACTGTGATGGGTACGCTCCGGAACACAACCGTTGACGGCAGCGCCCTCACTATATGCAAATCAGAATGCGCGCGCGGCGAGATGGCGATTTGCATGAATGGCATGTTCTGTTCCCGTCACGAGTCGTTCACGAGAACGGTAGAACCATTCTAAAAATGTAAACACGTTCTCGCGATAACGAGAATCGCGACGAAAACAGAACCAAGTTTCCAACACGTATGGCCTTGAACGCGCATAATGAGCGCATGAACGATTGACAGCTATTCTACACAAATTGTATATGCCCGCTCAGCGTGCATAGCGTTATTGCATGCCAACATTCGCTAATAAAAAAAAGATTCATTTTGTAATGCGATGCGAATTGCATATGATCGAACATTGTGCGTATCGTTATTGCATGAAGTGGAGTCATTGTTATTCTATAAGCTTACGTGGATTGCATGCGCCTCTGAAGTATCCTTAACATTAGCAAACAGTCCGCACGCATAGCAGAGATACGCGATCTAAAACTTCACAGCGATCATTGACAGCTACTTCATAAATTGCACAGTTAGCCGTGACTTAGATACATAGCGGAGCAGGGTTCCCATTTCAGCGCGAACCCGTGAGATTCTCGCGCAATTCATGAAAAATCTCGTGTAAAAATTTAGACTGCGCGAGAATTTCTCTCTCTCCAGTTCCGGCCTAAAATTATTTTTTTCTTCAAATTGGATACTGAGAAATCGGCCCTATCCAGATCGGGCCGATTACTTCGCGACCGCAAATCGCGATCAGTTGCCTTGTTGTTGCGAATCGCGGGCCGATTGCCGAGCGGTCGCGGACCGCGATTTCGTAGCTACGTCTGAATCGCAGTCAATCGCGATTTGGGTACACTAAAGTACTACGTGTTTCTAATTCGAGAGATATTTTATAGAAAACTATAAGTGTCCCCTCAGCTTGCGCGAGTGGCAAATTCGATCAAATAAAATTTTGCTTTTTTTTTTTATAGGATTCTTTCACGGATTTGAATTATGCTCTTTCCGCGTACTTCCCGCATTTTTTGTGTTTTGCTCGAGAAATTTTCTTCTTTCCGCGGACGAAAATCCTTTCCCCCGTACACAGTATGTCTACAGGTTACAAAAATCCCGAAAATGTCGTGAAATTGGCCATATATGCCCAAAAAATGTTACAAAATTTGAACAAAGCAACGAATTTTTTATCAGAGACATTCCTTTCTTACATGATCTGAAAATCTGTTTCTCCGCGATTGCGAAAACGGCGTTCGCATACGGCGATTCCCACATTTTCTGAGGAGAGATGACCAATTCTTTTTGCCATTTTCACAATATATTTGCATCGACTGAATTTTTTTATAATTATGTCGTTTAATATACAAATAATAAAAACCAAACCATTTTTCTACCGTATTATTAATAAAATGAAAGGTTATTTTGCAGCAGCATCACGAAAATCTGCATTTGTACGCTATCCTCGGCATACCTCGTTTAATTTGAAAAATATTTCCCACTTTTCCAATCTGTTTGCATCGACTACAGTGTTTGTAATTGTTTCGCGTTTCATACAGAAAAATTATTTTACAAACGTATTATTTATGAAATAAAGGGCTATTTTGAAAACAAAAAGAAAAAAGTCGAGTCAAACAAAATGGCTAAAATCACATGACTGGCTTGAGATTCAACAAAAGGACGATGCAATCCTTATGTTCTGCAAGTTTTGAAAAAAAAAAAAAAAAATCCATTTTCAAACATGAAGTCAAATTTATTACCTAATTCTATTTGCCTAGTGAAATAGTTTTCGGCGATCAAAAATCGTTAAAGTTTTTAATTGCTATTGCTGCATGAAAATTGATCATAAAATGATTTTAAAAATCAAAATATAAAGTAAATACAGTCGGCCCTCGACTTTTGCAGTTTACAGACAAAAAAATCGTAAATTCGCATGTGAGTCATTTTACATAAAATAACCCATGTAGACGTTTTTATGTCAGCAAATAAAATCATAACGTAAGCATGGGGGAAGTCAAGAATTTGAGTATTTTTGCTAACAAATGGGGGGGGGGGGGGGAGCTATGAAATTACCAAAAATGTGCTTACTTAATACTTAAACGACTCCTAATTAATTTTTAAAAAGAATGTTAAAAGAATGTTAGTTTTAAGAATTAAAAAATTTAAATGTCGAAGAATATGAGTTATAGTTAATGCTTTCTGTTTTCTTACTTTCTAAATTAGCATGTTAAAAAAAAATGAAATTTTAAGTGTCTCTCCTTATAACAGAAAATCTCTCCCAAAATTTTTTGGAAGGAGAGAAATTCTCCCCCTCTTTTCCTGACTTAGTGGGAACCCTGTAGCGGAGGTAAGCGATCGACATCTATTGCAAAGAGCTATAGGGCTGGTCACCGAACGGCGTAATTAAATAATATGAGGGAAATAAATTTTCCAGTATTTCATCAAAGCCAGTGAAGATGCATGCAATGCTAGTGTAACGCGTTATTCTAAACACAACATTTCGTTCCCTTCCTATCACCCTGTATTTTGACTTGTTCAGCATAAATAGATACATGTTCCAGCAAATTGCAGCACAAATTTGTGAAAATTATTTATTTTAATAAAAATATTTATTTTTTTACCCACACTATAAAAATAAGAGTTTTGTTGCTCTAATGTGGAATAATTAAAAGATGAAAATTTAAATAGATGCGAAAGGGTACTTTACAACTATCTCTAACGATCTATCTATCTGAAGTAAAAATCGGTACAACTACAGAAAAATCGTAAAAGTTGGAATTTCTATACTTTTAAACAACAAACATAAAATAACTTGAAAAAGAAGCTATAAAAAATAGTACAGTACAACCTTAAAAATCCGGATGTTTTTCAAATTTTCGTTTTTTTTTTTCCCCGGACTGACGAAGTCACGGATTTAAAACAACAGGGTAAGATTATTTATATGGAATTATATTTTATAAACAAATACTGTATTTTCCGGTCGACTTTCTGAACCCCGAAATGAAATGAAAGTTTAGATGGATAGCCGTAGATCGGCTTGGCTCGTGATTGGAGCGTGAATTACGTTGTTAGCGTTAATCCCTCCTGCCCCTTATTCAAGCCACAACTCCCGATGAATTATTTCGCGTAAAATATACATTGTTATTTTAATACTGAATTTTATTATTAAAATTTCCTTTTCTCATTACTGAAAAAGACATTTCTCTGAAACAATGTAATTTTTAATGTTTTCGTCGAACATGTCAGCTTGAAATCGACTGTATATTTTGCCTTTTTTGTTTAGAAAGCCATATTTACATACTATAAATATCAAATAAATAACTAAATAATATCGTATCTCATAGAACCGAGCACCAAGGTCATTAACACACAGACCTCACAAAAGAGTCGGCTGTGTTTACGATTAGGAACTAAGCAAATTCCTTTCTTCCCTTTCCCTGCCCTACCACGTCCCTGTGCTGCTGCAGCCTAGTAATGACTCATCGTAATTTAGAAAAATCGTTGAGAGGAGAGATATTTTTCTTTTTTAGAAAATATATTTATTTTATCTACTGCAATATTTTTTACATATATGACTATTCCTAATAAAGTTTTTACTTTTTTCAGAGTCGTTATTAAACATAACATTATATAGATGCTAGAAAATAAATAAAACTTTTAAATTCTTATTTTTTGTTTTTCGTTCGTTAATAGCGAAAACGGTTTAAACACATTTACACCTTTAAATATATCGACAAAGTGCTAATCCTAGCGCTTTATTAAATCTCGATGCTACATTAAATTTTTCTGGCGCTTCATTAAATCTCGACAAAGCTGATAAAACGGAAGTTCTGCACTGTGATTATTCGTGATGTGATATTAAATAAAAAAAAGATCAAAGTAGCGACGATAAATGTGGAGAAGAAAAAAATACCCATTGATAATCTTATGCAAACAATCGATCATGCAATTAAAGGTCTTGAACAAAGAAGCTTTATAACCGAACAGAAATAATGTCCATCTACAGGATAAAGAAAACTGCTTTCCCATAAACCAAAATTAATGAAATAACAAATGCTAATTCAAATATTTAAACGAAATGATAAAATGTAATTTTATAATTTCGTTTCGTTCACACATTCTAAATTATCAATGTGTATATTTTTTCTTAGAAATTTCTTTTGCCCTATTTTTTATATTAAATAATATGTTTTAATTGATAACTTAACTTTTGTCATTATTTTTACTAAAAATAGTGCTTTATAGCGTATTTAGTTAATATTAAATCTGAATTTTATTCAAATTCTTTAATCCGGAATCGGCAAAGTCCGGATATTCAAGGTTGTACTGTATAGTACTCATGGATGTGGTCATGTGATAGGCAGACTTGTTTTGCTGAAAATGCGGTATACAATCGTGCCGAATAACTATAGATAACCGGATTTTTTCTTTTCGTAATTTGGACCGATCAGTGCGGGACTTTCACTTTCGCACGTGTAAAAATAATAGCATTTTTGGCACAGTTTGGAGCAGATATTGAGATTTTAGGTGCTTTTGTAGCAGGATGTAGCAGTGAACGAAAATTGTAGCAGTTTGGTGCAATTGGCGCAGATTTTCCACCCCTGTTGAAAGGTATATCGAGAAGGGGACCTTAATAATTTCGGACTGTTGGAAGGCGTATGCTTGCCTTAAACATAAAGGCTTCATGCACCTTCAAGTGAATCACAGTTACGAATTTAAGGATCCCGAGACAGGCGTGCATACTAATTCGATTGAGGGAACGTGGTCGGCGATTAAAAAAAAAAAAGCAAATCCCGCAAAGTTAAAGATCAATTTGACTCTTATTTATATGCTTATATGTTCAAAAGAAGACTTGGACATGAGATTGGGGAGGAAGCATGGAATAAATTTATAAAAGGAATCATTTCCATCTTTCCTCCCCATACAAATGACGATGACTTGATAAAGCAGCAGGCGGAAGAGAGATTTCAGCATTGTTTCGACTCTTGAGTCCTGAAGGTTAGTGTTTTTTGTTTAATTTATCCTGTGTTTTGAAACTTGGTTTATATTTTCAGTGTTTAGAAAATTGCTCCCTCCTTTGAAAGTTAATCTTTTTAGTTAGAGTAGAAACTTTTTATAAGTATCAATTTTTAAAAATTTTTTAGAGTACAAACTTCTTTCTAAGTATTGTTATTTTTTTAATTTTAAAATGAACGACCTTTAGGTGCCACTACACGGACCACTTATACATTCGTTTCACAGATGTTGATTGATCTTTAGGTCGAACACCTGCCCCTATACGGACCACTGATACATCCGTTCCACAATTTTCGACCTTTAGTTCAAATCTCTGCCCCTACACGGACCACTGGTACATTCGTTCCACAAATTTCAATCTGTAGGTCGAACCCCTTCCTTTATATGGATCCTCAGTTAGATGGAGAAAGCGATCTTGCTACGTGCGATATGTACAGATAAAATTGTAGCACAAAAATTTTAAATTTTACAAAAATCTGATTTTAGAATGTTTACATGAGTATTATTCATTTTTTTATTCTGCAGTTTTACAAAGTTATTTAATTCTCTTAAAATACACAAAAATCTGATTTTGTAACGTTTTTATGAGTATTATTCACTGTTATTTAAGTTAAATTACATTATCATTTATACTAGAAAATCTTGTTTAGAACAAACACAATAGCCCGTCTTTAGAAATAGGGTTCTCCTACCAAAACGTCATTTTGGTAGGAGGAGCCTATTTCAAAAGACGGTAAATGACGTCACTTAGGATGGGTGGAGCCAATTTCAAAACACTGAAGAAAGCGCCAACTTGGCCCGATTTTGTACTTAGAAAAAAACTTGCGGTGACTTATTTTCCGGATTTACCAAAAATAAAAAAACTTGCTCGGACAGATTCTTTTTTAAGTTTTTCAAAAAACAAGTTCAAATTATTAAAATATTAAGATTAATTTTATATATTCACAATCTGGATCCTATTTCCTACAAAACAAGAAAATGTATTTACATTTTTGTCTATTAGACTTGGAGGTATAAGCGACCAAAATGTATACATTTTTTTGCAATGTTCTGATTTTCGTCATAAAAATCCCAAGCATAAATGTTTACATAAAAAATATGTGCCTTTTCTTTCTAAGAAGTGCCTTTTTTCTGGTAACAGCACTCTGCCCTTTTTTAATCCTGGGGGAAACTCTGTTCATGTCAACGCATTGAAAAGTAGTTGAAGTCAGCATTTTGTTTTTTCATATCTCTGGGACTTTTTATGATAAAATGCTGAAATGTGTGTAATGGCACTTTAGCTTAAGCTTTGAGCTTGTTCGAGATACACTTGCAGGTCGGAGGTAGTTTAAGATGAGCTTGTTGTTGAAGCTCTTTATAAGCTTTGATTTGGTAGCTGGTGTTAAGCTATGTCATGTAAATAGCCGATATGTTATGGCTAGGCTCAGTATTGGAGTGATGTTCTTCTAATGTACTTTATGTAAGCTGTAGCAACGTTAACGATGTATGCTATTATTCTTTCTATTTTTATATCATTTTGTGAGTAATAAATTTCATTTTTATTTTTACTCACTACTGCTTGCTTTCGTATCAGTTTATGTCACACCACCCACTGCTATACTCATCAGTCATCATGATGCTTTAAATTTACATACCTCGACTAAAATTTGCCATCAGTAAAGAGCAATGCTTCACTGAAGTTACAAGTTTTGGTAAATCCAGATAATAGCCCTCACCCTAAACGTATTTTTTCTAAGTACAAATCGCACCAAGTTGGCACATTCTCCCGTGTTTTCAACAAGAGGTTACCAGATTACAACATAAAGGGTGTTTCACATAAGATTACAACCTATAGCGCTTGCAATTGGAACACTTGGTGAGCGAGCTAAAAGTGTGGTGGGTTATTTATTCTTCGGATTAATCCATGTGAATCATTTGTCAGAATTTTTAATATTGCATCGCAAAATGTGATGCAAATTAATTTTTAGATCATAAAACACAAATTTTCCATCACTATTTACGATGCAATACCACTTATTTTGCAACCTGGCCCAAATTCACTGCTATACTGGCTCTGCATCTACGTAGACTCAATATTAGTTTGTTACAAAAAGTATATAAAATTTGGAATCAAACAATGATTATAAGTACTTTTCTACAACAGAGAAATTAAGTCTTAGATAATGAATATTAGCTATTAAACTTGCAATACAATTGCAAATATTAATTCAGTTTCAAAATTAATGTTGATTAACTGTAAAGTGACGCATAATTATCAAATGAAATGTATAATTAAAACACTTATTGATATTTGTAATCGGATACAACTGTGTTAAACAACATTAAAACAATAGTGTTAGTATATAGCTTACGTGGCGTCAAAAAAGATTGTATGAAATTATAATCTTCATCAAATATCCACTTGCATCCTTGAAATTCACGATCATATCGGTAATAAATGTCAACAAATCCCTTAAAACAAGCTTCCCATAGTCCTAGTCTCTGGAATTTCTGGACGGGAGCTAAGCCATCAGAAACAAGCCAATAAGGAGTAGTAAAAGCTATGATAATGAAAATAACACTGAATCCCAGGGTGGCACACGCCAACAGCATGACAAGATTAAATTTACCACCACTATTCATTGCGATTCGTGGCATAATACAAGCAATAAAATCAAAGTGAATTGTAAAGCATTTTTAACGGACACTGATGTCAGGGTATAAACACGACCAGTGCGCAGTCTCTAATGTCACAATGACCACAAACAGTTAAACTAAATCTAGATTCTCTATATTGAGATGAATGTCCCCATCAATAAAAATATCTCGAAAATTTAAACAATAGGATCAGATTAAATAACCACCACACCCAGAATTAACACAACACAAAACTATTGGGACAGGTACAGGTATTGCATAACTTGATAAATCTAACCGTTGCCATATCCATAATTTCATTCATATGTTTTACTTTTTCTCAAGGAAACTATGTTTTAAATACTTTTATGTTAGTTAAGGAAATTAATTTATCAATAAATTTTACATTATCCATATAAGGTTAATGATGTGTCATCAGAATTTTATGCCAATATAAAACGTGTGTTCACATTTTAATTTCAGGTCAACTGAAGCTGAGCTTTAACTCATCTTCTCTATTTTTCATTTTCATGGTACACATGCTGTTCTTCAAAAATTGTAAACATGACTGATTCTATGTTTCTTATGCAAAGGTATGGAAATATTTATTGATCAAATAACTTAAAATGTATATATTTTATTTATATAATTTCAATATTATAGCAAGTACCTAATTTAAAATATTGTAAGTTTAGTATTATAAATTGCCAACGAGTAATTTCTGGAAGATAACCCAGCTGAATTAGTCTATTGAGTTGGAATCATTCTCTCAATGTAGTAACTAGTTTCATACTTAAGGTTGATTGGTACCGAATAGCTGTTATTGCAATGTTAATCCATTCATGACCGCACAGTAAAGAAAGAAGCGGGATCGTGCGTAGCAAGAGTCGTCTGCTGCTCCAGGCCCAGGCACTTTTTGATGCTAAGCCGAACGCGGTGAAAAAATCGTTTTAAATAAGTTTTGCTTTAAAATACATCTACCATTATCACAGAAATACATCTAGCTACCATTATCACAGCATTTTGTGGGACCTGACTCAGTTGTTTTTTTTAAACATGAGCTTTGTTTGTTTTGTTTGCTATTGTATAATATCATCAATGAAATACAGATTAAAAAATTAATGTTCTTTAAAAGAGGCTTTGAACTGTTTATATTTAGTCCAGGGTTCATAAAACTGAAGAGATGTCAGATCTTCGAAATTTGAACTCCTAATTATCTGTACACAAAGTATCAAAAACATCTTCACCCACATTGATTAGTTTTTAACTTCCATACTAAAGCAAATAGCAACTATTTCACTTTTTCATTTATATTACTATGAGATTCATTCATAAATTGTTGAATTTTACTTCTAGAAATATATTTTACTTTTTTCGACACAGGGTTGGCAGGTTTTTGACGCATGACGGTTTTATCCCTGGTTTTAACCGTCACGTCAAAAACTGTCAAGTGAGAACGAAACAAACAATATTGCCAATCAAAATCCTGTCACCCTCAATCAGTATCGTAACTAGTTTTCATGTGCCCTGTGCAAGGTTTTACTTTCTGGCCCCTTGTATTTTTAAGGGAGGGAGGATAAAAAAAACCAATACAATAAAACAATATATAATAATTGAAAGAGAGCAACTCAATTTGTAAATTGTATATTTAATTGATTTGAATAAATTTATTGTTATTTTTATGATATTGGTAAATAAAAATGGAAATAAATTGGAAATACATTTTTGGAAGAAAAAGTCTTTTTGCCACCTAAAATGTAGGCCTATATACTATTCTTTTTTTTCTAACTTGTACATGTTTTCTGGTATGGATGACAATGAATGACTTTCCTTATCTTGACTGCTCAATAGTGGGGACAATAAGTTTTAACCACTGACTATGGTCCACAGCATACCTTCCCCCCACTCCCTTCTCTGAATTCTGAACAATAATAACTGATAAGACTGAACAATGCCTCCCCCCTTCTCTACCCAAATTCTAGGCTAAGTTCAACTAACAATGGTCTGACTCATTCTTAATGAAAAAGTTTCTTCGTCCATTCCATTACACCTAAGGGGTAGGATAGATATAAAAGGTTTCCTCCCTTACCCCTTTACCTTAAATGGAAGCACTCACTCCTAAAGGAAGGAAGACAAAGATAACTGTAGTCTTAGATTTCCTGCTATTTTCACTTCAATTGGAATCTAGTTGTGGTTTGTCTGTTATTTATTTATTTATTTTTTTTTAACAATTTCAAGCTGTGTTAGTACTGCAAAGTTATTTGTGTGTATTGAAGTTTAAGTTGAATAAAGTGACAATGAATCGTGGTGGAAGGCCGGCAGATTTGATTTGGCAACATTATTATAAATTGGAAAGGGATGGGAAACAATGTGCAAAGTTGAAGACCCAGACCGTCCGACTCGTCCTGAGGACTTAGAGTAACTAGTTGGACGGCCGGGGCAATTTTTACAATGTGCAAAGTGTAAAAATTGTGCAAGTATTCGAACAAACCGGGTAGAAAGGATGAAAACTTATCACAGTGCTTGCAAAAGAGAACTTTAGATATAGATGGAGAAGTGCAGTCTGAGTCTGAAGTGGAATCCAGATAAGCCAAAAAAAAGCATAAAATGGATTCACATGTTATTGAAACAAATACAGTTACTGCTGAACAGATAGATGTATTGGTGGCCAAGTTTTTCTATGCAAACAATATTCCATTCAGCATTGTTGAACATTCGACTTTTAAAGATCTTGTCAATGCACTACGACCAGGATATTGCGTCCCTATCAGAAAGGCATTAGCTAGACCCTTACTTGATACAGTTGTAGCAGAAGTTGAAGAAATAGTGAAGGTAAAACTTACTGGGAAGAATGTGGCCTTAATTGAAGACGGGTAGAGCAACCTACACAACGATCCTGTGATAGCGACATGTATTCATGCTGAAGGCAAGGCCTACTTTCTTGATGCTGTAGATAGTGGCAGCAACAAAAGGATGCTGAGTACCATAAGTATGTTATTCAGAATGCAATTGCAAAAGCCAAGGAAAAATTTGGATGCCAAGTAAAAGCAGTTGTAACTGACAACGCTAAAGTTATGGAGAAAGCCAGAGAACTGCTTCATAAAAAGGACAGAAATTTAGAAGTTTTATGGATCTTCGGCACACTGGCTTAACCCTTTCGGGACAACTGGTACGCCCGTAAGTCGGCTGCGAACTTGCATTCAAGAACAGACGGCACGCACTCATGACGGAGGAAACTTTACCATAAACGGCGAGTGGCACGCATGCGTGCCTTTACATGGAACGTTTTAATTTGTCTACTAGATGGCGTTAAATGTCCGTGGAACTAACTTCAACATATTTTGCAGATACATGACCTTGGCATAAGGAGTTTACAATGAATTATTTCTCCATTTAGAGTGGTGAAACATGATTTAGTAATATAAACAGACAGAGCAATTCTCGCAGCATCAACAATTTTATAATTGAGTTTCGGGTTTTGTTTTTATTTCAGTGTTATGATTTCGTTGGTGAATCGTAGGAATATAAGAGAGTATTTTTTTTGGGGGGAGGGGGGGGGGGTTAGAGGCAGTGAAATTATTCGTTTATTTCGGATGAAAGAATGGGAGCAACTAACGAATATTTTGTATTCAGATTTGTATGAAAAATATACATCAAATAGAAAATAAATATTTCTTTTATTCCTGAAAAAAGTAGATTTCTGTGTTAAATAGGTGATTTTTAGTGAATTTTTTTTAGAGTTAGGCTTAGCTCAAAAAATTTGCCGTCCTTTGGGAACAGTTCGGAAGCAAAGCGCTCTGTCTTTTGGGCCGCGGCAGTTCCGGAATGCCGCCGTCGCGAAAGCGTTAATTTGCTGGGTGAAGCTCTTACACCTGATGCTATTATCAAACAAGTGATAAAAGTTCAAAAATACTTTAGAAACCATCATCTACCCGGAGGATGGCTTAAAGCATATGAAGAAGCATTTCAGCCTCAACTTCCAGAAAATACAAGATGGAATAGCCAGCTTACATGCATAAATACCTTTATTCACAATAGACCATATAGCAGTGCAAAGACTTATTGGTTATACTACAGTTAAAACCAATTGCTGATGGATTAGACATACTCTAAAGAGATACAGGAAAACTGGCCAATGCATGCCAAATTTGGTTAAGTCTTTTGAAAGAAGATTCCCTGCAGCCACATATTAAAATTGTTCAGAAAAGATTAGAACACACATTAATGCCAATCCATTTCCTCGCTTACATGATGCATCCGAAATATATGGGTAAAGACTTAATAGATAGCCAAATGGAAACTGCTCGTTTTTATACTACAGAAAAAATTAAAGACTGTTTACCACTTCTGATTGCACCTGAAGCCCAAGAAAGCCCATTCCCAACATCTTACTTCAGTATAAGTGCAAAACTCACCAATCCGATAACGTAGTGGAAAGGTATTGCGAAGTGTGAAAGTTTTCAGGATGAAAACAGTGCAGCTTTTAAATTAGTTGAACTCGCAATAATACTGATATCCCAACCTGCTAGTTCAGCTTCTATAGAAAGAATATTTTCAAATTTTGGAAGCATCGATTCTAAATTGCGAAATCGTTTAGGACTGGAGAAAAGTTCTAAACTCGTTATGTGTTATCTTATATTGATTGACATGGTGGTTGTATTGTTTTTAAACCAAATTCTCCTTTTGTTTGCAGCTTTTGGGTTTTTTACAGTTTTATCTGGTTGAAACACAGATTAAACCAATGTCACCTCAAAAACAAGTTTTTGACGTCAAAAACCCAACCCTGTCGACATGATTATTACAATTCTTCTGACTAAATACTTTCAAGCTCTTGTGCATTCAATCTGAAAACCAGGGATAAGAATTTTCCGCCCTAATCCCTTTCTAAACGTACCACTCAAGACCCTCATCGTTAAAATAAATATAGAATAACTGCCATGAAAGAAACCATCCCTTTAATATTTCAGCTATGCCTTTTGAATGAGGAACTATCACAACTATGCATGCATGTGTGTTTGTTTATACAATCAACTTAGTCAGCATTCTCTTGAAAAACAAAAATTGAAGCTAAATGTTAAGGTCAATGATTCAAATAACTACCTTTGCAAAAACTATAGGATTCTAACACTATTTAGTGTTATTAAAAATATTAATAAAACATTCCAATTCAATGTTGCACATTGGCATCACTGGGCTCTAGCAGTCATCCGCATCGCGTAGCAAATATGCATCCGTGGGCCGGAGAAAAGGGAGAATCTTTCCATTGCATATACGATATAGTGGTCCTAAACAGGTTAAAAAGAAAACTTGTCATGTGTGCTACAGTTTTGCAAATCCTAGTTATAACTAATTAAAATCAATTTTACCGACTGAGCTTTTGCGGAAGATCAGCTCTTTTAGCAAGCAGCTGGCTCCATTTCCAAAACTTTAAGCAGGGCCACCCATAGAAATTGTGGTCTATGTAGAAATTGTGGTATGCCCTCTATATCTGATTTGGATTTTCCTATTTTTGTGAATTTTTCATGTCTTCTCCAGTCTCAGAAAGAAAATATTTGTGGTCCGGAGCCACCACTCTAGCTGTATGCGTCAAGTGGCTTTTAAATTTGAACTGCAATGAGAACATAATAAAACTCTGATGGAAGATGCTTCCAATACCTTAGAATCATGCTCCCACAGAAAGCAATTATAATAAATGGTCCATTGGTAGGTTTTATAACTATTAGCTAAGTCCTGTGACCTCATTGTAATTCGTGTTCAATATTTTGGAGGTATGCAAAAAAGTGTACATAAGCTTTCTTGTTGCTTCTGCAGTGATGGATGGCTATGTAGTGTAGATAAATACCAATAAGCATGGAACTGGATCGATACTTGTAACATTGGAAGTATGATTTTAATCCAAAAAGTCAAAACTAAAATTATAGTAAATTAATTTAGTAATAATTTAATTTCTCCCAACCACTACATTTATATCCGACTGCCAGGTCCTCATTTTACTACTGACAATTTCATTTTCACATATGCAAATATAGTGGTTTAGGAGAAATTAAATTACTAAATTAATTTAAAATGCATGCATGATTGTGCATTTAACATTAAAAATAATAAATAAATAAATTACTAAGTACAGATAGTATTTCATGAGTTGATACATTTTCTGGATTGTACATCTTTAGTCACAAAATGAAATATAAGACACAGAAAAATATAAATATATTTAAAAGTCAAAACAACTATAATTATAATTTTATATAGTTTTGACATATATAGCTTATATGCCAAATCATGATATATCAACTAAGATGTGACACTTTCAAAACTATTTGAAGACTGCAAACTAATTGATTGAAGATAAGCATTCCACAGTTTCAGCAATTTTTATCTCATACTCTCAATGGTGCAGCCGAAACATGCTCTTTGCAGCTTATATCGTTTACCTTACAAATAATTTTTTAATAGGACATGTTAATATGTCATACTGGATCAACAAGTTAAGACTATTAACTACTTAAATTCCCCTCAGGGGTTCACTTCTTTAATGAATACGGGTCTTTTCTTCTTTCTCTTTTTTTCTCCTTTCTTTTGTCTTTCCACATCTTTCTTATTATTTGTAATTTTATCCATTTCATTATTTTTATCTGCATTATAAATTTGTTCATCATGTGTTTAGCACAGCATGCCAACTTTAATTTTGTGCCATTAAACCTTAATCAACTAACAACTGCTAATTTCAAACACTCACTTAACCTTATTTTATAAGAAAAATTTAATCTTTTTAATATTAAAATATTTTTCTTTTTAGATATTGGGGAAGTGATGCTGAGGACAGTACTGAAGAAGACAAAACAAAAAATTCAGAAAATTATCTACATAGTAATGGAGATAGCAGTAAGAGGCAAAAATTAAATACTGATATTGTGATAGGCAGTGATGTAGAATGCATTAAATTAGACAGTGATGTAGAATATATTAAATCAGACAGTGACGTAGAATGCATTAAATCAGACAGTGATGTAGAATGCCTCGATTCAAAGCACCATAATGCTACAGGAAATATAGAAGATGTTACAGATAAATTAATTAAAGGAGCAGAGTTGGAAGTAAAATCTATAAAAAAAGGTAGAAAAAATAAATCAAAAATTGCAAATCAGTTGGAAAAAATTGAACAAAGTAAAGTTGTAGAAATATCAAAACCCC
Source organism: Amaurobius ferox (assembly GCA_951213105.1). NCBI lineage: Eukaryota > Metazoa > Arthropoda > Arachnida > Araneae > Amaurobiidae > Amaurobius > Amaurobius ferox. The sequence continues at coordinate 107,357,189 of OX578145.1, read as the reverse complement.
AAGTAACAGAGAAGGATCATCAGTTGAATAATACATTAATAGAAATTAAAAAACAAAAAAATAAATTGAAAAGTATAGAAGGATTGAATCAAAGTAAGGAAAGTGAACTTAAAGTATCTAAGTCAGACACATCTGAAAACTTTTGTACTATAGGACAAATATATCAAAAGGATGTAAAAATAAAAAAAACATTACCACATTGGTTAAGTAATCCAACTTATATTGGCGTTAATTTACAGGAAGAAATAACCCCAATATCTGAATTAAATTATCTTGATTCTAATACTAAAAAGAATTTGAAAAATGCTGGTATAAATTTTTTATTTCCTGTTCAGATAGCTGTTATACCTTGGTTAATACAAACTAAAAAACAGTGTTTATTAGTCCGTCCATCAGATATATGTGTGTCTGCTCCAACAGGCAGTGGCAAAACTCTTGCTTTTGTTCTACCTATAGTCCAGTCTTTAAATGATAGAGTTGTATGTGCTGTAAGAGCATTAGTTGTTCTTCCGGTTAGTGAACTAGCCATTCAAGTTTATAAAGTTTTTGAAACATTTGTTCGAGGAACTGATTTAAAGGTCGCTCTCCTTACTGGTCAGAAATCATTCGTTGCTGAACAGAATGTTTTGGTGAAATCCAATGGTCTTAAAGTACAAAGCTTAGTAGATATTGTAGTCACAACACCTGGACGAATATATGATCATATTTACAGAACTAATGGGTTTTGTTTAAAGCGCTTGAGATATCTAGTAATTGATGAAGCTGATCGTATGATGGAAGAAATCCAACAAGGTTGGTTAAAAAAAGTGGAAGATGCTGTATTTCAAGACTGTCTTTCATCTACTTGTGTTTGTTCTTCAATCAATAAAAGAATGCCAAGTGATTCATCATCTGCATTTAACTTTGGAGTGATTTGCCAACCACTGCAAAAACTGTTATATTCCGCAACTCTTACACATGATCCTGAACAATTACATAGCTTATCTTTATATAAACCTAAATTGTTCTCTACATCAAATAGTAGTTCAGAACAAGAATATATTGGAAAATGTACTTTGCCTGATAACTTGACCATGTTACAGGTAATATGTGAAGAAGGCTTGAAAATAATGGTAATTTGTCATCTCATTAAAAAGCTTGGCTTTAAAAGGGTTCTTTGTTTTACAGAATCGGTAGAAAGAGCTCATAGACTTCATTTAATTTTAGAAAAAATGGGGTTGTTGCAAGTTCGTGAAATTTCATCTTTTAATCGAGCTGTACAAAGAAAAATTGTTTTGGAACAATTTGCTGCAGGAAAAGTTGATATTTTAGTATGTTCTGATTTAGTAGCCAGAGGCATTGATATAGAAAATATTGACTGTGTCATATCCTATGATGTTCCTCAATTTGTCAAAATTTATATTCATCGTATTGGCAGAACTGCTCGTGCTGGAAGAAGTGGCACAACCATTACACTACTTTCTGATGGGGAAATCCCTCACTTCAAGAAGATACTGAAATCTGCAGAAATTGAAGTTCCAAACAGAATTAATTTGGATTCTGAAAGCTTAAAACCTTTAATTAGTTCTTATCAAACTGCTTTGTTGGCTGCTGATGCCAAAATAAAGTGAGTAATTTAAGTTTATATTTTAAAAATTTACTTTCCAGACCTAATTTAACAAAATTTTATATTTAGAAGTTGTGTTAACACAACGATTTTCAATGTTATAACTCTATTTTGTTCGACGAAAACTTAGAACCACAGACTAGCTTGGTTTGAGTCAGTAGCGTGCAAAAGGATTATTTGTTAATTAATTGAAATAATATTAGTTATCACCATCCTATATACGTGTTCATTATAAGTATACACATGTTCATCATACGAAATTAGTGCTGTGTTATTACTGCTGATTAGACTAAATTCTAAGAGGTAGTGGTATAATTAGTTAAAAAATATTTTCCGTATTTTTATAAAATGTATAATAATTGATATTTGGATAGCCTTTTCTTAGTTGAATGTGATATTGTATGTGTATATATTTATGTAAAATTTTTATTAAGTGCCTTATGGTGGAAAATTCACCCCACCCCCGGGTAATTAATGATTGAGTTCCACAACTTTGATAGTGCATTTATGTAAATTTGATATTTACTATAAGAATATTTTTATATTTAAAAAAAAAAAAGTCTATTATCAGTATCCCAGAACAAATTAAGGATCAAGTAATTTAAAGATCAACACGCTAGTATACCTTTTAGACTGAAAATATTATATAATATTTCAGTCTTTTGAGTATGTTAGCTTGTAAATTTTTGTGCATTATGTTTTACCGTGAGACAATGCAATGCGTCTATTTTTTAATCCATTTTATGATTATTTGAATTAAATATATAACTATGTTTATTTAAATTTACTTAAACTAATGAATATATTTATGTTGCAGATTAATGTATTTTTAAATCCTGATCATTTCTATAGTTTCAAAAATTATAAAAGTACAGTCCTGTACATTTTTTTCCCCCGCCCGCTTTTGAAAGCAAAAATCACCAAGCGAGCGATAACGTGCCAAATCTGGCAGACGTATTTTGTTTACATAGTAGCAAAGAATTTCTAACCGTAAAGAAGGGAAGCTTCCATAGACTCAATGTAAACAGCCTTATCGCGACTGCTGACAGTCTGTCATGCAGGAAAAGCAACGTTACACGACGAAAATCCGGGATGAAGGATTCTTTATTGTTTCTTCTCGGATACTTTGATTTGATAATCGTATGATAAGTGATGCAATTTAAATGGAAAACATATTTTCATTTACATAAAGATTTTTTAAAGCAAAATAAAAAATTTTAATGCTTTTTTTTACCTCCAATTACATTCAAAATAAGAATTTAAATTTGCATGCTTTGTCCTTGTATAATTTTTTTTTTCAATTTAAGATATTTTTTCATTATCATTAAAAGATATTATGGTAAAATAAAATTATATTTTATTTCATAACTAATTATACTTAAAATAAGAATTTTATTTTGCATGCATTATCTTAAAAACTTTTACACTCAAATTCAAGTGCACTCTTATATGTAATATTAATAAAATAGAAATTATAAATGCACTTACCTTTGACATGATAAGATAAAACAAATAAAGAGTAAGAAGTTCCGCAATTTTTTTCACACTAAATATTATTTTCGCTCTACAGATATATTTTATTCTCAGATTTTATTTCACAGACATATTTTATACTCTTCATAGAAGCGTTCTTTTTGTAAATTTTAATAATACAACTGCAATATATAAGTTGCAGATGAAATGTTTTTAAGAAGGAAACTCTTCTATATTTTACATATTCTTTCAGATAAACTCTTTCAGCAAAAGTGTAACTTAAACTACAGAAATAAGGAAGAAAAAAAATCCTGTAATAATTGTAAAATCAATAACGGTTCCTACCAAGAAAAAAAATGTCCTATAAAAATAAATTAAGAGAAAGAAAATAGTGGAACATGAGTAAGCTAAGCAAAATTGTAATAAAAGAAATTGAAATAAAATTGTAAATATGTAAAGCTAAGCAAAATTTAATCAAACAATTTTTATTTACACATATTTTTTATATAAACACATTTACATAAAAAGAAAATCACAGTATATAAATAATCTAAAAGTATTTTATTTCTAATGTTATCTGCTTCAACACATCCAGCAAATCAGATTGAACAGACAGAAAATTAAAAATAATTCTATCTCAAACAAGCTAATCAACTGGCTTATGTCAAGCTTTTCAATTGGCTTAAGATTAGTAAAATCAAAAGTTCTAAGTATACAAATGAGTAAATATAATCATGATAAGAATCCTAAACGACAAGATCATTTATTTCTAAAGGTGTTTATTACGATTACGTATGCATACTATAAATAAAACAATACATTAAATACTTTTAGGATCAAAATAATTCACGTACCTTTTGTGTTTGCAAAAAACTCAGCAAATCGATCGTTTTAAGACAATCGCAATCGGAAAATCAAATGTACACAGCCCAGAATTGTAATACACGATTAAATACATGTCAACCATGTAAATGAAGTGACAAAAATATTAAATTAACAACTTAAAATTGAAATAAAGTCGACCCACGTGGAATTACAACATACAAACACATTGACTTGCGAAATAAATAACCCGTTTTCTTTCCCTCCTTGACAAAGAATCTCTTTTCATCACCCAAGATGCATTGCGTGAAATCAACCTAATGCCCATCGAGAAGGAATTTTACTCGAAGGAAATACCCCTGTACGGTTACTTCTTCTTTTACATCTCATTAACAGTAGCCAGATGGCGATAGTTAAGTGTTAAGCCAACCTTCCCCCGTTTGATAGTAGTTCAGTTGGTCCAACTCACGAGCGCTAGTGTCTATGCGACATCCCATGTTAAAAATATTGCCATAAGGTCCTATGGGAGTGAGCCTTCTGAATATAGTATTCTGTAAAAGCATTGCTGTTTCCTTGATAGAATAGTTTAATGAGTAATGGTAAGATGAGCTTCATGACCCTTTACTAGTCATGAATTTGTGAAAAAAGGCTTTGTGACTCTTTTGATATGCTGCGATTGTAAGATATACTTCGTAATTTGCAAATTATGGGGACAGCAGTATCAGATTTAACCCCTAATGGCCTAAATTTAAACTTTTTTTCTTCAAAAATCGAAATTGCATACTCAAAAAATCTGATGTGGGCAACACATGACTTTCCTTATATAATGTAATGAATTTACTACTTTTACAGTAAAAAAATAGGTTTTTCTTATAGTAGATACTAATATTCTTTCCAAGATATTGAATTTTCGACAATTAGTCGTCATTTTCATTGATTTAGCATCATTTTTATCCATTTGGCGAGATTTTCATTAATTTGGCAACATTTCAAAAAAGTCGCCAAGTTGGCGACATTCCGCCAAATACGTCGCCAAAATCTTGCCAAGCGTTATGCACTAAGAAAAAAGTTATTCTTACAGCAGATAAATGACTATTGGCGTTCAAATACAAAAGTATTATTCAAAGTATATTTTTTCATGAATGGAACGAGCTAGATCCACGAGAATGATGTCACTCAATTTATCGCATGGTATTACATATGAAAAGTGAACATGTTTCTCAATAGGAATTTTTTTTTATGTGACTTTTTCATAATTTTTTTGAAAAATGTACAATATCTCGAGAATGGTTCATGGTAGCGTTCTAAAATTTATGCTAATCGTTTTCTAATGAAAAATTACATAAGAAATGTCTATTTGCATAACTTTATTAGCGGTTTTGATTTTTTGACGATTTTTTCAAAATTTCATTCGAAAATTTAGGGGGGTTCTGAACATTTGATTACATATAAAAGCAATAGGCTTCTAGTGTTTACGGATTGTGATTTTTGTACCAAATTTGGTTCGAATCGGTCAATTCGTTCGTCAGTTATCGTCTCCACAGACTCACTGACACACACACATACTTTCACACACACAGACATCACTTCAAAAATGTTTGATTCGTGATCAGGGATGCTTGAAACGTGCTCTTCCGTCGAAAACTCGAATTCGAATTTTCGACCCCGTCACAATACTTTCCTTATACATTATGTATATAAGGAAAGTAAAAATATGTGTATGTTGCAATCGCCCATTAGTTTTACCTACAGAGAGGTCTAAACACCTCACATTTAATTTGAATTCCCCTGTAGAACTGTTCTGATGTAAAATTGAATGTTTTAACCTTTTTTTAAAGCCTGTATGTGCAACTTTACATAATCACCACTGCTACTACATTTTCATGACTACTACTATATGATTCACACTACTGTATTTGCAGTGCTCCTATACCATTATTTATCATACCATAATAAGAATGCTAATGAAGCTATAATAATAGTATTGCAAATACTGTAGCAATTTTCTTTTACTTTTTACTTTCCTTATATACATAATGTATAAGGAAAGTATTGTGACGGGGTCGAAAATTCGAATTCGAGTTTTCGACGGGAGAGCACGTTTCAAGCATCCCTGATCACGAATCAAACATTTTTGAAGTGATGTCTGTGTGTGTGTGTGTGAAAGTATGTGTGTGTGTGTGTCAGTGGGTCTGTGGAGACGATAACTGACGAACGAATGGACCGATTCGAACCAAATTTGGTACAAAAATCACAATCTGTAAACACTGGAAGCCTATTGTTTTTATACGCAATCGAATGTTCAGAACCACCCTAAATTTTCGAATGAAATTTTGAAAAAATCGTCAAAAAATCAAAACCAATAATAAATTTACGTAAATAGACATTTCTTATGTAATTTTTCATTAGAAAACGATTGACATAAATTTTAGAACGCTAACATGAACCGTTCTCGAGATATTGCACATTTTTCAAAAAAATTATCAAAAAGTCATATAAAATAGAAAAAAAAAATTTCCTATTTGAGAAACATGTTCACTTTTCATATATAATATCATGCGATAAATTGGGTGACATCATTCTCGCGGATCTAGCTCGTTCCATTCAAGAAAAAAGATACTTTGAGTAATACTTTTGCATATGAACGCCAATTTATCTGCTGTAAGAATAACTTATTTCTTCGTCCATAACGCTTGGCGAAATTTTGGCGACGAAATTGGCGGAATGTCGCCAACTTGGCGACTTTTTGAAATGTTGCCAAATTAACGAAAATCTCGCCAAATGGATAAAAATGACGATAAATCAATGAAAATGACGACTAATTGTCGAAAATTCAATATTTTGGAAAGGATATTCGTATCTACTAGAAGAAAAACCTATTTATTTTACTGTAAAAGTAGTAAATTCATTTCATTATATAAGGAAAGTCATGTGTTGCCCACATCAGATTTTTATCTTTATACACTCATTATGATTATGCATACATTAACTAGAAGATTACAAAAGTAACAGATTATCTTCTGTTCGTTCGTTACTAATTCCCCCGTGGTGAAGGAGCGCCTACGCATCACGTCCACAAGAGTATCCCATGGCGAAGGGGAGGAGATTTGCAGCTTCACTTTTATAGAGGCTCCCCGAAGAGTGGAAGTCTGACTTAGCCTCGACATGACAACTTCCATGACCGCTGGCGGGATTCGAACCCGCAACCCGGTAATCCAGCGATCAGACGGAAACGCATGCCCCTGACCGCTCGACCACATGATCGGCTTATCTTCTGTATCTCACATAAGAAAAGAAGATGTATGTGTGCTTGTCTATCTATCTCTGTCGTCCGTAGCGAAAAATCTAAATTTCGAACAGTTGCAATATTCGTTTCCAGGACAATAGAATTTAGCGAGAAAAAATGTTTATATCCAAATTAATTTAAAAATTAAGAACTTAAAAGTCGAAGTTCGGACACGAATTTTCGCCATTTTTAAATCCAATTTATCAAGCAGATTTTTAAAAATAAACTCTTAGGTAAGCTATGAAATTAAATATTATTCTATTTTTAATCATTAGTATTTAGACCCCTCCCCTACTTAGTCTATTCATCTTTCGAGTATTCATTTTCCTCAATAGAGTACTTGAAAATAATTTTAAGTTCTCTGGAATGTAAATATATTAGAAGAATACGGCACCAATCTTATCCATACACCAATTTTTTATCCGTTCTTCCACGAATTCTGCTTCGAACAAAAGATTCAATTATTTTCCGAAAGAAAACCTTTAGAAGCCATTTTTCTTGAAGGTTGCGGTAGAATTCTTTCATCACGCTGTTTGTGTTTCAGATAAATATCGTTTAGTAACGGAGAAATAAATCGCCAGGCTTTAATAGAATTTTTTAACGTTTTTTTTTTTTTTAACATGGCATAAATAATGTATTAATTAGTTTAATTATGAATTATGCAAATACATAAAGCATTTCAGAAATAACTGTAAAATTAAAAATTAAAAATATATTTTCTGAAGCTTTATCCAAATGATGAATTAAGAAGGTTTAAAAAAAAAAATAACTTCAAACTTTGCCAACTTCTTGAGGGACTAAATAGTTTGTAATATATGAAACTAGTAAATTAAAAGATTCAAGGCATATTATAAAAATTCTAATGCAATACTAAAAATCTGATGTGAGCAACACATGACTTTCCTTATATAATGCAATGAATTTACTATTTTAACAGTAAAAACAACGGGTTATTTTTATAGTAGCTATATTCTTTCCAAAATATTGAATTTTCGTCAATTAGTCGTCATTTTCATTAATTTAGCCTCAATTTTTTCCATTTGGCGAGTTTTTCATTAATTTAGCAACATTTAAACAAGTCGCCAAGTTGGCGACATTCCACCAAATTCGTCGCCAAAATCTCGCCAAGCATTATGGATGGAGAAATAAGTTATTCTTACAACAGATAAATGACAATTGGCGTTCAAATATAAAAGTATTACTCAAAGTATCTTTTTCATGAATGGAACGAGCTAGATCCACGAGAATGATGTCACCAAATTTATCGCATGATATTACACATGAAAAGTGAACATATTTCTCAATAGGTAATACATTTTTTTTTATTTTACATGATTTTTTGATAATTTTTTTTTTTTAATGTGCAATATCTCGAGAACGGTTCACGCTAGCGTTCTAAAACTTGTGTCAATCATTTTCTAATGAAAAATTACATAAGAAAAGTCTATTTGCTTAACTTTATTAAAGGTTTTGATTTTTTAATGATTTTTTCAAAATTTCACTCGAAAATTTAGAGGGGTTCTGAACTTCCGATTGCGTATAAAAACAATAAGCTCCAAGTATTCATGGATTGTAATTTTTGTACCAAATTTTGTTCTACTTATATTCTTTCCAAGACAAAAGTTCTTCGTCGCTAAAACCTCGCCAAGCGTTATGGACGGAGAAATAAGTTATTCTTATAACAGAAAAATGACTATTGGCGTTCAAATACAAAAGTATTAATAAAGTATCTTTATTCAGAACATATTTCTCAACAGTGAATATTTTTACTTTTTGTATATACATAATGTATAAGGAAAGTATTGTGACGAGTCGAACATTCGAATTCGAGTTTTCGACGGGAGAGCACGTTTCATGCATCCCTGATCACGAATCGAACAGTTTTGAAGTGATGTGTGTGTGTGTGTCAGTGAGTCTGTGGAGACGATAACTGACGAACGAATGGACCGACTCGAACGAAATTTGGTACAAAAATTACAATCCTTAAACACTGGAAGCCTATTGTTTTTATACGCAATCGAACGTTCAGAACCCCCCTAAATTTTCGAGTAAAATTTTGAAAAAATCGTCGAAAAATCAAAACCTCTAATAAAGTTGCGCAAATAGACATTTCTTATGTAATTTTTCATTATAAAATGATTAACATAAATTTTAGAACGCTAACATAAACCTTTCTCGAGATATTGCACATTTTTCAAAAAATTATCAAAAAGTCATAAATAAAAAAAAAAATATTTCTTATTGAGAAACATGTTCACTTTTCATATGTAATATCATGCAATAAATTCGGTGACACCACTCTCGTGGATCTATAGCTCGTTCCATTCATGAATAAAGATACTTAGTAATACTTTTGTATTTGAACGCCAATAGTCATTTTTCTGCTATAAGAATAAATTATTTCTCCGTCCATAACGCTTGGCGAGATTTTGGCGACGAATTTGGCGGAATGTCGCCAACTTGGCGACTTTTTAAAATGTTGCCAAATTAACGAAAATCTCGCCAAATGGATGAAAATGACGCTAAATCAATGAAAATGACGACTAATTGACGAAAATTCAATGTCTTGTGAAGAATACAAGTATCTTCTATAAGAAAAACCTATTTGTTTTTACTGTAACAGTAGTAAATTCATTGCATTCTATAAGGAAAGTCATGTGCTGTCCACATCAGATTTTTTAATTTAACATCAATTAAAAAATGCTTGTAGTTTAATATTTTACTTTATTTAAAATCATATTCACTTTATATAAAATTTGTTGCTTATTTATTTTTCCATATATTTTCAGGAAAGAAAAAAGTCTTGTACAAGGCAAACCATCAAATAAAAGGAAAAGGAAAAAAAGTTTTGTAAATAAAACTTTAAGGAAGTAAATAAACTAATAAGAAATATATTATTTAACTATTAATTGCTTACTTATCTATGAATAATACCACTTTAAAAAATAAAATTTTTATTTAATAAGCTTTATATGTTCTCTAAAATCATGGTATACAAACCTATCAAAAGATTCAGTATTTTTTACTTTCCTTATATACATAATGTATAAGAAAAGTATTGTGACAGGGTCAAAAATTCGAGTTTTCGACGGGAGAGCACGTTTCAAGCATCACTGATCACGAATCCATTTTTGAAGTGATGTCTGTGTGTGTGTGAAAGTATGTGTGTGTGTCTGTGAGTCTGTGGAGACGATAACTGACGAACAAATGGACCGATTTGAATGAAATTTGGTACAAAAATCACAATCCGTGAATACTGGAAGCCTATTGTTTTTAAACGTAATCGAATGTTCAGAACCCCCCCTAAATTGTCAAGTGAAATTTTGAAAAAATCATCAAAAAATCAGAACCTTTAATAAAGTTACACAAATAGACATTTCTAATGTAATTTTTCCTTAGAAAACAATTGGCATAAACTTTAGAATGCTAGCATGAACTGTTCTCTAGATATTGCACATTTTTTAAAGAAATTTATCAAACAATCCCATAAATTAAAAAAAAATATATTAACTGTTGAGAAACATGTTCACTTTTCATATGTAATATCATGTAATAAATTGGGTGACATTATTCTCGTGGAGCTAGCTCGTTCCATTCATGAGAAAAAATACTTTGAGTAATACTTTTGTATTTGAACACCAATAGTTATTTATCTGCTATAAGAATAACTTATTTCTCCATCCATAACTTTTGGCAGGATGTTGCGAACTTGGCGACTTTTTTAAATGTTGCCAAATTAACTGAAATCTCGTCAAATGGATAAAAATGACACTAAACCAGTGAAAATGACGACTAATTAACGAAAATTCAATTGGTAAAACCGGATAATAGACCCCCACTTAATTTTTCTAAGTACAAAATTGCGCCAAGTTGGCACGTTTGACCGTGTTTTGAAATTGACTCCTCCAAACTGAAGTGACGTATTTTCCCGTGTTTTAAAATAGGCTCCTCCTACCAAAGTGACGTCTAATTCTACAATTTTGTTAAATGATATTGCATTTGAATATAAATAAAACTGACTAATACTCATAAAAAGCTTACAAAATACGATTGTGAGTTTGTACTTTAACTAAATTTAAGAAAAACAATACTTAGAAAAAAGTTTGTACTTTAACTAAATTTAAGAAAAACGATACTTAGAAAAAAGTTTGTTCTTTAACTAAATTTAAGAAAAACGATACTTAGAAAAAAGTTTGTACTTTAACTAAATTCAAAAGAAAGCGATACTTAGAAAAAAGTTTGTACTTTAACTAAATTCAAAAGAAAACGATACTTTAAAATTAAGAAACCCATTTCAAAAACACGGGAAAATACAAAAGACAATTTCAAAACACGAGATTAACAAATAAAAAACTAACCTCATTCCTCGTCATCCTCTTCTTAATCCGTATTCGAGTGATGTAAAAAATTATTTTCTTTCTCTGCATCTTCATCATGTCTATGGGGAGGGAAGATGGAAACAACATCTTTCTAATATGCATTCCAAGCTTCCTCCCCAATAGAATGATCGTATTTTCGCTTTCACATATATTCATACATGTAGCATAGCTGCCAACTCTCCCGGTTTTACCGGGAGACTCCCGGTTTTTTGCTATATCTCCCGGGTAAGTCGCTCAATCTCCCGGTTTTCATCCAGCTGCCCTTATTTTCCCCCTTTCTAGGCAGAAATCACGCGAATGCAAATCGTGATTTTCAATTGTTTTCCGCGGTGCAGTTTTCTGCTACCGCGGTGTAGTAATGGATCGCGATTGACGTTTGTATTTTTGTATTTGTATCTACAGGGTACAAAAGTAAAAGAATCGGAAATAGATCACGAATGTTCCGAAAATATCACGAAATGAGAAACGAAGTCACAAATTTTGAAATCGAAGTTTTCCCGTTCTTTCATCTAAAAATCCGTTTCCCAGCTATCGCGTAATCGGCGCTCGCAAACGGCGATTATTCCCACAGCGTCACGAGAGAGATGACCAATGATTATCTAATTAATGTGGGAAAAACGCATTTGCATCGACTAAAATGTTATTAAATTATTTTCTTTTACATACAAAACGATTGTTTAAACATAATATTAATGAAATGAAAGGCTATTTTGCAGCAGTATTGCGAAAAATGGCATTTGTGCGCGATCCTCCTAATACTTCGTTTAATTGTGAAAATAATTTCCCCTTTTGCAATCTGTCAACATCGTCAATTTTTTTTTATAATTATTTCGTATTTCATACAGAAAAACTATTGTTTAAACGTATTATTGATGAAATGAAAGGCTATTTTGCAGCAGTATCGCGAAAAACGGCATTTATGCGCGATCCTCCTAATATTTCGTTTAATTGTTAAAAATAATTTCCACTTTTGCAATCTGTCAACATCGTCAAATTTTTTTATAATTATTTCGTATTTCATACAGAAAACTATTGTTTAAACGTATTATTGATGAAATGAAAGGCTATTTTGCAGCAGTATCGCGAGAAACGGCATTTGTGCGCGATCCTCCTTACTTTTCGTTTAATTGTGAAAATAATTTCCACAATTGCAATCTGTCTGCATCGTCTAAAATTGAGCTGATCAAAATCTCCCGATTTTTTCATATTTTCGTACAAAAATCTCCCGGTTTTTCATATTTGGAGGTTGGCAGCTATGATGTAGGAATTAAAATAATTTTTCACCTTTCTTCCTTTCACTTTTCTTTCGATTGCAGACCAAGTTCCTTCAATGGAATTGGTATGCGCTCCTGTCTCGGGGTCTTTGAAATGGTAGCTGTGGTTTACCTTAAGGTGTTTGAAGCTTTCATTATTAAGACGATCATACGCCTTCCAACAGTCCGATATAATCAATGTCCCCTTCTCAACATACTTCTCAATCACATTCAGCAAACATTTACTCAACCTGTTAGAAACCTTCGCAAAAGAACATCTATTCGTTCCCCTTTCAACCCCCCTAAACGCCCATTGTCCCTCTACAGGCTTTCCTCTTCCATACTTATTTTCCCCAAACTTACTCTCATCTATCTCCACAATCACACCATCCCCCCCAATCTTACTTTTATTTAAACAAAGCACTCCCACAAATGTCACGGCAAAACTGTTTCCAATCGGTAACAGTTTTTTCGGTGACATTCAATTGACTCATCACAACCTTGCATTCAATATTAAGAAACCACATTAAAGTTAAAATTAAAATTTCAATTATACTTAATTTGCTTTTATCAAACCATGTACCCCTTCTCACACTCCTACATACTTCATGCTTATCATCACCTGATCTCTTTCTACACCTCCATTCAAAACCATCAATCAATCTCTCTCTTTCACACAATTTCATCGCATCTCCACACTTAGGACATTCAAACCTATTACTAATTAACCCTTTTAACACACACCAATCAATCACTGCTTTCTTACCTTTTCCTTCCAGCAAATAAAAAAATTTAAAACTAGACTCATTTTCACGAACATCCACACGTTTTCTTCTTAAACATTCGCTCGAATCCATTTGCCGCTTACCGCATGCCATTTCGTAACTCAATCTGCAATCCAAAAACTATTTAAAATCTTAAAAAAAAATTTGCACAGCCAAAATGTATGTAAAATGATTGAAGATTTCCTTCAAAGCAGTTCCAAAAATAACCTTAAGTAAAAGCGATCGAGAAAGATACACAGAAGTTTCAGAAATAACGGATCGCTCAAATCGTTCAAAATAATTCTGATGAAATACACAGAAGACTATATGAAATACTACCTGCCTATTAAAATGCAGATTCCGAAATAGTCGCGCGCTGATTGGATAACAGAAGTCGTGGGCTACCAGATTGGCGAAGTATACGAAAGGAAATTGCAACCCGATGAATCGCGCCAACTTGGCGCGGGATCGTACTTTGAAAAATGAGTGGGGGCCTATTTTCCGGTTCAACCATTCAATTTCTTGGAAAGAATATAAATAGCTACTATAAGAAAAACCTATTTTTTTATTGTAAAAATAGTAAATTCATTGCATTATATAAGGAAGGCCATGTGTTGCCCACATCAAATTTTTTAATAGAGGATCTAAGTACTGTCATACCGCCACGAGAAAGTCTCTGAACAGGGTTGCCGCAAGTAGATGAGTCGAAGAAAGGAGGGAGAAAGGTTTAAAATCGACTGTAATATTTGACAAATCAAGCGCCGTTTCGTCTATCATGATGTACTAAAAGAAATATTAGATTTTTTTTATCCGACAGTTAACTAAAATTTTCGTATTAAATTATAGATTAACTTAAACATTTCTCGTCATTTGAACTCAGAAAATAATTTGTTATTATAGGTGACAGCGGCTACAGGAAGCCGCCAATCTATTAGAACAAAGTAGTTTTAGATATTTTCTTTTAGATTCGGGCGGTTTTGGGAGAGAAAAGCTTACAGTTTAAAACTAGAATTTATATCATTTTGTTTAAAACTAAATTTCGAATTAGATGAAAATTATTACAGTTTTCAATTTGCAAGTTACACAATTATTAGTCAGCAAAAAGGAAAAAAATAAATTATAAATAAGCAAAGTTATGACTTTAAAATATTCATTCTTTTCATATTTTTCAATCAATTATAAAATATTCATTCACATTCATTGGAATAACTATTATCTACTATGTCTGAATCACTTGAAATGTCTTTACTTGAAAAAGAGTCTGAATCGCTATAATCACTAATTTATCCACAATCGCATTTATCACTAATTTATCCACAATATCTTCTATCAGTCCATCTTTCTTCCAATAAATATTCTCTAATTTTTCAATGTGTTCACAGTGTTTTTTCAACAACAACAACAGTGTTTTTTCCATTCATTTTGTGTTACTCTTAAAATAGCTTCTTTAAAGCAATAATTGTAAATTGTTCAAATAGATAAAATACTTATCTTAATGTCATTAAGCAATTTCCCTCTCATGTTTTATCTTTTTAACTAATGAAGCTGAAACCCCTGTCGCTTCCGCAGTTCTCTTCATTGCATTTGAAAGTGGTATTTTTAGAGAATTTGCGGTTTTTTCCTCTTCAAAAAATGCTGTAACATTGTGGACTCTTGCACGTGCTTGCAAATGCAAAGTCTTTCCACTTTTAAATGTAGTCATTTTTCAACTAGATAAAATCTACAGTGTGCAGCAACACAGTACAAGTTACTTCACAGCTTTAAAAATCACAGAATGCGAGCGTCTAGCATTGACCCCAGTACAAAGCGAAATGCGGCTTTTGTCTCGGTTCTATCTATGCCAAATCGAAAAAAGCGCTTTCCATCACACCTAAAATGCAGTGGAATAACCTGTTTCCATAGCGACCGCCGCCAAATTGTCTGCTGTCTGGGGACTTTCTCATGGCTGTAGGACAGTAGTATTTCACTAGAATTTTTAAGTTCTGAATGCAATTTATTTGCCATCTTGGCAATAAGTTGCCAAATAGCAAACAGAGGAAGTTATATACAGGATTCTCATGATTCATGAAAATTTCTTCTCATCCGTAACTTCTCTTTTTATAGTTCAGAGACATTTTATTTACACCAAAATTGATATAATTCTTATTTTCAAAAGTTATTTTAATGTTTGGATTAAGAAAACTAACATGATCTTAAGTAAAGAATGCCTAATATTATGCATTCACAATGTACATGCTGTTTAAAAGTATCGATATTGAAAATTTAGTTCTACATATTTTTAAAGCATAAGTTTTGAAGTTTCCTACGGTTATGAATTATTCTCCCTAATTTTATACAGATAAATTTTAAAGTGAATGTCAGTTTGATATCTGAAAATCATTTACTTTTGTAATTATAGGTATTCTGTAACTTTAAAATGTTCCAAAATCTGTAAAAATGGCCGTGCAAAAAAATCTTTGAAGGAAGTGAATCTTTTTGTAGCATCTTGGAAAGTTTAAATTTTTAATGATAAAGCTGTTTGTCAGAATGATAACCACATGATATCGTTCATCAGAAATAATAAAATCTTATTTATATATTTTAGAACCTTTCAAAACTCAAATGAAAAATTACTAAATTTACACAATTTTAAAATAAATTTAAGAATTTTAAAACTTTTATATCATTTAATTAAATAAAACCTGTTAAGGTTTAAACTGCTGCAGTACTGTGAATAAAAATTTCCCATTGAATACAAAGAAACTGTATGGACAGCACGATTGCTTTATTAATAAAGAACTACAATAGCTCCTTTTCCACTCGCAATAATAAATTGCATCAGCAAGCACAATATTAAAGTGACTACAAATTTTCTCTTGTTCCTTGGACTTTTTTCTCAAAACTCCAGGTGCAACTAGATATCAAGGAAAATGGGAAAATTTTTTCATCCCATTTCTTTGTATTGGCCTGTTGTATGATAAGATTCTTTTAAGGTCAATTGCTATTCTGCCAAGGGCTTTTGTATGAAATTTCTAAGGGAAAACTGCAATGTATTTATATTGCATTGCTAGGAAATGCAATCAAGTTCTAGCATGTATAGCCTATGCTGAGGATTTAACCAGGGTTGGCAAGTTTTAGACATGTGAGCCCATGTGACAGATTTATCCATGATTTAAACTGTCATGTCAAAAACATAACATTCAGTCACTATAATAAAACATCTTGCATTGGTTAAATTTATAAACTAAACAAAGGTTTGTTTATAAATAAGTTCAGAAATTCAAAATTGATTGTTTAACAGTTTTAATAAGCATTTGAAATTCAAGAAACTCTGTTCCCTGCATCTTATTTTAGTGTCAGTGGAAATGCAAACCCTATTTTATGGTAGAAAGGAATTTCTAAGTGTGATGATTTTCATAAGAACATTCTAGCATCTAAACTAGCAGAACTAGAAATAATGCTTCTGTGTGAAGCTGCCAGTTCATCTTCTATTGGAAGAATGTTTTCTAGTTTTTGACTTGTTCATTCTATACTACAGAATGTTTAGGCATTGAAAAAAGCTCACCACAAAACTTGTGTGCTCTGAATGTTGTGTGGATGTTGTTAACCAGAATACTAAAAGCAAATTGTGGGATTTTTATGAGTAAAATTTGAGACAATATTTCTTTTTGAATACACTATTTATATAATATTTATATGTAATTATAATATTTCCATTATTTATGGACAAGCACAAAGTCCATTCTCCATTCCTAATAAAGTAAAATTAACATTTGCATGAATTTTATCCCTTTTATTCGAAAATTGCAATAGGTAGGATAAGAATAAGATGATGAAAACTTGTACACATATGTAAAAAATTGCACACAGATATGTAGAATTACAATTTCAATAATTAAAAGAACTGTTACAGGGTGAAATGCCCATTTTTAGACACTTATGCTTTGTACAAATAACAAGAATACAGCTAATCAAAGAATGTGCACTTGCATGCATTGTGATTTAAATGTGCTCCTATGTATTAAATATATATGTTTTTGCGATTAAATCCTTTATTTTGATTTCATTGTTCGCCTGTGTTCTAATTTGTTTTATTTAATATTCAAATTCTAAACACTTATATGCTCTTTTGTATTAGAATTCTCGAATGTTGTAATAATTTTTTTTATACTTCTAATTTCATAATTATTTGTTAAATTAAGTTTTAATTGGAAGTCTTTCACAGCTGGCATATTTCATATGCACAAGTCCAGTCAAAGCCCCTTTTTTTTGCTAGTAATCATAATATGTGGATATTGATAATACAATATGTAGAGTTTTCTAATTTTAAATCAAATGCTTTTTATCTGTATTTTTTTGTTTTTGACGGTTAAAACTAGGTTTAAACCCTTGTAATGCCCAAAACTAGATTTTAATGTTAAATTGCCAATCCTGGATTTAGCCCATGTCCTGTGGCTTGACTTATGCTTCAGTAGTGTTGTCAGTATTATAACCAGTGTTTCTTTCAGGCATACCTCTGGGGGAGCAAAGTCCCCCCCCCCCACTGGAGAAGACATTTTGTTAGCCTAGTTTCTATTTACCTGATGCAGCATTTAGATATATTTATATAGGGCAAATAGAAAACTTGCCCCCCCCCCCCTACAATTTCATTTGCCCCTATGGCCAAAAAGTCCTGAAAGACACACCAATTATAACTACTTATAACATGAGTTAGCTAGTAAATATCAACAAGCTATTTGCTATTGGGGTGGAGCATATTGACAATGGGCTGCCATAAGTTATTAGTAGCAGTGCAATTTCCAAAGAAATTCCTTCTGCTTTTAAAGCAACATGTACCCCCTGAATTAAAAAATAATTTTTCCATTTTCACGAATGATTTAATAGATGAAATCTTAATTATGATAGTGGCAGTAAATAAGATAATTGTAAGTAGTTTCATAGCTCCCTCTATTGGTTAATTCTAAATTAATAAATAAGTGAAAACAAAACTAGTATTTGAACTACATCTTTCATAGTAAGCAATGTTTATTTTTATTTACTTTCCTTTGATTATTTTTGTCATTTATGCTTACAAGAAAATCCATTGAGATGGAAAGTCACCATCACTTGTTTACCACTTTGCAAAAGTATCTGCCCAGTTACTTATATTTCTAGAAGAAACAAGTGGTATTTATTATTATTTCTCTCAAGTGATGCTGATAAGGAATTTAGCTAATACTTGTCTCTGATCAAATTATTACGCACTACAGGGTGGTATAATAAAAATACCCAGGCTTTTACAGAAAATTTTCTTGAATTTTCCAGATTGAAAAAAGGTTAACAAATTAGCTAAATATAAGTGGGTTATATCACACTTGTTCAGCAACATACAATACAGGGTTCATGGGAAAGTCTTTAAGCATCCCCAAAACTTTGAAAGGTTCCGGAGTATACATTATTTTTATCATGCGATTATGCTGGATCGAATAAAACTGATTGCAATACTCATAGAGGAATATTGAAGATATTACGAACATGAACTCTGCAAAACAAGATCATATAAATGTTAATCACAAAGCTATAGAGCACTGTTTAGTAGGAATTAGCACAAAATCAGTTACAGAAGGCATTTATTTGACACTTTATAATTATAGACAAATTGGTGTCCTATTCAGAAATGATACAATAAACAACACATACGTACAGGAATCTAGTTTAGAGCTTATTAAAATGACCTCTGTCAGTGACAATAACCATTTGAATTCGTGAAAGAATATTACTGTGCACTTAAGTGAGCATTGCAAGTATCAGTAGTGTGAAAAACCCAGACCACACGACAGACCCGAAGGCTTACTGTAGCTGTGTGGCTGGAAGTATCAGTAGTGTGGTGTTGCTGCACATATAGCAAATAATGAAGTATAACAGGTATTTATTGCCTTTCATATACATATTTTGTGCATTTATGATGTTGATTCGTACTAGACAATGCTTTACAGCTTTCTAATTGAAATTTTTTTTTTTAACTTGCTTAGTTGCTGAGTTTGTGTTTCTAGCATCAATTTTTAGCACTGCAATCCCCTTTTTCAATCAGACATGGTTACTTGACTATAGATAGATCTAACATGTACACACAGTAAACTTTCATTTTGAAGCATTTGGGCGCTTAAGCATTTTCCTGAGAATCCTGTTATTCAAGGAACTTCATAAAATGAATAACATATGTTCAAATTCCCTAACATTTCCAGGTTTTAGGAGTTTTTAAATATTTCCCTGACAATTAGTTTTTTTGATAGGTTAAGAACTCTCTTCACTAGCTATTTTAATCAGAAACTTTCATTATATTTATTTCAATTTACTGTATATCTATCTCTACTAACTTGATATATCTACATTGGCAGTACTCTTTAGTTGTGTAATGATAATTTTCATTGCCGATTTATTTTCACGTTCTTGTACAGCTTCGAACATATTTATTTTGTCAGATATCAGTTGTTGCACAGCTGTGGGGTAATACAGGGTTCATACTACCTTCTCAAATAAAAGTAGGAACAAAAACAGGAATTTTCTTAAAAGAATAGGAAAAAATATGAATTTCAAATCTGTTGACATATTTTAAACTTATAAATAAATATGAAATATGTTTGCAGAATAACAAAAAAAAAAAAAAAAAAAAAAAAAAAAAAAATCACAGTGTACTGCAATAGATCACAATAATAATTTGCACATGTCAATGCTGTTACAACATTATTGTAGTAAGATACAAACTAACTATGGACACGAAAGGAACTTTAATTTGAAAGCAAACAACTTTCAGTATTAAAATGACTTTAGGTTTAAAACAGAAATATATGTTATATGTAAATAAAATATTGTTATAAATTTAAAAAAAAATGTAATAATTGCACACTATATATTATAATTGAAGGTAAAAAGAAATGAAATATAAAAATACTGGATTTAAATGCCGATTCAGTTACAACTTAACTTACCTTACTACTTCAGTTATTAATTACCTTTCTTTATAAAATGATTAAGAATTCAGATATGTGAAAAATCCTAAAAGAAACAAATTTTGACAGACATATTTATATTGTTTTTTAATTTTTCAATTTAGACAACTTAGCATCTACAAAATATTTTTCCTTCTTAGTTTCAGATAACATCTTTATGCACTTTCTAATTCATCTTTAGCAGCTTCTATAAAGTCACTAGCAAGAGTTATTTCCTTCATCTTCATCCTCCTCAGAGCACTAGGTTTTCACCTCATCAAGCAACTGTTGACTTATTTAAACATCATTTTGAAGCTTTCGGCAATTTCTTTCAATTCCTCCTTTACTTCTCATTGCATTTTTAATTATCTGCTTTTTGTTGTTCTACATATATTTTCTCTTCTTTCACTTTTTTTTAACACTTTACAACATAGTTGAAAAGTGCTTATGAATTTGTTCATTTTGCCTGTTCATTCGCACGACAACTGCCGTAAAAATGACTTTATCAAAATCAAATTTTAGTATGTTGTTGCGACAGTCTGTGGGACATATGGGAATGTAAATGAATAATATAACCAAATTAGTTTTGGATTGAATCCGGGTTGAAAAAATGAAATACATTGAACCCTATGGGACCTAAGTGAATTTAAAATTCACAAATTGCTTTGAAAATATTCAAATTATCCCATAAAATATATAAAAAAAAATTCAGCAAAATATATGGTCGGTAGTTTTTTAAATAAAAATTAAAATAATAATTCTGCCCATATTATATGAAAAGACTATGTGACTCACTTCAAAATAAAATATGGCATCCATCTGGTGTCAAAATTGTGATTTTTGAAGTTCTTTTTAATTTATATTTAGTGTTGCATCTGTCCTAAAACCGCTTTATTTTTAATTTTTTTTCTGTGCATCTATATACTGCGCCAACACAATTACAATATTTTGGAGTTTAAATGATCATCAAACTTTGATCATTTTTACAACGAAGCCTAACTTTCATGTATGGAGAATGTAAACACATCAAGCTGTAAGATGAGTTGAATAAGAATTGCTGAATTTTGTTAAGCAAAATTATTTAGCTCTGGAGTTTGCAATATAGCTGATATGAATGAAACATACATTTATTTTACATAGAGAAGCAGACGATTCCATATTATTGCTTTTTTGATTTTCAATCCAAAACTAATTGGGTGATATTATTCATTTATATTCCCATAGATTCCACAGACTTTCTGAACAACATACTAAAATTTCATTTTGATAAAGTCATTTTTACGGCAGTTATCGTGCGAATGGACGGACAGACAGACAGAATGAAGAAAGTCAAACACTTTTAACTATACTGTAAAGTGTTAAAAAGGAGGTAGATTTAAAAAAAATTTAGAACATTGCACTAGAAAGAGTAACCCAAAACTTATTTCCACTATGATACAAAATACAAAAAATTAAATTATATAATTCAAAATTCAAGTATATTCATACATTCTTAAATTGTAACATGATATAATTTAAAATTATAAATAAGTTTTTATTATTATTTAAGAATTATTAAGATTCGTTATTTAGGATGTACTTACTATGCAATTCTTCAATTACAACTCGGTTAACATTTCTGGTTAAAAAGGAATCTGACAAATGAGATTTTTTTCTCCTTTTGTGTAGTAGAATAAAAAAATTGTCCTTATCAGATTTTAAAAGCTGTATATTATTCCTTAGTCAAATGGTTGGCACGCAAAAGTTGTGTTTAGAGAAAAAACAAATTTACATGTTTCAACTTCAAATTTATTAAGTAACGTTATTTAAAAATAAAACATGTTTCTTTCTTTGTTTTCATTTTAACATCAAATGCAAATAGCCACTCACTCATCAAAGTACATTTCATCCATTTTTCTTTTATTTGTATGTCAATTCACTAGCACTGATGCTGTCCAGATAATGGTATAAAACTGTTTTATCCACCTGGTAGCTACACTACTGTCTCTCGGGCTGAGGTCTTTGCTATTGTAATGTGTTGCAGAATTTGCTCTGACAGAAACTACAGGAGTAACTACATCTATAACTGCTCTGACAGCCAGGCTGCTCTTATGGCTTTGGGAAAATCTACTATGACCTCTTCCCTTGTCTGGAAGTGTTATACTGCACTTTGTAAAATTGCTAGCACAACAATAAAGTCACCCTTTACTGGGTGCCTGGACATTCAGGCATTCTGGATAATGAAATGGCTGATGAGTTGACTAGAAATGGTTCAAGTACACTCTTTGTTGGTCTAGAGACAGCTTTGGGTATCTCTGATGAGTTGATCAGAAGAACTGTTTCCGGCATGCTCAAGAGGCTATAGTGCAAGAATTGGCACAACATCACGGAAAGGTAGACAAAGGAACTGAACTGTAAGTGTCCTAGTATGCATCATAGGAAGCTATTCAAGCTTAAAAGAACTGGCATTAGAAGGGCTGCTGGGCTCCTTACTGGGCACTGCACCCTTAAAAGACACCTAAGCATTATGGGTGTAACTAAGGCCCGATCTATAGAGGTTGTAAGTATAGAGCAGAAACTGTCTCACTCATACTCTGAGTGTAAGGCATTTTCTGCTCATAAGTTCATGCACTTGGGTTCACATGTGATTGAGCCCTGGGACTTGCAGGATATTCCTGTCAAGTGCCTGCTGATCATTGCCTTGGCTACTGGCCTTTTCTCTTAGGGACAGTACAGTAGACCAGTGGTTCTTAACCTTTTTAAGCCGCGACCCAAATTTGAGAAATATGTTCATGTCGCGACCCAAAAAAAAGTCAAAATTTTTTCATTGCTTTATTTTAGATCGTATTTTTAAAAAATCTTCAATCCTACGATGATGATTTTTTTTAACTTACAAATTTTTTATTTATTTTTTTTAATAATAAAGATAAACAAAAGTACTTTTCGATCCAAGGAAAATTTAATTAATAATCAAGTGTTTTTAATAATTTTTATTGACCAAATTAAAATATATTTATAACTTTTTGAAAATAATTGACATTTTAACTTATTCCTAAAAAAAAAAAAGAAATATCAATATATATGTTAAGTCTTTTAAATTTTAAATGCAAGTCATACAGTTTTAATGAGAACCTTGTGCTTGAATACATTTTGAAAGATCTTCAAACCTCGGTTGAATGCTTGTCAAGGAGCACCTTATATCTATTTCAGGATTTAACTTGTTCCGGTAATTGTTTTTGATTACACACAGAGCCGAAAAACCAGCCTCACACATACATGTTGTTATAATATATATGTTATAATATATATAATATATGTTGTTATGATAATACTCTTTGAACAACTTTGCCCCGGGACAGCCATCTAACTTCAGAATAATATAATAAATGTTCGTATTCTGCACCAAATTCGAAACACAGTTCGCGGAAAATTCTACAGTTAAGAGCTCTTGATTTGATAAAATTGACTACCGCAACAATTTCATCCAAAACGATACATAATTCGGGTGATAATTTTTTTGAAGCAATGAATCGATATAATTTGTGGATTCATTTGTTTTGCTCTTGTCGAAAATCCCTTTTGAGATGCTGTCATGGCAGCTGCACCGTCTGTGCAAATACTGAAACACTGATTCCAATTTAATCCTTCTTCTTTAAAAAACGAATCGACCATAAGAAAAATATCTTCACCTCTAGTTGTTGTTGACATTGGTTTGCAAAATAAAATGTCCTCCTGTATATCTGTTAAACCTGGATACCGCACGTAAACCATGAGTTGAGCATCTTTACTTACATCTGTCGTTTCATCCAGTTGAATACTAAATAAACCAGCAATTTTTATAGCAGAAATAAGTTGATTCTTAATATCAAATGACATATCATTAATTCGTAAACGAATTGTATCATTTGATAATGGTATCTTTTGTAATTTCTTTGAACTTTCATCTCCGCACATGATACGTGCCATGTCAATGGCAGCAGGTTTTATAAGTTTTTCAGCAATATTATGGGGTTTCTTTTGTCTTGCAATATGCCAAGCCACATGAAAAGAAGCAAGTGTAGCTTGTTTGGCAGAATTTATAAAACCACTACTACTTGGTGCATCCAAACGCTGTCTTTTTAAATGGGCTTCTTTTCTTTCGAAAAAAGTACGATCTTTTCCCTCAAAGGAAAAATTTTTATGTTTTGCATCAAAATGTCTTTTAAGTTTGTTTGGTTTCATCGATTCATTACTTAATATTTCACTGCACAACACGCATTGCGGCTTGTTCACTCCTCGATCATAAATGCAAGTAAAACCTAATTCTAAAAATGCTTCCTTGTATTCACGTTTTGCCATTATTAGGGTGATTACAATTTTACAATACGCACTGCAGCTTGATCACTCCACTATTAATAATAAGACAAAATTTGTTTCTAAAATGCTTGTATTCACGTTTCACTGTTATTACACGTTTCACTGTTATTCACAACACAATACACAGAAACGAGTTTTTGACAGAGAGCTTACTGAGTCTGCGTGCACGCAAAGCAATGGCGTGCGTATTACCAACACCTCCTAGAAGAGAAAGCCTCAGGACAGGAATTGGACGTCACTTCCGGAAGGCCATTCGCGAAGAGCGGTAAAACCGAAACATTGTATTAGGGAATAACTCTTCTAGGAGGTGTTGGTATTACTTATTATTTGGTGTATTACTAACTTTTTTGGTTCGACTCAGCGCGACCCAAGAAATATGCTTCGCGACCCAATTTTGGGTCGCGACCCATAGGTTAAGAACCGCTGCAGTAGACCACTGGTCGCTGTGATAGGCTCTCTGTGAGACATCCACCTCTAACTCATAAGTCACGTCAATTCACACCTGCTTTGCAAATTACTTCAAATGAAATTATTTAAAGTTGAAAACAACAATTTCATAGAAATGTTATTTCTGTTTTAAATTTATAAGAAAACATAGTATAAAAAGCTAAACCAAAAGTGCAGACTGCATGAAATATAGATACAGTGGGGAGACATTGGCTGCATTCGGCTCACAGGCTGTCAGTTACTATAAAATATGAAAGCATTGGCTTACCATTCAAATTCTTAGGGCAAAAAATAAGGCTTTTTAATGGTGATATCTTTCATAGATGCAGTAATGCACTGTTTATACATTTTGCATGACCAGTAGAAACAAGAAAGATCAATCATGCATAAAGCATTGATTATGAAACACTTTCCAACTTCAATGCAATTTCATTTAAACATCTCTAAAATGCAATACATTCCTCAGTAATATTTTTTAAAATTATTACAATACTACATTAATTTATTATATTTGAAAACTTCATCGAAAAAAATGAACTTTATTCAAATGACGGCATTGAAATATAAATTGCTTAGTTTAAACATCTCTAAAATGCGATACATTCCTCGGTAATATTTTTAAAGTTATCATAATACTACAATAATTTATTATATCTGAAAACTTCATTGAAAACAAATGAACTTTATTCAAATGACGTCATCGAAATATAAATCGCCTGGCTCTCTGTATAAAAGTAGCATATCATTCATAAACTTTTTTCCATTTATTCATTCATCACAATATTATAATAATTTATTTTATTTAAAAACTTAAAACTATGGAGATTCAAGTAATTTAACTCTATGCTTATAACTTCATCAAAAAAAATAGTCTGCTTCTCTTTGTAAAATCAATGAATGTTTCATTCATATCAGCTATATTGCAGACTCCATGAGCTAAATAATTTTGCATTAAAAAATGTAACAATTCTTATACAACTCATTCTACATCTTTTGGTGTTTACATCCTCCATAAGGGAAAATTAGGCTTTGTTGTAGAAATAATCAAAGTTTAATGATTATTTAAACTCAACTATATTGTAATTGCATTGTTTCAGTATGTAGATGCACACAATTTAAGCTCCGGCCGACCAAATGGCTACTCATGTCCTTGTTGACGAGTCGGTCGGTCTGGGTTTTCAACACAATTTAAGCAAAAATAAAGTGGTTTTAGAATGGATACAACACTAAATATGAATTAAAAAGAACTTTAAAAATCACGATTTTGACACAAGATGGATGACATATTTTATTTTGAAGTGGGTCACGTGATCTCTTCATATAAAGGGTGTAATTATTTTAATTTTTATTTAAAAAAAATACTGAATATATATTTGCTGAAATTTTATTTATATATTTTATGGGATAATTTGAATATTTCCTAAAACTTTCGAAGCAATTTGTGGATTTTAAATTCGCTTAAAAAATGTTTGAAAAATTAAGTCCCATAGGGTTTAATGTATTTCATTTTTTCAACCCGTATTCAATCCAAAACTAATTGGGTGATATTATTCATTTATATTCCTATAGGTCCCACATACTAAAATTTCATTTTGATAAAGTCATTTTTACAGTAGTTATCGTGCTAATGGACAGACAGATTGAACAAAGTCATAAATACTTTTCAACTATATGTTGTGAAGTGTTAAAAGCATATAATCATAAGTTATGTCAAGATCTACCATAAGGTGGCATTGCATACCTTTACTCAGTTTTAGTTGGATTTCATATTTTATAATTTGTTCATATATATATATATTAAAAATAGTAATATACATAATTTTTTACATTTGTAACATGTATTTTTGATTCATATAAATAAAAAAGTAATTACTTTCAAAAATGCCATTGAATGTTAGTTATGATGTTTTTACCTGAATTACTATCAAAGCATTTTGTATGTCATTTAACTGATGAAATATTTTTACATCTTTTTGATGAAAAAAAAATGTAATGCACATTATTGCTTGGTGTAATGTTGGTTGAGAAATTTCTAGTTTTATTTTTGCTACTACTATCATTTTCTGTATTTTGTGCAACTATCAATTTGTTAATTATGAAAAGCTTTGTTGTTTTTAAATGTGCACCACAATTCACATAGTCCTCAAAGGTGATTTCAGGAATCAGAACATCTCAGTCATCAGCACTGACAGATTTTCAAAACATTTGACAGTTATATAAAATTGTAGTTGTAATATTGTAATCCATAATATATTCAATGGATTCATTAATTATTAGACATAATGATATTTATATTCTATTTTTAGCAATTTTATTGAAATAAGTAGCACCTAAGACATGTTATGATACACAAAAATTACACATTTCCATTTAGTCTAGTTTTCTCATATTATTTGTTATGAAAATTTACGGTATTAAAATCTGTCAATACCAAAGTGACACAATATAAACACACATTTTATTTGTCCTAAATCATGAATTATACAATTTTGTATAAATTTTATTTCACAGATATTATTAAAACATTCATTTTTTTTGTGATTAAGAAAATCTTGTCTCAATACACATTTTATACCTAAATACAGGCAATAAACTTGGAAGTTATTATTTCACATCTTGTACAGTTAACTTGTTTAAATAAAAAACTATGACAAAGCATATTTCATTCCGGAGAGCAACAACAATGATATTTACATATATTTACAGGTGCAATACTAAAATCAGCTCTATTTGTTTGGTTCTTCTGAAAGATAAAATAGAAATAATTATTGCTAATATTATAAACAATTATTATTTCAGATATAGATACAAGAGTAAATTTTAATGCAAAATATAGTCTATCTCTAGTTATTAGAAATCAGAAGTTCTGCAGAAGAATTTTGCATTTTCTCAAGTGAATATTTTAAAGTCAGAGATTTGAAATACTATAAGTGATGAGCATCTTAGTCAATATGTATGATTATCTCTTTCATTGTATAATCCCGACTTATGTTAGTTTAATTTTGTTTCTCTATGATATGATTATATTATAAATTGTTTAATTTTCCTTTCTACTGAAATCTTTAACTAGTAAAAAGCTGGGCTTTGAATGGACTTGTGCATATGAAGTATGTGAGCTGTCAAAGATTTCAAATTAAAACTTAATTTAACAAATAATTATAAAATTAGAAGTATAAAAAATTAATTCCAATATTTGAGAATCCTAATACAAAAAAGCATATAATTTTTTAGAGTTTGAATATTAAATTAAACAAATTAGAATGCAGAAAAACAATTGAAATCAAAGTAATACATTTAAATCACAAAAATGTGTTCAATATACAGGAGCATGTTTCAATCACAATGTATGCCAGTGCACATGCTTTAATTAGCTGTTTAAAAGTTGTTTACTTCTTATTTGTACGAAGTGTAGTGATCATACATAGTTTAAAAATAGGTGTTTCATCATGTTACAGTTTTGTTTTTACTTTCCCTGCAATACATGGTAACGTATAGGGAACGTATTGGAATCATGCCGAAAATTGCAACTTGGAGTTTTTGAGATCTACACGTTTCAGGACCTCTAGAACACGAAAAAACTAATTTTAGTATGACATCTGTGTGTCTGTGCAGATTTTGCATCCACTCTAACTGAAAAACTAAATGACCAAATTTTTATAAAATTTAGTAAGTAAATCCCTTGTCGTGGACCCTGGTGCTGATTAGATTTTTGTATGATTCAGGATGAAAGAAACTGCCTTTTTATGCAAAATGGCCCAAAAAATTGCCTGTATTCACTCTAGCTGAAAAAGTAATAGACAAAACTTCACAAAATTTGGTATATAAATCACTTGTTAACCTGGTGCTGATTAGATTTTGGCACAATTCAGAAAAAAAAAAAAACATGCCTTTTTTTGCGAAATGGCCCATAAAAATAGTTAAATCTAATAATAAAAGACTATGTTTGTTCAAATATATCAATTAAATGCTTATTTTAGATATAATTTTTGATGATGAAAAGAATAAGACCAACCCCATTACTCTAGGCCTAACTATTCGAGCTATTTTATTTTTACTTTCCCTGCAATACATGGTAATGTATACAGAAAGTATTGGAATCATACCGAAAATCACAACTTGAGTTTTTGATGGATCTGCATGTTTTGAGACCTCTAGAATACTAAAAAACTATTTTTAGCATGATGTCTGTGTGTTTGTCTGTCTGTCTGTGCAATGTATGTATCCACTCAAAAACTAATAGACCGAATTTCATAAAATTTGGTAGGTAAGTGCACTTGGGTGAGAACCTGGTGCTGATTAGTTTTTGGTAGGATTTGTAAAAACAAAACCTGCTGTTTTTTGCGAAATGGCCCGTAAAAATTTCATGTATACACTCTAGCTAAAATACTAATTGATCAAATTTCACAAAATTTGGTAGATAAGTTACTTGTAGGATACTCTGGTGCTGATATTTTGGTATGATTAGAAAACAATCGGCCTTTTTTTAGGAAATGGCCTGCAAAAATTTTATGTATCCACCCTAGCTAAAATACTAATTGACCAAATTTCACAAAATTTGGTAGATAAGTTACTTGTGGGATACTCTGGTGCTGATTAGATTTTGGTACAATTCGGAAAAGAACAACCTGCCTTTTTTTACGAAATGGCCCACAAAAATCACAAAAAAAAAAAGACTAAGTAGTGATGCTCAAATGTATCAATTAATTTCTTGTTTCATACGCAATTTTAGATGAGGCAAAAAATATAACACACTCCATTATACTTTAGGATCTTGAATCCATTATACTTTACGATCCGTTCTCAAGATATTTTAGATTTCTTGCATTTTTGTTACGCTGCTTTCGGAAAAATTTCCAATTACCAAATAAAAACAAAATTGAATTAAAAATGCAAATTTAGTGTTATTTTGTGCAATTAAACTCAATCTAATGAATTATTAAAGAAATAAGGAAAACATGAATTTGAGTCTGCAGGGAAAGTCATGTGCTGCCCACATCAGATTTTTTTTTCCCATTTTCGCTATGAATCTTAATAAGTCCAGTTACCAAATAAAAACGAAAAATGAATTAAAAGTGCAAATTCAATATAATTTAAGATAATTATGGCTGTTATTTTGTGCAATTAAACTCAATGTAATGAATTATTGAAGAAATATACAGAATGTGAATATGAGTCTGCAGGAAAAGTTGTGCTGCCTATATCAGATTTTTTTTATTGAAATTGCGATTTGGCACATCTGTGTGCAAAATTTCATTTTCCTACCTATTGTAGTTTTTGAGTAAAAGGGATTACAAAATTCAGCCAAATGTTGATTTAGCTTCATTAAGAATGGACTTTGCTACAAAAATGTTGGGCAGCCCTGGCCTAGGGACATTAAACCAAGGATAGCTAGGGACAATTGTAAGTCTAATACATCTATTTTTTGCACTAAAAGAGGTGAATTTAAATAATATGTATTACCTGGAGGTTTCAATAATATAAATATATACTGTACCAATAAAATGTTTAGAAGAGATATTTAACTTTATATTGTATAACTGCCTCAATCTAGAATACTAAAGGAAGATGTCTGTCCGTTTTTAAACATCTGTAGCAAAAAATCTAGGTGACCCACAGCCTTTAAATTTGGTACAGAGGTACCTCGACTCCCAAAAGAAAACATTTTGTCAAGATTTTTTTTTAATTCAAATTAGTTTAAAATTTGAGAATATAATAGTTAAAATTCAGTTCTATTCCAATATAGTGGTCAAATTTTGATCTGTAGTACCATCTATTGCAAATTGCTAAAACTATGTTTGGATTTTACATATAGCTCAATAGGAGCATGATTGGTTCTTTCAACATCGTCCTATCATACACATTATCTATTAGGATAAAAATTTAATCCAATAGGCCTAGCCCAATGATCCTATTGGCTGTATTCAGACCTAACTTTCACTCATGAGACTTTTTTTATTATTGCTTAAAATTTTGATGGTGGTGCCATCTAAAACGTTATTTGAAGACAAAAATAAAAGTGCTTCAAATTTTTATATTATAATAGCATTAAATTAAAAATATTCTGATAAATGTTTTTGGTTCCAAGAATTTATTGATATTTTGAGTGTTCTTTCAGACAAAATTTAAATTTTAATTAGCATTTTTTGTATATTTCATCAAATCTTCAAATCATCAGAAAGCACACAATTGCTTTTCTAATTATTTCTTTTTCTAATGTTTTTTAACTAGCTTAGAAAATAAATGTTTATTGCATTATCTTTAAAATCAAATTCCTTGCTGTAAATGGGAAATAATATTATTTGTCCATTGACATGCTGGGTGATTTGAGGAAGCAGGCTGGCACATGAATAAAAAATAATGTCAAACTGAGAAATCAAAAAGAATCAAGTAGTCAGGTTTTTACAGAAACCCGCAAAAGTGCTATTATTTAAAATTTACTTTGCAACTAGTGTTGCTCTTAATTCATAGCAGAGATTCGTTTATTCAATATCAACCCTGTCATCTTTTGCAAAATTCAATGAATTCATTGAATCCCTGCTTTGAATCCCAGGTAATGTCGGGTACATTTTCTAGTATAATACAAAGCCTGGTAGTCTTTTAACAGTTAACATAACTGTTCAAAATTTTAGAAAGCAGTTCCCAAAGAAACTTTTTCAAGAAAATGTTCTAAACAATGTCAGCTTATGTATGTTTTTCAAATAAAAGTGAAATAACTAAATCTATGCTTGTTGTTCATTTTAAATAAAGGAAAATATATGTAAAAGAAACAGTTAACAGCAAGAACAACTATTGTATATATCACAAAATAAAAGTCAATTCTGACTAAAGTTATAATTTAGTTCTTCCTTTTTTTAATTCAGATAAGAATAAATACATTTAAACTTTAAATTTCCATTTAGAAAGAAACAATATTCATACACAATAAACTGGTAACCATTTACCATAAGAATCCAGTAAATTTTTTATCTACGAATATAACACATAGTATACAATATTGATTTCCTATTAAAGGAGATGTAGACATTTTATGGAAGTAGACTTTATAATTTTTATATATTAAAATTTATAATTTCACTTTCTTACCTATAGGATGTAAATGACTTTGGTTTTCAAGAGAATCAGTTTTGGCATGTTTGCGCTCTGTGTGACCTTTACAATGTTCACATTCATCATCAGACTCAGAGGAACTTTCGCCAAACTCTCTTGTTTTTTCATAAATACAACAACCTAATACACAAAATAATATTTTTTAACTGAAAATAAAATAATCATTACATTACAAAAATTAAAAACCTAGATTTTTATTTGACTCATTCAAATTTTCTCTTTAATACAATTTAGTCTATAAACTATTAAATAGAAATAATAAAATAACTTCAGAAACTAAATTTTCTTTGAAAATGAGAGTTGTCACAGTCAGCAATTTAATGACATTATTAGAACCCCATGGTTTTCTGTTTACAGTTTTAAGAACTCAAAACAGAATCTGGCTATGCAAAGAAGGATAAACACTTTCTCAAACAGAAATGTAATAAGTGAAGTAGTTTTTACGATGTTTATCATTTCACAGATTATGGTGCCAAAACCCAGGAAAAGTTAAAGTGCATTCACTTCAGATTACTTACCTTCAAACAGCTGTCATTTGGGTTGAAGGTCCTACTGGTTTATACAAACTTACACATTATATTTTAGATGGAGGCAGTCAGTGTAGTTTTATCCATTCTAATCTCATAGACCAATTACAACTAAAAACTATTAACGTGGTCAATTTATCAGTACATGCAATTGAAGCCACCAAAAGTAACATTGTGACTTTCAGACAAGTTCAATGTACAATTTTTGGATTTTCAAAATATTTAAAACTTTATATACAAGCATTTGAAAATCAAAATACTTATGTTTCGCATCCATCACCATACCATACTCAGATGTTAACATAATGTCTTGGTTGAACAAATTCAAGCTTGCTGATTCTTATGATGCTTTTGATCCACTTCCTATCGAAATTTTAATCAGTAGTGACTACTATTAAGAGATCATTAAAATGGAATCCTCCATACAATTGTTGGATACTCTTGTACTGATTAATTCAGAATTCGGTTGGATTCTAATATTCTGTGAATGTAGTTGATAGCATTCAAAGTGGACACTTCAAACTTTTTTGCACCACTATTTTCATCAATGGTTTTTATCAAATCTTTATCTAGCAATGTTTTATATCCAGGTATTTCTTGGTCAAGGAGTTGAAGAAGTGTGGTAATGTTTGGTAGCAGAAATATCATTCCGATAGCTTTTAAATTTTTTGGATGACAGTGGACAGATAGTTGTCAACAATAAAGGCATCATTTTTTTTTCTGGCATAAAATTTGCATATCCTGTTTACGAATATGCTTTTCCCAAATTACTGATGACATCTATGCATTTGAATTAGCTTCATAATCAACTAAGAAAGATTTCACATTTTTGAGGTATCTCTAATTTTTGCTTTTCTTGATCACTAGAGGCTTCAATTTTTCTTTTCCACTCAGATTACTTATCGTTAGCGTTACTGTGTTTGTACTCGTTTAGGAATTATTTTTTTTATTTCGTATTATCTTGTACCATTTTAACAGTGACAGGTCACTGGAATAGCATTTGAATTAGGGATGAATAAACAAGGGTTTAAATACATTGTAGTCTATGAGAGGACTGAATAAAAGGTATGACACGACTTATTGGGAGTGCCAAGTTATCCCAGTGACAACTTATCAAGGTTTTACTGTAATTATCCAACAGGCTCAGAAGTAATTTTTTAAAAATAAATATTAGTAAAAATAGAAATTTTTTCAAAATAAAAAAACAATAGATCATATTAAAAAACAACCATGTAAAAAATTAGATTTACTTTTTTTTACATATGCACATAAAACATCTCTAGTAAATAACTTTGTAAAAATTGATGAAATATATATTTTATTAATTATTTCACAGATGTGATCCATGCATTTTGATTACTTTTAGACCTTCACCAAGGAAAAAAAAATAACTAATTCTTATTTTAAGCTATTAAATTCTTGTTACTACTGTACAATTCTTTTGAGTGTTTTTGAATGTTGTTTGTGCCTGCTTCAATTACTGTTTAAGCAATTCTCATATCCAGGGCCATGGAGGGATAATGCGGGCCCGAGGGGAGTAATACATGGGCCTCTATTTTGCTTAGGACTTATTTTCAATTTTCATTCACAAAGAGCTTAGTTTTAAAGTACTTTGTATATTTTAGAGAAAATTTAAGGTATAAGTAAGGTATATAGCTCAGATTATAAGAAATAAAGTAGAAGAAACAGGAAAATAATAAATATAAATGTTTTTTCAAGTTATAACTATTAATGTTTTCAATAACTCATTATTGAAGTAATAATGATCTTAATTAATTTCCTTAACAAAACATCTTCATGCTTTTGTGATAGAAAGATTATATATATATATATATATATATAATCTCAGTACCTGTACAAAAAAAGTTCCGTTCAATTCAAGAATATGATGTCGAATTTCAGTTGAAAAGTTGATTCAAAGGAAAAAAACGGCTTGTCACTTCCTTCTATGAGTGCTTTAATTTCTAAAATGCAAAAAAGTAAAAAATCCAGGGTCAGGGGGAATCAACCAGTCTCTCCGTTCCCTTCTCAACAAGCCAGCTCATATCATTAAAATATTTTTTCCCTAATGGATACTGCTGAATTAACGTCTCATTGCTTTCTGCTACACAGCTGTTTGCAGAGGCCAAATCTTCCTGTTAAAAAGCAATTGTTTCAGTTTATTCAAATGAACGTCTGTTCTTTCTTCAGTTGTGACTTTTGTTTATCGTTCAGATTTGATAGAAAGCTAAAATTGGCAATTTTCGAGGAAGAATATGAGTTATTTTAGGAGTTATTTTTGTGATTTTTGAGAAAAGATGCTAAATTCCGGATTTTCTTAAAAATAGAGCTAAACTTTGCTATTTCAAAGTGAAAAAATTCGCAAATTAGTTAAATTATCAAAATTAGTGATTTAATATAAAATTGCTAAAGTTTGTGGAAGTTTGTTTAACAGTGCAAAAAACAGATAGAACTGTCTTACTGATCATGAATTTTAGCACTATTTTTTATACAATTGTAAATTTTAGTACCCATTTCTAAAAAATTGCTAAAAGTTTAGCGATTTGAAAAATGAAATTTTGAATGTTTAAACTTGTTCTCGAATTGCATGAATCCATATTGGAATTTCGTGTCTCAATTTTGGAAAAAAAGTGCAAAATTTTGCAATCTTTTGAAAAAATATGCTTAAATTCATAATTTTTAAAAGAGTTAAAATTTACTATTTAATTTAAAATAAAAGTACTAAAATATGCTATTTTATTTAAAAGTAAAAGTGCTAAAATACGCTATTTCATGAAAAAGTGCTAAAATTCTCTAATTTATTTAAAAACACTGAAATTTACAATTTTATTTTAAAAAGCTAAAATTCCCAATAATTTATTTGTTGGGATTTATTTTTTATAAGTGCAAAATTGGGAAAAATTATCTCGATTGTGAATTTTGGCACATTACTGTTATTAAAAATTCCAGAATTCTTTTTAAAAAAATTACATTTAACGATTCTCAAGGAAAAAAAAAATTGCGCATTTTATTGCTCCTTTTGAAAATGTGTGCATCCATATGAGAATTTGACATGATGTTAATTGAAAATATAGAAAATGATAATCACCTCACGAGAAACGCTTAAGTAATACTTGTTAAATCCCTTCTGCAGAATAGAACAGGGAAAAGGTGGGAAATTAAAAGCTGAAAATACTATTTGTTTACACTATGCCTTTATAGTTCAATATAGCATGTAGCTATTATGTTTCAAAATTTGTATCTTTGTTTACCGTCTTGTGACATTTTGGGATCAATATCATAACTTTTTCCGGACCTTCATAACCTGTGGACATCTTGTTTAAGGAAAAGAAATTTTGAAATTTACAAGTAAATTATTTTCGCTCGCAGAAGAAAAAAATTCATCGGTCAAAAATGAGAAAAGCAGAAATACTTGGGAAAAAGAAACCCAACATAAGAGCAGAAATTTGCAGATCCACAAAAGAATCTTATGCCTGAAAAATGAAAAATAAATCTAAACAAAAAAGACAACATATGTTGATTAATGATGACAAAAAATGAAAATAAATTTTAAATAAAAATATTAAAAGAATAAAAGTTGAATGAAAAAAACAAGAGTTTAAACTAAACAAGAAAGATCAATCATGCATAAGCATTGATTATGAAACACTTTCCAACTGAAATGCAATTTCATTTAAAAATCTCTAAAATGTGATACATTCAGTGGTGATATCTTTTACATTATCACAGTACTATAGTAATTTATTATACTTAAATATTTAAAACTGTATCAAAATATAAATCATCTGATTCTCTAAGCAAAATCAATGAATATTTCATTCATATAACTTGTATTCCAGACTCCAGAGCTAAATAATTTTGTGCGAAAAAAATTCAGCAATTCTTATATAACTCACTTTACAATCGCTTGAGATATTTGCATTCTGCATAAGTTAAAATTAGGCTTCGTTGAAGAAATAATAAAGTTTAGGGATCATTTAAAATCACAACTATTGTAATTGCGTAGGCACGGAATTTAGATACACAGATAATACACAGATACACAGATAATATATGGGTGTGCGTGTGTATGTATTCAAAGTATTGGAATCGTGCCGAAGATCGGAACTCGAATTTTCGAAAGATCTACAAGTTTTGGGACTTCCAAAACACGAAAAAACTATTTTTAGGAAGACGTCCGTGTGTGTAAGGGTGTATCTGTGTGTGTTTCTGTGGATCTGTGAGGATATTGCATCCACTCTAACTGAAAAACTAATGGACCGAATTTAATAAAATTTGGTAAGTTTTTTGTGGGAAACCCTGATGTTAATTTGATTATAGTACGATTCGTAATAAAAGAATCTGCCTTCTTTGCTAAATGGCCGGCAGAAATTGCCTTTATCCACTCTAGCTAAAAACTAATGGACCAAATTTAACATAATTTGGTGTATAATATTTCAATAACCTACAATTGATTTATATACTAAATTTAACAAAATTTGTTATATAAATCACTTGTAGGTTATTCTAGTACGATTCGGTAAAAAGGAATGGGCTGTTTTTGCGAAATGGCCCGCAAAAATCATTAAATATAAAAATAAAAGACTATGTGTGCTCAATTATATCAATTAAATTCCTATTTTATACGTGATTTTTGACAATAAAAAGAATAACACTAACCCCATTACTCTAGGGCTAGCTGTTCTTAAGATATTTTAGTTTTTTTTGCATTTTCGCTACGCTACTTTTGACAATAAGTCCATCTATCAAATGAGAACCAAATTTAAGTTTAAGGTGCAAATTCAATGTCATTTAAAATACTTATGGATGTTATTTTGTGCAGATAAACTCAAATTATTATTGAAGAAATAAAGAGAACGTGAATATGAGTCTGCAGAGAAAGACATGTACTGTCCACATCAGAATTTTTAACAATATTACAACAATGATTTATAGAAGTGAACGGGGATTATTTGCAGGCCATTTTGAAAAAAATGTAGGATCTATATTTAAAGATCCACCAAATTGTTGTAGAATTAAATGTTCTACAAATTTAAGCTGTATACCAAATTTTAACTCTCTAGGACGTAGGAAAGTGCATTAAAAACGCCATCAAATAAGTATATCATGAAAAGTTATGTAAAATTAAAAAAAAATTTGAAAAATTGTTATCTACCAAATTTATTTTAAAATGTGAAGCCTCTCTCATATACAAAACAATTAAACTCTTGGAAAGATATTAATTATATAATATATCTATTTTTTCTTTCTGGAGGATATCGCAAAAGTCAGAATTTAATTGAATTCGTTTTTCTCCCTATATTAAATAATTTTTAATTAAAAAACTACCTAACATATTTTACTGAAATTTTTTTTTATATATTTTATGGGATAATGTGAATATTTCTTAAAAATTTCGAAGCTATTTGTGAATTTTAAATGTACTTAAAAAATGTTTGAAAAATTAGGTTCCATAGGATTCAATGTATTTCATTTTTTCAACCCGGGTTCAATAAAAAACTAATTGGGTGATATGATTTATTTATATTCTCATAGGTCCCACAGACCGTCTGAAAAGCATACTAAAATTTCATTTTGATAAAGTCATTTTTACGGCAGTTATCGTGCTAACGGACGGACAGACAGACAGAATGAACAAAGTCATAAACACTTTTTAACTTATGTTGTAAAGTGTTAATAAATTGCCCAATGTAGTAAAGCAGGAGTAAAAAGTTCTTTAAAATGTTCTCTCATAATAAACAACGGAGCAAAAGCACATGACACAACTCTAAAAATAGGTTAAATGTGGGGTACGTTTGATGGTTGTAAGGCTAATAAAAATTGCTAGAGAAGAATGCTGTTGATTAAGAATAATGTTATCATGGTGATCATGGAGGTGCTGTAATAATTTACTTATTTTCATTATTAATATAGTTTTTCCAAATGTGGGTAATCCAGAAGAGTAAGTTATTGACATTTAGCTCATTTAAATGAATGGAGCTTGTAAGCTGACAATTGTTCTTATACAGATGATATTTTTCATTGATACTTATTATGACTGGAACAATATGAAATATAAGAAAGGATTTTGATATTGTATAATATTGAACATGAAATATAAAATCAAAAGAATCTCATATGAAAGAGCATTCAGTTTCATTACATTTGGATTTTTTCTTGTTCATATTTTCATTATCCACAGTATCTGAAGACCAAGCAACTTTTTTCTTCCCTTTTGGTTTCTTTAACTTCATCCGAACACTTGGTAATACCTAGTATAAAAAAATATTTTTTGACATAGATTTTCAATGCATATTTAATAGTCAGTAAATGAAAGTTTACCATGCACACTCTATTTAGAGTTTAAATATATTTTTTAGTATATGTTATTTTATTTGTAACTAGAAAATGTACATGCTGCACAGGATTTAAAATGAGTAGTGTAGCCATGTGTGCACCCATGCAGTAGTTTATTTTATTTTTGTTATAAGAGAGCATATTGTTAAAATAATGTGGTTTTTAGGAATTCACTGTGAGTTCCGATGTAATATTTATCAGTTAGCAATTTTTTAGTTTGCATTTTAAATCCAAGGCAATGCCGGGTACATTTCCTAGTAAGTAATACAAAAAAAAAACATCTTCAATATAACTTAACTGTAGTCAAATACTTGATCATATCTAAATCTTATCAAGGATTGCACAGGAATGAATACAGACAGGCAAACTCCCTATAAGAGTAGTGCAGCTTAAAGCAGTCCGGACCTCCAGACTTCAATTAGTTCAAAGCGCATGCACATGATCCAATGAGAGATCTTCTTTTTTCGACTATCGCGAAATACCACTATAACTCAGGAAAATACACTATAT
Organism: Amaurobius ferox; assembly: GCA_951213105.1. NCBI lineage: Eukaryota > Metazoa > Arthropoda > Arachnida > Araneae > Amaurobiidae > Amaurobius > Amaurobius ferox. The sequence goes on along the minus strand of OX578145.1, from coordinate 107,317,397 downwards.
GGCGATAGTACTCAGAAGTAAACAAGCCTGCAAATCAGTGTAGATCCGCTACACAAGACTACAATATTTGAAGACATTGTTGGTTTAAAAAAAATTATAATTAAGCAATGGATTGGTTTACAGAAAAGATAATTTTTTTGAAGTGGCCTGTGATATATTTAGGAGCTGTTGTTAAAATATGAACATTGGATGGTATGTCAAATTTTGTATATCGTAATATAAAAATCAGAGAAGTTTAAAATACAAGAAAAGTATATATTTTAAAAAATTCATTAAAATTTCTCCATTTATCATATGGACTCCGCTCGAAATTTGTTTGAATATTTTAATCTTTCCGATAGTGTTAAGATAGAAACTTTGGAACAATTTTTGAAAACAATTTAATATTATTACAATATAATTTATTTTTGAAAACAATATCATAATAAAATTGGGGAGGTTTAAAATGCATGAAAATTTATATATATATTTAAAAATTCATCTATTAATCATATGGATTCCATTCCATATTAATTGTATGGATTCCAGAGTTTATTTCAAAGAGAATTTTTTTATCTTTTCAATGGGTGTTAAGTTGGAAACTCTGTGATAATATTTTAGGTTACTAAGGAATTGATGTGTGTTAATATCAAACTAAACCAAAAAATAACTAAAGAATTAATTCAAAAATTTAAAAAATATAATGTCCAGGTGCACATATTCGGGTCCAGAAGCATCTGTGTTCCAAATTTCATGATCATACGATACATTTAGATTTCTTGCTACAGAGAACTTCCTTTATTATGTAAGATACAACTTTTTATAAGCATTTTTTTCTACTACAGTACAGAAATGCATCATTTAACGCTATGAGCATTTTCTTAGTTATATACTCGGACTGGAAGATTTCATTTGGTTTAATCATATAGCATCGGGCTACGATACTCTAGCTTCGAGTTCAAACCTGACATGGAGCCAGCCAATCCCTTCAGTGTAATGGATGCAAAGCAAAACACAACCTTTTTCACACTGAAAATTAGTGGGCTTTATGGCGTTTGGCTGCTATCGTCACAAGCTTGATGGACACATTAACTTCTAAAAGAAGCAGTGTGTGAAGGCTAGCTCTTGAGTCATTCTTCATTATGAAGCACTTTCCCAGTTATATGCTAAAACTGGAGGATATATTTTAGTTCAATCTAATCATATAGCATCAGGCTACAATTAGAGTTCATACACTTCTAGAGAAAAAAAAAAAAAAATCAAGGACTTTTCCAGGGCATTGCGAAAAAAATCCATTTATAAATAAATATAAACAACTATGAAACACTAGCAAAATATTAAAATGTATTAAATAATATGTGGAAAATAAATTCTCCTATATTTTATGAAAGTCAGTGAAGATCAAAGCTACAGCAACGCGTTAATCTAGAGACGACTTTGCTTTCCTTTCCTAACATCCTGAGTTTTGTTTTGATTGACTCAACATAAACACATACATGTTCCAGCAAATGATGACACAAAGAACCCTAATCCAGAAAGCTATATTTTTTAAATAGTAAAAATGTTTAAGAGTTAAAATCTTTAGAACTTTTTGTCCTAAATGCATACCAAACATGGAATAATTTAACAAAATTTGAAGTTGAAAAAAATGTAAAAACTGTTAAAAAGTTTTTATCTGTTGCAAGAGGCTATGTATCAGTTTAAATCTTCCCATTTTTGCTCTTTCTACATTTTTTGTAATGGGGAGGGTGGTGACTGGTGGAAATTTTATTTAATTGACCTGTGGCAAGTGGCCTATTTTATAGCTATGCCCCGTCTCAGGTCTAAATCTGCACTTTTAAAATTCTCAGCTGATCAACAAAAAAAACTTTTCAACAGTTCAGTTGAAATGTGAATTTTGTCACCACTCTGGGCCCATTCACATCCTTTTGACATCAAATGGATTGCTTATCCAAGGTCAAAGGGGGATATATGAGCACCGAAGACAAACAGATTCTCGTGTTACTGAAAGAGTTGTTTGAAAGACGATGTAATGCACAAAAACTTGCATATTTTTTTTTTTATCCACTCTTAAACTTGGAAAAATTCTTAGAAAATTAAATTCAGGGATTTTTCAGGCTTATTTTTCAGAAATACTCTTATTTTCTAGACTATTTAATATTTAAGGTCTTGAGGAAAAATTGAAAATTCAAGGACTTTTCAGTAATCGTACAATCTATAATTAAATTTTAAACAATAAAATGTGGCATACATATGAAAACATTATGGTTTTCTGAATACTAAGGCCATGCACAAGCACATTTTTTATCAAATTAAAACAACTTGATAGTGTCACCGGGGTAATTTCTGGTCAATGAGTCTCCGGGGTAATTCTTGGCCACATTCCTTTTTTTAATCAAAATAATTATTCATCAAACTGTAAAAAATCATAAAGACACATTGAACCCTTTACTTTCCAATGTATGACTCAATTATTTATTAAGTTGGCATTTATTATGGGGAAAAAAAAAAAAAAATGCAACCTATTAGTTAAATTTCTGCAAAACAACATCGGCCTTAATTTTTACACATTTTGCAAAGATCTTTATCATTCATAAAGTTTTAATTATTTTTCTATCTTTTTTTTTGTTTTAATTATGAACTATTACAGCTACCAAAAGTGAGTATAAGATTTTCTTCTACTACATTGAAAGAGTTTACAAGTGAATACTAAACTATACCCCATATGTATGGGGTACTTCCTGGTCAGTGCTGTTTCACAGTATTTATGCTTAACATTTCACCTAAAATTATGATTTTGCAACCGAAAAACTATTATAGTTCCTTCAAGAGGAAAAGCAGTGGGAGAAAAGGGAAAGAAATTGGCTAGAGTCACAGCAACACTTGGTAGAGGATCTGTTACAGTAATGGCATGTGTTTCTGCTTCTGGTGAGACTCCCACCACTTATTGTATTTGCTGGCAAGAAGCTTCAGAGTATACCTGGAAAGCTCCAAATGTTAATAAAAATTTAACATTAGCATGAAAGTGGATGGATGACGACAAAATTTTTTTGATAGTTGGTTTGATCTCTTTTGCAAACAAGTGTCTAAACATCTATTGCTCATTATCTATGATGGGCACAAAATGCATATGTCTATGAATGTAATCAGCAAAGCTCGAAATGAACAAATTTCCATTTTGAAGCTCCCAGCTCATACCACGAACATTCTTCAATCTCTTGATATGTGTTGTTTTAGACCCCTAAAAGCATAATGAGATAAACGACTTGTAGAAGTACAACATTTATCTGGTGCAACAAAAATAAGTAAAGCAAACTTTACACAATTAGTTGAAGTGTGGCCAGTATCACTCACCCCAGAAATTATTAAATCTGGTTTCAAGTCTATAAGAGGATATATCCATTATATTGAACCAAGTATCCAGAGAATAAATCTTGCAGCCGAATGTTGGCATCGTACAATTTGCAAAATTCTTCGAAAATTTTTCCCATTGCTTCTGTCTCTTTGAATCAATGCAACAGACCAGTAGTTAACTTGACCCATGCAAGCTTTCAAACATTGGATTCTGCAGACTATCCAATAATGCATCAGTTTCAACTTCATTAATTATTTTTTTAGGGTGTATTATTTTTCGGGTGTAAGAGCAATCTTTTGCATATGAAATAAATTTGTATTTACACCCAAAATATTGTCTCTGCCCTGCTTTTCAGTATTTATAAGATGAAAAAAAACCTTTGCATAATTTAGTCTAATTGTTTTAACACTTTGCTATAAATAATAAATCAGTATTTTACAGTATTCACATAAAAAAGGATGCTGATCAATAATTACCCCAGAAGTGACCAGGAATTACCCCAATCCCGGGGTAATTTCTGGTCACTTAAAAATTATAATTATTAAAGTTACAAGTGCATTTATATTGAAATAAAAATTTTATTACATAGCCACGAAAGTGTGCTTACTCCATGCCAAAATTGGGAACATTACCTTCGATAGTTTTTATAATAATTGGATGTTGATTTTTGACAGAGAATTACCCAGGGGTGACACTATGAATAGTTTAAAAAATTAAGTAGATTTAGTGTCATATTATTATATCATGCTCAAACTGCACATTTTGAAACATCATGATTTTTAATGGTTCACCTGATTCTTGTTTGAATACCAAGTTAATTTGGTATGCAAAATTTTTGCAAAATTATGCATGCTCAGTTGAGAAAATTAATTGGATCTAGGCATACTTCTGTAGTACGATTAGTATATTTTTAGTTAAGATTTAAAAGAGATTGAGTTCAACTTCATAAATTTCAATTTTATTTGCCAGAATTTTTAACTTTTAGTGATTTAAAATTTTTTTGAAAATCTAAATTTAAAGTATAAAACAATTCCTTTATTACTGTTTTATAATTAAGCATTAATCCTGGGGGAAATGATTGATTTTATAAAATTTTAATATTGCAGAGCTGTAGCAAAAGCTATTTTAAATGTATACATCATATTTGATGTATGCGATTTCTGTGAAGTGACTTTAATCCTGAAACAGGACATTACATAAAAGCAAGAAAATGCTCAATTGATCAACCACCATTACCATAGACCCATGGTTTCACAATCCTTGTTACTCGTTAGCAAGGTGCATGCAATGAGATTGCACTCACTGATCATTTCATTGCATGCACCGTGGTATCAAGTGCCAATGACTATTAAACTGTGGTCCTTGGGCCCGTCAAATCATCTTTTATTGACTAATCTAAGAACTTTATATCATTGCATAAAGTATCTTAGTAATGTTTTCTTTCAATTGAGGTGGTGACAGATGATAAATTGAGCATTTTTTTGCCAACAAATAATTCCATCTACTTGATACACTGAACATGATGTTACAGTTTGGTTACATCATTTAATTTGTGACCAAGAGATAAGATGGAGCCAGTATACAAATACTTGTTAACACATTTCAGGTGAGTGAAATAACAAGAAAGATCAATCATGCATAAGCATTGATTATGAAACACTTTCCAACTGAAATGTAATTTCATTTAAAAATTTCTAAAATGTGATTCATTCAGTGGTAATATCTTTTACATTATCACAGTACTACAGTAATTTATTATACTTAAATATTTAAAACTGTATCGAAATATAAATCATCTGATTCTTTATGCAAAATCAATGAATATTTCATTCATATAACTTGTATTCCAGACTCCAGAGCTAAATAATTTTGTGTGAAAAAAATTCAGCAATTCTTATGTAATTCATCTTACAATCGCTTGAGATATTTGCATTCTGCATATGTTAAAATTAGGCTTCCTTGAAGAAATAATAAAAGTTTAGGGATCATTTAAAATCACAACTATTGTAATTGCATAGGCACGGAATTTAGATACACAGATAATACACAGATAATATGTATGTGTATGTACTCAAAGTATTGGAATCGGGCCGAAGATCGGAACTCGAATTTTCAAAGTATCTACACGTTTTGGGACTTCTAGAACACGAAAAAACTACTTTTAGGAAGACGTCTGTGTGTGTAAGGGTGTATCTGTGTATGTTTCTGTGTGTCTGTGTGGATATTACATCCACTCTAATTGAAAAACTAATGGACCGAATTTCATACAATTTGGTAGGTATGTTTTTTGTGGGAAATCCTGATGTTCATTAGATTATAGTACGATTCGTAATAAAAGAATCTGCCTTCTTTGCGAAATGGCCGCAGAAATTGCCTTTATCCACTCTAGCTAAAAACTAATGAACCAAATTTAACAAAATTTGGAGTATAATATTTCAATAACCTACAAGTGATTTATATACCAAATTTAACAAAATTTTGTATATAAATCATTTGTAGGTTATTCTACTACGATTCGGGAAAAAGGAACGGGCTATTTTTGCGAAATGGCCAGCAAAAATCGTTATATAAAAAAATAAAAGACTACGTGTGCTCAATTATATCAATTAAATTCCTATTTTATATGTGATTTTTGACAACAAAAAGAATAAGACTAACCCCATTACTCTAGGACTAGCCGTTCTTGAGATATTCTAGTTTTTTCGCGTTTTCGCTACGCCACCTTTGACAATAAGTCCAGCTATCAAATGAGAACCAAATTTAAGTTTAACGTGTAAATTCAATGTCATTTAAAATACTTATGTTGTGCAGATAAACTCAAATTATCATTGAATAAATAAAGAGAACGAATATGAGTCTGCAGGGAAAGACATATGCTGTCCACATCAGAATTTTTAACAATATTACAACAATGATTTATAAAAGTGAACGGGGATTAATTGCGGGTCATTTCGAAAAAAATGTATGATCTATATTTAAAGATCCACCAAATTGCTGTAGAATAAAATGTTCTACAAATTTAAGCTGTGTACCAAATTTTAACTCTCTAGGACGTAGGAAAGTGCATTTAAAATGCCATCAATTAAATTTATCATGAAGAGTTATATAAAATTTAAAAAAAATGAAAAATTGTTATCTACCAAATTATTTTAAAATATGAAGCCACTCCCATATGCAAAACGTTTAAACAAATGGAAAGATATTTATTATATAATATCTCTCTCTTTTCTTTCTGGAAGATATCCCAAAGTCAGAATTTAATTGAATTTGTTTTTTTCCCTATATAAAATAATTTTTTTAATTAAAAAACTACTTAACATATTTTACTGAATTTTTTTTTATATATTCTATGGGATAATGTGAATATTTCCTAAAAATTTCGAAGCAATTCGTGAATTTTAAATTTACTTAAAAAATGTTTGAAAAATTAGGTCCCATAGGGTTCAATGTATTTCATTTTTTCAACCCGGGTTCAATAAAAAACTAATTGGGTGATATTATTTATTTATATTCCCATAGGTCCTACAGACCGTCTGAACAACATACTAAAATTTCATTTTGATAAACTCATTTTTACGGCAGTTATCGTGCTAACGGACAGACAGACAGACAGACAGACAGACAGACAGACAGAATGAACAAAGTCATAAACACTTTTCAACTTTGTTGTAAAGTGTTAAAAAAGATATAACCCAGGAGAATGTGTGCATATTTTACTGAAAGAGATGATTGTGCAGAGTATCCAAGACCCCAACCCAATGTACAGTTTGTCAATGAAAAGCACCAGTTACTAAAATATTAATGTAATACATTGAATTTATTTCATGATGTATAAATATAAACATATTTATTATTTATAAGGAATCGGCAGTGTTTAAAATTAGTGGTCATTAGTCATAATTTGCAACTAGAAATTTCAATTTAATGACTAGATTCTTTAACTTGATCATCAAATTATATGTCTAACAATGCTATTGTTCACAATGAGTCTTCACTTTCCCTTTGACTAAATTATGATTGGTAGTAGATGATTGGATGGCAGTTGAAAAAAAAAAGTCGCATTTTATACACTAGCCAGAATTAATCTAATCACCAGCAGTGATAAATCTGCAGGTGGTCATGTTCCAAGTCATTATTGTAATCCCTGATGTGTGGCTTACTAGGCCTTTATCCTTCCATGAAAACTGCTGGAAATGACCAGATATTACACAGGTGGTAATATCGGGAAACGGCCGTACCGTGCTGAAAACACCGGTTCTCGTTAGATCACCGAAGTGAAGCAGCATCGGGCGCGGTTAGTACTTGGTGGGTGACCACCTCGGAACGCCGCGTGCTGTTGGCCATCTCGGGTGCGGTATCCCCGTGGTTTGCGCGCTAGATTTGCACGCTGCCACAAATGCCGCCGTGTTCATGCGGAGTACGATCACGTTAAACATGTGGGTCCGTAAGTCCTTCCGAGAGGTTGGTGGTAGGGGAAGGAGGGTACGGTCTCTGTGGATGCCACCCCCACTGGGTTCCGTTTAACTTATTTCATCACTTTTATTCATCATTTAATATGTTATGATAAACATATATGCATTATGAATAAAATTTTATTTTACGCTGATGTTTGTTTTCATCAACTAAAACTTTTATAATAATTTCTTTTATAACTCAGGAAAATTAATTTTCAAACATGTTATTACTGAAATGAAGGGGTATTGGCACAGTGATCATACAAGGCAACCAAAATTCAAAATTGCTAAATAACAGTATGTTCATTCTTTTTTTAAATTCGTTGTTTTTATGTCCTTTCTGCCAAACAAAAAAAAATTAGCAATTACTTTCTGTTTTCATTTTCTCTTGGTTTTTTTTTTTTTTATCAGTTTATATCTTAAGAAAATTTAAAACAATTTCTAATACCTGTTTTTTTTTTTATCAGTTTTATATTTTTAAGAAAATTTAAAACAATTATTTTATATTTTATAAAAATTTAAAACAATTTGATTTATTCTTGGCTTATATTGTTAACAAAAATGGACATTTAAAAAATAGCAACTAGTGGTATCTATTTAGCCCCTAGTCAAAACTATGGTGTCAAATGATGCCTAGTTAAAACTTCTAACACTAAGAATGGACATTTTCAATTTCTGCAGTAATTGTGAGAATGCTTAAAAAATATATATAAATGCAGCAACTTTTGTATTAAAATGCTACAAACAAATCTATCATGAAATACAGCACTGAAAACGCCAAAATATGTGTTCTTTAACTGTTTGTTGCAAAAAAGTTCCTTTACAACAGTGGGAATGGTGCATTTACCTTGCACCTTAAGTCATGATAACACTTCCATTACTCAGAAGGAAATAATATGGAAAATTCCATTCATGTTACACCTGATAATGAATAACAATAAACTCAGCTACACAAAAACGTAATAGGTCAGGATTTCTACAAGTCCTCGACAACTACAACAGCTGGCTGGGGAACATAGTGCCCTCTCAGGTTAAATATGAATCATTTGACAAAATAAAATGTTTTATATTTAATTCAAACATCACAGAAACTTATATATAGATACAGAAATAACAGTACTCCCATTGTGATATTTTAGCTTAGGGAACACTTTCTTTAGGCAGGTAGTACGAGTATAAAATTTTAAAGTTATGTATTATAACACAAAATGTGTGCTTATTTCTTTACATTTTGAATTATTCTATTAGCCTATTATGAATTTATATTTTAAATTAATTTTTGCATATACCGCTATTGTGATTTGTTACAAATGTGCAACGACTCTGAACATATTTACATTTTGATACATTTTACTTACGGGAGCTTCAGCTCCTTCTTGTACAACAGTTGTGGAAGATTGACTTTCTTCCGTTCTTAATGCTTGCATATCAGCCATAATCCGGCTCTAAAGGAAGTACGGAAATTATTCAAGTTTGCAAAATATAATAAAATTACGTAAAACAGCAAAAGTAGTTCGACGATTATGTATATCGAATGGATATTCAAAATCTATGTATATAGCCTCATGAGTTTAGTCTTGTAATTATATTAGACAAAAATGTGTAGTTATAAATACAAACAAAACACAGACGTCTTATTTATAACATAAAACACAGACGTCTTATTTATAACATAAAGCCCAGAGTTATTACAACAGAAAATAACTCGATTCTTGTCTTGGCATATGTCGGATCGTATTCCAGCGAACGACTCACTTTAAATCTGCGATCCATGACTGCGAGTACATAGCAATCCAACTGCAGATTTGCAAAAGTAATTCCTATCTACCTTCATTCACGCATAACCGAGAATCGCAATCTTCCTTTAAAGAGTGTACAAATTCCTTTTATGGTGCTGCCATCTATATGAAAGATAGGTAAATAGACATGTCATACATTTTGATAAATTTTACGAGTGCGAAAACTTGCATAATTCTACAAGAAGAAAATTTCAGATTATTTTATTGTTCAATTTATAATGCAATTACTTTTATTTCTAGATTTAGTTAAAATATTGGAATTAAATAGATATATAAACTTTAGAATTTTATATTGAAATAATTATATACATAAATTAAAAACTTGTATGTATGAGCAATGTACAAAGCATCAGGGGAAACAAAGTATACAATGTCTTGTTTGCCCAAATAATTTATGACCAAGTAACTTTTGTTTTAATTATATGTTATTTGAAATAATTGTGTCTAAGATGTGTAAATAAACGAAAGGAATCACGCAGATTTTTTTCTCGGACTGACGTCTGTCTGAGGCAGTTTATTGCTCCTTCGCGTCAGAATATGTTCCATTGAAAACAAAAGAAATGAAACTGAAAGAAGATGCGCGAGCTCCTTCTAACTACTGCTACGCCAGTTGTCTGATAGACGGGTCTATCTAAGATGCGATTGCAAGGAATTCACTATTCTAATTACACAAATTTGTCGCATTTCAAACCTTTGATGCCCTAACTAATCAGGTGCCACTGTTCTTGACGTGGAATTTGGCATTTCATTGTCTTTTGTAGTCTATCTCGATTCTTTAGATTTTGAACCTAACTGATCCAGTCTGTCACAGAAATGCTCAGGTTTTGGTGTAATAACTCACTAACCGGAGCAGTTAGAAGGCTTAATTTCAGCGTACCTTTCGTGGTACATATATTTAAATTTTTTGGATTTTGAACTTTTCCGCTTCAGTTTGTTCTCAACCTGTCTTAAGAATGTATAGATAATGGGGGGATAATTTGAAAACCTAATCATCTAGGAAGCTCAAATTAAGTATATCATTGCCTTTCGTGGTATATCTTATTTTGAACCCCCCTGAATGTTGGAACCGACCAACTAAGGTACACGTTTATTCAGAATAACTAGAGAATTGGAGCACCTAGAAAGCCTTGATATAGATCAAGGTTCTCTAGGATACACGTTGAGATAGAAATCTCTGGGAACACGTTTGCTAAGACCCTTCGGATAGGGCTCTCTAGGAGCACCTCTCTCTTCTAGCTCTCTTCCCTATCAAGGACCTTTAGGAGAACTCAGAAAGCTCAAATTAGGCATATTGTTGCATTTGGTGGTATATTTTAATTCTTTTGATTTAAACCTTACTGGTCTAGCTCTCGGACTCACCATAGAAATAAAAGTACACGTTTCTGAAGAAGAACTTGAGAACCAAAGTAGCTAGAAAGCTGAAATTTGACATATCGTTGCCTTTCGTGGTATATTTTATTTCTTTGGATTTTGAACCTTACTGGTCTAACTCGTCTTGTCCTGGATTTGAGTTATTCTCAAAATAAAATAAAAAATAAGATACATACATGATTTTTTGGGGAATAATTGCCATTTCGCAAAAAAAAAACCGGGTTCTTTTATCCCGAATCGTACTAAAAACTAATCAACAGCAGAGTCGCCCACAAGTGACTTACCTACCAAATTTTATGAAATTCAGTCCATTTTTACTTTCCCTGCAATACATGGTAATGTATAGGGAAAGTATTGGAATCATGCCGAAAATCGCAACTCGAGTTTTCGACGGATCTACACGTTTCGAGACCTCTAGAATACGAAAAAACCATTTTTAGCGTGACGTCTGTGTGTGTGTCTGTGTGTCTGTCTGTCTGTGTGTCTGTCTGTCTGTGCAGATCTTGTATCCACTCTAACTAAAAAACTAATGGACCGAATTTCACAAAATTTTGTAGGTAAGTCACTTGTGGGCGGGGCTGGTACTGATTAGTTTTGGGTACGATTCCGAATAAAAGAACCCGCCTTTTTTTGCGAAATGGCCCGCAAAAGCTTGTATCCACTCTAGCTGAAAAACTAATGGACCAAATTTCACAAAATTCGGTAGATGAGCCACGTATAGGTCACCCTAGTGCTGATTAGATTTTGGTACGATTCAGAAAAAAATAACCTGTCTTTTTTTGCAGAATGGCCCGCAAAAATTGTCAAAATCTAAACTAAAAAGCTACGTATGCTCAAATATATCCATTAAATGCTTGTTTATTGCGTAATTTTTAGCGAAGAAAGGAATAAGACCAACCCCATTACACTAGGACTAGCCGTTCTCGAGATATATTAGTTTTTTTCGTATTTTTCCACGCCACCTTTGAAAATAAGTCCAGTTATCAAATGAGAACGAAAATTGAATTAAAAGTGAATTTAATTTAATTGAAATAAATAGAACGTGGATATAAATTTGCAGGGAAAGTCATGTGCTGCCCACATCAGATTTACTTTCCCTGCAATACATGGTAATGCATAGGGAAAGTATTGGAATCATGCCGAAAACCGCAACTCGAGTTTTCGACGGATCTACACGTTTCGAGACCTCTAGAATACGAAAAAACCATTTTTAGCGTGACGTCTGTGTGTGTGTCTGTGTGTCTGTCTGTGTGTCTGTCTGTCTGTCTGTGCTGATTTTGTATCCACTCTAACTAAAAAACTAATAGACCGAATTTCACAAAATTTTGTAGGTGAGTCACTTGTGGGCGGGGCTGGTGCTGATTAGTTTTGGGTACGATTCGGAATAAAAGAACCCGCCTTTTTTTGCGAAATGGCCCGCAAAAGCTTGTATCCACTCCAGCTGAAAAACTAATGGACCGAATTTCACAAAATTCGGTAGATGAGTCACGTATAGGTCACCCTGGTGCTGATTAGATTTTGGTACGATTCAGAAAGAAATAACCTGCCTTTTTTTGTAGAATGGCCCGCAAAAATTGCTAAAATCTAAACTAAAAAGCTACGTATGCTCAAATATATCCATTAAATGCTTGTTTATTGCGTAATTTTTAGCGAAGAAAAGAATAAGACCAACCCCATTACACTAGGACAAGCCGTTCTCGAGATATATTAGTTTTTTTCATATTTTTCCACCTAACCTTTGAAAATAAGTCCAGTTATCAAATGAGAACGAAAATTGAATTAAAAGTGAATTACATTTAATTGAAATAAATAGAACGTGGATATAAGTTTGCAGGGAAAGTCATGTGCTGCCCACATCAGATTTTAACTTTCCCTGCAATACATGGTAATGTATAGGGAAAGTATTGGAATCATGCCGAAAATCACAACTCGAGTTTTCGACGGATCTACACGTTTCGAGACCTCTAGAATACGAAAAACCCATTTTTAGCGTGACGTCAGTGTGTGTGTCTGTGTGTGTGTCTGTCTGTATGTCTGTCTGTGTGTCTGTGTGTCTGTGTGTCTGTCTGTGCAGATATTGTATCCACTCTAACTAAAAAACTAATGGACCGAATTTCACAAAATTTTGTAGGTAAGTCACTTGTGGGCGGGGCTGGTGCTGATTAGTTTTGGGTACGATTCAGAATAAAAGAACCCGCCTTTTTTGTGAAATGGCCCGCAAAAGCTTGTATCCACTGTAGCTGAAAAACTAATGGACCGAATTTCACAAAATTCGGTAGATGAGTTACGTATAGGTCACCCTGGTGCTGATTAGATTTTGGTACGATTCAGAAAAAAATAACCTGCCTTTTTTTGCAAAATGGCCCGCAAAAATTGCCAAAATATAAAATAAAAAACTGGGTATATTCAAATATATCCATTAAATGCTGATTTAATACGTAATTATTTAACGATGAAAAGAATAAGACCAACCCCATTACACTAGGACTAGCCGTTCTCGAGATATTTTAGTTTTTCGTATTTTTCCTACACCATTTTTGAAAATAAGTCCAGTTTTCAAATGAGAACGAAAATTGAATTAAAAATTAATTAAATTTAATTTAAATAAATAGAACGTGAATATAAGTCTGCAGGGAAAGTCATGTGCTGCCCACATCAGATTTTTACTTTCCCTGCAATACATGGTAATGTATAGGGAAAGTATTGGAATCATACCGAAAATCACAACTCGAGTTTTCGACGGATCTACACGTTTGGAGACCTCTAGAATACGAAAAAACTATTTTTAGCGTGACGTCTGTGTGTGTGTCTGTGTGTGTGTCTGTCTGTCTGTGCAGATATTGTATCCGCTCTAATTAAAAAACTAATTGACGGAATTTCATAAAATTTGGTAGGTAAGTCACTTGTGCACGAATCTGGTGCTGATTAGTTTTGGGTACCACTCGGGTTAAAAGAACCCGCCTTTTTTTGCGAAATGGCCCGCAAAAGCTTGTATCCACTCTAACTGAAAAACTAATGGACCGAATTTCACAACATTTGGTAGATAAGTCACTTGTAGGCCACCCTGGTGCTGATTAGATTTTGGTATAATTCGAAAAGAAATAACCTGCCTGTTTTTGCAAAATGTCCCGCAAAAATTGCCAAAATCTAAACTTAAGAACTACGTATGCTCAAATATAGCCATTAAATGTTTGTGTAATATTTAGCGAAGAAAAGAATAAGACCAACCCCATTACACTAGGACTAGCCGTTCTCGAGATATTTTAGTTTTTCGTATTTTTCCTACACCATTTTTGAAAATAAGTCCAGTTTTCAAATGAGAACGAAAATTGAATTAAAAGTGAATTTAATTTAATTTAAATAAATAGAACGTGAATATTAGTCTGCAGGGAAAGTCATGTACTGCCCACATCAGATTTTTTACTTTCCCTGCATTACATGGTAATGTATAGGGAAAGTATTGGAATCATGCCGAAAATCACAACTCGAGTTTTCGACGGATCTACACGTTTCGAGACCTCTAGAATACGAAAAAACTATTTTTAGCGTGACGTCTGTGTGTGTGTCTGTGTGTCTGTGAGTCTGTCTGTGCAGATTTTGTATCCACTCTAACTAAAAAACTAATCAACCGAATTTCATAAAATTTAGTAAGTAGGTTACTTGTGAGCGAGTCTGGTGCTGATTAATTTTGGGAATGATTCGGGATAAAAGAACCCGCCTTTTTTTGCGAAATGGCCCGCGAAAGCTTGTATCCACTCTAGCTAAAAATCTTAAGGACCGAATTTCACAAAATTTGGTAGATGAGTCGATTGTGGGACACCCTGGTGCTGATTAGATTTTGGTACCTTTCGGAAAAAAATAACCTGCCTTTTCTTTGCAAAAATAGACAAAAAATCGACAAAATCTAAAATAAAAAACTACGTATGCTGAAATATATCCAATAAATGCTTGTTTTATACGTAATGTTTAACGAAGAAAAGAATAAGACCAACCCCATTACACCAGGACTAGCCGTTCTCGAGATATTTTAGATTTTTTATATTTTCTTTACGCCACCTTTGAAAATAAGTCCACTTAATAAATGAGAACGAAAAGTGAATTGAAAGTGAATTAAATTTAATTAAAATAAAGAGAACGTGGATATAAGTCTGCAGGGAAAGTCATGTGCTGCCCACATCAGATTTTTTTTTAGTTAGAATGCATACAAAATCTGCACAGACAGACACACACACAGACGTCACGCTAAAAATGGTTTCATCGTATTCTAGAGGTGTCAAAACATGTAGATCCGTCGAAAACTCGAGTTGCGATTTTCGACATGATCCCAATACCATCTATTGTAGGAAAAGAAAAAAATCTGATGTGGGCAGCACATGACTTTCCCTGCAGACTTATATACACATTCTCTTTATTTTAATTAAATTTAATTCACTTATAATTCAATTTTCATTCTCATTTGGTAACTGGACTCATTTTCAAAGGTGACGTAGACAAAAAACGAAAATATCTCGAGAACGGCTAGTCCTAGTGTAATGGGGTTGGTCTTATTCTCTTCTTCGTTAAAAATTACGTATAAAACAAGCATTTAATGGATGTATTTCAGCATACGTAGTTTTTTATTTTAGATTTTGTCGTTTTTGCGGGCCATTTTGCTAAAAAAGGCAGGTTATTTTTTTCCGAATCGTACCAAAATCTAATCAGCACCAGGGTAACCTACAAGTGACTTATCTACCAAATTTTGTGAAATTCGGTCCATTAGATTTTTAGCCAGAGTGGATACAAGCTTTTGAGGGCCATTTCGCAAAAAAAGGCGGGTTCTTTTATCTCGAATCGTACCCAAAACTAATCAGCACCAGATTCGCCCACAAGTGACTTACCTACCAAATTTTGTGAAATTCGGTCTATTAGTTTTAGAGTGGATACAAAATCTGCACAGACAGACACACAGACAGACACACAGACAGACTCACAGACAGACTCACAGACAGACACACAGACAGACACACAGACGTCACGTTACAAATAGTTTTTTCGTATTCTAGAGGTCTCGAAACGTGTAGATCCGTCGAAAACTCGAGTTGCGATTTTCGGCATGATTCCAATACTTTCCCTATACATTACCATGTATTGCAGGGAAAGTAAAATCTGATGTGGGCAGCACATGAGTTTCCCTACAGTCTCAAATTCATGTTTTCCTTATTTCTTTAATAATTCATTAGATTGAGTTTAATTGCACCAAATAACACTAAATTTGCATTTTTAATTCAATTTTGTTTTTATTTGGTAATTGGACATTTTCCCAAAAGTGGCGTAACAAAAATACAAGAAATCTCAAATTTCTTGAGAACGGTTAGTCCTAAAGTATAATGGTGTCTGTTATATTCTTTACCTCGTCAAAAATTGAGTATTAAACAAGAATTCAATTCATACATTTGAGCATACGTAGTCTTTTTTTTTTAGATTTTTGTGATTTTTGCTGGCCATTTCGCAAAAAAGGCAGGTCGTTCTTTTCCGAATCGTACCAAAATCTAATCAGCACCAGGATCTGAGCCAAGTGACTTACCTACCAAATTTTATGAAATTCGGTCCATTAGTTTTTCAGTTAAAGTGGATACATACATTGCACAGACAGACAGACACACACACACAGACACACAGACAGACACACCCACAGACGTCACGCTTAAAATAGTTTTCTCGTATTCTAGAGGCCTCGAAACGTGTAGATCCGTCGAAAACTCGAGTTGTGATTTTCGGTATGATTCCAATACTTTCCCTATATATTACCATATATTGCTGGGAAGGTAACAATCTGATGTGGGCAGAACATGACATTCCCTGCAGACTCAAATTCATATTTCCTTTATTTCTTCAATAATTCATTGAGTTTAATTGCACAAAATAACACTAAATTTGCATTTTTAATTCAATTTTTGTTTTTATTTGGTAATTGGAAATTTTTCCAAAACCGGCGTAACAAAAATGCAAAAAATCTCAAATATCTTGAGAACGGTTAGTCCTAAAGTATAATGGTGTGTGTTATATTCTCTTCCTCGTCAAAAATTGTGTGTATAACAAGAATTTAATTGGTATATTTGAGCATACGTAGTCTTTTTTTTTTTTAGATTTTTGCGATTTTTGCGGTCATTACGTAAAAAAGAGTAGTTGTTCTTTTCCGAATCGTACCAAAATTTAATCAGCACCAGAATATCCTACAAGTAACTTATCTACCAAATTTTATGAAATTTGCTCAAATAGTAATTTAGCTAGAGTGGATACATGAAATTTTTGCAGGCCATTTCGCAAAAAAAAAGGCGAGTTCTGTTTTTACGAATCCTACCAAAAACTAATCAGCGCCAGGGTCTCACCCAAGTGATACGTACCAAATTTTATGAAATTCGGTCCATTAGTTTTTTAGTTAGAGCGGATACATATATTGTACAGACAGACAGACACACAGATACACACACAGACGTCACGCTAAAAATAGTTTTTTCGTATTCTAGAGGTCTCGAAACATTTAAATCCGTCGAAAACCCGAGTTGCGATTTTCGGCATGATTCCAATACTTTCCCCATACATTACCATGTATTGCATGGAAAGTAAAAAGAGTTCAGCATTCAGCTTCACTTTATTGCATCGGATATGAATAACCATTGTTGTACGAAAGTTAAAAAGAGTCCAATATCCACCTTCACTTTCCTACTAATTTTTTTTACTTATCTTAATCTCATTTTATAAATCTTCCAATTCCTCACCCAGAGAGGGCCAACTGTCCTAAATAGGCACACGGGCGCATGGGCACACGGTCCTTTATCTAGGTAAATTTGAAGCATTTCAATAATTTGATCATATTTCAGTTTCTAATTATGTTAGAGGCTAGCATTAAAGACTATACTTCTTAGTTTACGCTGGTAAAGGCCGCGTATCCGGATTTCATGCGCCCGTGTGCCTATTTAAGGCGTATAAAGCACATGTAACGGGCGTTGCGAAGACATGTGTGAGGCCGCACAGAGATCGAAGGCGTGTTTAAATATTAATTTAAGGAATAAAATATTAGATGTCGGAATATTTCTTTCAACATTTGATGCATATGCTGGTTTGTCAAATATCTGGGACTTGTAATTACTTAATTCTAATTAACCTGTGCGACGAACGCGTAATCCCTGCTAGTGGTATATAATATATGTATCTAATTGCATGTTAAGCGTGTACAAAATATCCTTAAATTGTATTGAATATACTGTAAATAAAATAAATGTACGTAGAATTTCTTCTGAGTTCCCCTCCAATGAAAGTAAAAGATTCGGTACTCCAGGCCAGTTTGAAAATGTGGATATTATATATAAGGTTCTGTATCGCTTGTATGAAATTATAATTCGAATCAAGTGTATAAAATTAACAATTTTCACAAAGCGACGGGGTATATATAGAAGAAATTAATATTATTTCCAGAGATATTGAATGGCCAACTTGACGACATTTTCCCAAAGTCGCCAAATGGCAGCCTGATAGGCAGCCAGAGATATTGAATATTTAAATGTATATTCAAATGCAAAAGATAATTTACTAGCAGGCAGCATTATCAAAAATATAACGACGTCAAACGGTTTCAGAAACGAAAAATCGTCCTTCATCATAAATAAACAAGAAAGATTAATCTTGCATAAAACATTGATTTTTTCCAATTGAAATGAAATTTTATTTAAATATCTTTAAAATGCGATACATTCAGCGGTGTTATTTTTAAAATTAACACATAACTATAATGATCTATTATATTTGAAAACTTAAAATCATAAAAAAATGAACTTTATTCAAATGACATCATCGAAATATAAATCGTCTGGCTCTCTATGTAAAAATAGTAAATATTTCATTTATGCACTTCTATTTCAGACTCCAGAGTTAAATAATTTTGTGTGAAAAAAAAAATCAGCAACTCATCTTACAATCACTTATTCACATTCTGCATCCATTAAAATAAGTCTTCATTGTAGAAATAGTCAAAGTTTGATGATTGTTTAAACTGAAAAATATTGTAATTGTGTTGGTACAGAATATAGATGCACAGAAAATGCGCAAAAATAAAGCGATTTTAGGACGGATGCAACACTAAATATAAATTTAAAATAACTTAAAAAATCACGATTTTTACAACTGGGACAAAAAAAATGGATAACATATTTTATTTTGAAGTGGGTCACGTGATCTCTTTATATTATATGGATGTAATTATTATTTCAATTTTTATTTAAAGAACTACAGAACATATTTTTCTGAAATTTTTTTTATATATTTTATGGGATAATATGAATATTTCTTAAAATTTTCGATGCAATTTGTGAATTTTAACTTCGCTTAAAAAATGTTTGAAAAAGTAGGTCCCATTAGGGTTCAATGTATTTCATTTTTTAAACCCAGGTTCAATCCAAAACTAACTGGGTGATATTATTAATTTACATTCCCATATGTCCCGCAGACCGTCTCAACAAGAAATTTCATTTCGATAAAGCTATGTTTACGACAGTTATCATGCGAACTGACAGATAGACAGACAGACAGACAGAATAAACAAAGTCATAAACACGTTTTAATTATGTTGTAAAGTATTAAAAAGAAACAAAAATAGCATAGTAACACTATTAAAGTTAGAGAATATTATTTTCTAACTGGGAGTCAAAGTCTGAACTGACTTAGCTAGTAATACTATCAAGGCCTTAGCCAGAGACCAATTTGAAGAGGGGCTGGAGAGAAATTCAGGGGGTGGGGGTGGGGGGGGGGGAGGGGGTCAACAGTCTTCCCAAAAACACAGTTAATCATTAGCATTTATAAGCCATAATAGTTATTATATATTTCAATTCATATAAATTATAACCAAATAACTGTATTTATATTTGCAAGCTAAGAGCTAATTATTAATATCCTTATTGATACTATACATCAATATTATTATAGTATAATAATTACAATTGATTTTAATGTAAGCATTGATTAGTAATAAAGCTGCTAATAATTTGTAGAAACATTCTAAAAGTTAATGCAAGTTAATGCTTAATATTAACTCACATCAGTTGATTTTGACTTGAATGTATAACAGTGAGCCCTAGAATAATACAAAAGTATCCTAAATACTATTGTCGTAATTTTTAAATATTTTTAAATTAAGTATGTACATAAATTGATAATTAGTATAATCACAAATTCAGCTAAATTAAAAAGTCTTTAAACGAAATAATTTATAAAAAAAAATCTCAAAGAAATTTTTTATGCAAAATTTGAATGACATTTTATATGAAATTTTATATCACTACTAAAAGTTTTATATTTTTATAAGGAGGACTGAGTATATTTCTTGGAGGGCTTAGCCCCCTCTGGCCCTTGCCTGGTTGCGGCCCTGAATACTATGCTGATTATTTCTGATGAAGAGAGCTTGCTTTGTCTTCGAAATCACCTAACACCATTACATTTTTGCTATACTGACTACTACAAACTTTTTATGCTATCTCATATTACAATGTCCTTACATAAAGTAACCCGAAAATTTAACTATTTTATAATATTACGTACAGATTAATAAATATTATTTTTATAAAGCTAATTACTTACGGATTAAGTACAAAAAATAAAATAATGCTTTAAACTATTCTACGCAAAACAGACTAAAAAGAATAGTGATTAGCACGACTTTTCCAGCTCACTAACAGACTGTTTTGTTACAGGCACTTTGTGGAATCCACTTCGACAATAAGAGATTGCAATTTCGTCCCAGTAGTTTAACGGTAGAGAGTCAGCTGGTCAGTTCGAAAATCCAGCGTACAATTACCGATTGGGGCAGCAATGTTCTTTGCAATTACACAAAAACAAATTAACCCTGTAAGGTTAGTGCAAATGTTGGGTTGCTTTAGAATTTATGTAATTTGGGGATTTGAATTTTACTTTTATTTCTTTTTCCCCGGCTCAATATTCTCAATTTGGTAATATTTAAATAATATTTATTGGCTTTTTCATTTATTCTTTAATTAGAATATTTTTAATCTTCTAAATTAATTTTCTTTATAATATTCTTAATTAAAAATGTTCCATTCCCTAAATTAATATTACTTTTGATTTGTAAATTTATAAGAATTATTTATTTATTTAATTCCCCTTAAAATTCCCTTTAATTTGATGTCTCATTTTCCCATTTTGGTTAGAAATTCCGTTTGTTCTACAGTTTCAAGTTATTTCCATGTCTCACTGCAATTCAAAAATTTCAGTTGCGGCCATTTTCGGAATTCTGTTTTGCGGGCTTTTTACTGCGATTTAAGGCGCCACCTAAGCGTTTTTCGCGCCTCTTTGGAATTCGTGAATTATTTTAATTGGTTCGCGTTTTTACGGATCGTCTGCTCTCGGAATATTGAGTTTTATTTTGGCAATTCTAATTTCGGTAAGCGGATTTTAATTGCTGCCGTTTGTCTAAACTCCTCCCTTTTTCCCGCACGCATAAATACGCGCGCAGAATTTTTCGGTTTCAGTTTTTTGTTGAAATCCCTCGTTGTGTGTTAGCGCGAGAAGCGCGTCGTTGTATTTTCCATTGGAACTTATGTTCCACGCGAAGATTCCTATGGAACGTTAAGTTCCTCGCGTTACTTTTTTAACACTTGTTTTAATTTAAATGATGGTTTTTCGAGCTTTTATCGCGTAATTCACGAAGTGACTCACGGAAAGATGTGTTGTGAGAATTTATTACGTGTGCTACGAGAAAGAAGCGTCTCAAGAAAGTTCGTCCGGTAGTGTTAAGAAGATCCAAGTGTACCAGAAGTGGCTGTTAGGTCCGATTTCCTGTAGTTTTAATCCTTTTCAAGAAAAATGCTGAATCCTC
Source organism: Amaurobius ferox (assembly GCA_951213105.1). NCBI lineage: Eukaryota > Metazoa > Arthropoda > Arachnida > Araneae > Amaurobiidae > Amaurobius > Amaurobius ferox. Next base: position 107,295,575 of record OX578145.1, on the reverse strand, counting down.
TCCTGATTAAAGTTTGCTGATCTCCAGTAAACCAGTTTACCAAAATTTGTCTCTAACCTGTGCAGCTCTAATTATTGGAACTTTTCCCCCCTGTCTGATGACCCAGCTGGTGAATATTGCTGTTTTATTTAAACTCCTAATTTCTTAAATTCTCAATATTTGAAATGCATTTAATCAAATTTTATTCTGTAAATTTAAAATTCTAAAACTTCTTTCTGAGAGCAAATTTCTAAACCTTCAAAAATTTTAAGAGCCTGGGTAAATTCTAAAATTCTTTAAATTTAATATTTTGTTAATCATTTTCTGATGGAATTTAAATAGTTTTTTTTTTTAGTAAAGTTTTTATGCTAATTCCTTATTTCTAACTAAGCTGATAAAATTCTAATGTCTGTCTAAAATTCTAATGTCTAAAATTCTAATGTTAATTCTTCCTGAGTTGCCTGCCTGTGAGCAGTGTTTTTGTATATGTTAATTTGAATTAATTTGAAGTTGCAATTTAATAAACTAATTTTCTTTAAACTAAATATTATGTCTTCCTTTATCTCTCTCAAACACAGCAGGTTTTATTCTATCTTTCAAACACAACACAAAGATGTCGGAGGTCTGAAGACCCCAGACCGTGCGACTCATATAGTGGATTTAGAGTAGCTAGCTGCACGGCCGGGAAAGGACACCTCCTGCACTCAGGAGGCACCCAAGGTCTACCATCCCGCCAAACGAACATTTATTTAAATCTGAAAATATAACAATTGATGAAAAATATTGTGATTAAACAGACAGTTTTATATTATATTTGAACTTGACAAGTACGTCCATTTTTCAAAAATGGGAAAAGGGTTATTGCGAATATAGGTAAAAATATCATTGAAAAATAAAATTGAGAGTGAGGTTTATTAACATAATGAAAAATAAAGTAAAATTAAAGAAAATAATAACATTTTAAAAGTAAAATTTAGAAATATATAAAAAGAAAATATATGAAATGGAAAAAAAAAATTAGGGACATGAAAAACAAAAACATAAATTTAGAATAAAATTCCGAAAAAAAATTAGAAAAAATACAAATAAAAAGGGTCAAAAGAAAAAGAAAGGACCGAGAAAATAAACTGCTGTAAGGTTAGTTTATTTTCTCGGCCGGGAGCTGCACGTCCGGGAGATGTCGGGGGTTTGAAAGTGATCCTAGTATGACTAGCACGGATTCAGTGGACTCTGGAATATTGAGTGCCTATTTCAAATCGAGAGGATAACGACCACTCAAGAAGCTGACCTGTAGAATAAAAACTACACCAGGAGGCTAACTTGAAGTAAAAACAGCAGATGGTGGTCAGTCAGATTGTCCGTTGCACGCCAATCTGACATTAGAGAGTGGAGAATGTAGAGTCCACTTCGACACCAAGAGCTTGCAATTTCGTCCCAGTAACTCAACGGTAGAACGTCGGCTGGCCAGTTCAGAGATGCAGGGTTCGATTCCCGGTTGTGGCAGCAAGGTTCTTTGCAACTTGAAACTGTAAGTTGTAACTGGCACTTGCATAAAAAAAAAAACTACGTTGGCGTGTTAGTCTGAGGAATGGCAATGAGTATAATGTGGTGAGGTAATGAGTAAGCTAATGTTTTTTCTAAAGAAAATTCCTTAGAGCCGCTTGGATGCAAAACTATATGTGCGCGTCAGAACGCTTGGGAATTTGAAGATACTATTGGTCAAAATCACTCTTGCATAAATGCAAACTTCTTACGCCTCCTCAAAGTAATGACTCCGAGCAGAAAATTATGCATCTCAACTCCTAGAGCATGATTTTGCGGTCTCTTTGGGACGAAATGACCGGTTTTCAAAAGAAATATAAACCACTCAACTCCTCTTCCGGCGAAAAGAGTTAACCATTTGTTACCATCGCTAGGTAACCACAAGGTTAGGTAACGGAGGTTAACCATCTGGGTCCAGTGAATATACCAACAGGAAGTAGTGAGATGTGAGCACGTGGCTAAAATTTCCCTTTCCTTTGTTTTCCCTTCCTCCTCTCAGACCCACGTGAGTTGTATGGTTAAAAATGACTTGATTTGGTCACACTCATAAAGAGTAGAGGCTATCTACCCTTCATGGTCATATTACATGCAGAAACCAGTGGTCCTATCCATCAGTAGCGTTCTAAAAAAAGAAAAACCTGCTCATATATAATTTTTTGAGGTTCAATGGGCTCCTGGGGGGAGGGCGTATGACCATAAAATCCCCTCCTTGTGGGATGGAACAGTCCAGGGGTTAGCACATGGAGATTGCACTCGGCCGACCCGAGTTCGATTCCTATATCTGAACAAACTGTCCCCGTGTTCACGAGAAGTATGGGCACGTTAAATATTTAGGTCCGTAAGTCTTTCCGAGAGGTTGATGGTAGGGAAAGGAGGCTATGGTTCCTGTGGATGCCGCCTCCACTGGGTTCCGGTCTAAATTGGGTGACACTTTTCGACCGTCCAGTACTTTACACCTTCGGATAGATTGGACAGTTTGGGTCGAAGAAGAAGAAGAAATCTCCTCTTTGGCGACATCACTGGTCGCACTCGCATCACCTGTACACATCTGTGGTGTGATCATCAAGATCATAGTTAGGCAAGGGCCAGAGGTGGCTAAACCTCTCAAACGGTAAAATCAACTCCTCTGATAAAAAATATTCAATTTTTAGTAGTGATATAAAATTTCATCCAACATGTCGGCCAAGTTTTGCCTGAAAAATTGCATTTGGAGAATTTTTTTTATAAATTACTTCGTTTTGTATAGTACGGGAATAAGAATTTTTAGTTTAGACGAATTTATGATTATGCTGATGATCATTCATTTATTTACATATCCAATTTAAAAATATTCAAAAGTTTTAAAAATTAGATGAGACAATAGTGTTTGATAAGAGGAATCCGTGAAGTCCCAAGCACAACAGCGAAGTCCCAAGTCTCCCGTCTAGAAGACAAAAGGGATTTTGTGTCCGCGACTCTCGTGGTTGTTTCAAGAGACTATCTACGTACATGTCCGAATAGAGCATGGGCACGAGTGAAAATAAGCAACCTGCGTGGTAGAATGCGCAGAAACGTAAGGGCAAAAGGGCGTTATTTTTACCATCATAGCGTGTAATGGCAAACGGACGATGATGACCAATAAGAATTGAAACTAAACCCATTAAACATCGAAATTCATCTTCGTGATGAAAATAAGTTATTTAGAATACTTGAATAATAACATATATTTAAAGTGATTTTAAGTGAATGTACACTACTACACATTTTTACTGTGGCCACTCACTAGCGTTCTACAGATGTATACATTTACTAGCAAATTCTGCAATGTATATGCGAGCGTGAAGGGAAAGATATGTAACGATTTTTCTTAAAAAAAAAGGGCAAAATTGACGGTGGGACGTCACGTGCCCATGCTCTATAGCAAACATTAGCGACAGGCCCCGATAATTATCTCATAAGATTCCTAAACAATTGTTAGGTACAGTACAACAGCAATTAAATGCTCAGCTAATTTCACAAAACAGCAGAAACTATATTCTCCAAACAGTGACGTATCTCACAGTGCAGTGTAGCTCGTATCACGTCACGTGCACTAACTGAGCGATGTCTTCTTTTATATACTATCAGTAGAAACTTCCAGAAAGAGCTCTTATCTCGTGGAATATCTGTTACTTCGAGATGGTTATCGAACATTCGAAAAGTCGCTAAAATTGCGATAAATCACCAAATCTGGCAACACCACTCCGGACTTGAGCATATGGCAACCCTAAACCACGTCATGGGAATGGCTGCTTGTAAGTGTATTTTTCTTCTGGTTTTCGAAAGAGACTCCAGTGAACGCATTTTCCACGTTCATAACAGTATTTTGTTTCTGGCTACGTTCCTGGTGGTTATGCACCAAAAGTTGCCAAAGAGAGAGAGAGAGAGAGAGAACTGGTATAAACCAGGAGTTTTGGGAATAAACCAAAAATTTTGGAAACTTTTATGGGAATTAAATTACGAGTTTTATACATGTTCCTGATACTCAGGCATGTTGCGTAGTATAATGTATTAAAAATAATATATTTAAAATAATATATAAAAATATAATACATTAAAAAGAACATTTCAGGGCGTAGGTACTAGCTTTTTGGCTTTTTGAATTATTTCATCACTCTTGGTATTGGTATGGTATGTAGATAGAATCCGTTGAAATAAAAAATTATATTTCAAAATTTGAAATTAGCAAAATTTTATGAAGATAATGTGCAAAGTTAATTAATTTATAGATTTATTTAATATCTAATATTAAATAAATACTAATGAATTAATGATGGAAAACAACTATTTTGTAGTTCAAAGTATTTTTGTACAAGATTACAAATGAAATTAAATTTACCTTGCAGAATTCATTTTTCACTTTATATTCCTAAAATCTTGAAATTTAAATATTTTTTTAATGATCCGACCTATCAACCCAATTTCTCGTACTTAGACAAAATCGCTTTAAAAGTTCATTTTGCTTGCAGCAAGCTGTTTCACAATTTTCAATGTAAAGTAATGTATTAAGTCGTTCCTTTTACAGTGGAAAATATAACAGATTTTCAAATAATTTAAAGGTAATTTTGACTGCCATTTTTCTTTTTAGGAATTTTTATTCCTGAAAGAATGGGTAGTAAAAATGGGAAATTTAAATTTCCCGTTTTTACTTTTTCATACGTAGTATTGAGGAAGTATTGTTTTAACGAAAATTTTTGATTTCGAGATTTTGATGCCAATATATTAAGACGTCCTGAACACGCTTTGACTATTTTTGGAGTGATATCAGTCCGTCTGACTGTCTGATGTCTGTGGTCGATTTCTTGTGTACACTATAGCTGCTACAAATATTATTGGATTTTCACGAAACTTTATATTCGGCTTTGTTGTCGAAAAATATAGAACTAGAAATAATTTTTCTTTAAATTTGAGTGAAAAATTCAAAATTCATTCCAAAATTTTATATTTCTTTAACGTGGCATCATAGGACAAAATTTGACATAATTATGCATAAAAGGGATTATTTATGGTCCAAGGATCACAAGACTTAATAGTTTCAATCATTGGTCGCGATAAAATTTTTGTTTTCGTGACGTCATTGGCCCCTCTACGGGGGGGGGGGGAGCTACGCCCCCCCGGGGTACATTGTCAAGTATGGTATCAACCGAAAGATTTTGTCAAGCCCTTTAAAGTGTAAGGTACGATGCTATACTTGTAATCATTTGGATCAATGATACCGATTTTTCTAAATGTTACTTGTAAAACACTACTTAATTTCTGTTTTTTGTAATTTACTTTTCGAAAATCCTAGTTTTTCTGAAGAAAGACTGGATTTTCTTTTCAGGCTTTTGTTACTTTACATGCATCACGCTAGGTTTACGCATTAATAGTTGCATACGAGGCGATGGCCAGTAAGTTGTTAAACTTTTTCAGTATCTGCTGATTGGGATCTTCCTATTGTTTACCGTATCGTCGGTTTGCGTGCTATTCTCCGGTTCAATCCCGGCATAAGGGAACCAGAGAGCAGCAAAATATACATTTTTCTGATATATTGAAACTTGTATGCTACTTTTCCTTATATACAGTATACTATCCTTCTTTTTGTGTATTGAAATGGACATTCTACTAACTCCATTATAGACAATGAAGCCTTTAATAAGGAATGTTATTAAAGTGTTTTTTTTTTTAAAAAGAAACAGTTTAAAATTTCCCAACTTAAAGATATTTTTCGAGAATTCAAGATCAAAAGAAATGTCTTGTTGGTAAGTTAGAAATCAGGTTCGGGTCAGAACTGTAATGACAATGCATAAAACATTTTGCAACCTTTGCTAATTTTTTTCAGCTATTTTGTTGATAATTTCAGCAAACTGATAAGAAAAGTCACAATTACCGACGTTCATGAAAATTCCAGTTTAATTTCTGAAATATTCAGCTAATTATTGTCTGCCGAAGCGTTATGTTTGTATTTTTATATATGTATATTATCATAACTAATCATTGCTCCTCCTTACGGATGGTTGATTCCCCTGAAACTTCCAGGAACATGCTTGCAAATGTTTTACAGTGAACTTCAAGAAAACATTTTTTGAGAAATATACTGTTAGTAAAATAGAGCAAATGATAATAACATGCAAATAATAAGAGAGGAAAAGGAAAATTTTGGGTTAAAAACACAATCAACGAAAGAGTAACTTTACCAAAACTTCGTACATGATATTATTCAAATATATATTTTGAGAACTGGCGTCCAATTTGCGATGTGTATCAATACCAAAATAAAAGCACACTTTTTTTTTTAATATTGACAATTTTTTGGAGGGGATTTTATGAAAAATATGGAAGAAACCCAATAGGGAATCTTTTCATAATCATTTATCAACTATCATTGAATTAGAATAACGCTATTGGCATCTCTATAGCTCCGTTCACATGCACAATTTAAAGCCGGTATTATGGCTGCATTTCGGCTGTTGTTGTTGTTGTTGAGACCCAGACCGTCCGACCTACTAGAAAGGTGTGCATTTCGGCTGTGTCACCGTTCTCATGTCCAAGCGGGGAAAATACCGGTTCGAAAGAGGGTTGAAAGGGGGTATTAAAGGGGGTATTGACTACATAATTTGAAAGAGGGTCAAGTAAGAAAAGAAAATAGGGATGGGGTGAACGAAAGGGTACTTTTTTTGAGGAACGATTGTGTGTGTACGATTTGAAGAACAAGAATTGGCGGTAAACAGTGTGTACATTTTAATTTCGACGATAATGTTAACTTTTTTTTATACCGTTTTACACACTTCTTCAGTAAAGCTTGGGAAAGGATATTCTTTCAGACTCCAGAATCAGAAGTGGAACTCCTTAACGAGCTCCCAACCTCATATGCGCTTCGGAATTTGATGCTGAATCAAATCATCATCTGAACTTTATAGCCGATTTTGAGAAATATATATATATTTCAAGGGAAATTTTGTGCAAAAACACATATGGCAAATTTCTCATCATAGCTTGCCACCCGTAATTAGCAACATACATATATCACACTATTTAAAAAGTCACGTATCGTGACATAAAAGATGTGTAATGTTTTTTTTATATTTTTTAATTATATACCGAGTCATGGGAATTTAAAGTTTAAAATGATTTCTGTACATACTGCTATTATGGTTTGTTAAAAATGCGGAATGCCATTTTTTACACAATTACATTTTTATAAATTTTACTTACGGGCGTTCTGTTATAATCATTCACATCTTCTGTGGAAGAGTGACTTTCTTCCGCCTTTAATGCTTGCATATCAATAATAAGGCTTCAGGGAAAGTACAGACGTTATTCAAGCCTGCGAAAATAAAATTAATTCAAATACAAAAACGTTAATAGATAATATAAAGTGTGCGGAATGGATATTTTCAAAGAGCCGCATCATCTTAGTTTCACCATATTACATCGGAGAAAATTGTGACATATATCTTTCGTGTAAAAATAAGCAGAAATAGTAATAACACTATGAAAAAAAAAAGAGACTTGGCCGATACCGGATTGAACATATGGTGAATGATTCACATTATTGATATCATGGAGATTGATATGAGAATGCAAAAACCATGGAATTAGAAAGGAGATAAAACGCCTATGGATGAAACGCTTGAAAATGCCATAATGATTTGAGAATTATATCTAGGTGTCACCAGTGTTAGTAAAGGAGCTACTATTATTAGTTTACACAATAGAATGGCGTAGTATTGAGTATATGCATTTTTGATTTTTTATTATATTAAGAGTTCCTTAATTATGCGTATAATTAACCAGCATTTTTTCATAGTTGTAGGATAGAGTACAGAGTGTATGGAGTAAAAAATAAATTGAAAGGTAAAATAATTTTGAATACGTAGGAATGTTCTTTATTGCTTCAGTTCTACTTTGAATTGAACTAATAATTTATTTTTGCAAAATTGACAGTTTAAAAAAATATTTTAGGCCTTTCGTCAAAGAAATGCATACAATGCAGGACTACTTATCCCATCGTCACCTGAATTATTGTCTCAAACGATATGAACGTTTTCTTAATGCGGAGTTTGAACTCCTTACTTTTACCTCCATGGTAAAAACACTCATGTGATCCAGTGAAAGATGGATTTCATAAATCCCGCCCACAACTGACGCTATATTGATGTCAGAAATACGCGTATTGCGTGCTTATAACTTTTATAATAATAACAATATGCACTGAACTGATTGTCTGATTGGATAACATATCACAAAAAATCTGATGTGGGCAGTACATGACTTTCCCCACACAATGCAATGAATTTACTTCCTTCACAGTTTAACAAGGAAGATCAATCATACATAAAGCATTGATTATGAAACACTTTCCAACTAAAATGCAATTTTATTTAAATATCTCTAAAATGCGACACATCCCTCGGTAATATTTTTAAAATTATCACAATACTACATTAATTTATTATATTTGAAAACTTAAAACTTCATCGAAAAAAATGCACTTCATTCAAATGACGGCATTGAAATATAAATTGCCTGGTTTAAACATCTCTAAAATGCGATACATTCCTCGGTAATATTTTTAAAATTATCATAATACTACAATAATTTATTATATTTGAAAACTTCATCGAAAACAAATGAACTTTATTCAAATGACGTCATCGAAATATAAATCGCCTCTATATAAAAGCAGCATTTCATTCATAAACATTTTCCCCCTCCTTTCATTTATCACAATACTATAATAATTTCTTTTATTTAAAAACTTAAAACCATGGAGGTACAAGTAATTTAACTCTATGCTTAAAACTTCATCGAAAAAATCGCTTTTTTTCTCTATGTAAAATAAATGAATATTTCATTCATATCAGCTATATTGCAGGCTCCATGAGCTAAATAATTTTGCATTAAAGAAATGCAGCAATTCGTATACAACTCATTCTACATCTTTTGGTATTTACATTCTCCATAAGTAAAAATTAGGCCTCGTTGTAGAAATAATCAAAGTTTGATGATCATTTAAACTCAAATATGTTGTAATTGCGTTGTTTCCGTATGTATAGATGCACAGAATGTAAGCAAAAATAAAGCGGATTTAGGATAGATACAACACTAAATAGGAATTAAAAAGAACTTTAAAAATCACGATTTTGACACAAGATGGATGCCATATTTTGTTTTGAAGTGGGGCATGTGATCTCTTCATATAATGGTCACGTGATCTCTCCATATAAAAGGTATAATTATTATTTTAATTTTTATTTTGAAAACTACTGAATATATTTTGCTGAACTTTTTTTTATACATTTTATGGGATAATTTGAATATTTCCTGAAACTTTCGAAGCAATTTGTGAATTTTAAATCCGCTTAAAAAATGTTTGGAAAATGAGGTCCCATAGGGTTTAATGTATTTCATTTTTTCAACCCAAGTTCAATCCAAAACTAATTGGGTGATATTATTCATTTATATTCCCATAGGTCCCATAGACCGTCTAAACAACATACTAAAAAGTCATTTTTACGGCAGTTCTCATGCTAACGGACAGACAGACAGACAGACAGACAAAATGAACAAAGTCATAAACACTTTCCAACTATGTTGTAAAGTGTTAGAAATAATCTATAAGATCCCCGGCGCAATGATTTTAATGTTGAATTGTACATTTGGGGCTTTTCTGTATGAAATGTAAAACTTTTTCGATCCAATTTACTTGCGCGCGACTCTAACTTGATAATTATCAATACTGATAGCACTAAGCGATAAACAATAGCTCATGTATTAAAATATTTTAATAATTAATTCTGCAGTTTGGCATCATTTTCGTTTATCTGGCATAATTTTTGAAATTTTTGCTCAATTTTTGTCAATTTGGCAGCACTAGGAAGCAAATTTCCCCCGGTTTGCAAATCAAAGCGAACCAGTATGCTTAAAATCTACGTACGTCCCCGGTCCAAACCCTAAACCTCGCATGTAGATTTACATAATCGGACTATGTGGTGGCTTAGTTGCGGTCCCTCGGACAGTAGAACCGTTGTTGCAAAATTTTTCAACAGTAATCCAGTGGACCCGAAAATTTCAGAACTAAATAAGAACCCGGGCTGGCCCGAAACCTCACATGTGATTTACGGTTGGTGGGACTAAGTGAGCCGATGCTAAGAAACCATTTAACAGAAATCCGGGGACATGACTTTTTTAAAAATAAATGCAAACTCATTTCAGATCAAAAGCATCATGTGTATTTACGATAAGCGGACTGAGAGGTTGCTTATGGTCCCAAGGATAGTAAATACGATGGTGAGAAACAATATATAATAGAAATCCGAAGCGCCAAATTTCTTTAAAACTAAGTACGAAACTGGCCCGACACGACACTGCACATGAAGATTTGCGATAGGCAATTCGTTGCTTCGAAAGTTTTCAAAAAAAAATCTGGAGACATGAAATTTGTTAAACTTAAGTACGAACCCGATTCGGCTTCGTAAACTCTTTGCCCTGGTGCTGATTACATATTGGTACGATTCGGAAAATAAGAACTAGCTTTTTATGCGAATTTGCCAGCAAAAATTGTCAAAATCTAAAATAAAAGACTATGTATGCTCAAATACATCCATTAAATGCTTGTATTATATGTAATATTTGACGATGAAAAGAATAAGACCAACCCCATTACTCTAGGACTAACTGTTCTCGAGATATTTTAGTTTTCTCACATTTGCTTTGGGAATAAGTATAGTTAACAAATGAAAACAAAAGCTGAATGAATTCAAAGTGTAAATCCAGTGTAATTTCAATTAATTATGGATGTTCTTTAGTGCAATTAAACTCAATTTATTGAATTATTAATGAAATAAAGAGAAAATGAATTTAAGTCCGCAGGGGAAGTCATGTGCTGCTCACATTAGATTTTTAACACTTTACAACATAGTTGAAAGTGTTTATTACTTTGTTCATTCTGTCTATCTGTCTGTCTGTCTGACTTCTGACTGTCTGTCTGTCCGTTAGCACAATAACTGCCGTAAAAATGGCTTTATCAAAATGAAATTTTATGTTTATCAGACGGTCTGTGGGATCTATGGGAATATAAATGAATAATATCACCCAATTAGTTTTTTATTGAACCCGGGTTGAAAAAATGAAATACATTGAACCCTATGAGACCTAATGTTTCAAACATTTTTTAAGCGAATTCAAAATTCTCAAATTGCTTCGAAAATTTTAGGTAATATTCAAATTATCCCATAAAATATATAAAAAAAATTTCAGTAAAATATGTTAGGTAGTTTTTTAAATAAAAATTATTTAATATAGGGAGAAAAACAAATTCAATTAAATTCTGACCCTCGTTATATCCTCCAGAAAGAAAAAAGAGATATATTATATTATAAATACCTTTCCAAGAGTTTAATTATTTTATATATGAGAAAGGTTTCACATTTTAAAATAAATATGATAGATAACAATTTTTCAAATTTTTAAATAAAATAAATTATTATAGTATTGTGATGAATGAAACGATTGGAAAGATATTTATGAATGAAATGCTGCTTTTATATAGAGGCGATATATATTTCGCTGACGTCATTTGAATAAAGTTCGTTTGTTTTCGATGAAGTTTTCAAATATAATAAATTATTGTAGTGTTATGATAATTTTAAAAATATTACCGAGGAGTGCATCGTATTTTAGAGCTATTTAAACCAGGCAATTTATATTTCAATGCCGTCATTTGAATGAAGTTCATTTTCTGCGATGAAGTTTTCAAATATAATAAATTAATGTAGTATTGTGATAATTTTAAACATATTACCGAGGAATGTATCGCGAGAGAGAATGTATCGCGATGTATTTTAGAGATGTTTGTATAAAATTGCATTTCAGTTGGAAAGTGTTTCATAATCAATGCTTTATGCATGATTGATCTTTCTTGTTTAAATTCTAATACTGATTATGCTGCAAGTGGAACCATGGAGTTAGAAAGAAGACGATAAAACGCCTGTGGATGAAATGCTTGAAAATACTATAATGCTTTGAGAATTATATATCCAGGTGTCGCTGATGCTGGTAAAGTCATACATACAATGCAGGGACACTAACTCAGTCAAAATGTAAAAATTCGCAAGAAACTTTGTTAGAAAAATAACCCTGGTGTGATTTATAAAATAAATGTCTTACGTAAATCTATTGGTCGCGTTCTTCATGGAATCTTTTCGAAGATTAGACCTCTTGGTTCATACCATGAAGTTGAAGAAAAGGAGTGAAATCTTCATATTGAGGAAAAGGCAATATCGTTTGAGTTGAAACAATATTTTATATGCTCAGAATTCTAGATATATTTCCAAAATTATGCAAATTGGTTTAGTAGTTATTTAGATACAGGGTTGCAAACATTGTGTAATTTAAGTCACTGACAAAGGGAGCTGCGCCCACTCCATTCGCTCCACTCTATTAAAAAAACAGTGGTCAGTGGCCGCCACTTTAATTGAATCACATTTCTCTGTTATTGAGGTTCGATTCAATAAAGTGGCTAATTCCATGTGGATTGCGATAATACAATGTTCCAATAGACTGCGATAATACAATTACGCAATTACACAAAAATATTCTGCATTTTCACACTTTTTAACACTTTACAGCATAGTTGAAAAGTGTTTATGACCTTGTTCATTCATTCTGTCTGTCTGTCCGTTAGCACGATAACTGCCGTAAAAATGACTTTATCAAAATGAAATTTTAGTATGTTGCTCAGACAGTCAGTGGGACCTATGGAAATATAAATAAATAATATCATCCAATTAGTTTTGGATTGAACCCGGGTTGAAAAAATGAAATAAATGGAACCCTATGGGACATAATTTTTCAAACATTTTTTAAGCAAATTTAAAATTCACAAATTCCTTTGAAAGTTTTATGAAATATTCAAATTATCCTATAAAATACATAAAAAAAATTTCAGAAAAATATATTCAGTAGTTTTATAAATAAAAATTAAAATAATAATTACACCCTTTATATGGAGAGATCAGGTGACTATTACATGAAGAGATCACGTGACCCACTTCAAAATAAAATACGGCATCCTTCTTTTATCAAAATCGTGATTTTTAAAGTTCTTTTTAATTCATATTTAGTGCTGTATCCCTCCTGAAACCGCTTTATTTTTGCTTAAATCCTGTGCATCAATGTTCTGAAACAACGCAATTACAATATATTTGAGTTTAAACGATCACCCAACTTTGATTATTTCTACAACGAAGTCTAATTTTCACTTATGGAAAATGTAAACACCAAAATATGCAGAATGAGTTGTATAAGAATTGTTGCATTTCTTTAACGCAAAATTATTTAGCTCATGGAGTCTGCAATATAGCTGATATGAATGAAGCATTCATTGATTTTACACAAAGACGATTTTTTTTAAGTTTTAAGCATAGAGTTAAATTAATTATACCTCCATGGCTTTAAGTTTTTAAATAAAATAAACTATTATAGTACTGTGATGAATGAAAGGAATTTAAAAAATTTATGAATGAAATGCTGCTTTTATATAGAGGCGATTTATCTTTTGATGACGTCATTTGAATAATGTACATTTGTTTTTGATGAATTTTTCAAATATTAGAAATTATTGTAGTATCATGATAATTTTAAAACTATTACCGAGGAATGTATCGCATTTTAGAGATGTTTAATCCAGGTAATGTCTATTTCAATGCTGTCATTTGAATGAAGTTCAGTTTTTTCGATGAAGTTTTCAAATATTATAAATTAATCAAGTATTGTGATAATTTTTAAAATATTACCGAGGAATGTACCGCATTTTAGAGATGTTTATATAAAATTGCATTGAAGTTGGAAAGTGTTTCATAATCAATGCTGTATGCATGATTGATCTTTCTTGTTTGAATTTTACACTGTAAAACATTTGCATGCACGTTAATCAAAGTTGTATCAGTTGTCCGTAATGGGGAGTAAGGTTCCAAATATTTATGATTATATATATATCTATATATATATTAGAAAGTAGTAATAATAAAAATAATTAATTCAAGTAATAGTGAAATATTAACATCACCATAGAAGCAAATAATATATGTATATATATATATATATATATATATATATATATATATATATATATATATATATATATATATATATATATATATATATATATATACAGAAATAACGCTTCTGCAGACGATAATTAGCTGAATATTTCAAAAATGAAACTGGAATTTTTATGAACGTCTATAATTGCGGTTTTTCTGATACTTTACCAAAATTATCAACAAAGTAGCAGAAAAGAATGAGAAAAGGTTGCAGAATGTTTTACAGTGTACATAAAATTACAAATTTATATAAAGAATCAAAATACAGTACATTAGTTACTACCGTAATAAAATTACAGAAAAAAACCCATTACTCGATTGGAAAAACATCTGTATTGTTGATTGCTTTGAAGTGGTACTAATTAATTTCGACGATATCTTTTCAGTAGCATAAAATGAATTACAGTCATCGCAAAATACTCCTCGTTGTTTTAATGTCCTTATTAGAATTTGAAGAGCTTAGCGAAACTCTTGGATTACAGCTGTTAGTGGCGACGAATCAACATTTTCATTTTACACTTTTTCCTTTTTTTTTTATCTGCCTCTTCAGTTTTCGATGTGAATGATGCTTGAGGTATATGTGATGAAAATCGAAGTTTTACTAGAAGTGTAAACTATTTGGACGCTTATACTTACAAATCGAATAGATAAAAATATGACTTTTGTAGTTGTGTCGAAAATAGGTTCCAGATTATGAATATATGAAAATAATTTCAATATCTTAATATTTAAAAAAATTTTTTTTTTTTTTTGGAAAACTTGAAAAACATCTGTCGGAGAGAGTGTTTCTTTCTCTTTTCATTCTGCTTAATTTCACTCGAAATATCTATGTATGTAAGTAAGCGATTAAAATACGTATTTTAGTTTCTAAATCTATATATTAAAAAAAAATCTGATGTGGGTAGCGCATGATTTTCCTTATATAATGCAATGAATTTACTACTTTTACAGTAAAAAAAATAGATCATTATTATCGTAAATATTTATATTCTTTCCAAGACATTGAATTTTCGTCAATGAGCCGTCATTTTCATTGATTTAGCGTCATTTTTATCCATTTGGCGAGGTTTTCGTTAATTTAGCAACATTGAAAAAAGTCGCCAAGTTCGCGACATTCCACCAAATTCGTCACCAAAATCTCGCCAAGAGTTATGGACGCAGAAGTAAGTTATTCCTACAGCAGTTAAATGACTATTGGCGTTCAAATACAAAAGTATTACTCAAAATATCTTTTTCATGAATGGAACGAGCTAGATCCACGAGAATGATGTCACAAATTTATCGCATGGTATTACATATGATAAGTGAACATGTTTCTCAATAAGAAATATTTTTTTTTATTTTATATGTTTTTTTGATAATTTTTTTGAAAAATGTGCAATATCTCGAGAACGGTTTATGTTAGCGTTCTAAAATTTATGTCAATCGTTTTCTAATGAAAAATTACATAAGAAATGTCTATTTGCGTAACTTTATTAGAGGTTTTGATTTTTTGACGATTTTTTCAGAATTTCACTCGAAAATTTAGGAAGGTTCTGAACATTCGATTGCGTATAAAAACAATAAGCTTCCAATGTTTACGGATTGTAATTTTTGTACCAAATTTCATTCGAATCGGTCCATTCGTTCGTCAGTTATCGTCTCCACAGACTCACTGACACACACACACATACTTTTACACACACACACATACTTTTACACACACACACACACACTTCCGGCCACACAACTTGATACCATAAACCCCCTGGGTTGGTCGTGTGGTCTGGGCCTTCAACACACACACACACAGGCCCCCACTGGGTTCCGGTCTAAATTGGGTGGCACTTCCCGACCGTCCAAACAGTTACCTTACACCTTTCTGGTAGGTCGGACGGTCTGGGTTTCAACAACAACAACACACACACACAGGGCGCGGTAGCCCATTGGTTAGCGCGCTGGAGTTGCACTCGGTAGGCCCGGGTTCGATTCCAGCCGCTGCCAAAACTGCCGCCGTGTTCATGCGGAGTACGATCACGTTAAACATGTGGGTCCGAAAGTCCTTCCGAGAGGTTGGTGGTAGGGGAAGGAGGGTACGGTCCCTGTGGATGCCTCCCCCACTGGGTTCCGGTCTAAATTGGGTGGCACTTCCCGACCGTCCAAGAAGTTACCTTACACCTTTCTGGTAGGTCGGACGGTCTGGGTTTTAACAACAACAACACACACACTCACAAATCCGGCCGTCCAAATAGATGCTCAAGTCCTTGTTGACGAGTCGGACGGTCTGGGTCTTCAACACACACACACACACAGACATTACTTCAAAAATGGCCAATTTGTGATCAGGGATGCCTAAAAAGTGCTCTCCCGTCGAAAACTCGAATTCGAATTTTCGACCCCGTACCAATAGTTTCCTTACACATTATTGTATATAAGGAAAATTAAAAAATACTCTTATAGTTTTTGAGTAATCATATTATCAAGTTGGTAAAGCTTGAAAATTTTTCTGGTTTTTCAAATATGCATTAAACTAACGGGAGACATTTTGGACAAACTCTAGACTAGATTCTTGCGAATGCAAGTGTTGTCTATTGTATTGGCAAATCGCCTATAACTATATATAGCGTCAAATAAATGTTATTCTGTAACGTATTTAATGCCGATTCCTACGCATTAGATAGTGCTCTATAACTTCGCAATTCACATTTTTCTTCTATTTCGCTTTGTTGTCGAGTTCGTGTTTTTAACTTCTCCAATCCTCCACTAGGGGGTGCTGCAATTACTTATATTCGATAGGGCATCGTCAATTTACTATGGATAAACCTAACATGTCCATTTATGGAATTTTCCTTATAAACTTATTGACTTTCCTAGGAACAATGTATAATTCTATATAAAGTTGTTATATGATATGTACAGATGCAAAGATGTGTAATCACATTAAATAACATTTGGATTAAACACACTTGGAAAATTATTACTTTTCTTATATACATAATGTATAAGGAAAGCATTGTGACGGGGTCGAAAATTCGAATTCGAGTTTTCGACGGGAGAGCACGTTTCAAGCAGCCCTGATCACGAATCGAGCATTTTTGAAGTGATGTCTGTGTGTGTGTGTGAAATTATGCGTGTGCCAGTGAGTCTGTGGAGACGATAACTGACGAACGAATGGACCGATTAGAACAAAATTCGGAACAAAAATCACAATCCGTAAACATTGGAAGCCTAATGTTTTTATACGCAATCGAATGTTCAGAATCCCCCTAAAATTTCGAGTGAAATTTTAAAAAAATCGTCAAAAAATCAAAACCGCTAATAAAGTTAAGCAAATAGACATTTCTTACGTAATTTTTCATTAGAAAACGATTGACATAAATTTTAGAACGCTAACATGAACCGTTCTCGAGATATTGCACATTTTTCAAAAAACTTATCAAAAAGTCATGTAAAATTAAAAAAAAGTATTTCCTATTGAGAAATATGTTCACTTTTCATATGTAATACCATGCGATAAATTGGGTGACATCATTTTCGTGGTTCTAGCTCGTTCCATTCATGAAAAAAGATACTTTGAGTAATACTTTTGTATTTGAACGCCAATATCCATTTATCTGCTGCAAGAATAACTTATTTCTTCGTCCATAACTCTTGGCGAGATTTTGGCGATGAATTTGGTGGAATGTCGCCAACTTGGCGACTTTTTAAAATGTTGCTAAATTAACGAAAAACTCGCCTAATGGATAAAAATGACGCTAAATCAATGAACATGACGATTAATTGAAGAAAATTCAATATCTTGGAAAGAATATAAGTATCTACTATAAGAATAACATTTCTTTTAACTGTAAAAGTAATAAATTCATTGCATTATATAAGGAAAGTCATGTGTTGCCCACATCAGATTTTTATGGATATGTAAGCGCCAACCGCAACCGAGAACTATTTTCTCTCCTACTCATTCTTGTAACTTTGCGCTAGCAGCACTCAGTGATGATATATATACGATGTTCGACGCTTGATGCCCGCATTCGATGTTATACAATGTAGGATTGATGTTATACGATGTATGATTGATGCCCGTATACGATGTATGATTGATGCCCATATACGATGTAATACGATGTTCGACGTTGATGCCCGCACTTGATGTACTATATATCTTGGTTTGTTACGATGCGATGACGACGATGTAATTTAATAACCCTTTATTAATTTATGCTAGAAGTTATCCTTTAAAAGTTCTTCAGCCTGATAATTCCCTTACAGATAGGAGGGTGAGGCAAGGAACCATTAGACCATTTTACTTGGAGCCTATGAGTGCCAATTCCCATGTAGACAAAAAAATTGATAGACAATAGTGGGAATAACGGGGTGTTTGTTTTATTAGAAATTTCAGAATATTTATAAATTTCAGAATAATCTTTTTAAATTATTATTCCTTTCCCTGCAATACATATTAATGTATTGTAGGGAAAGTATTGGAATCGTGTCGAAAATCGCAACTCGAGTTTTTGACGGATCTACAAGTTTTGGGACCTCTAAAAACATGAAAAAACTATTTTTAGCGTGATGTCCGTGTATGTGCGTCTGTGTCTGTCTGTCTGTGCAATGTGTGTATCCACTATAACTCACAAAATTTGGTAGATAAGTCACTTGTGGATTAGATTTTGGTATGATTAGAAAAAAAAAAGAACCTACCTTTTTTTGCAAAATGGTCAGCAAAAATCGTCAAAATCTAAAATAAAAGACTACGTATGTTCAAATATATCAAATAAATGCTTCTGTTATACGCAATTTCTGACGATGAAAATAATAAGACCAACCCCATTACTCTAAAACTAGCCGTTATCGAGATATTTTATTTTTTTCGCATTTTTGCTACGCCGGTTTTAAAAAAAAGTCCAGTACCAAATGAAAACGAAAAATGATATAAAAGTGAAAATTCAGTGTCACTTTAAGTAATTATGCATGTTATTTTGTGCAATTTAACTCAATTTGATGAAGAAATAAAGAAAAAGTGAATTTGAGTTTGTAGAGAAAGTCATATGCTGCTCACATCAGATTTTTTTTTAAACCATTATTATCAACTTTGACATTATTAAACCAATTGCTTTAAACGTTGTCGTGATACGATAATAAAATCTGTGTGTATTAACATGCCAATTCCCATGTGGTATAGAAAATGTTCAGATGTGAGTGTGGCCAACTAAGGGCTCGCTTTATTAGGAGTTTTACTATCTTTGTTCTTTTGACATACGAAACGCTTCAACGCCCACTTCGAGATGGGCGTTGAGCAATTGTGGGTGTCGACTGAGTAGAAGTGGGTTCAGTCTGTGGAGGCGTCAAGGAGGTGGAAATGTTTTCAGTTGGCAGACACAGTAGACCATAGGGAAGGGAAAATATTATTAAGCGCATGCCACCAAAGAAACTGGAACACTTCGAGAGCCATAATAACATTCACTCATACATTCATAAGTGCACACGCCCTACATCCCCATTTTACAAACACATACTTTTTTAACACTTTCCAACATAGTTGAAAAGTGTTTATGACTTTGTTCATTTTGTCTGTCTGTCTGCCCGTTCGCACGATAACTGCCGTAAAAATGACTTTACCAAAATGAAATTTTAGTAGATGTTATTGAGACGGTCTGTGGTACATATGGGAATGAAAATGAATAATATCACCCAATTAGTTTTGGATTGAACCCGGGTTAAAAAGTGGGGTACATTGAACCCTATGGGACCAAATTTTTCAAACATATTTTAAGCGAAGTTAGAATTCACAAATTGCTTTGAAAATTTTAGGAAATATTCAAATTATCACGTAAATTGTATAAAAAAAATTTCAGCAAAATATGTTTGGCAGTTCTTTAAATAAAAATCTAATTAATAATTACACACATATTATATGAAGAGATCACGTGACCCGCTTCAAAATGACATATGGCATTCATCTTTTTTTTTCTCGGTGTAAAAATTGTGATTTTCATTCTTTAAATTTATATTTAGTGTTGCATCCGTCCTAAAACCTCTTTTGTTTTGTGTATTTTCTGTGCATCTGTATTCTGTGCTAACGCAATTACAATATTTTTTAGTTTAAATGATCATCAAACTTGTCTACAACGATTTTTATTTCTACACCGACGCCTAATTTTAATGAATGCAGAATGTAAACAAGTGATTGTAAGATGAGTTGTGTAAGAAATGCTGATTTTTTTTAACGCAAATTTATTGAGCTCTGGAGTCTGGAATATAAGTGATATGAATGAAACATTTATTGCTTTTACATAGAGAGACAGACGATTTATATTCCGATGACGTCATTTGAATAAAGTTCAATTTTTTCGATGAAGTTTGAAGTTTTCAAATATAATAAATTATTGTAGTACTGTGATAATAAAAAAGATATCAGTTCTAAATGTATCACATTTTAGAAATATTAAATAAAATTGCATTTCAGTTGGAAAGTGTTTTATAATCAATGCTTTATGCATGATTTATCTTTCTTATTAATATTGACTTAGTTTGTGTTGAATATAATTGAGTAAAAGGAAAATGTCTAACCTTTTTTGTCAGGCGTGGGGGGGGGGGGGGGGGGATAATGTCTAGGATCGGAGTATTCATCTAAAATAGACGCGTTACGAAAAATGCAGACCTTTTGAATGCTTATATCTCTGAACTTAATAGATAATAATAGAAACAATTTGTACTTGTTATGTCGGAAATGGGATATTATTTATGAATTTACAAAAATCATTTCAATATTTTAATATTTTATACAATTTTTAAAAATGTTTTTGTACGTGCGAGTTTTCGCTTCACTTTGCTAATTTTTACTCGAAGTATCTTCTAAACTATAAAATACAGAAATAAATAGAAAATGAAAAAAATGTTCAGTAGAAAAATGGTATGGCAGTTAAGCAACTGACTGGCCCGTTAAGCACTTTCGTAATCCACCATGAATAAATTGCGCACTCGCATAGATGAAGCCTGTCAGGCTATTCCCCAGGGCCATAGAGTAAATACAGTACTCTGCACCCAGGCCGATATGAGAAACCCTCTTCTATCTATATTCTGCAATGCAGCGTCGTATAGAATCTGCTATTACTGCTCTTGATGGCTCCACACGATACTGAATTTTGAAGCAAAAAAGTCTTGGATAGCTCCGCAGATGCAATCTTTCGCCTGCGAAGAGCCAGAAATCTGCGAGATAAATTTCGTTTAAATAGCGTGAATCATTCTTGGTCTTTACAATTTTCACAAATAGTAGTGTATTTTACGTGAATATCGAATGATTTCTTCCCATTCTGAATTCTTTTTAATAAAAAGTTGGGTTTTAATTTTAATAAATTTTTCAGAAAGACAAAGTTTCATTCAAACGAAAAACTGGTTCTTCGTTTTCCTCGTTCGGAGTGATACAGCTGGGGGCGTGTCCTTTGTTATGAAGATCTCATACTTTAAATACGGATCACGGGGCATTTTTGAATAAACGTGACGTTGTTATAGCCTCCTAAATATGCAGGCTGACTTATCAGGCATGTTGTTGCAAATACATGGGTTGCCATATTTGTTACCATGAAAGTATGCTCCTGTGCTGGGTACCTAATGATCACGCTGACTGTTTATAAGCCATTTTTTCTCTTCTCTCCGTTTCTGGGAAAGCGAAATAACCTAGATTATATAGAGCAATTTGGCGCAGAACACCTATAATTATTTCAATAATACTTCCTAAAGTGAAAATACAAACAGAGCTAACGCTAATGGATTACGCTTCCGGTTTCGATGGGCTTCAACATGCCTAACGATTTAGCTCATATATATAGGAGCCTTAATATAGTCGTTGTTAAATTGCGCTGTTCAATTTTTTGTGACCATGGATAAAACGAATACTAATCATGGCGTAGTTCGCATATTAATTATGAGAATTAGAAAAAAAAAATTTCTAGTTCTGTTTTTCCAAAGTGTGCGTACATAAAATCTTACCTCTGCAGTTGCTTTTGCTCTGGAATTATCGTGGAATACTTTTTCTACATAGTAGTATCAGAAAGCAAATATTTTGCAGTGGAATTTATAATTCTTAAAATTTTTGTCGCGTAATATATAAAAACTTCCGCATTTGGCCTGGGGGCTAGAACGCTGATTGGGATGTTCGACCCAGCCCGTATTAGATATTTCGAAAGGTATTTTTCTCCAGTCGTTATCAAAGAATTTGGCCCTTAATCGGGCCTTATGAAACAGGATTTTCTACCCTGGTTGGCGTACGGGAGGGCTCATCTCTCGACTTTAAAAAAGATGTCTCGTAAGCAAGTCACGGCCTATGTTGCAGGTGCAAGATAACTTGGGGGGAAAATGTAGACGTGGAATGAACACCTTGATTATTTGGGAGATAAAAAAAAAGTACTTCGCATGAAGGAAGTGACGGAACCCATGAATATATGCTTTATCAGTTGTCTTATTCAATGAATGATCCAAGATTTGTCAAATTTTATTACTTTCCTTCCCATGCATTTAATATAAAAAAAGATGTCTATTTGTTGGTCGCGTAGCAGATGATCTGAGAGAATCGAAATTTTCGCAGTTAGGAAATTCGGAACAGTGATATTACAGGTCAGGTTTAAAGACACCTTGGAGAGATTTCTTCTTCTTTTTTTAATTCAAATTCATTTTTTAGATACTTTATATTGAAGGGCTATTTTTTAAGCTATTTTATAACAAATCGGTTCCTTGGCGGTCAGAAATAATATTAGAGTTTTTATTGTGAAACCATCGGAAAGGGCAAAGAAAGATCTTTTCAACGAACTTTAAATTGACTCAGTAGGATAAAATTTTGGAAATGTATCGAAATCTACGTAATGTATGCAAATCCATTTTTATTTTTAGGCATCGGCTAATTGAAAATTTGCATGATTCTAATTTTTGGCATGAATTTGAAGTATTATCATTACATTCTATGTATTTTTATTATCAATTCTGAATTTTCTGTGAATTTTTACATTAGATCCATAAACGTTGTGATTTATAATTTCAACCGCTTTCGAGGAAAGCGAGCGAGATAAATTCCTGTTTTCTGACGTCCCAGCTGGTATATTTTTAAATAAATTTTATCCTTCTACACCTACGAAGCCACGGGAAATAAAATTATGTGACGACCGTTTATATACCGTTAAAATATTAAAAAAAAAAATCATACACGTGAAATTAAAATCAAATACATCAGTTCATAGAAGAAATAATTTTGAAAAAGTAAATAATTTTAAGAAATTTTTGTTTTTACTTAACATACATTCTTTTAACAATGTATTGAATTTTCTGAGAAACTAACTATAATGTACAGCTATGCGATGACAGAAAGTCTCTAAGAAACTTATATAAGTGAACTTTGAACTTTGATAAGATATACGCACAAATAATGCATAAAAATTTAGTATAATCGATAACATATTTTAAATAAAATTTTATATACTTGTCGCTATTTTGACGATCTGACGTACCATGATCGAGGTATATCCTTCGAGCCCATGTTTGAGGAAGGACCCAAAAAGAATTCAAACTAAAAGTCTAATGGGGAACATTAAAAAGAGATACATATTAGAAAACGTTTCGGAAAATATTAAATTTGCATGAATAATATGAAAGTTGATATCACTTTTACATAGAGTTATAAAAAAAATTACTTCCTTTCTTTATATACATTAATTTCAGTTTTATAGCACAAAGTAACATATTAAATGGATACAAACACTAAAAATTTTTCTACATTTTTACTTTCCTTATATACATAATGTATAAGGAAAGTATTGTGACGGGGTCGAAAATTCGAATTCGAGTTTTCGACGGGAGAGAGCGTTTCAAGCATCCCTGATCACGAATCAAACATTTTTGAAGTGATGTCTGTGTGTGTGTGTGTGTATGTGTGTGTGTGTGAGAGTGTGTGTGTGTGTGTCAGTGAGTCTGTGGAGACGATAACTAATGAACGAATGGACCGATTCGAACGAAATTTGGTACAAAAATCACAATCCATAAACACTGGAAGCCTATTGTTTTTATACGCAATCGAATGTTCAGAACCCCCCTAAATTTTAGAGTGAAATTTTGAAAAATTCGTCAAAAAATCAAAACCGCTAATAAAGTTACGAAAATAAACATTTCTTATGTAATGTTTCATTAGAAAACGATTGGCATAAATTTTAGAACGCTAACATGAACCGTTCTCGAGATATTGCACATTTTAAAAAAAAATGATCAAAAAGTCATAAAATAAAAAAAAAATATTACCTATTGAGAAGCATGTTCACTTTTCATGTGTAATACTATGCGATAAATTGGGTGACATCATTCTCGTGGATCTAGCTCGTTCCATTCATGAAAAAAGATACTTTGAGTAATACTTTTGTATTTGAACGTCAATAGTTATTTATCTGCTGTAAGAATAACTTATTTCTTCGTCCATAACGTTTGGCGAAATTTTGGCGACGAATTTGGCGAAATGTCGCCAACTTGGCGACTTTTTTAATTGTTCCCAAGTTAACAAAAATCTCGCCAAATGGATAAAAATGTCGCTAAATCAATCAAAATGACAACTAATTGAAGAATATTCAATATCTTGGAAAGAATATAAGTATCTACTATAGGAATAACATTTTTTAACTGTAAAAGTAGTAAATTCATTGCATTATATAAGGAAAGTCATGTGTTGCCCACATCAGATTTTTTTAATTTAAACTCACTTTCAATGACAATGTGTGAAAAAAAAATTGATTTCATCCAAGTATTTTTGAAAATTCTCATAAGCGTTCCTATTTCAGATTTGTAGCACCTATCAAACATTCTGTTTTTCATACATTCACAATTAATTAAACACTTGAGGTGAAATTAGGAGAAAACGCGTTCCGTTTGCCTGTACATGTTGCTTTACCGCTTGGTGACCCTAGGGGCGGAAAGGCACAGAAACATTACAATTTAATGTAACATTTGGGATAGAAAAAAATGTCATTAAATACAAAATTAATTTTTTTCCATTGCATTAAGAGACTTTATGTACACAGAGTAGAATTTTCATTAAAGGGTTCAGTGGACGTTCGAATGCAATTATTACTTTTTAGTAAAAGTTATGTATTGTGGTGGTGGTGTGTGTGTGTGTGGGGGGGGGGGATGTATGATCCTCTGATACTGATAGATTTATTCAGTGGCGTGCCCGGAGAAATGTTTCACGGGAGGGCAAAATATTTTATTAAATATCGTTAAATATTAATGATCGTTATTTATACATGCTGAAAACCTAATTTGACAACACAGAAGTATAGGAAAAACTGTAAGCCTTCGCTAAGGTATATGGTATATCTATAAACGTGTAAATAAACTTGCTGCCCCAACCGGGAATCAAACCACTGATCTTCGTACTGTCAAGCCCAGTACCATTGAGCTATTGGGATGAAATTTATACACACGTACAAGTACTTATCGTCGAAGTGGACTCTGTATTCTAAACCCTCTAATGTCAAATTAAAGTGCAACTGACAATCTGACTGACCACCATTTGTTATTTTTACTCAAGCTAGCCTTCTGCTACTGTTTTTATCCTCCAAGTTAGCTTCTTGCGTGGTCGTTGTCCTCTTGATTTGAAATCGGAGCTCTATATCCCAGAATTCACTGAATCCGTGCTAGTCGTACTAAAGTCACTTTCAGACTTCTAACATCTTTGTACTATCCTCCCAGGGTAAATTCATTCGGGCGCTATTGTAAAAAATCTGATGTGGGCAGCACATGACTTTCCTTATATAATGCAATGAATTTACTACTTTTACAGCAAAAAAAAATCTGATGTGGGCAACACATGACTTTCCTTATATAATGTAATGAATTTACTACTTTTACAGTAAAAAAATAGGTTTTTTTTATAGTAGATACTAATATTCTTTCCAAGATACTGAATTTTCGACAATTAGTCGTCATTTTCATTGATTTAGCGGCATTTTTATCCATTTAGCGAGATTTTCGTTAATTTGGCAACATTTCAAAAAAGTCGCCAAGTTGGCGACATTCCGCCAAATTCGTCGCCAAAATCTCGCCAAGCGTTATGGACGAAGAAATAAGTTGTTCTTACAGCAGATAAATGACTATTGGCGTTCAAATACCAAAGTATTACTCAAAGTATCTTTTTTCATGAATGGAACGAGCTAGATCCACGAGAATGATGTCACATAATTTATCGTATGGTATTACATATGAAAAGTGAACATGTTTCTCTATAGGAAATTTTTTTTTTCATTTTAAAAGACTTTTTAATAATTCTTTTGAAAAATGTGTAATATCTCGAGAACGGTTCATGTTAGCGTTCTAAAATTTATGTCAGTCGTTTTCTAATGAAAAATTATATAAGAAATATCTATTTGCGTAACTTTATTAGTGGTTTTGATTTTTTGACGATTTTTTCATAATTTTATTCGAAATTTTAGGGGGGTTCTGAACATTCGATTGCGTATAAAAACAATAGGCTTCCAGTGTTTACGGATTGTGATTTTTGTACCAAATTTGATTCGAATCGGTCCATTCGTTCGTCAGTTATCGTCTCCACACACACACGCACACACACACACAGACATCGCTTCAAATATGTTCGATTCGTGATCAGGGATGCTTGAAACGTGCTCTCCCGTCGAAAACTCAAATTCGAATTTTCGATCCCGCCACAATACACCATTTCCTTATGCATTATTGTATATAAAGAAAGTAAAAACCCTGCTGCCCCAACCGGAAATTTAACCACGGATCTTCTTACTGGGCAGCCGACGCTCTACCGTTGAGCTACTGGGAAGGAATTGCAAGCTCCTATCTTCGAAGTGGACTCTGCAAACGCTAATAATTAAAATTGTTTTTTATAAAACCGATGGCTTGAATCAAGCAATTTCTAAAATATTTAAAATATATTCCGTTGTTATAGAAATAAACTAGGTAGTCAATGTAGATCCCACCACAATACACCATTTCCTTATGCATTATTGTATATAAAGAAAGTAAAAACCCTGCTGCCCCAACCGGAAATTTAACCACGGATCTTCTTACTGGGCAGCCGACGCTCTACCGTTGAGCTACTGGGAAGGAATTGCAAGCTCCTATCTTCGAAGTGGACTCTGCAAACGCTAATAATTAAAATTGTTTTTTATAAAACCGATGGCTTGAATCAAGCAATTTCTAAAATATTTAAAATATATTCCTTTGTTATAGAAATAAACTAGGTAGTCAATGTAGATCCCACCACAATACACCATTTCCTTATGCATTATTGTATATAAAGAAAGTAAAAACCCTGCTGCCCCAACCGGAAATTTAACCACGGATCTTCTTACTGGGCAGCCGACGCTCTACCGTTGAGCTACTGGGAAGGAATTGCAAGCTCCTATCTTCGAAGTGGACTCTGCAAACGCTAATAATTAAAATTGTTTTTTATAAAACCGATGGCTTGAATCAAGCAATTTCTAAAATATTTAAAATATATTCCGTTGTTATAGAAATAAACTAGGTAGTCAATGTAGATCCCACCACAATACACCATTTCCTTATGCATTATTGTATATAAAGAAAGTAAAAACCCTGCTGCCCCAACCGGAAATTTAACCACGGATCTTCTTACTGGGCAGCCGACGCTCTACCGTTGAGCTACTGGGAAGGAATTGCAAGCTCCTATCTTCGAAGTGGACTCTGCAAACGCTAATAATTAAAATTGTTTTTTATAAAACCGATGGCTTGAATCAAGCAATTTCTAAAATATTTAAAATATATTCCGTTGTTATAGAAATAAACTAGGTAGTCAATGTAGATCCCACCACAATACACCATTTCCTTATGCATTATTGTATATAAAGAAAGTAAAAACCCTGCTGCCCCAACCGGAAATTTAACCACGGATCTTCTTACTGGGCAGCCGACGCTCTACCGTTGAGCTACTGGGAAGGAATTGCAAGCTCCTATCTTCGAAGTGGACTCTGCAAACGCTAATAATTAAAATTGTTTTTTATAAAACCGATGGCTTGAATCAAGCAATTTCTAAAATATTTAAAATATATTCCGTTGTTATAGAAATAAACTAGGTAGTCAATGTAGATCCCACCACAATACACCATTTCCTTATGCATTATTGTATATAAAGAAAGTAAAAACCCTGCTGCCCCAACCGGAAATTTAACCACGGATCTTCTTACTGGGCAGCCGACGCTCTACCGTTGAGCTACTGGGAAGGAATTGCAAGCTCCTATCTTCGAAGTGGACTCTGCAAACGCTAATAATTAAAATTGTTTTTTATAAAACCGATGGCTTGAATCAAGCAATTTCTAAAATATTTAAAATATATTCCGTTGTTATAGAAATAAACTAGGTAGTCAATGTAGATCCCACCACAATACACCATTTCCTTATGCATTATTGTATATAAAGAAAGTAAAAACCCTGCTGCCCCAACCGGAAATTTAACCACGGATCTTCTTACTGGGCAGCCGACGCTCTACCGTTGAGCTACTGGGAAGGAATTGCAAGCTCCTATCTTCGAAGTGGACTCTGCAAACGCTAATAATTAAAATTGTTTTTTATAAAACCGATGGATTGAATCAAGCAATTTCTAAAATATTTAAAATATATTCCGTTGTTATAGAAATAAACTAGGTAGTCAATGTAGACAATGGGCGTATTAAGCCTTACTGCGAGTATAGCCATGGCGAAAATAAGTAATTGTAATCAATAATGGAATTAATAGTAAGTCATAAATACATTGGCATAATTTATAATTAATTAATAGTACAAAACATAGCAATGGTTGCATAAAGCGCTCTGAAACAAATATGTAGCAATTAAATTAAAAAATCTGATGTGGGCAACACATGACTTTCCTTATATAATGTAATGAATTTACTACTGTTACACTAAAAAAATAGGTTTTTCTTATAGTAGATACTAATATTCTTTCCAAGATATTGAATTTTCGACAATTAGTTGTCATTTTCATTGATTTAGCGTCATTTTTATCCATTTGGCGAGATTTTCGTTAATTTGGCAACATTTCAAAAAAGTCGCCAAGTTGGCGACATTCCGCGAAATTCGTCGCCAAAATCTCGCCAAGCGTTATGCACTAAGAAAAAAGTTATTCTTACAGCAGATAAATGACTATTGGCGTTCAAATACAAAAGTATTATTCAAAGTACATTTTTTCATGAATGGAGCGAGCTAGATCCACGAGCATGATGTCACCCAATTTATCGCATGGTATTACATATGAAAAGTGAACATGTTTCTCAATAGGAAATATATTTCTTTTTATTTCATATGACTTTTTGATAATTTTTTTGAAAAATGTACAATGTCTCGAGAACGGTTCATGTTAGCGTTCTAAAATTTATGTCAATCGTTTTCAAATGAAAAATTACATAAGAAATGTCTATTTGCGTAACTTTATTAGAGGTTTTGATTTTTTGAGGATATTTTTCAAAATTTCATTCGAAAATTTAGGGGGGTTCTGAACATTCGATTGCGTATAAAAACAATAGGCTTCCAGTGTTCACGGATTGTGATTTTTGTACCAAATTTCGTTCGAATCGGTCCGTTCGTTCGTCAGTTATCGTCTCTACAGGCTCACTGACATACACACATACTTTCACACACACACAGACATCACTTCAAAAATGTTTGATTCGTGATCAGGGATGCTTGAAACGTGCTCTCCCGTCGACAACTCGAATTCGAATTTTCGACCCCGTCACAATACTTTCCTTATACATTATGTATATAAGGAAAGTAAAAAAAATACAACAGTGGTGCACCTATTCAGGTCCTGAAGTATCCGTGTACCGATTTTCATGGTCGTATGATGGTTAGATTTCCCACTACAGACTGCATATATTTTCTTTTATTATGCAATAAAGTGTACCCGCCGTTGCCCAGGAGTTAAAGCAGGGTAGCTATATAAAATAACAAAATAAATAAAATGTTATTCATGTTAATAAAAGTGAAAATTGCATGCAATCCGTGTACATCGGCACAATAGGCATGATACGCCCCTCCTTTCAAATCACAAAACCGAAATCCCTCACTTGCGAAGACTCTACTTTCTACGTTAACGGATATAATTTAAATCTTATTTTCAAGAATCTCAGCACAATTAGACCAATTTATATATTGACCATATCTTCCGCAAGCAATGTAATTTTCATATTTCAAAAGTACATAAATATTAAGTAAATGTCTGCTGCAAGTACAGATGCAGATAACACTATAATCAATTTTGGAGGCGTGGCTTCAGAAGGTAGAAAATTTCTTTGAAATGAGTCCGCTCGGTAATGGAGGAACATTCGGTTCATTAAAAAGAAAATCTAAGACACGGTTCATTAAAAAAATTCGTAATTAATCAGCGGATGTGTTTGTGAAAATATATTTTCTGGAGTAGTCTGTGATATATTTAAAAGCTGCTGTTAAATAATAAAGTTGAATGACATGTTATATTTCTATATCACAATATAAAAATCGGAGAGGTTTAAAGCGCAAGAAATGTATTTCTATTTTTTAAACTCACACAATTCGTCTATTGGTAGTACGGATTCTGTTTAAAGCTTGTTTTAAAGATAATTTTTCGATCTTTCCGATGGTGTCAGGATGGAAATTCTGTGAAATAATTTAAGTTACTAAGGAATCGACTTGTGTGAACATGAGCCAAAATTCAGCGGGTTAAAACAAATAGAATAACAAAAAAAAGTTACAACAATAATTTATTATATTTGAAAACTTCATCGAAAACAAATGAAATTTATTCAAATGACGTCAGCGAAATATAACACGCCTGGCTCTCTCCATAAAAGCAACATTTCATTCATAAAATTTTTTTTTCCTTTCATTTCATTCATCACAATACTATAATAATTTTCTTTATTTAAAAATTTAAGACCATGGAGGTACAAGTAATTAAACTCTATGCTTAAAACTGTATCGAAAAAATCGTCCTTCTCTGTGTAAAATCAATGAATATTTCATTCATATCAGCTATATTGCAGACTCCATGAACTAAATAATTTTGCGTTAAAGAAATGCAGCAAGTCTTATACAACTCATTCTACATCTTTTGGTATTTACAATCTCCATAAGTGAAAATTAGGCTTCGTTGTAGAAATAATCAAAGTTGGATGATCAATTAAATTCAAATATATTGTAATTGCGTTGTTTCAGCATGGATGCACAGAATTTAAGCAAAAATAAAGGGGCTTTAGGACGGATACAACACTAAATATGGATTAAAAGGAACTTTAAAAATCACGATTTTGACACAAGATGGATGCCATATTTTATTTTGAAGTGGATCACGTGATCTCTTCATAAAATGATCACGTGATCGCTTCATACAAAAGGTGTAATTATTATTTTAATTTTTATTTAAAAAACTACTGAATAAATTTTGCTGAAAATTTTTTATATATTTTATGGGATAATTTGAATATTACGTAAAATTTTCGAAGCAATTTGTGAATTTTAAATTCCCTTAAAAAATGTTTGAAAAATGAGGTTCCATAGGGTTCAATGTATTTCGTTTTTTCAACCCGGGTTCAATCCAAAACTAATTGGGTGTTATTATTCATTTATATTCCCATAGGTCCCACAGACCGTCTGAACAACATACTAAAATTTCATTTTGATAAAGTCATTTTTACGGCAGTTATCATGCTAACGGACAAACAGACAGACAGAGAGAATGAACAAAGTCATAAACACTTTTCAACTATGTTGTAAGTGTTGACAAAGTCATAGACACTTTTCAATTATGTTGTAAAGTGTTAAAAAACTCCATAAGTGGGGCATTGAACATTTTTTTTTTACTTTCCCTGCACTACATGGGAAAGTATTGGATTCATACCGAAAATCACAACTTGAGTTTTCGACGGATCTACACGTTTCGAGACCTCTAGAATACGAAAAAA
The DNA here is from genome assembly GCA_951213105.1 of Amaurobius ferox. Taxonomy (NCBI): domain Eukaryota; kingdom Metazoa; phylum Arthropoda; class Arachnida; order Araneae; family Amaurobiidae; genus Amaurobius; species Amaurobius ferox. Next base: position 107,263,516 of record OX578145.1, on the reverse strand, counting down.
CTGTTTTTAGCTTGACGTCTGTGTGTGTGTCTCTGTGTGTGTCTGTCTGTCTGTGCAATGCATGTATTCACTCTAAATAAAAAACTACTGGACCGAATTTAAAAGAATTTGGTAGGTAAGCCAATTGGGTGAGACCCTCGTGCTGATTAGTTTTTGTTACGATTCTTAAAAACAGAACCCGCTTTTTTTTTTGCGGAATGGCCAGTAAAAATTTCATGTATCCACTCTAGTTAAAATACTAATTGACCAAATTTCACAAAATTTGATAGATAAGTTACTTGTAGGATACTCTGGTACTGATTAGATTTTGGTATGATTAGGAAAATAACAACCTGCCTTTTTTAATGAAATGGCCCGCAAGAATTTTATGTATCCACCCTAGCTAAAATACTAATTGACCAAATTTCCCAAAATTTGGTAGATAAGTTACTTGGAGACAGCAGTGTGGACCTGGCCTACCTCTCGGTTTTACAGGATTAGTTCCGAACTCCTGAGGACTTACGGACCCAGACGTTTAGCGTGATCGTACTCCGCGTGAACATGGCGGCAGTTTTTTTTTTCCAGCGGAGGGAATCGAACCCGAGTCTACCGAGTGCAATTCCCGCGCGCTGACCAGTGAGCTACCTTTTTTTTACGAAATGGCCCGCAAAAATCTAAAAAAAAAAAAAAAAAAAAAAAAAAAAAACCTACGTATGCTCAAATGTATAAATTAAATTCTTGTTTTATACACAATTTTTGAAGAGGAAAAGAATATAATACACTCCATTATGCTTTCGGACTATCTTGGGAAGGCCTACTGACATCTTGTCTTCCAAGAAATCTTCCTAGGGCTCTTGGGGTTTCACCTTTCCGATTACTGACTGGACATGACTATATGCGGGCGCAGTTGCACCGTTTTGGACTCGCTGACTCTTCTGACTGTATTCTGTGTGAGGAAAGTGTTGACATGAATGGCGGGCATCTCTGGAGTTGTTCTGCTCTCCAGGATGTCCGTACTTCTTCTTACTTCAAGACGCTCTCCACCCCTGGAGATACTTCGTATTTATATTGGACTGCAAGACTCCTTATGCTCGAGAGAGCAAATGATGAGGAACGTAATTAAAAAAAGAAAAAATGCTTTCGGACTAACCGTTCTCAAGATATTTGAGATTTCTTGCCATTTTTGTTTCGCCGATTTTGGAAAAATGTCTAATTACCAAATGGAAACAAAAATTGAATTAAAAATGCAAATTTAGTGTTATTTGGTGCAATTAAACTTAATCTAACGGATTATTAAAGAAATAAAGAAAATATGAATTTGAGTCTGCAGGGAAAGTGCGCCCACATCAGATATTTTATTATTATAACAATAACTTTCTTTTGATACTGCATTTGCACCTTTGCACCACGTTTAGGTGTGTCCATTGAGGTAAAGGTAAGAAGTTAAAACTCCATACTGAGAAAAATGCCCATATCATTTGAGACAATAATTCAGGTGGCGCTGCGATAAGATAAGCGCCCTTGCATTGTGCGTATTTCTATGGCGAAAGGCTTAAAATATTTATTTAAATTATCAATTTTGTAGATATAATTTAGTAGCGTAATATAAGTTAAAATTGAAACAATAAAGAATATTCGAACGAATTGAAAATTATTTTACCTTTCAATATATTTTTATCTCTCGATATTCTGAATTGTGTCCTACAACTGTTAAAAAATACAGATTAATTATTCTGATAATTAGGGAAACTTGATTCAAAAATACATATACTCAATACTATGCCTCTCTATTGTATCAAATGGAAACAAAGTGCGCTTTATTAACACTAGCGACATCTATATATAATTCTCAAAGCTTTATGGCATTTTCAGCCATATGAGTTTTATCTTCTCTCTAACTCCATGGGTGCGCCATTATATTGAATGGAATCACATATTTTTAATGATATCTTAGCATGCAGTATATCTTAATTAAATTTAAAGATGCAAAGGAAATTTTGTTCAATTACTACAATTCGTAACCATATGAGGCCTGTTCAGTTTCATGGACATGGGAACAAGTTCTCAATTTTGAAAATTAATGATGTGACACACCATTGGGCGCGGAAAAGAGTAAACCTTGAAAAAATTGTGGCAGGGATGAAACGGAAGTCACATCATATTGTTAAGAATATGTAACAGAAAATCATTGTTGTAATTTGAAGATATGGGTCGCAACCTTGGTGGCTAATTTGACAGAATATGGCCAACTTAGCGACTTTTAGCAAGTTTTAGAAACTCCTCGAATTTTGTAGATTGGCTAATAAATTTATGAGTTACTTGCTATTTTTTTTTGTTTTTTCTTTTCAGAACTTTCCAAAAAGGGTATGGTATATAAGCTCTTCGTTGCTCAATTGGACTGTTGACGCAATACAACTAAAACTATCTGCCGAACTTAATACACAACCCAATGTATAATTTTTCTTTTGATTATATATACCTTTAAGCTGCGGCATGAAACAATACTGGCAGAAAAATATAAAAAATATTTAAATTTTACATCTGCGACGACATCTGTGTATCAACATCTGTGTTATATATCAGTATGTGTTTATTACTGGCTATATATCAGTATGTGTTTATTACTGGTGAGCACACACTCACCCGGTAGAGTGACTGCAAACTTTACATCCAAACGTTTCATTGTCAATAACGTTGTCTTTTGTGGTTCAATTTGGACAAAATGAACTACATTCTATAACTTTATCAAAACTATGTAATAATAATAATACACCCAAAAGTAACCTTTACCTATGTGCCTTATACTATCGTCACATATAACACACATTACACACTTTTTCCCGGCCACTCAAACCGCTGCCCCCCGGTCACTCAAATGGCTGCTGTAAACCCTCGGGTCAGTCGAGTGGTCTGGGTTTTCAACACCTTTTTCCGTTCCTATTCGCCTTTTCTCATTTTCCAATATTTGACAGAAGTGATGATGTTGCACATCAACTAATAACGAATAATAGTGTCATTCAATATTTTTTTTCTTTACGAAACGGAGAAAATACTGAAAAAAATAATTATAATAAAGTGTGTATTTTTGCTAGTTGCAACATTCATGCCCCTTTAACATGAATAGACTACTAGCAGCGATTACTCGGCGTTGCTCGGGATTTACCATGCAAAACTATGATAAAAATTACACAGGAACATATAGGGCCGATTGTGATATATAACCGCTGAATGTATCGCATTTTAGAGATGTTTAAATAAAATTAAAGTTGGAAAGTGTTTCATAATCAATGCTTTATGCGTGATTGATCCTTCTAGTAATTTCTTAATACTTTTTGTTGTTGAGTAAGCCTGTGAGAAATAAACCATGGTGATAGTTTACATTTAAATTCATATCTCAAACCTGCGATTTTCAAAAGTGTTTTACACATTCAATAAACTCCCATAAAACTCAGTGTTGAGTAAGCCTGTGAGAAATAAATAATAAATAATAGTTTCCATTTTAATTCATATCTCAAACCTGCGATTTTCAAAAGTGTCTAATACGTTATAAACTCCCACAAAACTCAGTGTTGAGTAAGTCTGTGAGAAATAAACCATGGTGAAAGTTTCCATTTAAATTCATATCTCAAATCTGCGATTTTCAAGAGTAATACGTTCAATAAACTCCCACAAAACTCAGAGATTTAATTGACTTTCACGTTTAAAACCAACAATGTCCAAACTTTTTCGTTGTGAATCATGGAGTTAGAGAGTAGAACTCCTAGGAAAAAGTGTCGTTTTTCACTAATATCTCGAGAACCACTGGTCGTAGAAACTCGAAGCATGGCCTATGTTTTTTATGGGGTGATTTCAAGACTACCAAGACAAATTTCATGAAATTCGGTTCAGCCGTTCTCCAGTTATGGTGGATCATATATACACACTTTTCTTCTTTATACCGGGTGGTCAGAATTAAAACACCTCTACTCTGAGCTTTCTATACATCGAACTACTCAGTGTAAAGGCTCCAAAATTGTTGAACCTACTATTCAAGACATGGGGAAAGGGATTACGTGAAAAAAATAGTTCCTGAAATACCGATAGGTGGCACTGTACAACAGAAAAGGTACATGTTCGAAAATTTTGTTGTACCCCAACTGCAACAGCATCAATGTCTTGATTCAATTACCTTTATGCAAGATGGAGCGCCTCCACACATTGAACTCTATGTACAGCAGTTTCTTCGGCAACATTTTACTAATGGTAGAGTAAATAGTCGTGCTTTTCCGACTACCTGGCCATCTCGTTCTCCAGGTCTTAATCCCTGTGATTTTTGGCTGTTGGGATACTTAAAAAGTCTTGCTTATCGAGGACGTCTGGTAACCTTCGCAGATTTGAAAGACAGTATCACTCTGCATGTGAGAAGCATCTCAATCGACCAATTACGATCCGCAGTTGAACAAGCTGTCCACAGACTGCAGATTTTACATCTTGAAGAAGGGAACCATATTGAGCAGCATTCCCTGCATCGATAAGGTCCTTGTGATATGAATGTTTGGTACGTTCGAATAAAATGTGTTACAAATGTGTATTTTGTTTCTTTTCAGCATATTTGCTGTTGTACAGCGCCACCTATCGGTGTTTCTGGAACTATTTTTTTTTCGCGTAATCCCTTTCCCCATGTCTTGAATAGTATGTTCAACAATTTTGGAGCCTTTACACTGAGTAGTTCGATCTATAGAGAGCTCAGAGTAGGGGTGTTTTAATTCTGACCACCCGGTATATATAGATAACTGCATAGTTATACAACGGTTTCTATGGTATAATTAAATCTGCTCTTGAAACTGATGAACGAGAATTAAAGAAGAAAAAAAAAACCGGCATATAAATATCCCTTATTTATATGCCGGTTTTTCGTTATCTCATCTTTATCCGTAAAAAAATTATAACAAAGCACTTTACAATGAAAATCATATTTTGTAGTAAAAGAAACTGGTTTAGAAACATCATTCTAGTAAATTACAGTTCTAGCATCAAGTGAACATTTAAATATATAGTGAAAGCATTAGATAGTTATTATATTATTCCAACAAAGACCCCACTCTGTTACTGGTTGGAGACAAATACTTTGAAACTTCCAATAGATAAATTTTTGCTTTAAAGGAATTTTGTAATTCGCTAGTCATTTCATTGTTTTCTCTTTGCTGACGAGCAGTAGTGTCGCCAGAATCTTGGAAAGGGGAAGGGTTACTTTCACAGTGTTGATTTTTGTCTTTCAATATGGATCCTATGGAGAACTAAAGTACTTTTTTTCGCTAATAGGGAGGTCTGACCCCTAAACTCTTTCCACCCGCTTACGTCATTGCTGATAAGTGGCAAAACCCATGAAACCATGGTCTAAGGGGGAGGAGGAAGGGTTGACTTGGTACGATATAATCCATAGCGACATAAATTAACCTGAACCACATTGGATATTAGTATAGGAAAGTGGAGCGGAGTTTCTCATTTTAAAATTTTTTTTTACCCTGCCATAAGATTAGCCCTTATGCCTATTTAAACTTCCAAAAATATATCATATTAAAAAGGGGGTGAATAAGCAGGTGTTAAAAAATTCTAATTATTTTATTATTTGCCTGCAACAATTCTCGGGTCGCAGTCAACCTAAGAAGGATGCATGCCACTCTCCTAGAATCATCATTGTAGTATTTATTGGTATTGCATGCAATTACGCAAACTGGTTTGCGTGTAAAAATAATGATTGAAATGCATAAAAAATTATGACCCGTCAGAGACTTCCCACTCAGCCCTTCACTGACCCCAAGGTTTTAATTAAAGTTTTAAACATTTTAACGTGATTCTCATCACGTAACGATTTAAAGAACTTTAGTTAGGAATATAGTAGGAACATTTCCGCAGGAAGATGCGTGTTCCCGGAGTGCCTTCAGTGATAAACGACTGAAGACCGTGCTCTGGGTAGTATTTTTCGCAGACGTTATTACACAAGATGCCATCCCGATGCAGACAATTCATGCAAAAGCGTATTAAAACATTCAGCGGTCACCTGAACAGGTTGGGGCCTTGCAAAATTCCGTTTGCACGGGAAGGTCGACGGAACAGGTTCTGGGCACCCCCCTCAGGGCATCTCTGTCAGGAAAGACAAATGCTCGCGCCGAGCAGCCCTGTAGAAGAGAACAGGATGGAATAAAAAATAAAAAAACATCCACTGGAATCAAGTGCAAGCGGGTCAGTCCTCGGGTTCAGGAATCTGCGCGTCTGCCAACTACCCCCCTCCCCGGGTCGCATAATTTATGAAACGCCTGGAGGGATCTAGGATGCAGGAATTCAAATCTGGACTCTGTAGTCATAGGCATTTCGTTTTTGCTTATTTGGTTGTTCTCTTTCCTTTTAAGGTGATTACCAAATCGTGGCAGGTAGGAGTCTCAAAGAAGTGAAGTCAATTTTCAGGGTTCCCTTTCAAGAATTTTTTCATGGCGTAATCTTCCATATTTGTAAGCGAAGGACTTCCCAGCAGGTCCTAAGCAACCATATCGCTCAGAAAAATGTAAGAGATGGCAGGGTAGGGACGGACTTATAGATAGGTTGATTAAGGACCCGGCTATTAAGGATCCGGTTGATTAAGGACCCACTTAGGACCCGGCCACTAAAAGAGATTCCAGATTTTTTTCTCTTTTAAAGATATCTTAGTCAGAGATTTCTCAAATCATTACTGCTTAGGGGTTCTCAAGACAGAAAATCCACTGCTGGGGCGTGCACTATTAAATTTTTTAGAGACGTAAAATAGTATTTAATTCCTATATGCCTGAGTGAGTTCATTTTTAAATGCAATGAATTCTTCTTCGACCCTGACCATCCGACCTGCCAGAAAGATATAAGGTATCTGTTTGCACGGCCGGGAAGTGACACCCAATTTAGACCGGAACTCAGTGGGGAAGGCATCCACAGGAACTGAACCCTCCTTCCCCTACCACAAACCTCTCGGAAGGACTTACGGACCCACGTGTTTAACGTGATCGTACTCTGCGTACTCTGCAGTTTTGGAAGTGTCGGGAATCGAACTCAGGCCGTCCGAGTGCAATTCCCGCGCGCTAACCACCGGGCTGTCGCACCCCAATGAATTCTTCTGTCACTATATTCAATACTTTTGCTTTTCTTAATCAATTGCTGGTGGACCCCCTTTCCATATTAGACCATCTGAAAGGCAGACACAGCTCTCCTTTGTAAAAATGTGAGCCCAGAGATATCAGAGAGAAATGATGTCTATTACTTTCCTTGAAATACATGGTATGGGGATAATATCAGATTCTGGAATTATGTCGAAAATCGCAACACGAGTTTTCGACGGATTTACACGTTTTGGAACCTCTAGATTACGAAAACGCTATTTTTAGTGTGACGTCTGTCTGTGATGTCTGTTTGTGCAATGTATGTATCCGCTCTAACTCAAAAACTAATGGACTGAATTTCATAAAATTGTATAGGTAAGCCCCCTGTGGGTGACTCTGGTGCTGATTAGATTTTGGTATAATTCGGGATAAAAGAATCTGCGTTTTTTTTGTGAAATGTCCTACAAAAATTGTCTGTATCCACTCTATCTAAAAAACTATTTGATCTAATTTCACAAAATTTGGTGGATAAGTCACTTGTGGATTACGCTAGTGCTGATTAGATTTTGGTAAAATTTGTAAAAACAGAACCTGCCTTCTTTTTACAAAGTGGCCCGCAAAAATAATTAAAATCTAAAATAATAGACTACTTATGCTCTAATGTATCCATTAAATGCTTGTTTTATACGTAATTTTTGACGATGAAAATAATAAGACTAACCCCATTACTCTAGGACTAGCCGTTCTCGAGATACTTTTTTTTGCATTTTTGTTACGCCTGTACAGTTGTGAATAAGTACAGTTACTAAATGAAAACGGAAACTAATTTAAAATAAGTATGCGTGTTACAAGGGCGGATCCAGAGTTTTATTACAAGGGGGGGGGGGGTTCCAGGGACACGCCCATGGAAATTTTTTAATTTTGCGCTGTTGAATAGTTTAGATAAATGTTGTTGCTCTTAAGTCAAATTAATATACTTAATAATTAAAGTTGAGCTTATCATTAAACTATATGGAAATATGGTTTAGGGTGAATTATAGTTAAGTATGACAGAAAGGATAAGCTAATAAAGGATACAATACATATACATTAATACAACAACCAAAACGATAATTTACAATGTATTTAATAGAGCAAGTTTAAATCTAAATTACGAAAACGTTACAATTATTTTACTTTTTTTTACAACAAACAACTTTCTAAAAAAAAGTTTATAGTAAAAGGTCAAGCCGCCTTGGTTTCTTTGAAAATTTGTCAATCACTTTATTTACATCAATATGAATGTCTCTATGGATGTGTATTAAATGCTAGTCCTGAAAGTCTCTCTTCTGTCATCCGCGTTCGAAGCCAAGTTTTAAGGCGCTTCAATGACGAAAAACTACATTCTGCTGAAGCAACACTTACTGGGAACGTAGCTTGAAGGGCGAGAAGCTTGTAGATTCGTGGAAAAACATCTGGATCACATTTCTCCAAAAATTCTAAGACTTCTGTGGGTTTTTTTTTCAGAAGCATTCTTCCAAAACTCATACCAAACTTCATATTCTCCTTGAAAGTGCACTTTCGAACAGAAAAGCAATTTTTAAAGAGAAATGTCAAAACATTTTTCACATTAGACTTTTGTTTATTACTGGCAGTCATATATAACAAGCAACACAAAAATTATTCTTCATCGTCTTTATTTTTTTCCTATTTATAACCCCGACGGGGGGGGGGGGGGGGGGGATCGCCCCTGCGCCCCTCGCTGGATCCGCCCTTGGCGTGTTATTTAGTGCAACAAAACTCTTTTATAATGGAGTATTGATGACATAAAGATAAAATGAATTTAAGTCTGTAGGGTAAGTTATGCGCTGCTCACATCAGCTTCTTTTTTATTGTCATCGGTTCCTTTATAAACTGAAGGAGAAGAGAAGACACCAATGATTTCAGTGATATTGAGCTATGATTCGTTATAGTCGACATTTATACTATAGTTGGAGCGTCTGCTATTCCACGTGCAAGAATCCTTGACTCGCCTTCAATGTTTCAATGCTGCATCTATCTTCAATTAGATGATCTAAAGCTCCAGCGAGAAGAGAGACAGTATATTTTGTGATATCTGACTTCAGATGGTAAGGGTCTATAAATCAGCAGTAAATTCCTCCTACTATCAGTTCAATTTAGGAAATATTCTGAATCAATCTTATCAATTTTGAAATATTCATGGGGGGGGGGGGGATTATATTAGGTACTGTACAAGGTTTCATAAGACTTGGATTAATTGTATTTCATTCGCACACGGATGGTGCTATAAAACGGTGGGCCTTATTGGTCAATTGAATAGATTCTGTGGGCACCTTTATCAAAGATCGTTAAACATTTGTAGAATGTGAGTACGGAAACCAAAAAGAATGTGCTGCATTTTACAAAGATTGTATATTTAACAATTTTTAGAAATTTGTCTTTGTCTTATTGTGCTCTAGAGGGCGTTAAACTTGAAAATTTTAAAACTGAGTGTTCAAGTACTCGGACACAAATTTTACTCAGAGAATAAAATTTTGCATCCACACTAAAACGTTCGAAATGTGATATGATGAAAAACAAATACTTTGCGATGAAATAGAGACTTAAAATTTGGTGTAAGGATAGATCGTTCGACAGAAAAAGTTTACAGCTTCAGTTTTCGAATATATACTTCAAGGGTGTTACACATCAAAATGTTCAATTTTCTGAGTAAAGGAGATACGCCTAAGAGTCACTCGTTTGGTAACTCCTGTAAAAAATCGAATTTTTCTAAAATATTTATTAGAGGGAGGGGGACTCCACACAAAATTTCGAAATGTGAAATAATAGAAAAACGTACTTCGTGTGAGATTTGGTGTAAGACTTAAAATTTGGTGTAAGGGCAGATCGTTCAATAGGAAGAAAATGGACAGTTTCAGTTTTACAACTTGTTACTTTTAGGGTGCCATACACCAAAATGTTCCATTTGCCGAATGAATGAGAAAAACATTTTTTCCCTACCAACACGTTCGAAATATGAAATAATGGAAAAACGTAATTTGTGATAACTTTCAGACTTAAAATTTGGTGGGAAAAAAATGTATTATTGGATGCTATGGAGTGAGAAAATTTCAGTTTTCACATTTTTATTATTTTAGGGTTTTCGTACATCAAAATCTTGGAATTGCGGAATAAATTCTAAACACTCTGTTTTAAATTCGATAGAGTTCTGATATTTGGTATACGGATCTATCGCTGAATAACAACTTTGTTAAAAATCGGATTATTCTAAAATCTACATTCAAAGCAAGAACATTATAAATATGTTTAGAAAATGGACTGTTTAGAAAAAGGTCTTTAATTTGACAAATAAACCAGACACGCTTCTTTTTAATTAAGATAGTGATATGAAAATTAGTACATTGATCAATAATTTGATAAAAAATTTCAGAAAAAATTAAATTCTTTAAAATGCCACATTTTGATGAGGGAGTCTATATCAAAAAGTTCGGAATGCACTGTTTGGAAAACGATCTTTAAATTAAGATCGACAAATGTTTCTTCTTCTTGTTTTTTAAATTTATATACGAGACAATCTTTAAATAACAACCACCATTAATATTAAACTTAGCGGAAATTTACATTTGGGGGGGGGGGGGGGCACTAAATAACAAAGGTTCGAAATGTGAACTGTTTTTAAAAAAACATTTTCCAATGAGTTAGAATTGCTAAAACCATCGTTGATAGTTATATTATAAAAAATGATAGGAATTTAAAAATATATTTGTTACTTTAAGAGTGCCAATGCCAAACGTCAAAATGTTTGATTTTCTAAATATATAAAACGTTCCATTTAAATGATATAAATATATCAAATTAGGTCAATAGCTATAAGACAAAATTAATATAAAAACTTGAAATTTGGCATAAGTTAGACAGTTTAAAAAAGCCACCAAGTCTTCCATAATTATATCCATTTAACAATGAAATAAGGAACCTTTAAATACTCACATTTGTGTAAATATACATATTGCTGCTCGGGATTTGTATATTGTGATATTGTTGATTTTTGAAGGATATTCAACTAATTGCATATAAATTGTCTATTCTTTTATTCTTGAAGCATATGTCGCCATTAATTTTAGGATATTATTTCCATTTTCAAAAAGATAACAAGAAAGATCAATCATGCTTAAAGCATTGATTATGAAACACTTTCCAACTTCAAGGAAATTTTATTTAAATAAGTCTAAAATGCAATACATTCCTCGGTAATATTTTGAAGCTTATCACAATACTGCATTAATTTATTATATTTGAAAACTTAAACCTTCATCGAAAAAAATGAACTTCATTCAAATGACGGCACTGAAATATAAATTGCCTGGTTTAAACATCTCTAAAATGTTATACATTCCTCGGTAATAGTTTTAGAATTATCATAATACTACGATAATTTATTATATTTGAAAACTTCATCGAAAACAACTGAAATTAATTCAAATGACGTCATAGAAAAAATAACACGCCTGGATCTCTCTATAAAAACAGGATTTCATTCATAACTTTCTCCCATTCATGTCATTCATCACAATACTATAATAATTTATTTTATTTAAACATTTTGTTTAAGACCATGGAGCTACAAAAAATTAAACTCTATGCTTGAAACTTCATCGAAAAAAATCGTCCTTCTCTTTATGAAATCAATTAATATTTCATTCATATCAGCCATGCAGACTCCATGGACTAAATTATTTTGTGTTAAAAAAATACAGGAATTCTAATACAACTCATTCTATATATTTTGTTGTTTACATTTTACATAGGTGAAAAATAGGCTTAGTTGTAGAAATAATCAAATTTAGATGAGCATTTATGCTCAAATATATTGTCATTGCCTTGTTTCAGTATGTAGATGCACAGAATTTAAGCAAAAATAAAGTAGTTTTAGGACGGATACAACACGCAATATGAATTAAAAAGAACTTAAAAAAATCACGATTTTGAAACAAGATGGATGCCATATATCATTTTGAAGTGGGTCATGTGATCGTTTCATATCATGGTCACGTAATCGTTTCATATAAGAGGTGTAATTATTATTTTAATTTTTATTTAAAAAACTACTGAATATATTTCGCTGAATTTTTTTTTATATATTTTATGGAACAATTTGAATATTACCTAAAATTTTGGAAGCAATTTGTGAATTTTAACTCCGCTTAAAAAATGTTTGAAAAATTAGGTCCCATAGGGCTCAATGTATTTCATTTTTTCGACCCGGGTTCAATCCAAAACTAATTGGGTGATATTATTCATTTATATTCCCATAGGTTCTACAGACCGTCTGAACAACATACTAAAATTTCATTTTGATTAAGTCATTTTTACGGCAGTTATCGTGCTAACGGACAGACAGACAGACAGACAGAATGAACAAAGTCATAAACACTTTTCAACTTTGTTGTAAAGTATTAACAAGAAAGATCAATCATGCATAAGCATTGATTATGAAACACTTTCCAACTGAAATGTAATTTCATTTAAAAATTTCTAAAATGTGATTCATTCAGTGGTAATATCTTTTACATTATCACAGTACTACAGTAATTTATTATACTTAAATATTTAAAACTGTATCGAAATATAAATCATTTGATTCTTTATGCAAAATCAATGAATATTTCATTCATATAACTTGTATTCCAGACTCCAGAGCTAAATAATTTTGTGTGAAAAAAATTCAGCAATTCTTATGTAATTCATCTTACAATCGCTTGAGATATTTGCATTCTGCATATGTTAAAATTAGGCTTCCTTGAAGAAATAATAAAAGTTTAGGGATCATTTAAAATCACAACTATTGTAATTGCATAGGCACGGAATTTAGATACACAGATAATATATATGTGTATGTGTATGTACTCAAAGTATTGGAATCGTGCCGAAGATCGGAACTCGAATTTTCAAAGGATCTACACGTTTTGGGACTTCTAGAACACGAAAAAACTAGTTTTAGGAAGACGTCTGTGTGTGTAAGGGTGTATCTGTGTATGTTTCTGTGTGTCTGTGTGGATATTACATCCACTCTAATTGAAAAACTAATGGACCGGATTTCATACAATTTGGTAGGTATGTTTTTTGTGGGAAATCCTGATGTTCATTAGATTATAGTACGATTCGTAATAAAAGAATCTGCCTTCTTTGCGAAATGGCCGCAGAAATTGCCTTTATCCACTCTAGCTAAAAACTAATGAACCAAATTTAACAAAATTTGGTGTATAATATTTCAATAACCTACAAGTGATTTATATACCAAATTTAACAAAATTTTGTATATAAATCATTTGTAGGTTATTCTACTACGATTCGGGAAAAAGGAACGGGCTATTTTTGCGAAATGGCCAGCAAAAATCGTTATATAAAAAAATAAAAGACTACGTGTGCTCAATTATATCAATTAAATTCCTATTTTATATGTGATTTTTGACAACAAAAAGAATAAGACTAACCCCATTACTCTAGGACTAGCCGTTCTTGAGATATTCTAGTTTTTTCGCGTTTTCGCTACGCCACCTTTGACAATAAGTCCAGCTATCAAATGAGAACCAAATTTAAGTTTAACGTGTAAATTCAATGTCATTTAAAATACTTATGTTGTGCAGATAAACTCAAATTATCATTGAATAAATAAAGAGAACGAATATGAGTCTGCAGAGAAAGACATGTGCTGTCCACATCAGAATTTTTAACAATATTACAACAATGATTTATAGAAGTGAACGGGGATTATTTTCAGGCCATTTCGAAAAAAATGTATGATCTATATTTAAAGATCCATCAAATTTTTGTCGAATAAAATGTTCAACAAATTTAAGCTGTGTACCAAATTTTAACTCTCTAGGACGTAGGAAAGTGCAATTAAAATGCCATCAATTAAATTTATCATGAAGAGTTATATAAAATTTAAAAAAAATGAAAAATTGTTATCTACCAAATTTATTTTAAAACATCAAGCCACTCCCATATGCAAAACGTTTAAACAAATGGAGAGATATTTATTATATAATATCTCTCTCTTTTCTTTCTGGAAGATATCCCAAAGTCAGAATTTAATTGAATTTGTTTTTTTCCCTATATTAAATAATTTTTTTAATTAAAAAACTACTTAACATATTTTACTGAATTTTTTTTTATATATTCTATGGGATAATGTGAATATTTCCTAAAAATTTCGAAGCAATTCGTGAATTTTAAATTTACTTAAAAAATGTTTGAAAAATTAGGTCCCATAGGGTTCAATGTATTTCATTTTTTTAACCCGGGTTCAATAAAAAACTAATTGGGTGATATTATTCATTTATATTCCCATAGGTCCTACAGACCGTCTGAACAACATACTAAAATTTCATTTTGATAAACTCATTTTTACGGCAGTTATCGTGCTAACGGACAGACAGACAGACAGACAGACAGACAGACAGACAGAATGAACAAAGTCATAAACACTTTTCAACTTTGTTGTAAAGTGTTAAAAAGGGAATTATGGGTTTTGCTTTCTTTCCTGTAACCGGATTTTGCTGAAAGTCAATAAATCTCGGATGTTTACTAATTAAAGTTGACATACAAAGTTTCATTCAAATCGCTCAATTTTGTTCGAGAAATGTCGTGCCCAGTAATATTCATACACAGGCATAATTTTAAAAGAGGATTCAAAACCAGAGATACTCAAAATGCGTGAATTCATCCAAGAGTTGAATTTTTGGTTCTCATTACAATGGTACTCAATATTCGAATATTCGATGGATGTAAACGTTTCGGGGGAATTTAGGACACACAAAAAAAATTAGATTGCACCTTTTTTTAAAATAATTTTTTATTTTATTTAAGAATGTAGAGCGTTTAGTGTCGAAAAACCAAAAATAGTCATCTTAATCGAAAAACCGGCTCAATTATGCTCTGTACCTTGGTTGATACTATAAATGTGAAAAGTTTCAGCCTCTAGATCACCGAAGGATTTCTGGAGGGTTTGAAAATACCTTTTGAACTCCCCTTATTTTGCCTGCTCCCGAGGAAGAAAAAAAAAATTCGGCTCCGTTCGGTTTTGGTCGATGCTATTACAATAGGTGCGCAAAGATTCATACTTCTAGACCGTCGAGGGGAGGCTTCTGGAGGGTCTAGAAAGACTTTTCTAAAACATCCCCTTTTCTCCGAGAGGAAATTTAAAATCCTGCTAAATTAGGCCCTGTTCCGTGATCGATACTATAAGTATGCAAAAATTCATCCTTCTAGGCCGCTGGAGGTTTGGCTCTAGAAAAACTTTTCGTCTTTTCTTAAACATCTCATTTTTTCTGAGAGGAAATCGAAAATCCTACTAGGCTAAGCTGCTAGCAGGATTTTAAGCTAGGTTAAGTTAGGGTTAAGCTAGGTTAAGTTCCATGCTAGGTTAGGGTTAAGCTAGGTTAAGTTTCTAAGTTAGGGTTAAGCTAGGTTAAGTTTCCTGCTACTTTAAGTTTCATGATTGATATTATAAGTGCGCAAAGATTCACCCTTCTAAGCCGCCGATGTCTTCTCGAGAGTCTATAAAGACATTTCTAAAACATCCCATTTTTTCCAAGAGGAAACTATAAATCCTGCTGGATTAGGCTCTGTTCCGTGGTCGATACTAAAAGTGTGCAAAGATTCAGCCTTCTATGTTAGCGAGGGTGTTTCTGGAGGATATGAAAAGACTCTGTCATATGGTCGATCTTCAGTCGATATATCTTACGATTTATACACCAAGGGGGGTGGATTTGTTAGAGGGTTTGAAAAGATACACATGCATGCAATTAAACATTAGAATATCATTATACAGTTTATTGCAAATTTGATATCTTTTAAAATGTGCATTTGTATTATATACTTTATTTCGAGCAATGAAACGAATGTAAATCTTGTGTTAATGAATATAAAGAATGAAAAAGAAACAAACGGAATTCGAGACTGTGGGGAAAGTCACGTACTGCTCCCATCAGACTACTTTTAGCCGGGCTTTATCTCTGAAAAGTTGCCTTGGGGCGTTTTGTGACAGGAGCGCCGAATGTGAAGAATGACCAACGCGTATGATATTGTCAAGACACGGTTGCAGAGGAGGAAAAAATCCCCAAATCCCGGCGCCAGAGATACCGTTGAAAAATAAAGGAAAAAAGAACTCACGATTTCTAGCCTTGGATGACCATAAATTATGAAAAGCCTCTAACACTGGGAAATAATTACAGCATAGTTTTAAAACATAGGCCGCAAAAACGGAGCGCACGGGGGCTCAAACGTGAGCTCAATTTTTTTGTTTTTTGCATTAAAATAATTTTTTATTTGTGGTTTAAATTGGTTTATCTGTTGAATAACGGTCAAGCGATGTAATTTTGAATAACGGTCAAGCGATGTAATTTTAGCAGTTGAATTTATAAATTTGTCTTATAAAATAAGGCGCGTTTGATTATTTATTTCAATAACAATTTAAATTATAAAAAGTGAAAGAAAAACGATCGCAGACTTGCTTCTTTAAGAATACATTTCCAAACATATTATCTCACAATTCAGTATCAACTTAAGTTCATTATATTAAATTATAAAATTGTCCCGATCTGAGATATCCACGATGTTATATATTATATAACAAGAGCACCTCTCAAATTTCTCCAAGGAACTATTTTGCCACTTTTCCTTGATATTTCGGTCTCAGACTTTTAGGTTCCATAACATTATGGCATTAGTTTATACTATGTGATTATATTTATATCAATGCGATTTATATCAATGCTCCATTATTAAGTTCCATAGCATTATGGCATTAGTTTATATTATGTGATTATATTTATATCAATGCGATTTACATCAATGCCATTATATTTTGAGCTATTATGTTATCAATGCAGGAAGCATCCGTGAGCTAAAAATAGGCCCTTTATATTTGTTACTGATCTAGCATTCATTATAAATTTAGTAAAAATCTAAGTTTTAAAATTTAAACAAGAGAGATCAATCATGCGTAAAGCACTGATCAAGAAACACTTTCTAACTGAAATGCAATTTTATTTAAACATCTCTGAAATGCAATACATTTAGTGCTGATATATTTTAAATTATAACAGTATTACAGTAATTTATTATATTTGAAAACTTCAAATTTCATCGAAAAAAAAAATGTTATTCAACTGACGTCATCGAAATATAAATCGTCAGGCTCTTTATGTAAAAGCAATGAATATTTCATTCATATCACTTTATTCCAGACTCTAGAGCTAAATCATTTTGTGTGAAAAAAATTCAGCAATTCTCATACAACTCATCTTACAATCACTTGCTTATATCCATTAAAATTAGGCTTCGTTATTGAAATAATCAAAGTTTGATGATCATTTTAACTAAAAAAATCTGATGTGGGCAGCACATGACTTTCTCTGCAGACTTATATTCACGTTCTCTTTATTTTAATTAAATTTAATTCACTTTTAATTCAATTTTCGTTCTCATTTGATAACTGAACTTATTTTCAAAGATGGCGTTGAGAAAATACGAAAAAAATAAAATATCTCCAGAACGGCTAGTCCTAGAGTAATGGGGTTGGTCTTATTCTTTTCTTCGTTAAAAATTACGTATTAAACGAGCATTTAATCGATATATTTGAGCATACGTAATTCTTTATTTTAAATTTTGGCGATTTTTGCGGGCCATTTTGCAAAAAAAGGCAGTTTATTTTTTTCCGAATAGTACAAAATCTAATCAGCACCAGCGTGACTCACAAGCGACTTATCTACCAAATTTTGTGAAATTCAGTCCATTAGATTTTTAGCTAGAGTGGATACAAGCCTTTGCGGGCCATTTCGCAAAAAAAGGCGGGATCTTTTTTTTCCTAATCGTACCCAAAACTAATCAGCACCAGATCCGCCCACAAGTGACATACCAACCAAATTTTATGAAATTCGGTCAATTAGTTTTTTAGTTAGAGTGGATACAAAATCTGCACAGACAGACAGACAAACAGACACACAGACAGACATACAGACAGACAGATACACAGACACACACACAGACGTCATGCTAAAAATAGTTTTTTCGTATTCTAGAGGTCTCGAAACGTGTAGATCCGTCGAAAATTCGTGTTGCGATTTTCGACATGATTCCAATACTTTCCCTGTACATTACCATGTATTGCAGGGAAAGTAAAAATATTGCAATTGCTTTAATACAGAATATAGATACACAGAAAATATGCAAAAATACAGCGGTTTTAGGACAGATGCAACACTAAATATAAATGTAAAAGAACTAAAAATTACGCTTTTTACATTGGGAAAAGAAGTTGGATGCAATATTTTATTTTGAAGTAGGTCACGTGATTTCTTCATATAAAATGGGTGTAATTATTATTTTAATTTTTATTTAATAAAACTACCTAACATATTTTGCTGATTTTTTTTTTATATATATTTTATTGGATAAATTGAAAATTTCCTAAAATTTTCAAAACAATTTGTGAATTTTAACTTTGTTTAAAAAATATAAAAATATTTTAAAAATTTGGTTCCATAGGGTTCAATGTATTTTACTTTTTCAACCCTGGTTCAATCCAAAACTAATTGGGTGATATTCATTTACAATCCCATATGTCTCACAGACCGTCTCAACAACAAACTAAAATTTCATTTTGATAAAGTCACTTTTACGGCAGTATCGTGTGAACAGACAAAAAGACAGACGGAATGAACAAAGTCAAAAACACTTTTCACTATGTTAGAAAGTGTTAAAAATACAATATTCGCTATCATAAGAAAAATAATTTTCATTTTACGATTTATCAAATTCACCTAAAGCAAAATCAATTAATTCAATGCGTAAAAACTTTATTTTTACAAAATTGTTGCAGTTTTTAACATTTTCCAACATAGTTATAAAGTGTTTGTTAATTCTGTCTTCTTTGTTAATTCTGTCTTTTTTCGCAGGATAACTGCCGTAAAAATGACTTTATGAAAATGAAATTTTAGTATGTTGTTGTGACGGTCTGTTGGACATATAGGAATATAAAAGAATAATATCACCCAATTAGTTTTGGATTTAACCCGGATTGAATAAATGAAATACATTGAACCCTAAGGAACCTAATTTTTCAAACATTTTTTAAGCGGAGTTGAAATTCACAAATTGCTTTGAAATTTTTAGGAAATATTCGAATTATCACGTAAAATGTGTCAGAAAAAAAAAATTTAGTAAGAAAGGTAGTTTTTTAAATAAAAATTAAAATAATTACACCCATATTACATGACCGGCCGTCCAAATAGTTGCTCTTAGTCCTCTGGACGAGTCGGACGGTTTGGGTCTTCTACCCATATTACATGAAGAAATCACGTGACTCATTTCAAAATAAAATATGGCATCCATTTTTTCCCCAGTGTAAAAATCGTGATGTTTCAACATCTTTTAAATTTATGTTTAGTGTTGCACCCGTCATGGAACTGCTTTATTTTTGCATATTATCTGTGTATCTAAATTCTGTGCCAACGAAATTAAAATATTTTTTATTTTAGAAGATAGCTTTGATTATTTCTACACAACGAAGCCTAATTTCTATAGTATGCAGAATGTAAACAAATCAAGCGATTGTAGGTTTTATAAGAATATATATATATATAAGAATATATATATTGATGAGTTGTATAAGATTTGCTGAAATTTTTCATGCAAAATTATTTAGTTCTGGAGTCTGGAACAGTGGCGTAGCGTCCATTGAAGCTAAAAAGCTGAGCCTCCCCTGTTTAAAATTTAATTTAAAGAATTATTTAAACATACTTTTATTTATTATAATTTTTAAATAACTTTGCGAACATACATTTAGAAAATTGTTGTCTTTTATTTGCTTAAAGGGATAAGTTTCAAAGTATTTTTCCTTCTAAAACATGATGATTTCAGCTTCTAAAACATTAAACACATATTTTAATTTTTTAGAAGCTGAAATCATCCAACCTTCGTTTTCTATAAGTAGAAGCATGGTATTTAACCAATCCAATTGCGTGGCTATTGCTTCCCGCGTTTTCAGCAGTTTGTCAATAATTGGATGAAAGAATATTTCTCTGGCAAGGCTAATGAATCCTCCATTTCGGGTCAAGCGTGATTCTATTAATTAATATTCGCAGAAAATAATCATTATTTGTAATAAAGAATTTGAGTCATCTTTCACGAATAACCCTAGCATTTACCTAACTTTAAATAATATCAAAACTAAGAAATATACTAAGGATGATTTCCATTAAACTTAAGTTGTTTATAAAGTAGACTTGCTCTTTATATCGGCATCAATATGGCGGAGCATCCGTTTCCGCATTTGGGAGTTTTAGAAAGAATAAATTTGATTTCTCTTTAAAATTTTCATGTTACACGAGAATCTCACTTAGATAAAAAGAAATCTGATGTGAGCAGCACATGACTTTCCCTGCAGACTTATATTAACGTTCTCTTTATTTTAATTAAATTTATTTCACTTTTAATTCAATTTTCGTTCTCATTCGGTAACCTGGCTTATTTTCAAAGGTGGCGTAGGGAAAGTACGAAAAACTAAAATATCTCGAGAACGGCTAGTCCTAGTGTAATGGGGTTGGTCTTATTCTTTTCGTCTTTAAAAATTACGTATTAAATCAGCATTTAATGGATATATTTGAGTATATCCAGTTCTTTAGTTTAGATTTGGACGATTTTTGCGGGCCATTTTGCAAAAAAAGGCAGGTCATTTTTTTACGAATCATACCAAAATCTAATCAGCACCAGGGTAACCCACAAGTGACTCATCTGCCGTATTTTGTGAAATTCGGTCCATTAGTTTTTCAGTTAGAGTGGATACAAGCTTTTGCGGGCCATTTCGCAAAAAAGGCGGGTTCTTTTATCCCGAATCATACCCAAAACTAATCAGCACCAGACTCGCTCACAAGTAACTTACCTACCAAATTTTGTGAAATTCGGTCGATTAGTTTTTTAGTTAGAGTGGATACAAAATCTGCACAGACAGACAGACATACAGACACACAGACAGCCACACAGACACACACACAGACGTCACGCTAAAAATAGATTTTTCGTATTCTAGAGGTCTCGAAACGTATAGATCCGTCGAAAACTCGAGTTGCGATTTTCGGCATGATTCCAATACTTTCCCTATACATTACCATGTATTGCAGGGAAAGTAAAAATCTGATGTGGGCAGCACATGACTTTCCCTGCAGACTTATATTAACGTTCTCTTTATTTTAACTAAATTTATTTCACTTTTAATTCAATTTTCGTTCTCATTCGGTAACCGGGCTTATTTTCAAAGGTGGCGTAGGGAAAGTACGAAAAACTAAAATATCTCGAGAACGGCTAGTCCTAGTGTAATGGGGTTGGTCTTATTCTTTTCGTCGTTAAAAATTACGTCTTAAATCAGCATTTAATGGATATATTTGAGTATACCCAGTTCTTTAGTTTAGATTTGGACGATTTTTGCGGGCCATTTTGCAAAAAAAGGCAGGTCATTTTTTTCCGAATCGTACCAAAATCTAATCAGCACCAAGGTAACCCACAAGTGACTCATCTACCGCATTTTGTGAAATTCGGTCCATCAGTTTTTCAGTTAGAGTGGATACAAGCTTTTGCGGGCCATTTCGGAAAAAAAGGCGGATTCTTTTATTCCGAATCGTACCCAAAACTAATCAGCACCAGCCCCGCCCACAAGTGACTCACCTACAAAATTTTGTGAAATTCGGTCCATTAGTTTTTTAGTTAGAGTGGATACAAAATCTGCACAGACAGACACACAGACACACAGACACACACACAGACGTCACGCTAAAAATGGTTTTTTCGTATTCTAGAGGTCTTGAAACGTGTAGATCCGTCGAAAACTCGAGTTGTGATTTTCGGCATGATTCCAATACTTTCCCTATACATTACCATGTATTGCAGGGAAAGTAAAAATCTGATGTGGGCAGCACATGACTTTCCCTGCAGATTTTATATCCTCGTTCTGTTTATTTTAATTAAATTTATTTCACTTTTAATTCAATTTTATTTCTCATTCGGTAACCGGACTTAATTTCATAGGTGGCGTAGAGAAATTACGAAAAACTGAAATATCTCGAGAACGGCTAGTCCTAGTGTAATGGGGTTGGTCTTATTCTTTTCTTCGTTAAAAATTACGTATTAAACAAGCATTTAATGGATATATTTGAGCATGCGTAGTTCTTTAGTTTAGATTTTGATGATTTTTGCGGGCCATTTTGTAAGAAAAGGCAGGTTATTTTTTTTCCGAATCGTACCAAAATCTAATCAGCACTAGGATGACTTACAAGTGACTCAACTACCGAATTTTGTGAAATTCGGTCCAGTAGTTTTTTAGCTAGAGTGGATACAAGCTTTTGCGGGCCATTTCGCACAAAAAGGCGGGTTCTTTTATCTCGAATTGTACCCAAAACTAATCAGCACCTGCCCCGCCCACAAGTGACTTACCTACCAAATTTTGTGAAATTCGGTCCATTAGTTTTTCAGTTAGAGTGGATACAAAATCTGCACAGACAGACACACAGACACACAGACAGACACACAGACAGACACACAGACAGACACACACACAGACGTCACGCTAAAAATGGTTTTTTCGTATTCTAGAGGTCTTGAAACGTGTAGATCCGTCGAAAACTCGAGTTGTGATTTTCGGCATGATTCCAATACTTTCCCTATACATTACCATGTATTGCAGGGAAAGTAAAAAAGTGGTTGATAATTTTCAATTGAATTCTTAGCATATTGTGTTTATAATATATTTTAAAGTTTTTATAGTACAGTATTTGTAAATAATTAATATACAATATTGTTTAAGGACATTTTTGAGTACATTGATTTTTAATTAAGCTTATATGTTCCAGATTTCTGACCAATTTTCAGTGCACGCTTTCTTACATGTGCGCCCTTAGAACGTTTTCCGAAGTGGAGGGACGATAACTTTATATTTAATAAATTGGTTGTTGTTGTTGTTGAAACCCAGACCGTCCGACCTACCAGAAAGGTGTAAGGTAACAGTTTGGACGGTCGGTAAGTGCCACCCAATTTAGACCGGAACCCAGTGGGGGAGGCATCCACAGGGACCGTACCCTCCTTCCCCTACCACCAGCCTCTCGGAAGGACTTTCGGACCCACATGTTTAACGTGATCGTACTCCGCATGAACACGGCGGCAGTTTTGGCAGTGGCTGGAATCGAACCCGGGCCTACCGAGTGCAACTCCAGCGCGCTAACCAATGGGCTACCGCGCCCAATAAATAAATTGGTTGTGAAAGTTCAACTAATTTAGAAATAAGAAAACATTTAAAATGCTATATTTCATATGTATTTATCTTACATAGGTAACATATTTTAAAATTTTGTGCATTTCATTCACTCTTAGCATTTTTATGTTAAATTATTTTATTTTACTCACCAAGGAAATAAAACTTATTGAAAGTGTGAATTCCAATATAAATTTCACTTATAATACAAAAACCTTTTCCAAGTTTAAACGCCAATCGCTCAGCCTCCCCAGTTAAAAATATTAATCTACGCTACTGGTCTGGAATATAAGTGATATGAATGAAATATTCATTGCTTTTGCATAGAGAGCCAGACGATTTATATTTCGATGACGTCATTTGAATAAAGTTCATTTTTTCAAAGTATAATAAATTATTATAGCACTGTGATAATTTAAGAAATATTAGTACTGAATGTATAGCATTTTAGAAATGTTTAAATAAAATTGCATTTCAGTTGGAAAGTGCTTCATAATTAATGCTTTATGCATGATTAAACTTTCTTGTTTTTTAATCTAATTATTTAAAATGATTCTATGTATAATTTTGTCTATATATAAGGCAAAAAGTTTATTAAAGAATTTGGATTGTCTTGTTTAATCACTATTCTCATGCTATTCAATGGGTTCTAAGAAATCATATGCAGTCTAAAAATTTGACTGCAGCTCTAAGGATTTAAGGAAATGAAATATTTTAATTTATAAATATTTTTCAGTTTTTGTGACTGCAGTTTATTACAAGTTCTAATTTGTGAAATTTTATTGTATGTCAAAGTAAGAGCATTGTTTATATTATAATGTTATTACTTTCCCTACATACATAGTATAATACATATATAAGGGAAATATTTTGACGAGTCGAAAATTCGAATGCCAGTTTTCGACGAAAACATACATTTCAAGCATCCCTGAACTCAAATGAGGTGATGTGTGTGTGTCTGTAAGTCTTTGGATGCGATATATCATGAACGAATGGAGCTTTTCGAACGTAATTTGGTACAACTATTATGATCCGTGAATACTGGAACTTTACTGATTTTAAACGCGATCAAACGTTCGGAAAACCCCCAATTTTCGAATGAATTTAAAAAAAAAAAATCAGTAAATCACATATTAATAAAAAAAACATGCCACGGCTACGATAAAAATATTAGACTCCAACTTTAGTTTGTTCACTTATTGTTGATTTTTACAAATGGAGCCTTTCGCAGCGATTGTTGTCATGAACAATTGAAATTGAAATGCAGTTATTTTTGTATTGAACAATCATATGCCTTATTGTTGATTATTATTGTTAAAATTTTTAGAATGCTAACTGACTATTTAATTTTTATCCGACCAACCCAAAGATGTATGGAAACTGTTTGGAAGACCGGGACCTTCTAGAAGCAATCAAGTAGAGAAAGCCTAGGCAACCCTAACGCAAGACTGGAAAGATAAGTCATGTGACTTTAGGAACTCTTCCCGCCCAGAGCTTTCCGTTTCCCCTGTAGTTCAATGGGAGAAGGTGAATAGCAAAGCGTCCTTGAAAGAAAAAATACATGTTTTTAAATATTTCTGCTACCCTAAGCTTTGGAGGATAAAAAAATTGTAGGAAATATTGCTGAGCTTCGTGTAGAAATTATTCCATCAATGTATTTATAAAAAAATATTCATTAAAACATCTTACTACAACTGCGTTTTGCAAAATGTAGTAAACTGCGTTTTACTACATTTTGGTGATATTTGGCGGTTTTGGAAAAACGGAACTGCGAAACCGCGCACTTTGGATGCGTACAAGAGATTGTGCTTCCTAAGATATAATTTTAAGATTGCAATCCGGGGTATTTTTTACATCCCGGGATATCAGAAATTAAATTTTTTTAATTTCGGTATCCCGCGGGGTTAAAAATATCCTTTTACTTCATTTTATAGATACAGAAGATATATTTTAATTATCTTACGTTCTGATTTATTTGTCTATAAATATTATGTGTATGTGAACGATAATAGCGTGTTGAGATTTTCTTATGACAAACTTTTGGTATAACGGAATTTTGAATATAATGAGAACATTTTTATAAAAAAACAATACCTTTACGTACATTTTCGCATTTGTAATAAACACTGATATACTACTTATAAAGTGCATTAGACAATAGTTAACCGTCTGAAATAATACACCTTTAATTCGGCAAACAATATATTAAAAAAAATCTAGTACAATAAATGTACATGTGTACTTTGATATATGTACTGGAAAATGTAACTGATTGATATCGAACAAATTGCATATAAAATTTATAAATAAAAGCATCCTAAGTTAATAACTGCATTGCATTTGGCATACTGTATAATTTTTATTATAAAAGAAGTTGGTATGCAGTACGTCGCTGACTTCCCTCGCATTTTGACGTCTCTATGGAAAAAATTAAAGTTTTCAAATCGTAGTTTAGGCATATCGCATTGCCATTAAAATCATAAAATAACTCACTAAGTTATTATGTTTTTATTTGGTCTGAATCGGAAACAGAAACAAAAATAAGTGGTGGGAAAAGTATGTTTTAAGACCTACCTCATTAGCGCAATTCAAACACTCTCTGCAAGATGCTTGTGCTGTGTGCATGTGCAGCGCGTATATGTAATATGTATATGTGATTGTTGGTATGTTTGCTTATATGTATGTGTTCTTGCGTGTGTGTGCGTATATGTGTATGTGTTCTTGTGTGTATAGGTGTATGCATATGTGTTTGTTTGTGTAAGTGCATATTTGTATATGTATTTGCATGTAAAATTTGGGTATGATAAGATAACTTATGAACGCATTTAGGTACCGGCATGATATTTGTGCCGAAAGTTGTGTATAACAATGAACAAACTACCACAATGGCACACTTTTACAATTTTCTGGAACTGTTACAATGCGCCGTTCTAGCGCGAACGTGCCAAATCTGGCTCTCATTTGTAGCAGCGAAGGGACACATACTGGCCATGCTTTTCAGATCACCAAACAATGGGAAGGCTACGTCTAGGGCTACTTCTAGCTCTTTGACCGGGACAGTCTCACCTAATTTTGAACAGAACCAAATGAGGGTGGCGACCGCAGGAACCGTATCATTCTTCCCCTAACCCACTACCTTTCGGATTGACTTTTGGAGATACATATTGAACGTGCCCATACTCTGCCCGCGTAGACGGAGATAGTTTTGGGCTGCGTCAGGGATGGAATCCGAATCTACTTTTTGAGATCTCAACTCCTTAACCAATGGGCTATCTAGGCTCCAGACTATTTCATTGAAATCAATTTATTTGCTTACATTCAAAACCACGTGCGCAACCGCGTTTGTAAATATGTAGTTGAATGTTACATTTTTAAATTCTGCGAGCGAGGTGAGAGTTCGCGAAGTGAGGTCCGGGATTGAAGAGTTTAATTGAACATGGGCTTATTACGACTGCGTAGTAAGTAGGGTGAAATAGGTCCTGAAGCAAGCTTCGGCTCCAGCAAACAAAGGTGGAGTCGCTGAGATCGGGGTTGGCGAGCCTCGTTAATAAGGGGTGAATTCCAGGTGTATTACGACTACGTAGCAGGCGGGGCGAAAAACATCGCCAATTGAGTTCTTGCAGTTAGTGAGTGACAGCGAACAAGGGGCAGAGCCCTCATTTATTAAATAAACTAATTGTTTAAATATGTAATACAATTTAGAATGTATGTTTAATAGATATTCTTTCTGCAGCTGTTAAAATTTGAAATCTTATTTGCACTTTAAACTAGTGTGGAATAGTGAAATATTAGTATGCTATATGTGAGTGAAATACTAGCTACTGACCGATATTAGACAAATTATTGTGAATTTTTCTAGTTGTCCTTGCTTTATTTGAATTTTAGCTATACAACATTCACAATGAATATAACTGCCACTTGTGAAAATAAAAATGTTGCTACTTCCTTGAAGCAAACATGTGAAATTTAGGTGACTGCAATTGTATTAAGAGAGTTATGAGCACTATTTGTTATAAATAATTTAATTCGGGTCGATATCGACTCAAGCTGAAATATGTATAATCGGGATATCGATTTCAATTACATCTGATATCACATGGCAGTAAATTTCCTGTTTTGGTGTTCAGACTAGGTCCGTTTGTTTCTTTTTCTGTTACTTCGCAGTCGCATTTGTTCCTTCGATCAGAACACACTGTTCAGAACACATTGTTCAGAACATATTGTTCAGAAGACATTGTTCAGAACACATTGTTCAGAACACATTATTCAGAACCCATTGTTCTTGATCGGATGTTCAATCGATGGGTTCTTCAGTTGTGTTCTTCAATTCGGATCAATGGGTTCTTGACCTGTTTCGATCAGAACGCACTGTTCTTGACCTCATAAACTGGACATATAAACTTTTAAAACACGTTTCTGCTTCAAGGATGTACAAAATTTTCTATATATTCTCACATGCTAGTTATACTCATTGACTATTTTTGCCGTTTCCAAGATAAAGTTCACCAACGAGCTGTCCATTTTCTTTTATAATAACGCCCTGGGCTAAAATGTTTGTATTCACGGTTTCGATTTCAATTTCTGATATCACCCGGTTGTGAATTTTCCTCTTTAGGTGTTCTAGTTCGAACAATTTGTTTCTTTGCTTGCTACTTTGCAATTGTATTTGGTCCTTCAATCAGGAAACGCCGTTCTTGACCTCATAAAGAGAGCTAACAACGCCCTTGAAATAATTGTTATATTCACCTAATTTTGTTATGTCTGCTTTAAGGAAGTAAAAAAAAATGTATTATAGCAGCATTATCTGAAAAAATAAATACATGTAATAAATGTCCAACCTCAATTTTCGTACTTTCCATCCAGCCATAAATAAAAGAAAAATTAGATTGGTCATTTGTTTCCTTTATTTATTTCTGGCAATAATGCACTGTAGATCTTTTATACTACTTAATGAGGTTAGCGGTTATGCTTAATTTAAGGGGAAATTTGCACCAGTTTCTGGTGCTACTTTTGTGCAACGTTGTACTAAAAAAGTGACCACAGTTGTATTGCCTACTAAATTTCGTGTAACATTGTATCATTTTAAGTATATTTTAAGTATTTATTATAAAGTGAGACACTGCATTTTCTTCTTTATGTAACTTTGGCTTGAGTTGAGGTTGCTTAAAAACTAGAGCAATATTTTAGAAACATTAATTTAAACCAGCTTTTTCAAATACATCGACTATCTGATTCTCAGTATCACCATCTCCACATAAAAAATCTTAAGCGAATTTGTCACAATGACTACTCTCCTGAATATTTTGTAAATAATATTATTAATAGCTTCTATTTTTCATTGTTATTTTACAATTGCATTATTTATCCTTGGCCTTTTGGGGACCGTCTCTTGTTAAGGGTGAGCGTCAGTAAATTTTCTGCCCTATCCGCGCTTTGTTAACTTTCGCGGCACACATATTTCGCCGAAATTCTGCTCAAACAGTTGCGAAATATTTTCTTACAGATAAAATGCTATGCTTAGATTATATTAAAACTAAATTTAATACCCAATAAAACATAGAATATATGTTTTATTTTAATTTAAAATATTTTTGGTGCTGCCATCTGTTGTCGTAATTTAATTCATACCGACTATTTTTATTTTTTAATGAACATTTTTAAATGTCTATTCCTCCTAATACGCTATTAAATACAACAACAGATCATATATAATGCCATAATCACGGAAACGTAATTGAACTTGGACTTGAAGACAAAAGAACTTGAAGACAAAACTGCAGTCCTCAGTGATGTACATTCAGATCCCTTATCAAATTTATAGAAAGTTAAATTACCTTTCTGTGATTGTGGCATTATTATATATGATCTGTTGTTGTATTTAACACTGTATTAGAAGGAATAGATATTTAAAAATGTCCGTTAAAAAAATAAAAATAATCGGTATGAATTAAATTACGACAATAGATGGCAGCACCAAAAATATTTTGGATCAAAATAAAAAATATATTCTATGTTTTTGGGGGTATTAAATTTAGTTTTAATATAATCTAAGCATTGCATTTTATCTTTCAGAAAATATTTCGCAACTGTTTGAGCAGAATTTCGGCGAAATATGTGTGCCGCGAAAGTTAACAAAGCGCGGATAGGGCAAAAAATTTACTGACGCTCACCCTTAACTGACATTTTCCAGCTCTGGAGCTGGCTTTGCGAGCTCTTTCAAGCCGGCTGGCGGACACGACCGCCTACGTGTCCTGTGCTCGCTGAAGCTCGGGATTCCACCTTCCATTCCTGCCGCTCATTAATTGGAGCTCGCCGAAATCGTGATGCACCCGTTGGGGCTTCGTTCCCTTATTAACTGATTCTCACCTTAACTCGTTTTGCGAACAATTTCATCAAGCTTCACCTCCCAGCCCGCTATGCATGCCAACCCCGAAACTCGTTTCGTAAGTCGGGAGGCTTCGTCTCCTAATTCTTTGCGCTCGCTGAGCCTGCATCGCAATCTAAGTCCTGCCGCCTGCTTTTAAGAACGATTGCTTACTGAATTACGAATAAACGGCAAAATTTCATAACTGTATGCTTTGCCGTTTGTTCGTAATACAGTGACAAAATATCGTGTTAGGCTTTCAGTATAGAGATATTTGCAACAATGAAACATATAATTGTGTTGAAATATAACAGTTAAATTGTAATGTTCATGACAACAATGGTTTCAAATCTTCGTCCGTAAATAAAAAAAATTTGCATAAAAAAGTGCATAAAAAAATTGAATAACTCATCAACTAAATCGAAATTTAGAAAAGGGCCCAGTCCTGCAAAAATTCAATTATGTAGGTATATATACCACTAAAAATTCGAGGTCTTGCTATTACTAGTTTGTCCAGGACGCGAACTCGCAGTTCAAAAACTCTTCCTTTGACTTGGATATTAAATTTCTTAAACTAAATTTTAAATCGAAAAACGGTGTATATCAGTGTGTTCCCCTCCCCTATTGTTTTTCTACAAATGTTACAAATTTCATATTTTTGTATGTTATAGATTTTGCACTACATGACAGAGAAACGCGAAATTTGTCAAACAGTGTCGGCGGCAGTAATTTTTTTTTAATATAGAGAGATACAGAACGTAACAAAAATTTTTTCGGTCAATTCTTGTAGCCGTGCCATCCACTGGGTTTGGGGGAGGGAGGGGGCGTAGGATGAATATTACTCGAGTGATGGGATCTGGCGTTTAAAGGGGCACGGCAACTTAAATTTTTTAGGAAAGGGAAAAACATGATAAATTTACACGGAGAGGAAATCAAATATGGAGGAGGTCCGTCAAAAATGTGTATAACGGGTGAGGGCACAATTTGTTTGACTGGCCCTGTTGCAATTGTGGGATTGGACTGGATTGGACTGTTCCTTTTATGACACGATAGCCTGTTTGAACAGAAGCTGCACAGTTTAATGTGGATTCGGAATCACTACCAGCATGGATGCATATGTATACGTCTCTAACCGTACTTGGGATTTAGATCCAGATAGACAGATATAATCGAAAAGTTGGTTGATTCGTATTTAGGGACACTCTAAAAGTGTAGATCCATCAATATATGAGAGTCGAATATTTGACTCCATTATAATACTTTCCATAACATATACTATTTGTTGTAAGGAAAGGAAAAATATAGATTTTACATATTAGTGTCAATGACCTTATTGAATGAATCGTGGCAGTAGGAGCAGACATTTTTGGTGGCAATACTACAACCCGACCAGTAGAAATTTCAATGCCGCATAACTATTTTGTCAAAATTCTTTTGCACATTTTAATATAAATTTGAAATCTATTGTTGAAAAACTATTTACACGCCTATTATTCAGGTTTTTTCAATTGAATATCTAATTTACTCTATTTGTCATGGAAGTGTCTAATAAATTAATACTTGTTTGCCAAAAAAAGCGATTTATATCTCAATATGGCAGTCACGTGTATTTCTCAAGCTTGCTTTACCTTAAAAGGAGTGGTTAAAAAGAGAGAGAGCATGCGCTTGCCAACACACCTATCAAATCGCAACATCGTCACGCCAATCACGAGGTGGAAACCGGAACGGGCAGGGAAAGTCCATTAAATGGCGGGATTTTTTTTTCTTGTGATGGCATCAGAATGAGATATAGACTGTCATAAAAAAATCGGAAAAGGTAACCTTTCCACAACCACAAAGGCCGGTTTATTGTAAGGACAGATATTGAGAAAATGCTGAAGGGTATAAATGATTTGCATAACATGTCGCGGAGAATTTTTGATGGATGCAATAAAGAATTTTCATCATTTGTTTTATGAATGGTTGTAATTAGAAAACAGATTTTGTCACCACAAAATGCAGTTAGAGGAAGTATAATATATCTACCTGCTTTAGATGAACTTAATACCCAAGGATATTTCACTCGATTTTCTTATATGCATTTATCTTCCAGATCCTTTGAGTTCATTTCTATCAAAGTATAACATCACAACATAAAGAAATTGCATTTTTCTCAGTTTTTGTTCGCAAGTTATTTAGTTCAAAATTTTCGTTAAATTTTTTTAAACTTTTTGTTTTAAGTTGCCATCAGGTATGTTACATTAATGAATTGGCTGGCCACACACTAAGCTACCATTAGCCTCAGAGTTGGTTGTGTGGTCTGGGCCTTCAACACTAATGAATTAGAGGGCGCGGTAGCCCAGTGGTTAGCGCGCGGGAATTGCACTCGGTAGGCCCGGATTCGATTCCCTCCTCTGCCAAAACTGCCGCCGTGTTCACGCGGAGTACGATCATGTTAAACATGGGTCTGTAAGTCCTTCCAAGAGGTTGGTGGTAAGGAAAGAAGGTATGGTCCCTGTGGATGCCTCCCACACTGGGTTCCGGTCTAAATTGGGTGGCTCTTCCCTGCCGTCCAAACAGTTACCTTACACCTTTCTGGTAGGTCGGACGGTCTGGGTCTCAACAACAACATTAATGAATTTGGATGCACTTGGCCGATTTCTATTAATTTATCTATATATATATGTATATAAAATGTAAAGTCTAGCTGTTTGTTTGTTTTGTATACAAAGGCACAGTTTTTGACGGATTTTTTTTTCAAAGTTGATATGGTTATTCTCTACTTCACTGCGGATAACCTTTTCTGTGTTTCGAGTTTCTAGGACCAAGGGTTATAGAGATATGAATAAACAAGAAAGATCAGTCATGCATAAAACATTGATTATGAAACACTTTCCAACTGAAATGTAATATTATTTACATTTTAAGCTGCTTTTAAAATTGCCATCGACAAAATGAATCTTAAAACTCCATCGAAAAAAAACAATGCTATTTACACAAAATGAACTTTATTCAAAGGGCGTCATCTAAAATATAATTTGCAAAGTGTTTACGATAATTTTACAGTCAATATTAGATCACAATTATAATATTTCAGTTGTAACTATGACAAACCATTTCATTTTATAAATCGTTTGCCTCTATATGTAAAACCAATGAATATATCATTCATATCACTTATATTCTTCAGCAATTCTTATACAACCCACCTTACAATCGCTTGATTTGTTTACATTCGGTATAGTTAGATTGAGATTTGATTGAGATTGATGTTTGTTTGATTCATTGTAGTTAGAGTTGACTTGTTTACATTCGGTACGTAGTTTAGCGTTAAAATTAGGCTTCGTTGTAGGAATAAAGAATGTTTAGTGATCATTTAAAATAAAAAATGTCGTAATTGCATTGGCACAGAATTTAGATATACAGATAATACGCAAAAATAAAGCAGTTTTATGACAGATGCAACACTTTAATCGATTTAATCGATCTTTAAACATTTACGGTGTACACAGCGAAAAAAAACTGGAAGCCTTATCTTATTTTGCAATGAGTCAAGTGATCTATCTCTTCTTCATACATTGATTCATATAATATGAGTGTGAAAGCCCCAGGCCGTCCGACTCGTCCAGAGGACATATAACATGAGTGTAATTATTATTTCAATTTTATGAGTGTAATTATTATTTCATATAATATGAGTGTAATTATTATTTCAATTTTTATTTAAAAAACTACCCAACATAATTTGCGGAAATTGTTTTCACCCATTTTATATGATAATTTGAATCTTTCTTAAAATTTTCGAAGCTATTTGTGAATTTTAGCTTGGCTTAAAAAATGTTTAAAAAATTAAGTTGGGTTCAATACATTTTATTTTTTCAACCCGGGTTAAATCCGAAATTAGTTGGGTGATATTATTCATGTTCATTCCTAAGCATCCCAAAGACTGTCTCAACAACATACTAAACTGCCATTTCGGTAGAGTTATTTTTACGGAAGTTATAGTGCGAATGGATAGACAAACATGCAGACAGACAGACAGACCAAAGTCATAAACACTTTTCAGTTTTAAAGTTTTAATAAAGGGGAACATAGTTAAACATTGCTTTCGACTGGGAAAAGAACAACGAATGAATATCCATATCCACCGAAGGTACATTTACGATACGATTATTTTAAAAATAAAATATCTTGTCTCGAAATAAAATCCATCGATATAAAGAACAATTACAGTGCATTTAAATATCTTTGTATCGACTGTATGCACGATAATAAATAAGGATTTAAATTTTAAAAAATCTAAAAAGCACAATGTTCACAGTATTTTGCCTAGACATGTGGTTGCGCGCAGAACACGTTGGAGAATTCGCTATGAAAATCATTTAGCTGGTGATAGGTGGAAATATACTCTATAACAAAAAAATCTGATGTGGACAGCACATGACTTTCCCTGCAGACTTATATCCACGTTCTCTCTATTTTACTTAAATTTAATTCACTTTTATTTCAATTTTCGTTCTCATTTGTTAACTGGACTTATTTTCAAAGGTGGCGTAGAGAAAATACGAAAAAAACTAAATATCTGGAAAACGGCTAGTCTTAGTGTAATGGGGTTGATCTTATTCTTTTTTTCGTTAAAAATTACGCATTAAACAAGCATTTAATGGATATATTTGAGTATACGTAGTTATTTATGTTAGATTTTGGTGATTTTAGCGGGCCATTTTGCAAAAAAAGGCAGATTATTTTTTTCCGAATCGTACCAAAATCTAATCAGCAGCAGGGTGTCTCACAAGTGACTTATCTACCGAATTTTGTGAAATTCGGTCCATTAGTTTTTCAACTAGAGTGGATGCAAGCTTTTGCGGGCCATTTCGCTAAAAAAGGCGCATTCTTTAATCCCGAATCATACCCAAAACTAATCAGCACCAGATTCTCCCACAAGTGACTTACCTACCAAATTTTACGAAATTCGGTTCATTAGATTTTCTGTTAGAGTGGATACAAAAAATTTGCACAGACTGACAGACAGACACACACACACACACAGATGTCACGCTAAAAATAGTTTTTCGTATTCTAGAAGTCTCGAAACGTGTAGATCCGTCGAAAGCTCGAGTTGCGATTTTCGGCGTAATTCCAATACTTTCCCTATACATTACCATGTATTGCAGGGAAAGTAAAAATCGACGCACCAAGAAGGGGTTGTCCGATTTTAATGAAATTTCGCATGCAAAGATATTTTGAGCGAGCATACAAATGAATAAAATTTGGTGTCCAATGAATACGTAGTGGGAGCTCCAGCGCATCGGAACTGCGCATTCAGCAGATGTATATAAGGAGCTACTCTGAATCTGTGGTCAAAATTTCTGTTGCACTTCGACTGCAGATATCTTACTTCGATTGTAATAATGCCTCGCCGAAAGATTCGTTCTCATTGCGAGCATATGTCAGAGTTTGAAAGAGGTCGTGCTATCGGATTGAAAGAGTCTGGTTGGACGAATCGAAGACGATCGAGCAAGATAATGCCCGGCCGCACACGGCACGTGTTGCTATGAATTGTCTTCAAGTTTGCCCAACACTTCCTTGGCCAGCTAGGTCTCCTGATCTCTCTCCCATAGAGCACATTTGGGACGTCATGGGAAGGCGATTGCAATCATCCCGGAATGTTGACGATTTAGCCCGACAGTTGGAGACAATTTGGCAAGACATTCCGCAGGACACCATTCGTGAACGTTATCAGTCTATGCCACGCCGGGTGACATCTTGCATCCAAGCCAAAGGTGGACAAACGCCTTATTGACTTCCTCCCTTTGTATACAGTGAAACTCTAAATCATTAAATTGTTTTGAAATTTTAATCGTTTCTTTTTCTATGTATGTTCTTCATATCCACCAATTTTTATCACAATCGGACAACTCCTTCTTGGTGCGTCGATTTTTTTGTTATAGAGTGTTGTATATTGTGATATTTGATGAAGCATGGATCTATTTAGATGTAAAATGATGTAGAATGATGTGTCCATTGAAATAGCCACCAGATAGAACATTTAATAAATAAGTATTGTCACTTTAAACCTTAATTACACATTGCTTTAAATTTGTTTTAAAAATGTGAAGGAAATGGTGACCTCATACAACACTGTTCCTATTACTTGCGGTAATCTCAATTAACATATTACCTTAGCCGTTTAAACATTCCTGCATGAACGCTGTGGTTTTGCCTAAAATAGTTATTTTACTCGTGTTATCTGCGTGGATGCTGTATAGTGATTCAGTCAGTCAGAAGATTGTAACCTTGAGAGACAGACAGACTCCATGAGTTTCTTCAGAACATGAGTAACAAGGAAATCCCCGTTTTAGTAAAAATGTATTCCGGTTATGCACAACCCAAGTTTTTTTCTCTCTCAAATCTTTCTAAAAAGGAAAGTGAATGTTAAAAGATTCATATCCAGTCAAACATTTATTATGTAGAAAATTTTTAAATGTTTTATTCTTACGCCCATTCTGGAGCACGATGTACCAAGAACTTGAATACATTTATAAAACCTAGATAATAAGCAGGGTTGGATTGGGTGCTTGATTTTCGGCTACAGAGATTTAAGGTAGCGGCCCTTGTTAAGTGGTGATGGTGTGTGTGTGTGTGTGTGTGTGTGTGTGTGGAGGGGGAGGGGAGGGAGGAGGATCAACATAATTGAAAGAAACCCTTTAAAGTCAATATAATTCCAGTATTTTATTGCTCCGTTTGTTCGTGAGATATTGCAAGCATAAATATGGAAACACACACATATACACATGTAGGCATCGCCTCAAGACCGTTCGATTCGAGTTTAGGATGCTTGAAACGTCCTCTTCCCGTGAAAACTCGAATTCGGATTTTTGACCCAGTCACAATATTTTCCCTATGCAATATATTATGTATGTAGGGAAAGTAAAAATATGCCCAAATAGGTCTGAGGAATGGTAACTTGATATTAAAAGAAAAGAATATTCAGGTTCGAATTTAAAAAAAAAAATGAATTATCTTATTGCATCCTTTTTACAACCTGATTATACTTTACTAGTCATTCCACTCACGCTTCGAGCGTACTCAATGGGTAGTGGTCACTAAATGTGACACCTACACATTTGGTTAAAGCTGTTGTGAGGTTTGATTAAGTGTATATGTACAGTTTTAGTTGTTGACAACAAAAGGATATCAAACTGTGTATTTATTGTTTTTGAAGGGCAAAGTGGTGCAAGCGTTTCTGAAAATACTTTTCTATCATCACCCCTAATTTGAATTTAAAAAAAAGTTTGTTGATCTGGAAGTTGAGACGGATTGAATGAGACCAAACTCGAGTGAAAGCGCTACATCCTTTTAAATAAGAGGTTTTGAATTTTTTTATTTACGTATTCCTTTACATCGTCACCCTTAATTAAAATTAATAATTTTTTAATTTTTAAATAATAATTTCAAAATAATAACTTTTTTTCTATTGATCTTGAAGCTGAGACGAATCGAATGAGACCAAAACCAATGTTCTATTTAAAGCTGAAGAGCCCGATTATGGAGCAAAGTGGATTTGAGTTTTTTTTTATTATTCTTTTGCACCGTCACCTTTAATTTGAATTTTTAAAATTTTAGAATTTTTTTCTTCGGTCTCGAAGATGAGACAAATCGAATGACAGCAGAGTAAAAATTATAGTTATAGTGGATGTGATAGATAATTTTGATACACCATACCCTCACTTAATTCAGTGAATATTTTGCGTCTATGTGTGCGTATGTGTGTGTAGTCTGTAGTGAGAAAGCTAACCGTCGTACGACCATGAAATTAGGTATTACAAGGCCCGAATAGGTGCACATCGGCGGTACGTTTTTTTTTTTAAATTTCGACTTTGTTAATACTTTAAAAATAAAGAGAATAAAAAATTGGCCATAATTAAAAGTCTTTTACTAAAATCTCCTTTTACGATGTACTAAAACTACACTGCCATAAAACTACACTACCTACATTGATGAAGGGCATCACTATGCCCTTCATCAGTGGCAAATTGAAAACAAGTGGCAAACATGTGATTAAATACAGGTTATAACCGTCAGACAAAATTTAAATATTAATCATTTTGCATTTTTGAATACGAGGCATTTAAAATATTATTTAATTATAAAATACAAAATATACATTAAAAGGAAAAGGTTCATAAATTAAATGGTAATTAATAGAAATGTCTTCAAAAACAAAATTCTATTAAATATTCAGAAAATCATATAATTTTTATTCGACTTAGTTTTTAGTTATTTCATGCTTTACCAGGATTTCGATCGATATTTACAAAAATCGATTCCTTAGCGACGTAAAATATTATAACAGAATTTCCATCTTCACACCATCGGCAAGATCGAAAAATTACCTTTCAAACAAATTATGAACGGAGTCCATATGATTAATAGAAATAATTTAATGCATTTTTTTTAAATATATGCCTTTCGTGCGTTTTAAACCTCTCCGATTTTTAAAAATTAATATGCCATCCAACGTTCATATTTTAACAGCAACTTATAAATATATCACAGGTTATTCTGAAAACGAAAATTATTTCTTAGGCCCATCCGTTGATTAATTATGAATTTTTCATCCGAAAATTCATATCCTTAAATTTTTGTCATTATCTTTAAAATTTTTGATAAAAACTAAAGATTCCTCATGAATCCGTTGTTATCTCATACTTTAAAAAATCTGATGTGGGCAACACATGACTTTCCTTATATAATGCAATGAATTTACTACTTTTACAGTTAAAAAAAATCTGATGTGGGCAACACATGACTTTCCTTATATAATGTAATGAATTTACTACTTTTACAGTAAAAAAATAGGTTTTTCTTATTGTAGATACTAATATTCTTTCCAAGATATTGAATTTTCGACAATTAGTCGTCATTTTCGTTGATTTAGCATCATTTTTAACCATTTGGCGAGATTTTCATTAATTTGGCAACATTTAAAAAAAGTCGCCAAGTTGGCGACATTCCGCCAAATTCGTCGCCAAAATCTCGCCAAGCGTTATGCACTAAGAAAAAAGTTATTCTTACAGCAGATAAATGGCTATTGGCGTTCTAATACAAAAGTATTATTCAAAGTATATTTTTTCATGAATGGAACGAGCTAGATCCACGAGAATGATGTCACTCAATTTATCGCATGGTATTACATATGAAAAGTGAACATGTTTCTCAATAGGAATTTTTTTTTTTATGTGACTTTTTCATAATTTTTTTGAAAAATGTACAATATCTCGAGAACGGTTCATGTTAGCGTTCTAAAATTTATGCCAATCGTTTTCTAATGAAAAATTACATAAGAAATGTCTATTTGCGTAACTTTATTAGCGGTTTTGATATTTTAACGATTTTTTCAAAATTTCATTCGAAAATTTAGGGGGGTTCTGAACATTCGATCACGTATAAAAACAATAGGCTTCCAGTGTTTACGGATTGTGATTTTTGTACCAAATTTGGTTCGAATCGGTCCATTCGTTCGTCAGTTATCGTCTCCACAGACTCACTGACACACACACACCCACATACTTTCACACACACACACACACACACACACACACACACAGACATCACTTCAAAAATGATTGATTCGTGATCAGGGATGCTTGAAACGTGCTCTCCCGTCGAAAACTCGAATTCGAATTTTCGACCCCGTCACAATACTTTCCTTATACATTATGTATATAAGGAAAGTAAAAATGTTAGTAGATACTTATACTCTTTCCAAGATATTGAATTTTTTTCAATTAGTCGTAATTTTCATTGATTTAGCGTCATTTTTATCAATTTGGCGAGATTTTTGTTAATTTTGCAACAATAGAAAATGTCGCCAAGTTGGCGACATTCCGCCAAATTCGTCGCCAAAATCTCGCCAAGCGTTATGGACGTAGAAATAAGTTATTCTTACAGCATATAAATGACTATTGGCGTTCAAATACAAAAGTATTACTCAAAGTATCTTTTTTCATGAATGGAACGAGCTAGATTCACGAGAATGATGTTACCCAATTTATCGCATGGTATTACATATGAAAGTTTATTTAATGTGTAAATTGTAACAGTAATCTCTTTTAAACTTAAACTTAACTCTTAACTTCGTCAATCTTATTGATTGGTTCTTGCCCTGCCCCGCCCCTTTCCTTTCCAGTACCTACTTGCGGTTCAGCCTCCCAAGACAAGGATTTTCATCGTCTTCCAGCAACCAGTCAACCACAGCACAGCACCCTCTTCACTGAGACGAGTGCCAACGATGATCGCAATTGCTATACATCGCTATACAAAATGGACATTGCTATATCTTCGATGTGGGGTTACGCGTCTGAGACGCAGGCACCTCGGAAGTTAAACGTCTTGGCGTATGAAAAGTGAACATGTTTCTCAATAGGAAATATATATTTTTTTATTTTATATCACTTTTTGATAATTTTTTTGAAAAATGTGCAATATCTCGAGAACGGTTCACATTAGCGTTCTAAAATTTATGTCAATTGTTTTCTAATTAAAAATTACATTAGAAATGTCTATTTGCCTAACTTTATTAGCGGTTTTGATTTTTTGACGATTTTTTCAAAATTTCACTCGAAAATTTAGGAAGGTTCTAAACATTCGATTGCGTATAAAAACAATAGGCTTCCAGTGTTTATGGATTGTGATTTTTGTACCAAATTTCGTTCGAATCGGTCCATTCGTTCGTCAGTTATCGTCTCCACAGACTCACTGACACACACACACACATACTTTCACACACACACACAGACATCACTTCAAAAATGTTCGATTCGTGATCAGGGATGCTTGAAACGTGCTCTCCCGTCGAAAACTCGAATTCGAATTTTCGACCCCGTCACAATACTTTCCTTATACATTATGTATATAAGGAAAGTAATATGGGGAAACGGGGCATTTTCAACAAACAGTGAAATATTTACATAGTCGTAATTAAATTGCGCTATACAATTGATTTGTTGCGAAAGGGAAAAAATCTGATGTGGGCAGCATATGACTTTCCTTATATAATCCAATGAATTTACTACTTTTACAAAAAAAAATAGGTTATTCTTATAGTAGATATTTATACTCTTTCCAAGATATTGAATTTTCGTCAATGAGTCGTCATTTTCATTGATTTAGCGTCATTTTTATCTATTTGGCAAGATTTTCCTGAATTTGGCAACATTTAAAAAAGTCGCCAAGTTGGCGACATTCCGCCAAATTCGTCGCCAAAATTTCGCCAAGCGTTATGGACGGAGAAATAAGTTATTCTTATAGCAGATAAATGATTATTGGCGTTCAAATACAAAAGTATTTCTCAAAGTATCTTTTCTCATAAATGGAGCTAGCTATATCCACGAGAATGATGCCACCCAATTTATCGCATGATATTACATATGAAAAGTGAACATGTTTCTCAACAGTTCATATTTTTATTTTAATTTATGGGATTTTTTGATAAAGTTATTTGAAAAATGTGCAATATCTTGAGAACGGTTCTTGCTAGCGTTCTGAAGTTTATATCAATCGTTTTCTAAGGAAAAATTACATAAAAAATGTCTATTTGCGTAACTTTTTTTAAAGGTTTTGATTTTTTGATGATTTTTTCAAAATTTCACTTGATGATTTAGGAGGGTTCTGAACATTCGATTGTGTTTAAAAACAATAGGCTTCCAGTATTCATAGATTGTAATTTTTATACTAAATTGCATTCGAATAGCTCCATTCGTTCGTGAGATATCGTCTCCATAGTCTCACTGATACACACACACACACAGAAAGACATCACCCCAAAAATGTTCGATTCGTGATCACTGATGCTTGAAAAGGGATCTCCCGTCGAAAACTCGACTTCGAATTTTCGACCCTGTCACAATACTATCTTTATACATTATACTACGCATATAAAGAAAGTAAAAATTGAGTGCAAGCAACGATTTTCCTTTTCGGAAAACTGTATCTGTTAACGTAGAAAATAGAGGCTCCGCAGGTGACAGATTTTAGTTTTGTGATTTAGGGGGAGGGGGACCGATGTACACGGATTGCAATGTTCACTTTTATTTATATGAATAAAATTTAATTATTTTGTTATTTTATATAAATACCATGCTTTAATTCCCGGGCAAAGTTTGGTACATTTCCAAGTACATAAGCAAAGAAGACGTCCGTTGTTTCTGTGTGTGTGAGGTCTAAAAAACCCACGACACTCGACTCCACCCTAGGGTACGAGCAGCTGATTGAGTGGCAGGTAAGTGTGCGTGAGGTCTGAAATGACAAATCTATATGTCGTACGACCATGAAATTGTGTACACAGGTACTTCAGAACCCGGGAGGGTGCACCTCGGCGTAAATTATAATTAGTTTAAAATTGACAAAACTTTAAAGTCTGAACTTAGATAATCTCCAGCTACCGATACAATCTAATAGCTACCGTTACGATTTAACAGCTACCGTCACGATCTAAAAGCTGCCTATACTCAGACCACACGCTCCCGGTGAAAGGCAAACGCACTTTATCGTCTTCCTGCGTCTTCTGCGGTTTGTTGTTTTAAACGCACGACTCAGATCTGTCTGTGCAATCTTTATGTCAGCTTCGTGATAGCCATGCTGAGATTTTTCATTCATTGTGAATTTCTACCAACAAATAAGTGATATTTTGCCTAATAAATTTGTATGCAATTTTCCTTGTTATTTATATGTATAAAATCTATTTATTACTTTCCTTTTATACATAATGTATACGGAAAGTATTGTGACGGGGTCGAAAATATGAATTCGAGTTTTCGACGGCAGAGCACGTTTCAAGCATCCCTGATCACGAATCAAATTTGAATTGATGAAGTGATGCATTTTTGAAGTGATGCCTCTGTGTGTGTGTGTGTGTGTGAAAGTATGTGTGTGTGTGCGGGTGTCAGTGTGTCTGTGGAGACGGTAACTGACGAACGAATGGACCGATTTGAACGAAATTTGGTACAAAAATCACAATCCGTAAACACTGGAAGCCTATTGTTCTTATACGTAATCGAATGTTCAGAACTCCCTTAAATTTTCGAGTGAAATTTTGAAAAAATCGTCAAAAAATCAAAACCGCTAGTAAAGTTACGCAAATAGACATTTCTTATGTAATTCTTCATTAGAAAACGATTGACATAAATTTTAGAACGCTAACATGAACCGTTCTCTAGATATTGCACATTTTTAAAAAAAAATTATCAAAAAGTCATATAAAATAAAAAGAAAAGTATTTCCTATTGAGAAACATGTTCATTTTTCATATGTAATACTATGTGATAAATTTGGTGAAATCATTCTCGTGAATCTAGCTCGTTCCATTCTTGAAAAAAGATACTTTGAGTAATCCTTTTGTATTTGAACGCCAATAGTCATTTATCTGCTGTACGAATAACTTATTTCCTCGTCCATAACGCTTGGCGAGATTTTGGCGACGAATTTGGTGGAATGTCGCTAACTTGGTGACTTTTTAAAGTATTGCTAAATTAACGAAAAACTCGCCAAATGGATAAAAATGAAGCTAAATCAATGAGAATGACGACTCATTAACGAAAATTCAATATCTTGGAAAGAATATAAATATCTACTATAAAAATAATCTATTTTTTTTTACTGTAAAAGTAGTAAATTCATTGCATTAGATAAGGAAAGTCATGTGCTGCCCACATCAGATTTTTTTGTTATTCTTTTAGATTATTGAATTCAATTTATCCCTGCTGTAACTCACAGACAACGTCGGGTACATTTAATAAAAGAAGCTGTCAATGTTTCTGGGTGTGTCAGTGTATGTACGTGTGTGCGGTTTGTAGCGGGAAATCTGAACGTCGTACGGTCGTAACATTTGATACACAGGTACTTCAGAACGCAGAAAGGTGCACCTCGGTTTTTTACTTTCCTTATATACATAATGTATATGGAAAGTATTGTGACGGGGTCGAAAATTCGAATTCGAGTTTTCGACGGGAGAGCACGTTTCAAGCATCCCTGATCAAGAATCAAACATTTTTGAGGTGATGTCTGTGTGTGTGTCAATGAGTCTGTGGAGACGATAACTGACGAACGAATGGACCGATTCGAACAAAATTTGGTACAAAAATCACAATCTATAAACACTGGAAGTCTATTGTTTTT
This sequence comes from Amaurobius ferox, assembly GCA_951213105.1. Taxonomy (NCBI): domain Eukaryota; kingdom Metazoa; phylum Arthropoda; class Arachnida; order Araneae; family Amaurobiidae; genus Amaurobius; species Amaurobius ferox. The sequence goes on along the minus strand of OX578145.1, from coordinate 107,219,607 downwards.
ATACGCAATCGAATGTTCAGAACCCCCCTAAATTTTCGAGTGAAATTTTGAAAAAATCGTCAAAAAATCAAAACCGCTAATAAAGTTACGTAAATAGACATTTATTATGTAATTTTTCATTAGAAAACGATTGACATAAATTTTGGAACGCTAACATGAACCGTTCTCGAGATATTGTATATTTTTCAAAAAAATTATCAAAAAGTCATATAAAATAAAAAAAAATATTTCCTATTGAGAAACATGTTCATTTTTCATATGTAATACCATGCGATAAATTTGGTGACATCAATCTCGTGGAACTAGCTCGTTCCATTCAGGAAAAAAGATACTTTGAGTAATATTTTTGTATTTGAACGCCAATAGTCATTTATCTGCTGCAAGAATAACTTATTTCTTCGTCCATAACGCTTGGCGAGATTTTGGCGACAAATTTGGCGGAATGTTGTCAACTTGGCGCCTTTTTTAAATGTTGCCAAATTAAAGAAAATCTCACCAAATGGATAAAAATGACGATAAATCAATGAAAATGATGACTAATTAAAGAAAATTTAATATCTTGGAAAGAATAAATCTACTATAAGAATAACATTTATTTTAACTGTAAAAGTAGTAAATTCATTCCATTATATAAGGAAAGTCATGTGTTGGCCACATCAGATTTTTTTTTTTTTAATATTCGAATTTATTCGGTTGAGGTTTCTTGTGGTTTTGCACGATTTTGAGTGTTATTCACATAAATCCGTTCCCTGGTGACCGTAAAAATCACAGATTTTCCATCTTGACACCATCGTAAAGATCGAAGAATATTCTTTTCGAACCGCATCCGTAGGATTATTCTTTCATATATATTTATTCTTTTCTCTAAAAATATATCGAAATTTGCCTTTTTATTTTCATTATATATAATGTATAAGGAAAGTATTGTGACGGGGTCGAAAATTCGAATTCGAGTTTTCGACGGGAGAGCACTTTTCAAGCATCAATGAACACGAATCAGACGTTTTTGAGGTGATGTCTGTGTGTGTGTGTGTGTGTGTGTCAGTGAGACTGTGGAGACGATATCTCAAGAACGAATGAAGCGATTCGAACGAAATTTGGTATAAAAATTACAATCCGTGAATACTAGAAGCCTATTGTTTTAAAACGCAATCGAATGTTCAGAACCCAAATAGATTTTCGAGTGAAATTTTGAAAAAATCATCAAAAAATCAAAACCTATCACAAAGTTAGGCAAATAATCATTTCTTATGTAGAACGCTGGTATATTTCTTTAAAACGCTAGTATGAACCGTTCTCGAGATATTGCACATTTTAAAACAAATTTATCAAAAAATTACATAAAAAAATATATATATTAACTATTGTGAAATATGTTCACTTTTCATATGTAATATCATGCGATAAATTGGGTGACATCATTCTCGTGGATCTAGCTCGTTCATTTATGGGAAAAGATACTTTGGGTAATACTTTTGTAGTTGAACGCCAATAGTCATTTCTCTGCTATAAGAATAACTTATTTCTAAGTCTATAAGGCTTGGCGAGATTTTGGTGAGTTTTTAAAATATTACCAAATTAACGGAAATGTCGCCAAATTGATAAAAATGACGCTAAATCAATGAAAATGACGACTAATTGACGAAAATTCAATATCTTGGAAGGAATATAAGAATCTACGAGTACTATAAGAATAACTTATTTTTCCGTCCGTAACGTTTGGATAACATTTTGATGACGAATTTTTCGGAATATCGCCAACTTGGTGATTTTAAATGTTGTCAAATGGACGAAAATGTCACCCAATTGATAAAAACTCGCCAAATTGATTAAACTGACGCTGAATCAATGAAATGACAACCTTTGATAAAAGTTCAATATCTTGGGAAGAACATAAGAATAGACTATAAAAATAACCCATTTCTCCGTCCATCCGTCTGTAATGCTTGGCGAGAAATTTAGCCGGACGTCGCCAACTTGGCGACTTTTTTAATTGATAAATTGAAAAAAATGATAGAAATGAAGCCAAATGAGAAGTAATGTTTCGAAAATTCCTGATTTCCGTCATATGACGCGCATACTTTCTAGTATATAAAAAATGCACTTCTCTCCGATTGTCTGTAACACTTTCTGATGCATTTGGCAGACTTGGCGAATAATCTAGTAAAGTATTGCCAACTTATCGATATTTCTCCCCAGATTGAAGAAAATTTCGTCAAAATTGAAAAAATGACGATAAATTAATAAAAATGACGCCTAGTTGATTATTTAATAATTAAAAATTTTAATATATGGACTATATCGCTTATTAACGATGCTATCAATATTGATAATTGTTTATTTAGAGTTGCACAATATATATAAGTTAATTGGGTACATACTTTGAAATAGTTTTTCATGTTGCCATCCGGAAAATTGCTGAATGTACAATTCTACGATGTATGTATATCATGGATCTTATACATTATTTTTTTACTGCATACGGAGTAAATTCATTGCATTATATAAGGAAAGTCATGTACTGCCCACATATTTTTTAAGTTATGTGATACTTCTTTCTCCGCATCCGAAAAACTAAGATTAGCAGAGTTCTATTGTTTAGTATACAGTTGGGTTGAAGACCCTGGCTACCCGGCTCACCCTAGGGTATGAGCAACTGGGTGGCCGGGTATACTTGGTACATATCTTAGCATTCTAACATTTTTTTTATCTCATAAGTAATTTATTTTTGTGTCATTTTTTGAAGTCAGTGAACATGTAAAATTATCGATGTTCAGGAATGAAGTTCCGTACATTTTTCGACCTGCCAAATGCATATACTTATACCCAGTGCCCACCTGAGAATGACATTTAAGCCACCCCCTACAGGAAGGGAATCCTTTCGGAGGATTCTTTATTTTATATTTTTTAGCTTTCAACGCTTGCGAAGCTGTGTTCTTTGCACTTAAATTAAGGATTTCGCATTTTGTAGTGATTTGAATCGAAACTAATTTGGTGATTTGGAAACTGAGTAGTAGCAGCGGGCTCTTATTTAGGACCCGGGCAACGGCGGGTAATTCGCTCTAGCATTATAGATTAAGGAAATAAGAAAGCGTAACTGTAACTCTACACTTACTGACAGTATCGATCTCTTCATCATCTTGCTTGTAGCATTAGATAGTATTAGATCACAACTGTACAACTGATGATACAGTATTATACAATAATACATGGTAATGTATAGGAAAAGTAGGTATACGAGGACCAGTACTGAAGTTTTTTGAATGTGGCAATACCAAAAATAACACATTAAAATTTGAACTTTAAATTAAAATTTGAGCTTTCACGTGAACATTGGCTGTTAAGGAGCGAGAAATGCTATAAAATTATTTTTACGTCGTCGTTCTGAAGTTAATAAGGTAGTGACAAAACATTGATTTAGTCGAAGGGATTTTCGAGCTATTATTTATTATGACTTTCGATAAGGGTTGATACAGCGGAACGCGACAATGCAGTGGTTAACGCGCGGGGATTGCACTCGGACGATCAGAGTTCGATTCCCGCCTCTGTCCAAACTGTCGCCATGTTCACGCGGAGTACGATCATGTTAAACATGTGGGTCCGCAAGTCCTTCTGAGAGGTTGGTGGTAGAGGAAGAAGGGTACGGTCCCTGTGGATGCTTCCTCAACTGAGTTCGGTCTAAATTGGGTGGCACTTCCAGGTCGTCCAAACAGTTGCCTTACGCTTTCGGGTAGCGCGGAGTACAATCACGTTAAACTTGTGGGTTCGTAAGTCCATCCGAGAGGTTTGTGGTAGGGGAAGGAGGGGACGGTCCCTGTGGATGCCTCCCCACTGGGTTCCGATCTAAATTCGGTGGCACTTCACGACCGCCCAAATAGCTACCTTACACCTTTCTGGTAGGTCGGACGGTCTGGATCTCAACAACAATAACACCTTCGGGTAGGTCGGACGGTCTGGGTCGAAGAAGAAGAAGGGTTTACACAGCAACAGTGTGTCCATCGAATGAATTCGACTTTTGATGATATACCATCAAAAAGTGCAATTTACAACTGGTTTAAAGAATTGCATCTTGGACGTAGGAGTCTCAGTGATGAATTTCGTGAAGGTCGACCAAGAAGTGCTGTGAAGCCAGGAAACATTAATGCTGTGCAAAAAATGATCGCTTTTGACCGTCATGTCATATATGATGATATTGAGGCATCTTTGAACATATCAAAGACTCGAGTGCATTCAATTTTACATGATAATTTGAAAGTAAGTTAAAAAGGTATGTGCGGGTTACATTCCATACAATTTAACTCAAACTCAAAAGGATGCTCGTTTCAAATGGTGCAAAGAATATCTTAAAAGATTGAACTCTGGTACCTCAAAACATATGTCTTTGACATTGCAACAGGTGACGAAACGTAGATTTATTCCCATGAATCCGAAATAAAACAACAATCTACCGTTTGGGTGTTTCAAAATAAACCAAATCCTACAAAAGTTGTTCGTGTACGAAGTGTTTCAAAGAAAATTGTTGCTTCGGTTTTTGGTAAATCCTGCCATGTTGCAACCGTTGCTTTAGAAGATCGTAGAACAGTAAATGCTGATTGGTATACGACAATTTGTTTTCCAGAAATAGTTGCTCAAATCAGAAAAAGTAATGCGAAGGTCTTCTCATTTTTCATCGTGACAATTCAAGCTCACACACTGCATTTCAAACTATCAATTATTTCAAGCATGAAAAATTTGATTTGATGAGTCATTATCCTTATTCACTTGATTTAGCACTCAATGATTTTTCCTTGTTCCCAACAATCAAAAATAAAATGTGTGGTCAACGATTTAACAGCACAGAAGAAGCAGTCGAAGCTTATAAATCACACGTTTCTGCTATACCAACTTCTGAATGGCATAACTGTTTTGAAAATTAGTTTATTCGAATGAAAAATATATTGATACTAAATGCGAATATGTTGAAAAGCAATAAAACGATTTATATCCATACAAAAATATTTTGCGTATTATTTTCTAAAAACTTACATACTAGCCTACGTATTGGAATGAGGCTCAAAATTGGAGCATGAGTTATCGACGAATTTACAGTTTTGGGCCCACTCGAGTACGAACACACCATTTTTAGCGTACCATCTCTACGTGTGTACGTTTTCACTGTCTGAGCAATGTATGCATTCAATTTAATTAAAAAACTATTTGACGAAATTCCATAACATTTGAAAGGCTATGTAACCCTGGGTTACCGCATGGGGTACACTGGGGTACCCAATTGGGTTACGCTGATGCTGATTCGGGAAAATACAATCGGATTTTCCTTCAAAATAGCCAGCAACAATCGTCAAACTTTGAAATAAAAAACTAAATGTACTAAAATGTATTAATCTTTTGCTTACGGGTGGGATAGCGCCAATCCCAGTAGAAGAACCTCTCAAAAAGACAGGTATTTGACATACCCTATCCTAAACAGTTCGATCCCCCTTTGTAGGCATTGGCGTCTATGGACCCGTTGTCCCACCCGTAAGATTGGCGCTGTCCCACCCGTAAGCAAAAGGTTAATTAAATGCTTATTTTATGGACAGTTCTTGATGACAAAACAGATATAACCAACCCCATTACTCGGGAATAAACCGTTTTCCAGATATTTGAGTTTTTCAGTTTTTTGAAATTGTTACGAGTTTGTGGTGTTTTAAAATGCGTCTCCAGAGAAGCTAAAATAAATATTTATATGCTTTTTTCAAAAGTTTATATCCGATTTTAGTCAAATTTTCATAACACACTTATAATATTGAAATATTTACTATATTCCAAAATTTCAAAATTTATTTTTAAAATCCACGAAATTAGAAAATAATGAATTTTATAGAAGTCTAGATTGAAAGTAGGAGATATCGATATCATTCTCAGGACACCGGCGAAAAGAAATGCAGAATCGTCTGTCTGCTCGATAGGTTAGACTTAAAGTAGGTGAAAATTCGGCCGAATTTTGACTTTAAAGTTCACAAAATTTGAACTAATTCGAATTTAAAAAATAAACTCTATTGTCTGAAGACCTGAAGTAACCTTATACCAAATTTCGCAGCTGTCCGAAGCTTCGATTCTCCGCTAAAGACGATACAGTCAGATACCTACAGACATATTGTTTAATTAGTTAAAATGATGATGTAGAAAAGAAACAAAGCCCAAACCTGTAATCATGTACAATTATGTAATATATACAAATTAGCAACAGAAATTGGTAAGCATTCCGATGTTAAGGGGGCAGTTGCCCTATCTTGTTATCCCCAAATGCCGCATAGTCCTAATATGTATTCCGATCTACGCAACAGACGATCAATTTAGAACCAATGACCACCAGTCAAAGATCAATTCATAGTCTCGGTTTATTTAACCCTTAGGGAAGAAACTTATACAGCTCGTAATGAGTGATAATGCAGGCGGTAAAAGCAAAACTATTTCTTTGACTCAAAAGGCATTTTTATCCGCCCACAGATTCATGAATAGATAATGATTCATAACTCGTTTTGGTGCACGATGCTTTGCTTCTTCATCTCTTGGATACTTTTCTCGGCTTATTCTTGCCTCTAGTTCGATGACTCCATAGTTTCGGCCACGATGTAATTTTCTAGGTTTTCAGAAATGGAATTTTTTTTCTTGTCTTTACGCCGCTTTAAAATTGGTTTTCATTTCGGTTTGGTTGGTTTATTTATTTATTTATTTTTTTTATAATCACTCATTTTGATTGATTGGAATAGTCTCATCTTCTATCCGAATGAAAGAAGAAAAATCGATTTATTTTCTGTCGTTAGTTGTGATCCTTGTAGTACTTTTAAAATCGTTGTTCGTTGTAATTTTTTTTCGACTATCGCATCTATGCTGTTGCGTAAAGGACAGCCCCATTACCCTTCGGATATTTCTGAATAGATAAGAGTTAGTTCTAAAATTACTGTCTGCATTTTTCGATTTCAGAAAATAATCGCATGTAGTTCCTTTCTAAAACAGTCGTTTACTCGCCTTTTCGGAGTGACACGTGAGTTTTCGAACATGCTGTTATCTAGAGCGTTGAGGATGGTATGGTTTACTCTGAAGAGGAGTTTTGACCAAATAGGTCTTTAGTCGGACAGTTACTGCTCAGGTACATGTGGTTTGAATAAACCTTGTACGTCAGATGGATGTTTTTATTTCTTCTATTTCTTTATATTCCTTCCGTGTCCTTGATTTCACCCAAAACTGGCAGTTGATTGCAAAACAGTTAACGTTCCTAATTTAGACGGTCAGTCCCAAATCACATTATATAGTGTAAAGGAAATTAGTAAGTAAAGCACACTTTGTGCAAAGGATAAGGAAAACTAGAGCAACGTAAATAAGCACAAAATCAAAATAATGCAGAATACAGCTGTTTCGATTATACGTTGTATCCCCTTCTTCAGTGCAAGAGAATCGAGAAACCTGAAGTCCTAAAGAGGAAGGGGATTATCCGATTCAAATATATATATATATATATATGTAAATTTAATATGAAGATTATAAAGAACCTTTCTACTTCAACTCACGATCATGACTATTGTGTTGACTCTTTAATTGAATTCAATCTTATATAAAACTTCAATTGTCCTAATGACTAAAGTTCGAAGAAGGAAGCATGACATTTAACAAATAAACAACCTTATTTACAGCTAATTTTGCTGGGAATTCAAACATATTATAAATATAATTCCATATACAAATTATTTACAAAGTTATCAGTATCAATTCTACCCGGGACATGCTAATCTACAATGTAATTCGAACCTCATTCATAACTAAACTGAATCTCACATGAACCGAATATATAACTAACATACAAAATGCTCACTTAAAATATCTATGCTATACTCACAATTCTTCCTTCTACGGACGACCCAAGACACACACACGCGCGAACTCGGCAGAATGACAGCTCCGTAATTCTAAAGTCTGCCATTTTATAGATTTGGCCAATTAATCAAAATCAGGAAAAAGTAGAATTAGAAGAAAAGTGATAATAAATAATAGAATCATCATAAGATATATATATATATATATATATATATATATATATATATATAATGAATGTCCACAGGGATCATATTAAAAAATTTGACCATAAAGTCTTTAATGATCTCCCTACTAAAAATCAATTTGAATATCAGCACTTTGCTACAAACGGATTCAAAAATGTATCCCTTCATGTTTTAGATATTAAAATTTCACTCACTGATAGATTAGTATTTGAAAATTATTACATTAAAAAATATAAAACTCTCTTCCCCTATGGCTTAAATCAAATTTATAATAATAATAATGTTGTTAACAATAGTTTTGAATACAATTCTTATAAATCTTCAGTATATAAACATCTTTTTCAATATTCAAAGTCATCAACGTCTAGTAAAAAGCGATATAAGCGTAGCAAAGGAAAAAGTAACTTAAGTAAAACTATTGATTACAATGCAGACATTTTGAAATTACAATATAATTATTCTCAAACTTTCAATTTTCTACCTGTTAGAACTTGGTTATATAAAGTCAGAAAATGCAAATTAAGTATTGTTTATACTAATTTTTTAAAATTAAAATTAACTCATGAGCATTTTAAACATTTATTTTATGATTTGCTTCGTTCACGTACAAATTTCTTAAATTACCACCTTCTCCATTCACCAAATCCACATACTAAAATAGCTTACTGTGTAATTTCTTTTAAACACCCTATTCTTAATTCTCTTAACTTCAATAATTTATTTGCAAAACATCAGCACTTGTTACCCGTAAAAGAAATCAAAATACAAAAATCATTCAAATATAATTTACCAATTGGTAGAACTATTTACAATTACAATGAAGTTTCCAGGACATTAAACTCCGACGACCTTACATCATGTGTATGCAGCAATTAAAATCTTGCCCCTTATGTCAACTCCTCTCATGGACACATTATTACTGGGGATCTCAGTATAGTTCAGGATGATATACTTAGGGATATTATGAATAAAGGGTCCAAATTTCGCATTCCATTCTGCCATCACCCTAAACAACTTCTTCAGTCTATATCATTTGATTTTGATAAATTCATATATCAACTTGCTTGTTCACATTCCATTCCTATTGAAGCATTCCATCTATGGAAGTATACTACCTTACATCTACTTAAAAATGTTATTATAAACATTAAATTAACGAAGCCTAGGTATCCTTATAAACAATTCCTATCTGCTATTAAAGAACTACAATAACAATTTGTCATAACTTATGTAGATAAAGCTTCTAATAATTATGCCATCATTTGTAAAAAATATTATGTTTCTCTGTTACAGAATTACTTAAAAAATAATCAAACTTTTAAACCCATTAATAATCAGTCTATCAAAATCAAAACTAAAATGCTAAAATTATATACACAATTAAATATTAATTGTAAGTTTTTTAAATTTCCTTATGTTTTACTTTGGTTCCAAAATTCCATAAATCACCTCTCAGTTTTAGAACAGTCACTTGTGGACATAATACCTTTACCACTACATCTAGTAAGTACTTGCTTAACTGTTTAAATAGAATTAATGAATCTCTTAAATTTAGGAATTCAGGATATTTCATTTTGAACAATAGTTTTGATTTAGTAAATCACCTTAGCAAGCTTCCACAAATTCTTGGTTTCCATACCTTTGATTTTAAAGACCTATTTAATAATATTGTCATTAAAGATTTATATAAAGTTATTATCTCTCTTTATCATGACTATCTATCTTCCAATAATGTTGCATTTAATGCCAAAAACTTTCCTATGCTCTTGAACTATGTGTTATACAACAATTATATTATCCAAGGTGATAACATTTATTTACAAACATCTGGTGTACCACAAGGTGGCTGTAGTAGTAGTATACTCGCTGACTTATATCTTTATTATTATGAATGTCATTTTAACTCAAATTCATATATTATATATAGATATGTTGACGACTTAATTTGTATTATCATTGATGATTCCTATCCAATTAATATTGATTTTTACCCATCTAACCTAGAATTAATTCCTAATGAACCTAGCGTTAGTCAAACTGTAAATTTTTTAGACCTAAATTTAGATACCCTCAATAATCATGTAATCACCAATCTATATGATAACAAAGATTCTTACAACTTCACTATCATAAAGCTGCTATCATATCAATCTTGCAATTCTATTCAATTGTTTAGAAACATCATTTTAAACCAGCTATTTCCAGAATTCATCGACTTTCTGATCCTCGTTTTCACTTTCTCCACATCAATAATCTTAAACGCATTTGTCAAAATTACCAATATCCGTAAGTATTTGTAAATAATATTATTAATAATTTCAAATATACCACGTAATAATTTTACACATGCATTATTTATCTTCGATTGGATTACTCATTTTTGAGAATTCACCCATTCTTATCACCTAACTTACCACTTGGCCTGAGTCTAATATTGTTTACTATTTTCGAATGATTATTTTCCACTTGTCCTGAGTCCTATACTGATTACTATTTTTGAATGTCTCCATACATATTATGTATCGTTCACATGTATTCAATCTGGTGCCCTCTCGCATTGACGAAGTGAGGTGAAATGCTCAGTCGCTTGTTCAACTTACACGTGGCAACAATGCTTGTGAGTTCATATTTCTGTTCGAGGAGGTATTATCTTTCTGATTTGTAATTCAATAGATTTATTTTTCTCCTTCCACTAGCCAGTAGACAGTTCCAATGGTGTCTATAGTTAAATACTATCGCCATTGTCAGAAACTGGCTATTCTATCGGTTTTAATTCGAATTGTATGGCTGTCCTGATGAGAATGCAATTTCGAACTAACCGCCATTTTTTGTGTAGTTTCAATTGATTGTTCTCTATGTCTTAATCTTTTATCTTGAGCTAATTATTATTGCCTTTTCTCATTACTTTCCTTATATACATAATGTATAAGGAAAGTATTGTGACGGGGTCGAAAATTCGAATTCGAGTTTTCGACGGGAGAGCACGTTTCAAGCATCCCTGATCACGAAACAAACATTTTTGAGGTGATGTCTGTGTGTGTGTGTGTGTGTGTGTGTGTGTGTGTGTGTGTGTGTGTGTCAGTGGGTCTGTGGAGACGATAACTGACGAACGAATGGACCGATTCAAACCAAATTTGGTACAAAAATCACAATCTGTAAACACTGGAAGCCTATTGTTTTTATACGCAATCGAATGTTCAGAACCCCCCTAAATTTTCGAATGAAATTTTGAAAAAATCGTCAAAAAATTAAAACCAATATTAAAGTTACGCAAATAGACATTTCTTATGTAATTTTTCATTAGAAAACGATTGACATAAGTTTTAGAACGCTAACATGAACCGTTCTCGAGATATTGCACACTTTTCAAAAAAATTATCAAAAAGTCATATAAAATAGAAAAAAAATATTTCCTATTGAGAAACATGTTCACTTTTCATATATAATATCATGCGATAAATTGGGTGACATCATTCTCGTGGATCTAGCTCGTTCCATTCATGAAAAAAGATACTTTGAGTAATACTTTTGCATTTGAACGCCAATTTATCTGCTGTAAGAACAACTTATTTCTTCGTCCATAACGCTTGGCGAGATTTTGGTGACGAAATGGGCGGAATGTCGCCAACTTGGCGACTTTTTGAAATGTTGCCAAATTAATGAAAATCTCGCCAAAATGGATAAAAATGACGCTAAATCAATGAAAATGACGACTAATTGTCGAAAATTCAATATCTTGGAAAGGATATTAGCATCTACTAGAAGAAAAACCTTTTTATTTTACTCTAAAAGTAGTAAATTCATTACATTATATAAGGAAAGTCATGTGTTGCCCACATCAGATTTTTTTTGCCATGTTTTCTTTTTATTTTTATTTATATTTATATACTTTTAATTGTGAATTTTGTATCCTAATATTCTTCTCATCCCCCTATCCATTGTAGTGATATGTTACCTTCTATCTTTATCCTTAGTCTTGGTCTATAGTTACTCATTTGTAACAGATATGCTCAAGATGGGTTTTTTTGTACATACAGTAGTTTATGCATAATTTTCGATTAAAATCTTTCAATTTTTATTTATATATATATATATATATATATATATATATATATATATATATATATATATATATATATATATATATATATATATATATAAATATATATATATATATATATAAATATATATATATATATATATATATATATATATATATATATATATATATATATATATATATATATTATTTTATTATAAATATTAATTAAGTAATATGCTTTATAGCCAAAGGAGTTATTGCCATTTTCTCATAGGGTTCAATTCCGCTATTGAGCGTATGCTATACTGGGAGCTGCAGACAAAATGCTTAGAAGTAATGCGCTGGTTAAAAAACGTAGATGCGTATCCCGCTTTCAAGGACAGTTTGGGGAAAACATAGTACTATATATCCAAGTATTCAATGTGATAAAATTAAATTGTCTCTTTCATTTTTTCTATTCTCACTTAAAAGAATATTTTTCTCATTTATTTTTCAACCTTTCAATGGATCACTCAACTAATGGCACACGATCAGGATCATATACTAAACATACTGAGATCTAAAGTCATTGGACTAGGCAACTTTTAATAAACGAAACCGGTGGAGTTTCATCCGTTTTCTTCTCTCTTTCAATGATTCGTGTTCCAATAAACCCATTTAATATTGCGTCCCCAAATGTCTCCAAACCTCCTGCGCTCCCCCGCAGTCGCGGGGGCTGTGGGTCCGCCACTGGTCCTTCCAGTGTAGCATGTCGCTCCTTCGTCACGCCGATGAAGCCGTACCCCAGATTTCGAAGAGATAGGGGCTAACAATCAGGCGAGTATCATTTATTCGGTTGAGAGCGCTTGTCTATGCGGGCATGAATTATTTATAAATGATCCCGTGATGCTAAAAGTTAACGGTGTGATGATTAGACCGGACCCCCATTCCAAGAACACAATGACACAGAAGACGTTGGCTTCCAGAAGAAGCGATAAAAAAAGTAATTGCTTTGTGAGTCATTATTACAGATAAAAGTGTTAGACAAATGAAAAATTCTTGCTGATCAGTGTATTGTGTCCGGTTTTGTATGTCTTTAGGTTTTAGAAGTCCATTCTTTTTACTTTCCTTATACGCATAGTATAATGTGCAGAGAAAGTATTGTGACGGGGTCGCAAATTCGAATTCGAGTTTTCGACGGAAGAACACGTTTCAAGCATCCCTGGACTCGAATCAAACGTTTTTAAGGTAGTGATGTCTGTTAGTGTTTGAGGTTGGCCGTTTTTGAGGTGATGTCTGAGTGTGTGTGTATGTATTAATATGTGTATGTTAGTGTGTGTGTATTAATATGTGTAGTGTATGTTAGTGTGTGTGTGTGTGTGTGTATTAATATGTGTATATTTGCGTGTATATATGTATATATTGGAGTGTGCATCCGTGACTTTGTAAACTGGAACATTGTTATGCTGAAACGTGATCGAACATTCAGAAACCCCCAAATTTTGGAATGATTTAAAAAAAGAAAATCATAAAAAAAAATCAAAAAATCAGGACATTTAATAATGTTAAATAAATAATCATTTTATACGTAATTTTTTTTTTATCATAAAACGAGTGACGCACACTTAAGAACTCTAACTTGAACTGTTTTCGAGATATTGTACATTTTCAAATAACGTTATCTTAAAAAATTACATAAAATTGTCACATTACATTTACAGTCAAATATGCAACACTTCATCGTCTACTTGACGACTTTTTAAAAATAGTGCCAAATTGACGAAAATGTTGCCAAATTAACAATACGACGCTACAGATACGAAAATGATCCCCAAGTTGCTGAATTAATAATTTACATTTTCTTATATATGGACTACATTGCTTAGCAGATGTTATCAATATTTCCAATTGTCAAATTAGATTTTGTGAAATATAAATTAATCGGCTATTTTGAAATATTTTAACATGCCGTCGTTCAGAAAAGTGCCAAATGTTAGTGTATTTTCAACTTTATAAACATTGTGTCATGGATCTTGTACATCATTGTTTCGTATTGGAAGAAGTAAAGAGTCATTGCATTATGTAGGGAAAGTCCTATGCTGCCTTTATCAAATTATTATTCTTGTGTTTTTTAAACTGTGAAGGCATCTCATGTTAGCATTATAAGATTATAGACGAGGGGCATTATTTAACTCTGATATTAAAAGTGAAACCAAAAATTTTAGTATGCACAACACATGTCTTTTTCTACAGTCTTAAATTAATTATTTGTTCTTTTACATTTTTATGCAGTGAAAGTGTTTCTTTCAGCAAACTCTCTAGAAACAAGATTTTTGCAATAAGGCGGATTTTGAGAATTCCTGAATACACTTTGAAGTTTGAACACGTTTGGAAAGATGTCCGCATCGCTTTATGAATGTGTGAGGTTCGGGACACAATAACTCAACAACGAATGGTCGTACTGCCATGAAATTTTGCGCGAATACAATATATAAACAGCTGAAACTAGATAATAAAAAGATTCATTCTAAGAAGAATTCATTAGAATTCTAAGTATAGCATTATTTTCTTTGCAGAAACATAAGAATTCCAGAAACAATGATAGTAGTACTATATGAAAAAAATAATGGTTTGATCAACGATGTGAATGTAAGTGGAATTAAAGCAGTTTCTATTCATACAGATCATCCAAATATATCTAGTTCATCGGCGTGACAAATCTGTTGTCAACTTGAAATGTCTTTAAAAAATTTAGAAGATCTTCAAGAAGTTATTTTATGGAACAACTTGTGAACTAAGGTTCATAAAACGAGACAATTTTTCTTTTCTTTTACTTCTGATATTGATTGTGAAGACGTAAAATTGCATGTAATGGTGATTTTAAAATATTAACAACGCGGGTAATAATTGTGAAAAACGAATAGCCTGCAAGTGTTGGAGCATTCAAACTGATGATACACGAATATATATGTAAAAATAACTCTGTGACAGTAGAAAAAAACGAAGAAATTCGAAGTAATGAGAGATTGGCGACTAGGACAATGAGCCAGACTATGTGGAGCTTAGACGGACACTAGATCGAGCAGACATTTTTAACAGTGGTTATAAACAAGATGGCTCCCAGTTCCCGGAAACCTAATAAAATTTCTTGTTAGTGACTTTAACACTAAATTTCGAAATGAAACTTGAATACTTCGTAGAGGGATTGACAGGGACAAAAAATTTGGTAACAACCAGTCTGACAATTGACAGTCAAATACATTTTACAAGGAATAATTTTATTGACCAGATGTTTCAGAAGATGAAAGCCTCAGACTATTCACCTTGGCTTAGCCCCGGGCAATTGAAGTGGAGTCAACAGAAACCAATCACAGAAAGTCGTGCCTAAGGTAAGCCAAAGGGCATCGGCTACTTTACCAATCAATGGCCAGGAGCCAAAGTCTGAAGTCGATCCCCTCCTAACTTGAGCTAAAGAATGTTTTAATTTCCAGTATTTTCAATCACTCGTTAAAAAAACTTTGAAAAGTGAGGTTGAAATACTGCAGAGCGTAGCTGACAAGCAGGAAAAGAACATATTGTCCGACGCCAGAAAAATAAAATATGCTTATCAGTGGCGTTCTTGTATCTGATGATGGCGTACAGAAAACTCAGAGTGAGCTGATATAATACTTAGTGAGTCACCTATTTTTTGTCTCCCTAATCAATTTTGCAAATGCCCTGTCAACCCTCGAGACAATTAAGGAACGTTTAATGTCTGATTTTCATTTCAAATAGTAACATGATAATAGCGCAGTTACTTAAGCCAATGATGCCAATTATCACGAATAATTTAAAATTGTAAATATAATCTGTTGTAAATGTCTAGCAAGTAAATAAAATTCCCAGGTAACAATTGGATTCATATTTGTTCTCCGCGCTTTTATCATTTTAATTAATTTATATATCACCTTACCGAGGTAAGAAAGAAGTGGAAAATTAATGCCACATTGATACATTATATTTGTATATCTGCTCCATCACCTGAAAAGTAGCCACGTGATGCAGTAGATAAGCGACTAACAAAATCAAAGAATGGTGGAATGGTAAAGATTTTTCCGTATTTTCAGCTAATTGATAATCCACAGGCTTCTGCAACTTATTGATTGGAAAATCGTGCTAAATTTTGTTCGATTTGCTCAATTTGTTCGAGAAACATAGCAATACAAAATATCTAATAGAAGAAGATCTAAAAAAGAAAATAATTACTAATTAAACTAATAAAATGTGAAACATTATTTTCTATATGTAACAAATAAGCATTTGTTGTATGTTGAATGCAGTTTATCTAGTGGTTCTCCCTACTTTTGAATAGAGTTTCTTTTTACATATTTTTTTAGTTTGGCAACATTGGATTTTATATTGCATTATTCTTTATGATTGACAACACAGTCTTTACACTTCATGTGAAGTTGGTATTTGGAGGGTAACTATCTTCCCACGTATAAATAGGTTCTTAGTTTTTTCATATTTCTTTTGCAATCTCAAATTTATAGTATTTTGAGGTGAATAATGGTCTTTTTATTTATAGTAACAAGGCCATTAAATGAAGAGTACTATTTGAAGGTAATGTTTTGTATTCACCGCCTGATGATTTTACAATCTCATTGCCTTCAATCCATTGTTCTTCATTCTCTTTTAACAATCTGTTTTGATTCATACAGGTTGTTTCTAGTTTCTCGTTTTGATGACTTTGCATTCTCTTGAGTTGCATTCTCTTGTTTGTTTGTGTTGGAAGCTTTACTATGTCTCTTAAATTTTTCTACTTTAATTCTTATAGTTAACTTATTAATTTCATCTTATAGGTTGCAAATAGCACAATAAATAGATGTAATTTTAAAGTTAAGTTTTTTTTAATATACTTATGTTTTGTTAAACTTACTAGGTATACATGCTTAGTATATTATATCGAAACTCTGATTATTTAAAAAAAAATTAGTTTATATACATTGTTACGAACGTGCAAAATGCCCACACTGGAGTCTCTTTTGAAAGCTAGACTGAGAAAATACCCTTCAACCTTTCCTATGACGTGAATCTAGTGTTGCCATATGCTGACGTTCGGAGGGGGTTGTCAGATTTGGCGATTTTTCGAAGGTTAGAGAATCACCTCGAAATAACGAATATTCTACGAGATACCAGATACTTCTAGAAGTTTCTACAGAGAGTATATAAAAGGAGGCACCACTCAGTCGTAGGGCAGCTGACGTGATACGAGCTACATTGAACTGTAACATACGTCAATGCTTTGATAATAGTAGTTGCTGTTTTGTGAAATTAGTGGAGCATTTAATTGCTGCTTTACTGTACCTGATAGTTGTTTAGTGATTTTGTGAGATTTACCGAGCTATTTGATATATATTGTTCCTGTTTACGCTGTGCTAGTAAATAAACGTGTTACTTATACAGAAATTTGGCCTCATTCTTCCTGAGCATACACCCATGGTTCCAGAGGATATATCGTAACACTATATATATATATATATATATATATATATATATATATATATATGTGTGTGTGTGTATGTATGTGTTTAAAAAATGCCGCATTAATTTGATCCTTTCAGTGCGAATATCAATAGACATCTGAAGTTCACCTATTAAAACAATACTAAATTTATATACTAAATAAATTTATATACTAATACTTTATATATAATATACTAAATTTTGTTCCATTTTAGCAATTTATCCGAGAAAAATCGTGTCTGTAGTTTTTATTATAAAAATGGCTGATTATTTGTATTCAGGGATGTCCAAAACGCGTAGATCGAGAGGCGAAAATTTACCCCATCACAATACTTTTCCTTTCCATACACTGTATATTGTATAGAAAGTAAAAACATCAAATTCGTCACTTACAGTTCAGCAAGGGAGAAAATGTTAGTATACGCCTACATTGAGAAATGAACTTTTTATTTTTTAACTGCAATAGATGGTGTTACCGCATTCAAAATATATTTCCTTATCTACGTTTTTCTTATCTTTCTTATCTATGTATTTATACTTTAATGGTATTGATGTGACAATGGTGTAGTCTATTTATACAATAAATATTGATAGTTCACCCAAAGTTATTTCTTTAATGATGTAACAAATTGTTTTTCATGTGGCAGTGCATGTAGAAATGATTATTCTCAGCGAGCACCTAACCTGTAGCACTGTGAAAAAGCCACAAGGGACTTTTCATTCATTTGCCGGTGATTGGACTGCCAGATAAAGCAGCTGATGCTAATTTTAGCGACAGAGAATTCTTGTAAAATTAATTTACCAGTCGTGTAGTACTCCATAAGTACGATTGATAATATGAACACCCAAATATAATACAATTATTTTTGCTTAAAAATACAAATATAAACTTATGTGTGTTTACTTATAGTGATATGAAATTTGATAAGTTGTTGTCTTTTGAGGTACATTTTAGTTCTTTTGATTTTCAACCTGTTGTTTACAAACGCCGGTCGTTTGGCTGCTAGGTCATTAGACAGCGAACTCTCCAGTATTTCTCAATGATTGAGTTAAAAGTTAGTAGTGTAGGGAACTCGTCCAAATGTTTTCCAGACATAGTTTGTCCTAGATCGCATAAAATGCAATCCGGAGAAGCAGCAAGTTCAATTAGATGGATATGAGACCTGAGAGACAGTCATGACCAGTCAGGAGGCTGAACCGGGCAACTGCTTCTCGTCGAGGAGCCTTTGGAATGACTGAAATGTTCTTGCTGAGGACGTTCCATGACTTTCCCATAGATGCCTCCAGAGATTCTGCCTCAATTTCTTTTTTTGTGTAGCATTTTAATGTACAGTTGTGCTGATTGAAAAGTCATAGGCTTTGAGAATCTCTGCTCCACCATAACACCCTTTTGGGCCAAAAAATCAGTTTTTCATGTTTTGGTACTCCGCAATGCGCAGGCACCCACTGTAAAGAGATTCTGTGCGTTAGGTCTTTTAAAAGCGCCATGATCTCTTGAATCCGGGTACCATTTTTAACACTTTACAACATAGTTGAAAAGTGTGTATGACTTTGTTCATTCTGTCTGTCCGTATGTTTGTCCGTTAGCACGATAACTGCCGTAAAAATGACGTTATCAAAATGAAATTTTAGTATGTTGTTCAGACGGTCTGTGGGACCTATGGGAATATAAATGAATGATACAACCCAATTAGTTTTCGATTGAACCCGGGTTGAGAAAATGAAATGCATTAGACCCTATGGGACCTAATTCTTCAAACATTTTTTAAGCGGATTTAAAATTCACTAATTGCTTCGAAAGTTTAAGAAAATATTCAAATTATTCCATAAGATATATAAAAAAAATTCAGCAAAATATATTCAGTAGTTTTTTTTAAAATAAAAATTAAAATATTAATTACATCCTTTATATGAAGAGATCACGTGACCCACTTCAAAATATAATATGGCATGCATCTTGTGTCAAAATCGCGATTTTTAAAGTTCTTTTCAATTCATATTTAGTGTTGTATCCGTCCTAAAACCGCTTTATTTTTGCTTAAATTCTGTGCATCTACATCCTGAAACAACGCAATTACAATATAGTTGAGTTTAAATGATCATGGAATTTTGATTATTTCTACAACGAAGCTTACTTTTCACTTATGGAGAATGTAAATTTCAAAAGATGTAGAATGAGTTGTATAAGAATTGCTATATTTCTTTAACGCAAAATTATTTAGCCCATGGAGTCTGCAATATAGTTGATATGAATGAAACAATCATTGATTTTACAGAGAAGCAAACGAGTTTTTGATGAGGTTTTAAGCATAGAGTTAAATTATTTGTACCTCCATGATTTTTAGTTTTAAATAAAATTAAATATTATAGTATTGTGATGAATGAAATGAATGGAATATTGTTTATGAATGAAATGCTGCTTTTATTTAAAGAGCCAGCCGATTTATATTTCGATTACGTCATTTGAAAAAGTTCATTTGTTTTCGCTGAAGTTTTCTAATATAATAAATTATTGTAGTACTCGTATTAAGACAATTTTAAAAATATTACCGATGAATGTATCGCATTTTAGAGATGTTTAAACCAGGCAAATTATATTTCAATGCTATCATTTGAATGAAGTTCATATTTTTCGATGAAAGTTTAACTTTTCAAATATAATAAATTAATGTAGGATTGTGATAATTTTAAAAATATTACCGAGGAATGTATCGCATTTTAGAGATGCTTAAATGAAATTGCATTGAAGTTGGAAAGTGTTTCATAATCAATGCTTTATGCATGATTGATCTTTCTTGTTAACACTTTACAATAAAGTTGAAAAGTGTTTATGACTTTGTTCATTCTGTCTGTCTGTCTGTCGGTTAGCATGATAACTGTCGTAAAAAATGACTTAATCAAAATGAAATTTTAGTATGTTGGTCAGACGGTTTGTAGGACCTATGAAATATAAATGAATAATATCACCCAATTAGTTTTGGATTGAACGGGGGTTGAAGAAATGAAATACATTGAGACCTATGGGACCTAATTTTTCAAACATTTTTTAAGCGGATTTAAAATTCACAAATTGCTTCGAAAATTTTACGTAATATTCAAATTGTTCCATAAAATATACAAAAAAAAAATTCAGCGAAATATATTCAGTAGTTTTTTAAATAAAAATTAAAATAATAATTACACATCTTATATGAAACGATCACGTGACCATGATATGAAAAGATCACGTGACCCACTTCAAAATGATATATGGCATCCATCTTGTCTCAAAATCGTGATTTTTAAAGTTCTTTTAATTCATATTGAGTGTTGTACCCGTCCTAAAACCACTTTATTTTTGCTTAAATTCTGTGCATCTACATGCTGAAACAACGCAATTACAATATATATGAGTTCAAATGTTCATCCAAATTTGATTATTTCTACAACGAAGCCTATTTTTCACCTATGTAAAATGTAAGCAGCAAAATATGTAGAATGAGTTGTATTAGAATTGCTGTATTTCTTTAACACAAAATCATTTAGCTCATGGAGTTTGCATAGCTGATATGAATGAAATATTCATTGATTTTGCAAAGAGAAGGACGATTTTTTTCAATGAAGTTTTACGCATAGAGTTTAATTATTTGTAGCTCCATGGTCTTAATTTTTAAATAAAATAAATTATTATAGTATTGTGCTGAATGATATGAATGGGAAATTATTTATGAATGAAATGCTGCTTTTATAGAGAGATCCAGGCGTGTTATTTTTTCTATGACGTCATTTGAATTGTTGTTTTCGATGAAGTTTTCAAATATAATAAATTATCATAGTATTATGATAATTCTAAAATTATTACCGAGGAATGTATCACATTTTAGAGATGTTTAAACCAGGCAATTTATATTCCATTGCCGTCATTTGAATGAAGTTCATTTTTTTCGATGAAGGTTTAAGTTTTCAAATATAATAAATTAATGTAGTATTGTGATAAGTTTTAAAATATTACCGAGGAATGTATCGCATTTTAGGCATGTTTAAATAAAATTGCATTGAAGTTGGAAAGTGTTTCATAATCAATGCTTTAAGCATGATTGATCGTTCTTGTTTTTTTGTTGCGGAAATTTCCTGGAGAGTCGAACTAGAGTCCGAGAGGATAACCGCTCTGTTGAATGAAGAAGGACGAAGTGCTAGTTTTTGCAATGCCACATAAATTGCTTCGACCTCCCTATCAAAGTGTTTTGTAGAAGCGCCAACAGATAAGTAAAAATCAAACAGTGTGCAAGAGACTCCAGTTCCGACCCCCAAGTTCTGTCAAGTAAAAAGCCACCGGTATAAACATGCAACTATTTGTCTTGTGGAAATCGTGAGTCTATTGTATCTAATGTAATAACCCGAATTTCTTCAGGAATCATTTTTTTTTTGTTCACCTTCTTCTCAAAATCCAGTCGGACATCAATGTCCAGGAATTCAAAGAGATACACTGGTGGCAGGAATATGTCAACCTTAAAGTCGATATTATGGTGTTGACAGATTCTATTAACGGACTGCATGAAACCGGCTTGAGTTTTTAGATCTCTGGGAGTAGAACAATAATAACTTCTCCAATAATCATTGTTTAGTTATCTAATAAACTTTTGATAGAGGGTTAGAGCATTTTTCTGAATTATTTTTGTTATAATCTGGGCCTCGGTTAGAAACTGCATAGCCAAAATGGGAGTATTTTTAACAGCTCCAGTTATGACCCTCAAAGTCTGATTTTGCAAGGTTTCCAATGACTTTACAACACTTTCTGATGCTGAAACCAAGATTTCACTACAATAACTCAGAAACGGCTGTATATAAAGTTTATAGGCGGTATTATTGATTTTCAACCTTATCAAACTCTTTCTGAGCCTGCCGAATGTACTCGTTTTGTGGGAATAACTCAAACGGAGCAGCTATAACGTCCAAATTTGGTATGTCGTTGTCTTTTGCGGTATATTTTAGATTTTTTTTTTATTATGAACCTTATCAGAATAACCCTTTCTGGGCCCGCTATATGAATGTACTCGTTTTGTGGGAATAATTCGAAAATCGGAGAAGCTATAACGTACAAATTTGGTATGTCGTTGTCTTTTGTGATATATATATTTTTTGTGTGATATTTTTGCTACTCTACCATGTTTATATATTGATTTTCTTGTAGATGTCTTTGAAATGTTTTCAGAATGTACATTATGATAAGGAGCATTATCATTAACGATCGCACTATTTTGTTCGATATTCTTAGGGTTTTTTCTTGAATTTTTATTCCTATTATACACGATTCACCATAAAATCTCCCGTGATATATAGACCCCAGAATATTTTTTTGTTTGAAATATTTTGCAAGCGTTTAACACGAAATCACCGTTGCTTTCAGCTTGTATTAAAATAATTCGGAACAATTTCTTGATGGGGACCATTCCGGACCATTCTCTTTCAGCCCAGTTGACAAGCCACTTAAAAAGCCTTGGGAAATGTTGAGAAAATAAACACGTTGGGGGAAAGTATAGAATATAAAATTTACGATCAAATCACAGATCAAATGATATGATATGCTAAACTGAATAACAAAAGCTTTGGCTTCAAAAGAAAATACAACTTTGCTAATGAAACCTATATAAATCTGCCGATAATAATAAGACTAAAATAAATTATTATTATTCTAAATATTTTTTATCATGCCAGGTATATATTTGAGTTAAATATTCTGAAAATTTCAAATCCGTTTAAGTTTTTGCTCTATCTTTATTAGTTTTAAAAATAGAAATTTCAACAGGAAATACAAAATTAATATTAATTTTCACAAAAATGATTGTTGTTTCCTGCATAGGTTTTCCCACAAGGAGATTTCTTGCCAAGATCAAGCCAACGAATTTTGCCATGGTAGTGAATGAATGCAAATATTCAACTTCCTATTATACTATATAAAATATATTTAAATTTTACTTTAAATATATATCATTAATTCTTTCTATTCGTTTTTAGCTGAAATCTTAAAGATATTCTGGTTTAGAAAACATTTTTTTATCAATTTTCATTGAGTATTATTTCTTTTGAAAGATTGAATCGTGTACTTTCTAATTCACTACGGATTACCTCCACCCTCCGCGGCAACCTGGGGGTTTATGCCGTCTACTGCACTACAGATAAGTGGTCGTCAAGTCAAAATGATGGCAGACTCAGAGGGAAAATATCTCTATATTAAAAATAGTTGACGCCGGTGCCGTTTGACAAATTTCGCGACCCTCGAGTTTCTCTACTTCTTTCCCCCAAAACTTTTTGCAAAAATATGAAATGTGGTATATTAGTACAGAAATGTTAGGAGAACACTCTGAAATACACTGTTTTTCGATTTAAACTTTAGTTTAAGAGATACTTAATGTCAGATTAACATTCGGAAAATTTGAATAAGACGAATGCATCTGTAGGAGTAGGCTAAAGAAGCAGCTTACAGCACCTATAAACATGCCTTTCAGTTCCTTTTCAATAAAAAGGAGAATGTGATGATTTATTGCTATATCTTAGGGAGGCGACGCACTTTCCGCCAAACCTCGCATCAAATTATTGTTTCTGCTCATGTGGTTTTACGACAAAGGGATTTGCAGTCCAGCGCTTCTTCTTCTTCTTCGACCCAGACCGTCCAACCTATCAGAAGGTGTAAGGTATCTGTTTAGATGGTGGGAAAGTGTCACCCAATTCAGACCGTAACTCAGTGGAGGCGGCATCCAAAGGGACCGCACCCTTCTTCCTCTACCACCAACCTCTCGGAAGGATTTACGGATCCACGTATTTAACGTGCCCTTCGAGTAAACACGGAGACAGTTTGGAAAGGGCCGGGAATCGAACTCGATTCGTCCGAGTGCAATCTTCGCACGCTAACCACTGGGTTGTCCTACCCCTTGCAGTCCAGTGCTTGACAAAGTGCCAGATCATGCGGCCAAATTTCCGCCCTACCGAATCGTAGCGCTCGTGAGTGTATATTATTTGCAGCGATGCAATATTATTTGTTATACTGTCATCTTGGTGATAGTAAAGCAGCATCATTTATTCCTTGCTTTTAAAAACTCTTTAACTGGAAAATGAGTTTGTGCCAGATCAATAAATGTATTATTCAATAATTATTAGAAATAAACTTTTCAATCTGAAATTTAGCAAACAAGATAGAAAATAATAAAGGACGGGAGATTTAATCCACCTTTGCCAAAACTGAAGGTGCATGTGAGGATGAGAAATACATTTATAATTGGATTTTTCAGGTTTCTCAATAGGATTTGAACCCATGGTTAACAGGATACAGAAATCTGAACCTATTATTTTGCTAGCCTTTCTTGCTGTTTCTTAAAAATGAGAATACTTGAAGAATTTATAATTTAAAATTTTCACAATTTTAATAGTTGTATTGAAACAGTTTAGAATTTGAAGTTTATTCACTGTTGGAATTAAATATAACATTTCGCGGTATATGGAAACATTTTTGGAGCTTTCGACGAATGCTCGACGAAATTTCGTTATTTCTTTTCGGCACAAAATCTGTGCCCTAGTTTCAAGGAATAACGTAAAAGTAGTTACATTATGTTTTATCTTTACTACTATTGTCGCCATTAAAGCCCTCGAGTATTGCAGTGCGGTTGCCAAACGTGGTGGTGGGGGGGGGGGGGGGATAATACTCATTTCCGCATGAACTACATTCTAGACTAGGATTCGCCACTGGTACTTACATAGTTGAATTTTTGCAAGGAGCTTTTGTTTCTTTTAATTTTGACCTAGTTTATGAGTTATTTTATCTTTTATGCACTTTTAAATCTGAAGTGACAATTTGACTTCAATATGGGAATAGATTAAATTGGCTAAACCGAATGGGAACACCAGGACGGTTGAGTGCCTTAACAGACGGCAAGAAAGGGCTCGCGATGCGAGTTTATCGAAGCCCATGAATCGGGAAGCGAATACGGCAAGTGTTGAGCTTAGCAAGAAAGGAACCACCTAGTGATTTTAAAAATCCCAAAAGAACTTATAAACAAGAAAGATCAATCATGCATAAAGCATTGATTATGAAACACTTTCTAATTGCAATGCAATTTTATTCAAACATCTCTAAAATGCAATACATTCAGCGGTGATATTTTTTTAAATTATCACAGTACTGCAATAATTTATTTTACTTAAAAACTTAAAACCATTGAGGTAAAAGTACTTTCTAACTCCATGCTTAAAACGTCATCGAAAAAGACAAATGCTATAAGCTGCATATCAGCTATATTCCAGACTCCAGAGCTAAATAATGCTGCGTTAAAAAAATTCAGCAATTCTTATACAACTTATCTTACAGCTAGATTTGTTTACATTTTGCATACGTTAAAATTAGACTTTGTTGTAGGGATAATCAAGTTTGATGATCATTTAAACTAAAAAAATATTGTAATTGCGTTGCCGCAGAATATAGATGTACAGAAAATATGCAAAAATAAAGCGGTTTGAGGACAGATGCAACACTAAATATAAATGTAAAAGAACTTTAAAAATCACGATTTTGACAATGTAAAAACAGATGGATGTCATATTTCATTTTGAAGTGTATTACGTGATCTCTTCACATAATATGGGTGTAATTACTATTTTAATTATTATTTAAGAAGCTACCGAACATATTTTGCTCAAATTCTTTTTATATATTTTGTGGGATAATTTGAATATTTCCTAAAAATTTCAAAGTAACTTGCGAATTTTAACTTTGCTTAAAAATTGTTTGAAAAATTTGGTCCCATAGGGCTCAATATATTTCACCTTTTCAACCCGGGTTCCATCCAAAACTAATTGGGTGATATTATTCATTTACATTACCATATGTCTCACAGACCGTCTGAACAACATACTAAAGTTTCCTTTTGATGAAGTCATTTTTACGGCAAGTATCGTATAAACGGGCAAACAGACAGAATGTCCAAAGTTATAAACACTTTTCAATTATGTTGGAAAGTGTTAAAAATGCAACAATCCGTAGTTCGATTTAAAAACTAAATGTATAACGTACATTTATCTACATGTTGTGATCTTTGATATGTAGTTTATATTTTCTTGTCGCGGATAAGCTGATATTTACACTGTTAAAAAATCGCAGTGTCAAATTAATACAGTGAAACCTGGTAAAGTGACCACTTTAGTATTCTGACCACCTGGCTAAGGTACCAGTTTTTTCAAAGTGACTATATTGTTTTCACGCAGGGATCACCATCATTTTTATAAAGTGACCAGTTTTCTGAGTCCCAAGGGTGCTGGTCCCTTTAACCAGGTTTCACTGTATATGGCTTGCACAATGAAATAATAATATAATTCTATGAGATAGACTAAATATTAAATTTACAGAAGTCACACCTTCACGAAAACATTTTATTGCATAAGAACAAATAGATTTTAAATAATCGTAAACATTTTAAAACCCAAATTGAGATTTTGCTCTATACCACTAATGATTGCTCATGTTCATAGAAAAGAAAACTGTTTAATGCACATTTACTTTTTAGCTATTTTTATTTCAGTGACCCTTATTGTTCGCAGATGGTAGATGGCTATAGTTTTTCTATTGCCAAAGAATTCGAGTTAAATTTGTTTTAGCGGCGAGAACAGAGGAGAATGCAGTCATACTAATGCCAAATAATGATAATAGTAGCACTAAACTTGAAAATATTGCATTGTTGTATAATAGAGTACAACAACGAATATATTTAGTTCTTCGTAACTCATAATTGTTTTTCAAAACTCTCTGGAAAACAGCTGAAATAAAGTAATTTTAAGTGGCTCACAGAGAAATAATTTTAGATTCAATTTATTTTGCGGCAAACTTTACATATCTTGCGGTAGAAGCCTAAATTATTATTTTTCGTTAGTGATGGGTTTAAAGCTTCATGCTGGGAAAACGTCAAAATATTTTGAGATAATCTAAGTGGCGTTCGTGTTCTTTCCGTCAATACTTATGTATTTCTATTATGAAATGTTTTTATTGCATTAAATACTATTTATTTAAACTGTTAATTTCATAGAAATAAATTATAAGTGCAATACAAATTGCAGTTAAAAATTTGGCAGTGGTTCTAGTCCGATGGAGCCGAAATGTTTTTTGCGTGAATAACATCCGATTACATGAATAACCACCCTTTGTGGGTGGTTTGTCAACTTTATTTTCAAAATGATTCAAAATATTAAAATATCGAAATTAGAACCACCTTTTCAAAATAGTTCAAAATATTAAAATGTTGAAATTAACTTTTTCAATATAGTTCAAAATATTAAAATATGAAAATAACTATTATAATTCGAAGCGAGGAACCTGATCGGAAATTCAACTAGATATCCCTATAGGGATTTCATAGGGCTACAAATTATACTTCTTATAGTTCATAGCTAGCACATTTAGTTTTCGACAAACTTGAGAAATGGAAGGTTTTTAACTTTTCCTTTGTAAAAATAAATTATTAACATAGAAACTGGATTTCCCACTGAACATTTTTGTCGCTTACTGTTTGTATCTACCTTTTACAGTTCAGAAGATATTTCGAGTGAAAGTAGCAGGGAGGTACTTTCACAAGGCAAATGGAGGCAAAAACTCGCTCGGACAAAAACATTTTGGTTTTTTCGAAAGGAAAAAATCTTTGAAATATCAAAATAATGATATTGTACTAATAAATTAAAGACCATCAGTGGCAAATTTTTTCGTCACTGATGAAGGGCATGGTGATGCCCGAATACGCTTTGGCTTTGTAAATTTATGTACGTGGAGGAAATGAGTTTTATTAACTGACTTATAAACCTATGTTGGTTGTTGTCAATTTAATAGTTTATTAAAGTTGACTTGTATCCATTCTATTTATTTATAATGATATTATACTTATATATTAATAAATAGAACCATATTTCCGACAAAATAAATAACAATTGTTTACATTTTTATCTATTAGGTTCGGAGATATAGACCTTCACATTGCTCACATTTTTTGTGATGCTCCCATTTCAGCCAGAGATACGCCAACCATTGATGTTATTCACATCAAAATAAATAATATTTTGACGTATATTCAAACTACTTTCCTGTCATCCTTTATTTTGTCTCGAACTGTTCTACTGCCAGCTAGGAGAATAAATCAGTTACCATTTCTACTCATAATTAAGAAGCTTGAATTGGAAAATAATGAAAAATATAATAATATTCTTGTTGTTTCAGATGAGGGCAGGAATAGCAAGAGTGAAATCTAGATATACGTAATTCTCCAAATATTTAGGTATTTTTAAGCTTCTCGTCTATAAGTGTATAAAGTACTATTCCACTTCAACCCAAGATCATGACTTTTGTAGGAACCATTACAATTTACTTCACTCTAAATTAAACTTCCAATAACCTAAGGACTAGAGTTCGACGAAGGAATCACGACGTTTAACAGATAAACAACATTATTTACAGCTAGCTTGGCTGGGAACTCAAAACACATACACACATATACAGGGTGTCTCAAAAATAACCTCGGCTTTTATTCCTTAAATATTGATCTTAGCCATATATAATAAATTACAAAGTTGCGTAAAAAGAGGTGTAGAATTTTATAAAATCGATAAAAATTTTGAGGAGATTAAATTTGAAAAAATACAAAATTTAAATTTTTATACAGCCCCCCTACAAAAACAGGCCCCAATCAGTAAAATGTGCCCCATACACTAATAAGGTGATGTACAAAATTTCAGCATTTTATCATAAAAAGTCCCAGAGATATGTTTAAACAAAGTTGGTGAGGGATTAATCACAAATTAAAATGTAAATGTTTACAGCAAGAGTGCAAATGACGCAAGGCAGAAATGCATCATAGGCAAATAATATCTACCTCTTTAGATTTACTTTCAAAAATATGCTTCCTGAAAAATACCTTAAAATATTACATGATTAATTACAGAATAAAACTTGGGAATGACACAATCAAAATGAACGTTAAAACAGCTTAGAAATGTATGTATATGCAAATATCTGTCTCTGATGGGTGCGTCACACAATCGCAACAGATGCACCATCACATGAGAAAGTTGTTTTTGCTCTGCCATTGATCAATCGGCTCACGCAAAAGTAGCGCGCGCAGCCCGGCAGTCTGAGCGACCCTTAAGTACTTTACATTTCTACTACATTTTGAGGGTCTAATTAGTCTGTACCAACAGCATGTCGCAATACAGCAACGAAAAACTTTTTGAAATGCTTATGCTGGTACAGTTTATGCAATCGCAATGCTAAACGAAACTGCACGGGAATATCAAAGTACTTTTTCCAATTCTCGACATCCTTCTGAGAGATTTATTTCCCGATTGGTGCAGCCAGTGCGTGAAAAAGAAAGCGTAACATCGTGTAGGTGAACTACGTAGGCCCAGACTTCACTCAACTGATGTAGAAATTGATATTTTGGCTTGCTTTTGCAGTCATCCATATAGCAGTGTTCGTATCGCTGCTTCAGAAATGAACGTACCACGTGCAACAGTGTAGAGAATACTAAAACTGAATAAATGGCATCCATTTAACGTTCATGCTGTGCAAGCGTCGTCTAGATTTTTGTAATACAGCAATCCTGATGTCATCAGGAAGATGCAAATCCCTCTTTCCTGATAAACGTCATTTGGACTGACGAATGCTGTTTTAAATAAGATGGATGCATAAATCCGCAAAATGAGCATTTCTGGTCTGACACAAATCCATTCGTGGTACGTGATATTCATCATCAGAAGCAATTTTCTGTGAATGTATGGTGTAGTATTTTCAGAATCCGTTTGCTTGAACCCATACTGTATGATGGTACGTTAACGGGTGACAGATATGTTAATGAGATTCTGAATGCTGTTATACCTGATTTTATGGATGAACTGCCCCTAACAGAACTTCCACATGTATGGTTTCAACAGGACGGATCTCCAGCTCACCATAACAGTTGTGAAACACTGGTTATATAATGAGTTTCCAAACAAGTGGATTGGCTTGCATGGGCCAGTCGAATTTCCCCCTAGATCGCCTGATTTAACGCCCATGGAAATTTATTTGTGGAGTCGTTTACACACAACTGTTTATCTGTCACCTCCCTTAAACAAAGCGGACTTGCAACAACGCATTCAAGATGGTTGTCGTGACATCACCGAACAAAAACTTGATCGAGTGCACAGAAGTGTTATCAGGCGAATTCAGCTCTGTATTGGCATGGATGGCAAACATGTTGAACAAACGTGTAATCTTTGTGTAAAGTTATCATTTCTACACAGTATAGATACGTACTTTTGTACCAATAAAGAGCAAAATTATTATTTATTTATGTAATCATAGTTTTCTTTCGTAATTTGTGTATGACCCCTGAAACGCGATCTGCCGACATGATTTTCCCCTCTGAGAACCCATGTCGATCTATCGAAAAGTGGTTTAAGTCAGTATTTTTGTCTTTTCATATCTCTAGGACTTTTTATGATAAAATTCTGAAACTTTGTACATCACCTTATTAGTGTATGGGGCACATTTTACTTATTGGAAATGTTTTTGTACGGGGACCGTATAAAAATTTAAATTTTATATTTCGTAAAATTCAATTCCCTTGAAAATTTTAATCGATTTCATAAAATTCTGTACCTTTTTTACGCAACTTTGTAATTTATTATTTTTTACGCAACTTTGTAATTATTTTATGTCTAAGATCAATATTTAAGGAATAAAAGCCGAGGTTATTGTTTTTGGGACGCTCTGTATATATATATATATATATATATATATATATATATATATCTACAATGACATTCGACCCTAACTTATTCCTAAACTGGCTTATGAACTATCTGAACCTATGATGATCAAACTACGACACAATATATATATTCACAATATTGCAGGCTATAACTTTCGATGGACGGTCAGAACACACACACGGACGGTCAGAACACATACATGGACGGTCAGAACACAGACGCGCGCGCAAACTTCGCAGAATGGCAGAGCTGTAATTCTAACGTCTGCCCTTCTTATAGATCTGGCCAATCGTGAGTGTGCGATTCCTCGGAATGAAAGTTGAGGAGAAGTTTAGGACATAAATTCAAATGAGGGAAAAGTAGAATTAGAATAAAACGATAATAAATAATAGAATCCTCACACGTGTTTTAGCCCCTTTTCTGCATGGCTCGTTCACTGGTAATTATTTTTTTCTCAAATAATGTAAAACATGCTTTAATCATACAGCACCAGATTTAAAAAAAAAGTTATTGGTTGAAATACGTCAATGTGTCACAATTCAAAGGCAAAATGTTGCAAAAATTTTACAAAAAAAAGGAATGAAAAATCAAACCCGCGGCTTCATATAAAACTAAAAGCTTTTACGGAAGTCTTTAGGCTGTGCACCTCTGAATATTCGTAGTTTGTACTTTATTTTTGAATTGAGTATTACTGAGATCACAGATTCAAAACGACGTGGGTGTGCGCTCAGGATACAAGCATGGGTCCAAATTTCTAGATAACTAACACGGTTATTCGCAAAAACAGCGTAAACATGAACAATATACAGTAAAACAACACCAAATGCTTCACTAATTTCACAAAATAACTGATACTATTCTCAAAACGTTGACGAAAGTCATTTCGCAAAACAGCAGCTACTATTCTCAAAACATTGACGTCAGTCGCAATTCAATGTAGCTCGTATCTCGTCAACTGCTCGCCAACGGAGTGATGACTCCTTTTATAGACTCTGGATAGAAATTTCTGGTAATCTCTCATATCTCACTGAATATTCGTTATTTCGAGGTGGTTCTCGAATCTTCGAAAAATCGCCAAATGTCGCCAACTTGGCGATAAATCGTTAAATCTGGCATCCCTTTTTCAAACTTCAGCATGTGACAACCCTAGACTAGGAAAAGGATGCCTGTACGGGTATTTTCTCATTCTGGTCTTCGAAAGAGACGACAGTGAGAGGAAAAAAACTGTAAAATGCTGCCCTCGACATCAATTTACAAGTTCGTAACAATACTATGTGTATTGCAGCAAAATAGGGATTTAAATTTTTTTTAATCTATCAAGCAAAAATACTCTAAGACCTCAAAATGACATTTTAACCATTTTATGAATGATGAGTGATCTTTTGAATCATTCGTTGGAAAAAAATAGCTGATATAAATAAATAAATAATAAAAAAAAGCACTGTTCAATTCAGTTTTTTTTTCTAATCTTCACACTTATTACACTGCAAGTTAAATTTTCATTTTTTCACGTTAAATTCCTGCAAACCTGTGATTTTGCGAAATTTTTAAATTATATATTTCACCCAAATTATATGATTTATAACAGCTAAACATGTTTTTGCTATTTTAAGAATGATATTTGTCTCAGTATATGATAATTGTCTCAGTATGTGTATCTATGACTACTTTTGTGCGAAGCAGACGTTGTGATAAAAAAAAAATGTGCATATATTGCTAAGAAATGTCATTTCATAGTTAAGAAAACTAGCAATATGTCGTAATTACAAAGTTTTGTATAATCTATATAAATAAAAATGAAAATCTGTCTGTCTGTCTGTCTGTCTGTCTGTTTGTCACACCATCACGGGAGAACGGCTGAACCGAATTTGATGAAATTTTGTGGGTAGCCCAGAAATAGCCCCACTTAAAATTATATCCGTGTTTTGAGTTTCTACGACCAGTGGTTCTCGAGATATTAGTAAAAAACGAAATTTTCGTTTGTCTCATCATCACGAAAAAACGGCTGAACCGAATTTAATGAAATTTGGTGAATAGCCTTGAAATATCCCCCCATAAATTTTGTCCAAGTTTCGAGTTTCTAAGACCTGGGGTTGTCGAGATATTAATGAAAAACGGAACTTTTTCCTAGGAGTTCTACTCCCTAACTCCGTGGTTTATCCAAACGAAAAGCTTGAAAATCGTTTGAAAGTGAATTAAAATTTAATCTCTGAGTTTGATGGGAGATTTTTTGCGTTAATTAGTCACTTTCTGAAAACATGAATTGTTTGAAACATGATTTAAAGGGGAAATCTATCTCCATGGTTCATGGTTTATTTAAAACACGCTTTTACGGAACAATGAGATGTATAGAGAAATCAAAATCGTTATTTAATTTCGCAGTTTGTGTTATAAGACATGACATATTTAACATGTTATAAGATTCTATCTTATATCATGTTACTCAGAAACGCAATTAAATTAAATCTGTCTGTTAATTTTAATAATTATTTTTTCGATTTGAATAATAAATAAATGGATATAAAAATATATTTTAGAAAAGAACGATTTGATTTTTCTTATAGCATTTTTGACTGGATAATATCAATTACGGTCTTCAGGTTTAAAAATTATTATTTATATTTTCGGGGATTATTGATTCAAGGATTATTGATATTTTCAAGTTATTATGCAATTATTTTATTATGACAAAAATTGTTTAAACTCATATATTGTATGTTGTACGAATCTTCTACAAATACACGTGTATATCTTTTAATCTACGAGAATATAAGTAGTGCAGGTATATTGACATATGTTTTGATATATATTGGCATATATTGGAATCAATTACGACCTTCTGGTATAAAGAGTACGGATATTATTGATGTTTTTAATTTATTACGTCATCTCTTTTATTTTGGCAAATATTTTTGAGACGCATATTGTAATACGGGTAATCTTCTACTAACACATTGGCATATTTTCTGATCTGCGACAATATAATTAGTACGGGGTTGCATATATTCGTTCAATTCCTATTTTTTCTTCTGTAAATTTGCTTACAAAAGGGGGCAGGATGTTTTATTCTTCAGATCTGATCGTGAAGATAATTTTGCATAGTGAGAACATATATTCTTAAACTTCTCTTTAGGAGCAATAAATTTAATATTTTAACAGAATTTGCACATGATTTCGAACTATAAGTTTCTTTAAATTATACACTCCGTACGAATAACGGGTGGGCTGTTAGTGGTTAATAAATTTTAACATTTTAGGAGGATATATCATGTTGCTCGGCATCGCAATTAAATTAAATGTGATTGTTAATGTTTTTATTATTTTTTTTCGATTTAAATAATAAATAAATGGATAAATGGATATAAAAGTATATCTTATGAATGGACGGTTTGATTTTTCTTTTCATTATATTAATTGCTGACTGCGTACATCAATTGCATTTATTTTGGCAAAGAGTTTTCAAGCTTATATCGTATTTAGCTACTAAACTCATATATTGTGTTTAGCCAATAAATTCATATAGCCGATTGTTGAAACAGAAAAAGAGTAGAGCGGGTATATCTTCTAATACAATTGTAGTGTTTTCATTTAGTATATTGAAACGCGATAAGAATGTTTCATTCAGATCTGCAAATTCAAAGCTACGAATTTGGAGGGATATCGCTAATTTGACAACTTTTCTTAAACTTTGCCAAATTGACGGAAATGTCGCCAAATTGATATAAACGACACACAAACAGCTGCCATAAACCTTTGGGTTGGTCATGTGGCTTGGGTCTTCTACATATCAATGAAATTTTTTTTTTGTTTTGTTAGAAGAGAGTACTGAAATGATGTTTGGTTAGCATTTATCTGTCAGACCAACCATCCTACTTAGTAATACATTTAGCGAATTTTTAAAATGTCACCAAATTGATAAAAATGTTTTCAAATCTATAAAAATATCTTTAAATTGATAAAATTGCGCTACATAAATGATATTAATTGTTTTTTGTTAGGGGATAGTATTGTGATGATATTTCGTCAATTTGTCGCAAAGTGGAACTGTCAGTTCTACAGTCCCACTTGGCGATAAATTTGGCGATTTTTTAAAATGTCGCTAATTTGACGAAACTGTCGCCAAATGTTCCATAGAAATATAACTATTTAGACGATATTTTTTCTACCAATTTATTTGAAGCAAATGATATCATGTCGCTTAGCAACGGATTTAAATCCAATGTGTTTATGCGGCAGGCGATTTTTATTAAATCCTTTCCGATTTGAATAATGAAGATATGTATATAAAATAAATTTCATTGCCATTTCATTTTGGACTGGATAATATCAACTATACTCTTCAGGTTTAAACATTATTATTATTGATATTTTCCGGAATTATTGATTCAGGGATTATTGATATTTTTAAGTTATTACGCCATTGTTTTATTGCGGCAAAAATTGCTGACACACGCATAATGTACGTTGTACGAGTAATCTTCTAGGAATGCACGGGTATATCTTCTAACCTACGAGAATATAAGTAGTACAGGTATATTGGCATATATTTTGACATATATTGGCATATATATTGGAATCAAGTACAGTCTTCTGGTATGAAGATTACGGGGATTAATTATATATTCAATTTATTACGTCGTCTGTTGTATTTTACCAAAAAACATTTGAGACTCATATTGGAAAACGGGTAATCTTCTACTAATAATCGGACATTATAAGTAGTACGTGTATATCTTCCCATATAATTTTAGCACTTTAATTTTGACATATATTGGAATAAATGACTGTCTTCAGATTTAAAGATTACGGGTTTATTGGTATTTTCAATTTATACATGTAATCTACTAATACAGGTTATATTTTCTAATATTCGCGTATATAATTAGTACGGGTCCCATACAATTTTAACGCTTTTATTTTGCATATATTGATTCAATTCCATATTTTTTTTTTATATTTGCTTACATAAGGGGTCCAAGATGTTTTATTCTTCAGATATGTCCATGAAGATAATTTTATATAGCGAGAACAGAGATTCTTAAACTTCTTTTTAGGAGCATTATATTAAATATTTTAACAGAATATTTTGATTAAACATGTCATTTAGTATACTATAAGAATTTGGGCATGATTATGAATTTCAAGTTTCTTTATATTATGTACTCCGTACGAAGAACGGGTATGCTGCTAGTTCTAAATAAGAAACATTAACACGATTAGTAAAAATGTATTGCAGATATGAAAGTGCAAATCATTAGTGGAGAAATAACAGCCTACATGAGATGTTTGCGCATGAAATTCGTATATAATTCATTAATTTTCTTAAATGTCTATCATTTTTTTGACTTGACTAATCCGATGCGAATTTGAAATTCTGTATAGGAAACTAAGATTATAGAGAGAAAGTAGAAGTAAGGTTGTAGAGAGAGAAAGAACAGAAGATTGTATAGAGAAAGTAGATATAAGATTGCAGAAAGAAAATAGATAAGATTGCAGATAGAAAACATGGATAATATTGTAGAGAGAAAGTAGAGAAGATTGTAGACTGTAGAGAGAAACGATCATAGAGAGAAACAAAAAGGATACAGAGTCCACTTCAACGGTAAGAGCTTGCAATTTCGTCTCAGTAGTTCAACGATAGAGAGTCGGCTGGCCAATTCGGAGATCGAGGGTTCGATTCCGGTTGGGGTAGCAAGGCTCTTTACAAGGATCATAGAGAGATAAAATTATAGAGAAAGTAGAGAAGATTGTAGAGAGAAAGTAGAGATAAGATTGAAGCGAGAAAACGCATTGTTTCCTTAAAAATTTTGAAAACAGTTTGACAAAATAGATGAAAGTAATGTACGCAGTCCGTAATTAATACAATTAAAAGAAAAATCAAACCGTTCATAAGATATACACTCTTTTGCAGAAAAGAAAAACGAAGCACCATGAAAAAAGTGACTGTTTTTATTGAAATTAAATATGCGTACAGCTTATACACAGGTAATAGAATGATTACAAAATCAAGGCCACAGAGCCCATCAATGGTTAGCAATTGCACATTGAATTTTCAAATCAGTAATTGGTGAAAAACCCCTTGGCGACAATGCATGCTTGTATACGTCTAAGTAAGGAGTGATAAGGATTCCTGATGTCATCCTGCGATACATTCTGCCAGGCATTCCTTAATTGTTGCTCCAGATCTGCTACATTTCGGGGTGCCCGAATTTGGCGGCCTAGCATGTTCCATACACGCTCGATTGGCGAAAGATCTGGTGACCTTGCTGGCCAAGGAACAGTATCAACAGCACGGAGACAGTCCACAGACGTATACGACGTGGTATTATCTTGTTGGAAAATGGCCCCAGAATGACGTGCCATGAAGGGTAACACAAACGGCTGCAGGATTTTATCAACATATCGATGAGCTGTTAAAGTTGTAGGCAGGATGACTAGGGGCGACCTGCTGTCGTAAGAGATTCCAGTCCATAACATCACACCAGGGGGAAATGGCTGAGTGCATGTGTAAAACAAAGGCTGAATTGGACCGCAGGCCCTGACGCCTCCGCACACGTGCCCGATGGTCATCTGCTGAAAGTCTGAAGCGTGATTCATCGCTAAACACTATGCGATGCCAGTCTGCTGGCAGCCATGATGCTCGACTACGACACCACTCCAAACGACTCTGTCGATGTTGTGGGGTTATGGGCAGATGTCTTAATGGCCGCCGTAACCCTACCTCATTCAAGCGCCTTGAAATGGTGGAAGGTACCACGGGTGGTATGGAAGAGGCTGTAGCATATTGGATGGCAGACAATGATGCCGTTGGGCCAGTTCGGGCCTCCTTGCAGCAACTATTGTTGCCAGCACCTTTGCACAGCAGTGCCGTTCGGTGCAGGTGGCGGCCTATTGCTCGGTATGACCAGCCAGCTTCACGCATTCCGACTATACAACCACGTTTGACTCGTCTAATTGCTTATAATGTCTTCGGCAACGTCGTAACGGCATTATTGGTTGTATCTCCACGGAACTGTAATTCGGATAACGAGCAAAGGTGAACCGTCCACATTTTTAACCTGTTTTATAGGATGCTAGTTGTGCAACAGAAACGTGCGCTATGACAAAAGTTAACGCTCATTGGGCTTGCAAATTTAATCATTTGCATACTTGGTATAAAGGAATTTGCATGTGAAATTTCGGGATGATCGGATTATTTTTTTAGCGGTGCTTCGTTTTTTTGCAAAAGGGTATATGTTTCAAGACCTAAAAAAAAAAAAATCTTTCCAGATACTCTCAAAAAGTTGTTTGCATTCAGATATGTAGGTTCTGTGAAGTATGGACACGATAAAATAAGAACGAAACAGCTGTAAAATTTTACGTGTGGATACGCATACGTTATGCAAACGCTTTAGCGAGGGAACTATAACTAGATGGAATTGATTGAAATTCAAACTATTAAAACAAGAATTGTTCGAAATTTAAGATTTTAATAAGATTATTTTCTTTGGCGAACAACGATATAGTTTCCAACTATCGTTAGTTCCATAACGATATTGGATTCGATAACGGTATGGAAACTATCGTTGTTTGGCGATAATGATAGTTTCCATATAGGAACAATGATAGCAGTACAGTCAATACAGCAAACGGATAGTTTGAAACTCATCATGCATGTAAATTGTATTAAAATAAAATGAATTAACGCAAATCCACTGAATGTATATAATGTATACATCGGTTTTACTGATGTGTTTCCAACTTATACATTTTAGATAATTAAATTACTTTTCAACCCTTTGAGGGGGCACTATATTAAATTATTTAGAATGAATCAAACATGATAGATACAATAATGGGTAAGGTAATCATATATTGAGGTTACATTTTTACGATCCTTTTCCATATGGGAAACAGACAGGCTTTTATAGTGATGTAAGTACCACTAGGGATGGTACTAATGCGTAGATAAAACTGAATATTTCACACATTCGCCTTCCACCAAAAAAAGTACAGAAACTAGATATTCCATAAATGCGTCTATTAACAAGAAAACTTAAATATCTTACGTTAAGGTTGATAAGAGGCATGCCAATAAGGAGAGATGCATAAAAAGTGCTTGTTCTGTGAAAGTGAATTTTTTTTAACCAACACGAAAGAAAAAATATATATATTCACTTTCCTAAGTATACTTAAGAAAAGGAAAAAAAAAAACTGAAGGGTGTTTATGCAAGGGAACAAAATGGCTGGACCACCCCGCTGCAGACAATCATGGAACCCAGTCCGTTCCCCTCAACGGGGAGTATTCAGCGTTGGATGGAAGGCTGCTTTGAATATGCATGGGCAGGTAAACCGGTTGAAAGGCAGAACCCAAATCTTACCTTACTAGAATTAGAATGCGGACATTCGGCAAAAATAAAAAAAGTATCCTGTAATTTTCTCATTTTATTCTTCGGCGAGAGTTTCAGTTGAACATGAAATACACCGGTTCAGCTCTTAGGGGTATTGTAAACGTCCCAGAGTTGGAG
The DNA here is from genome assembly GCA_951213105.1 of Amaurobius ferox. Taxonomy (NCBI): domain Eukaryota; kingdom Metazoa; phylum Arthropoda; class Arachnida; order Araneae; family Amaurobiidae; genus Amaurobius; species Amaurobius ferox. Next base: position 107,179,780 of record OX578145.1, on the reverse strand, counting down.
AAAAATAGTTTATATTTTAGGATATATCTCATTATAATTTTGATGCGCGGATCGAGAAAATAAGGAGTGATATTGTAAAGCAAAATAAAATTATGCTATGAAAGATAAAAAAACTAAATAAACGTAAAATGCATTCGGGCCAACGATTCGACAAAAGTCTTTTCAAATGTCTAGGGATTACCTACCGATGTATCTAAGATAAACATTCGACTTGTGATTAAATCATGATCAGATTACCATATTTTTCTTAGGCTACAGCTTTCTTAGGCTACATGGTTATAGTGGAAAGGTTATGTAATTTTTTGTTAAAAACACATTTGCGAAGTCAAGTGGTACAAGTCACAATCACTATCACCATACTTTTTTCTAGTTCAGCGCGAGGAAAGTGAAAAGTATTGGTGCGCATTCACGTATTCTCAAAACGTGTTCATCCATCCCAACCCGAGGATTGAACTTTCGACCCCATCACAAGAGATATACTATATATTGTAGCAAAAGTAGAAATTATCGTGGCATGCATAACGTTTATCATTTTTATTTCGACTGTTTCTTCCAAGTTCCGTATTGTTACGAATGTGTAAAATGCTTCAAACCAAGGAGAAAACACATTTACAGGCAACCACTGCTATTGTGTGATGGTAGAGTTGCCTGATCTTGGCGACATTTTTTCGTGACCTTAATGCCAGATAAGGCGAAATATCACCAACTTAGAGGCTAGACTATGGGCGAGTACTTTCTCAATTTCTCCATTAGTTTCGAGGATACGACCCTTTTATACAGATTTCTGTAGAGAGTATATAAGGGTTTTATCGTTCATAGCACTTCGGCTCCTAAGATGCTATGCCAATGCACTATAAAAGACATGAAAAGGTTGCTTCATAGATTAAATGACAAATTCAAGCGGCCATCTAGCTCTCTTAAAAAAATGACTGTTGTGCTGGGACTGGAAAAGAAAGGACATATACGAAGAAAGTGCCCCCTTTTTTAGCAAGATAATAAAGGAGCATTCCTTTGAGAAAATGCCCCATTAAAGACCTTATGGAGGAGATAATGGACTTCGAGTCATAGGTCGCATAAACAACATCGAATGCCAAATGATTCTAGACACGGATGCGAATATGACCCTCATTAAAAGAGACACAGCTCGCCGAATTAACGGCCAACTTCTTTGTACGGTACTCTCCATCTCTCTGCGCACAGTTATTGGCGAAGCAAAAAAATGTGCCTGGAAAAACAGAAGTTATTATTTTGATCGGGCGAGCCTTTATCATAATAAATAAGTAAAATACATTTTGTTCGAAGAATAGGGAAAACTTGAGCAACTTATACCAGGGTCACACTGAAATTTTTGAGATACGGCTAAGTGGCACAAGTTAAACTTACCAACTCTTAGGAGTATTCAAGTACTCTCTTCCAACATCAATGCACTTTTGTAGGCAAATTCTTCAAAAACTAAATGCTTAAATGAAAAGTCCAAAAGAGCAATGGGTGCAAAAGGAAGAAATAGAGGTGGGTTATATTCCCAAGACCTTCTTCTTCTTCGACCCACACCGTCCGACCTATCTGAAGGTGTAAGGAATCTGTTTGGACGGCCGGGAAATGCCACCCAATTTAGACCGGAATCTAGTGGGGGCGGCATCCACAGTGACAGTACCCTATTTTCCCTACCACCAATCTCTCGGAAGGACTTATGGATCCACATATTTAACGTGCTCGTACTCCGCGTGAACACGGCGACAGTTTGGGAAAAGCCGGGAATACCCAAGACTTTGATTAAGAGAGAGCCAATCAGAAAGCAGCATGAAAAACAGTCCAGCCAATCCGAAGAGAGAAATAACACACAAGATTGGCGTGCGCCAAAACACAACAGAAATGTCCCGACAAGACGAGTAAAGTCCGTGCAGGAATAAATAAGACCCAACAAGACGAAAAATAAGTTTAAATGACACATAAGAGACCCAAAGAAGGAATAGGATGAAGATAGTGGAAAATTTTTCAAAGCACTCCGCCAGGCCGCGGATAAAAATGGAGTACTGGACAAGTCATTAACTGAATTGCTAGAATTTTTCTGGATATGGAAGGCTGCAGAGTCCACTTCAACTATAAGAGCTTGAAATTTCGTTCCAGTAGCTTAACGGTAGAGAATCGGCTGGCTAGTTCGGTGATCCAGGGTTCGATTCCCGGTTGGGGAAGCAAGGGTTTTTACAATGGCGCCCGAACAAATCAACCCTGTAGGTTAGGCAAAGATGATGGAGGTTTGAAAGTGAGCTTAGTACGACTATTACGGATTCAGTGGACTCTGGAGGTTTGAGCGCCGATTTCAAATTGAGAGGATAACGACCATGAAGGATACTAACCTGGGTAAAAATAGTAGTAGCAGGAGGCTAACCTGAGGAAGAAATAGCTGGAGGTGGTCAGTTAGATTGTCAGTTGCCCGGCGATCTGACATTAGAGAGTGGAGAATGAAGAGTCCACTTTGACGATAAGAGCTTGCAATTTCGTCCCAGTAGCTCAACTGTAGAGTGTCGGCTGTCCACTTCGGAGATCCAGGATTCGATTCCCGGTTGGGGAGGCAAGTCTCTTTACAAGGCTTCAAAGAAGTCAAGATCATAGATCGGAGTGCACTTTTGTATGATCTTTGCTGAAGAAAACTCAAAATGATGGTCAAATTAATAGCAATGTTGAGCAATTGAATATTGATTAAATTCCTGCTTTTTGACATAGTTTTCGCATTTCTTAATACGAAATTTTAAAGCACATTTAGTTTTACCAATATAAGAAAAACTACACTGGCAAAAAATACTGTAAATGCTCCTCAACTATTAGAAATTTCTAAAGGATCTTCATTAGAAAATCTCAGTCATGTTTTCTGAAAACTCAGCTTTCAGAAAACACCTATTTAACTTCAAAAACAACGAATTACGGACAGTAACTGAAGATATTCCTTTGTTTAGAATAGAAACGGAAAACATCCTAGAATGTAACATAATTACAACAGACGGTGCTCTGTTGCCTGCTCGTCGTGAATGTTTGGGGAGAGGAATGCGTAAGGCCCAAGAGATTGTGGAATGGCTATAATAGATTTTATTTTTGAGTAAAAGAAAAAAGAATTCTTGTGGCTGCGGTTTTCGTAGATGTTTCAAAATACGGTGTGCCTCTCTGAGTCGCACATATCAGCAATTGACAAAAATTATCCATATAAGGGGCAATTAGCTTCATACTCTATAGTAACCAGCGTAATGTGTGGTTGTCTTAAAGGAAGAAGTAGCAGACTTGAATACCTAAACACCATCTTAACCAATCTCCATGGAATAAATCTTGCAGAACATGCAAGTAAACCTTTTTGCCAAAATTACAGAAGAACTGGGAAGGGCCCTGCGTTATAATGATGAGACCAGTGTTATTTATGGAATACAGAAGTCATCTCCAACTGAGCAAAAAGATCTCTATAATTATGCCTCTATTATGGTTGATACTGCTCGGGACGTGCAGTCTTGAGGAGGGGTCTGTGTTACGAATGCGTAAAATACTTCTTGGCATGCTTTCTCTCAACAAGGAGAAAACACATTTACAGGAAACTTTGCAATTATGTAAATGTAGACCTGGCCATGGCGGCATTTTTCGTGACTGTGGCACCATATCTGGCGTCCGGCCGCCCAAATTGCTGCTCTACGTCCTCGGATGAGCCGGACGGTCTGGGCTTTCCACCATATCTGGCGAAATATTGCCAACTTGGAGATTTTGGTGGTTTTCTGAAAGCACAGGAACTTTTTTTTATTTCTCTATTAGTTTCGAAGATATGACATTTTTATAGAGATTTCTATTGAGAGTATATAAGGAAGTCCTCCATCATTTGGATAGAGTTGATGCAATGCGAATTAATTTGAATTGTGAGACACGTCAATGTTTTGAGAACAGATTCCGCTATTTTCTGAGTTAGTTAAACATTTAATGGTTTATTTTATTGTACCTGACAGTCATTTTGTGATCTTGTAAGATAGCTATACTGCTGTTATTAACTGTATATTGTTTCTGATTACGCTTATTGGTGCTTTTAAATAAAAGCGTTAGTTATCCAGAAATTCGGACTGATTTTTGTATCCCAAGAATATATCCTTGATTTGAGATAATACGTTGCAACAGTATTGTAGCCAAGGTGAATACAACGGGGTTAACGTACATAGAATCGGAGACAGGTGAAATGGATATAAGCACGAATCATAAGAAGCATTAAGAAAGATAGACGCATTAATTGAATACGGGATGCTGGAAGGAAGAGATCGATAAAAATCGTCAATGGAACATGTTGGGCAGGCATTTTACTTTCCCTACAATACATGCTAATGTATAGGGGAAGCATTGGAATGATGCCGAAAATCGCAATTCGAGTTTTTGATGGATCTACACGTTTCGGGACCTCTAGAACACGAAAAAACTGTTTTTAGAGTTACGTCTCTCTCCTCCCTCCTCTCTCTCTCTCTCTCTCTCTCTGTGTGTGTGTGTGTGTTACACACACACACACACACACACACACACACACATGTGTACGTCTCTGTGGGTGTCTGTTTGTGCAATGTATGTATCCACTCTAACTTAAAAACTGATAGACCAAATTTTATAAAAGTCACTTGTGGGTTATTCTTGTACTGATAAGATTTTGGTTCGATTTGGGAAAAAAGAACCTACCTTTTTCTGCAAAATGGCCCGCAAAAATCGTTAATAACTAAAATAAAAGACTGCGTATGCTCAAATATATCAATTAAATGCTTGTTTTACACGTAATTTTTGACGTTGAAAAATAATAAGACCAACCCCATTACTCTAGGAATAGCCGTTCAAATTTTTTTTGCATTTTTGCTACGCGGGTTTTGAAAATACGTCCAGTTATCAAATGAAAACGAAAACTGAATTAAAAGTGTAAATTCAGTGTAATTGAAAATAATAATGCGCATTATTTAGTACAATTAAACTCAATTTAATGAATTACCAATGAAATAAAGAGAAAATGAATTTAAGTCGTTAAGGAAGGCCTTGTGCTGCTCATATCAGATTTTTTACTTTCTTACAATACAGACTATATGTATTGGAAAAGTATTTTGATCGGATAAAAATTCTAAAATCGGATATGGATGGATGTACCGGATTTTGGACTGATTTTATCGGGTTTTAGATCGATAACATCCCTATATATGAATCAACCATTTATCCAATGATGTCTGTGTGCTGCGTCTTACTGTGTGTCCAATAACTCCTGAGTAATTGAGCTGATTAAACAAAATTTGGCAAAAGATTATTTTAATGGGTAAATGTAAAATCTCGATTGACGTTTTAACAAATTGAGTAAGAGGAAGACCTTCAGTTTTTCGAACGCTTTTTGCGGAAATTAAAAATGAGTATGTCAAAAATTCTTAAATAAACAGTCATTTCATGTGTAGTTTTCTGGTGCCCGTTTGCGTTTTTTAAATGATGTTATTTACTTTATTTAAAAGCGAATGACATAATCTATAGGATACTACTGAGCTGTTCTCTATATATTGCTCATTTTTGATTTATAATGAATAAATAAATAAATAAATATCAAATCACTATTATCGAATGAGTGAATGCTTTGTACACATCTTTAACCAGAAATGAATTGAAAATACGTATTAAGAGTTATAGCAAGCCGTTCTCGAGATACTAAAAATTTCACTTTCTCCACGAGGAGCGTTATATCTCTCGAAAGCAAACGGTTGCCACAAAATTTGATATGCTTATTTTAATCAGTAACTGCAGTAAGACCTGTAAAATCTCTTATGACCAGTCTATACATTTAGCGAGTTTTCGGATTACAACGGTTTTAACTTTTCAATTATTAAATGGTCATTACGGGGAGACGAAAACATGTATTTTATTTTAATCCCTTTGTCTCACGGGTAGGTACAGGAGGATAAAACTGAACTAAATATCTCCTGGACTCAGCCTTATTGTATGAAAAACAAGTTTTATCTGAAAAAAAAATTCCGTATTTCCGGAGATATTTAGCTTAAAAGCGTATTTTCGAATGTTCACACTTACGCATTAACGTGATACAAAATCAGAAATATTTATAACCATAAACTTTCTTCCAATTAAGGATAACATACCAGCGAAAAAATATGCAAATATTTCCAGTCCTTTTCAAATTTAAAAATTTTATTGGACTCCATATTTAAATTTCATCGTTTGAAAATTGCTTCATAAATGGAACTAGAATATTTTGTCCATAAGTACAATACACTTTGTGCGAAAAGTAAGGCAAACTTGAGTAACGCATAAAAGCACAAATAACACAATAATGCAGCATACAGCTGTTTCGACGATATGATGGATACCCTTTGTCAGTGCAAGAGAACCAATAAACACGAAGTCCAAAAGGGACTTCGGGTTTGTGACGTTCGGACGTTGGGTTTGTTGGTTCTCTTGCACTGAAGAAGGGGATCCAGTGTATCCTCGAAACAGCTGTATGCTGCATTACTGTGTTATTTGTGATATTATACGTTACTCAAGTTTTTCTTAGGATATTTTATATTTCAGGTTTTTCCGCGAAGATAATTTTGTATAGCGAGAAGCGAAATTCTTATACTTTCTTATTTTTCTTATAGAGGAATTAAATTGAATATTTTGACGTTTTGAAAAGCAACATGTTTAGAATTTTCACATATTTTAAATCACGAGCAACATCGGGTGTACTAGCTAGTATAGTATGTAAAAGAAATTTGTAATATGAACTATGCTAGGGATGTTGATTATAACAATATAGTTTATTTTAATACAGATAAGCCAAATGCATCCAATTCATCTCCGTCACTAAGCTGTTGCTAACTCGAAAAAGAACCTTTAGGTACAGAAAAAACCCTTAGGTACAAAATTCGAAAATTTTGTTTTCAAATTCTATTAGTACCGGTGTTGATACGAAAATACAGATATTTCGGCATTACCAGTGTTTCATATATATCAAATTCCTAGATTGAAAATTTGACTAATAATTTCTACTGTTCTTTTTATTAACACTTTACAACATAGTTAAACACTGTTTATGACTTTGTTTATTCTGCCTGTCTGTCTATCTGTCCGTTAGCACGATAACTGCCGTAAAAATGACTTTATCAAAATGAAATTTTAGTATGTTGCTCAGACGGTCTGTGGGACCTATGGGGATATAAATGAATAATATCACCCAATTAGTTTTGGATGGAACCCGGGTCAAAAAAATGAAATACATTGAACACTATGGGACCTAATTTTTCAAACATTTTTTAAGGGGATTTAAAATTCACAAATTGCTTCGAAAGTTTTAGGAAATATTCTAATTATCCCATAAAATATATAAAAAAAATTTCAGCAAATATATTCAGTAATTTTTTAAATAAAAATTAAAATAATAATTACACCATTTATATGAAGAGATCACGTGACCATCATATGAAGAGATTACGTGAACCACTTCAAAATAAGATATGGCATCCATCTGGTGTTAAAATCGTGATTTTTAAAATTCTTTTTAATTTATATTTAGTGTCGTACCCGTCCTAAAACCGCTTTATTTTTGCTTAATTTCTGTGCATCTGTATTCTGAAACAACACAATTACAATATATTTGAGTTTAAATGATCATCAAACTTTGATTATTTCTACAACGAAACCTAATTTTTCCTTATGGAGAATGTAAACAGATTAGGCTGTAAGATGTGTTGCATAAGAATTGCTGAATTTATTTAACGCAAAATTATTTTGTTTAGGAGTCTGCAATATAGATGACATGAATGAAACATTCATTGATTTTACATAGAGAAGCAGACGATTTAATGGCAGACTTCTTCGATGAATTTTTTGCATAGAGTTAAATGTCTTTTACTTCCATGATTTCAAGTTTTTAAGTAGAATAATTTATTGTAGTACTGTGATGAATGAAATAAAAATATATAAATGAAATATTTACTGCTTTTACACAGACAGCCAGGCTTGCTCGTGTCCTTTGGATGAGTCGGACGGTCTGGGTCTTCTACAGACAGCCAGGCGATTTATATTTCTATGACGTCATTTGAATCAAGTTCGTTCTTTTCGATGAAGTTTTAAATTTTCAAATATAATTAATTATTGCAGTATTGTGATAATTTTAAAAATATTACCGCTGAATGTATTGGATTTTGGAGATATTTAAATAAAATTAGAGTTGGAAAGTGTTTCATAATCAATGCTTTATGCATGATTGATCTTTCTTGTTTTTATTTGCATTAAGGTTCTCAATTTGTTTTTTATTTTCGTTAATTTTAAAGTTTTTAATACTGTTTCCTATTTTTGTAAATTTTAAAGTTCCTTAATAGGATTCTCTTTTTTTTTTCATTGAATTTAAAGTTCCTACTAATGTTCTTTATTTTAATTAATTTTAAATTTCTTAATATTAATGTTGCTTTTTTCATTACTTTTAAAGTTCTTAATACTGTTTTAATTTTCATTAAAGTTCCAAGATATTGTTATTTATTTCTAATAATTTTATTGTGAGTTTAAGGATTCAAAATATGTTTAATGATTGACGAGTGTTGAAAAGAAGAATTAAGTATAAAATTCAAGTACTTATTTATGTCTCGCCAGGTAAGCTTATAGATTCACTTGAATCATGAATCTCGTCAGAGATATTGTATAACATTAGTTCATATGCTTCTAAGCAAGTTAATAAAATAATTTGATATTTTGACGTGAAGTCGGTGGTCGGGGTATTCAGCTAAAATCAGGGGGAGAACTAAAAGTGTTGGCTATCAACAGATTGCGAGTAATTTGTAGCCCTCTAAAAGCTTTAAAAAGATATCAAAGGTTATAAAATGATATAAAAGGATAATCGGATTTTGGATCAGGTTCCTAGTTCTCGAAATATAGTGGTTATAATTACGATATTAGTATTTTAAATAATTTTGAAAATGTGGTTTTAATTTTGATATTTTAACATTATTTTAAACTGTTTTAAATACATCTAAAGAAGACAAACCACCCACAAAGAAAGATGCTATATTCACACAAAACTATTTCGGCTTCATCGGATTGGAGCTACTGCCGATTTTTTTGTACTCTATATTTTCACTTTTTTTACATTACTTTATGGAATGGACTTAATATTATGCAACCTTCACATAGCGTATTTTTATTCGTCTTATTTTGTATTTAGTCAAGGCGTTACTAACGCGTTTATTACTTTCCTTATATACATAATGTATAAGGAAAGTATTGTGACGGGGTCGAAAATTCGAATGTGTGAAAGTATGTGTGTGTGTGTGTCAGTGAGTCTGTGGAGGCGATATCTCACGAACGAATGAAACGATTCGAATGAAATTTGGTACAACAATCACCATCTATGAATACTGGAAGCTTATTGTTTTAAAATACAATCGAATGTTCACAACCCCCCTAAATTTTCGAGTGAAATTTTGAAAAAATCATAAAAAAAATCAAAACCTTTAATAAAGTTACGCAAATAGACATTTCTTATGTAATTTTTCCTTAGAAAACGATTGACTCAAACTTTAGAACGCTAGCATGAACTGTTCTTGAGATATTGCACATTTTTCAAATACATTTTTCAAAAAATCTTATAAATTAAAAAAAATTTTAATTGTTAAGAAACATGTTCACTTCGTAATATCATGCGATAAATTTGGTGACATCATTCTCGTGGATCTAACTCGTTCCATTCACGAGAAAAGATACTTTGAGTAATACTTTTGCATTTGAAAGCCAATAGTCATTTATCTGATGTAAGAATAACTTATTTCTCAGTCTATAACGTTTGGCGAGATTTTGGCGACGAATTTGGCGGAATATCGCCAACAAATTAACGAAAATCTCGCCAAATGGATAAAAATGATGCTAAATCAATGTAAATGACGACTAATTGAAGAAAATTCAATATCTTGGAAAGAATATAAGTATCTAGTATAAGAATAAAATTTTTTAGCTGTAAAAGTAGTAAATTCGTTGCATTATATAAGGAAAGTCATGTGTTGCCCACATCAGATTTTTATAATTGTATTCTTACTTTAAGATTCTTAATTCTATCGTTGCTCTTTGCATGTTCATATTTCATTACATAGGTAAAAAACACTTTTTTTTTTAAGTTACTGCATAAAGCTCGTAACTTTTTCTTAAAATCTCTCTAATGTTTCCTGTTAACAAAATGTTAATATCGTAAAATCTGATTTTGAAAACTAAAATATCCTAAATACCGATTTTTAATCTCTGTTTTGCCAATATTAAATGTTCTATCATCAAGAAACTTGGTTTCCTTTGTCTCTTCGCATTACTACATGTAATTCAATTATTAACTCCATGTTTTTAGTTTCTATATTATTCATCTATTCTATAAAACAAATCTTGTTTCGAATGTATGAATCACGTGTGTCCGTGACATATTTCTGTGATAATCTTATTAATTTGAAATATCTGATGCGGGCAGCACATGACATTCCCTACATCATGAAATGAACGTACTTCTTTTTCAGTGAAAAATGATGTATAAGATCAACGGTACAATGTTTTTAACGTTGAATTGTACATATGGCGTTTTCTTGGATGACATCATTTAAAGCTATTTCGAAGTACCCAATTAATTTATATTTCGCGCAACTCTAAATTGACAATTATAAATATTGATAACATCCTCAATAAGCAATATAGTTCATATATTAAAATATTTTAATAATTGATTTATTAATGTGGCTTCATTTTTGTAATTTTAAAGATGTTTTCGTTAATCTGGAGCGATATATCACCAATTTAGCCAAATTTATCGCCAAGAGTTATAGACAAATGAAGAGAAGAGCATATCCCACATACAAGTATAAAAGCGAATACCGACGAATTTTTAGCCGTCAAAATAAAAAAACTATTACCCAATATATCTTTTCTTGTGAATGGAGCGAATTAGATTTAGAGATATGATATTAGCAAATGTATCGCATAATATTACATATGAAAACTGAACATATTTCACAATAGTTAATACTTTTTAATTTTATGTGATTTTTTATAAATTTATTTTATAAATATGCAATAAAAATTACATAAAAAATGATCGTTTATGTAACATTATAGAAAGTTCTGCTTTTTTAATGATTTTCCAAAATTTCGTTCTAAAATTTGGAAGTTTTCCGAACATTCGACTGAGTTTAAAATCAATAGGATTCTAGTATTCACTCATTGTAATATTTGTACTAAGTGTCGTTCGAAACGTTCCATTAGTTAGTGAAAAATCGCGTCCACACACACACACACACACACACACACACACACACACACACATACATTTTAAAAATGTTCTATTCAAGTTCAGAGATGCTTAAAGCGTGCTCTTCTGTCAAAATCTCAAAAATCTCGAAGTCTTTAAAATCAATAGGGTTTTAGTATCTAATGGCTCTAGTTGTAAGAATGGTAACAATTTATTTTTTGAAACTCTTCATTCGTTCGTGAGTCCCCCCCCCCCACACACACACACATCATCTCAAAAACGTTTGATTCGTGTTCAGGGATGCTTGATACGTACTTTTCCGTCGAAAACTCGAATTCTTAATTTTCGACCACATCACAATACTTTTCATGTACATTATACTATGTATATAAGAGAAATAATATATACGTCAATAATTACTTTTAATAATGTGTGTAAAGAACCTTGCTACCTCAATCGAGAATCGAGCCACGGATCTTGGTACTGACCAACCGACTCTCTACCGTTGAGTTACTGGAACAGAATTGCAAGCTCTTTATCATCAAAGTGGTAACATTAGCTCTTTATCATCAAGTGCAAGACATTTTAGGGGACACTGTACTCTTAAAATCAGGAAAAAATAAAATTTTCTTTTATTGTCTAGTTGTAAAGCCGGACCATTTTCGAAATATTTAGTACCATTAGTATTTCTGAATGTTAATTATTTCTGTAGATATTAAGAAAACATAATGTATCTACAATACAATACGAAGCATAAATGCATACTTTTAACGCGTTTTTCTCGAAACGCAGATTTTTAAACTTGTGCGCATGATAATTTAAGAACAATTTGATGAATTCTTATGAAATTTCGTATGCTTATTAATAACATCATTGCTAAATAATTGTACTAGATATATGTGTTTAACTTTAAAACATAAAATTTAAGAGCAAAAAAGTTGTTAAAAATTCTGGAAAATAAATAAATAAATAAATAAATAAACTAATTTGCTTAACTAAAAAGTAAAATAATTAAATACTCCTAGTATGCAAGTATATTTTGAATGTTGTCATTAATAAAACCCCAAACTAGTTTTATATATCCATAAAAATTTAAGATATCATGCGCGAAAAAACATATTATCATTCTATCGACAAAAATCCGATGTGGGCAGCACATAACTTTCTCTGTAGACTTATATCCACGCTCTCTTTATTTTAATTAAATTTAATTCACTTTTAATTCAATTTTCGTTCTCATTTGGTAACTGGACTTATTTTCAAAGGTGGCGTAGAGAAAATACGAAAAAACTAAAATATCTTGAGAACGGCTAGTTCTAGTGTAATGGGGTTTATCTTATTCTTTTCTTCGTTAAAAATCACGTATAAAACCAGCATTCAATGGATATATTTTAGCATGCGTAGTTTTTTCTTTTAGATTTTGACGTTTTTTGAAGGCAATTTTGCTCAAAAAAGCAAGTTATTTTTTTCGAATCTTACCAAAATCTAATCAGCACCAGAGTAACCCACAAGCAACTTATCACCCGAATTTTGTGAAATTCGGTCCATTAGTTTTTCAGCTAGAGTGGATACAAGCAATTTTTTCGGACCATTTCGCAAAAAAAGGCGGGTTCCTTTATTTCGAATCGTACTAAAAACTAATCAGCACCAGGGTGACACTCAAGTAACTTACCTAGCAAATTTTATGAAATTCGGTTCATTGGTTTTTTAGTTAGAGTGGATACATACATTGTACAGACACACAGACAGACACACAGACACATAGACAGACAGACAGACACACACACAGACGTCACGCTAAAAATAGTTTTTTTTGTATTCTAGAGGTCTCGAAACGTATAGATCTATCGAAAACTCGAGTTGCGATTTTCGGCATGATTCCAATACATGAGTGCAATGCATGTATTGCAGGGAAAGAAAAAAGAAAAAAAAAGTTGTAAAATATAGTTATTTTTTGCATAATATTTCTCAATTTGCAATAATTCTTTTATTTTTATTTTAAAGAAGAATATTATATTTCTCAGCCTTAAAAATTTCATTCGGATAACTTCAATAGATTTTATATCTAAGAAGTTTAAACTTCTGTTGAAGTTGTCAATATTTTCGTCTTTTAAGAGTAGAGCATTTCGCTAAGTTTTTATGACACTTGACAATACTAAGTATTTTTGATTTTGCCATAGGAATAATATGGAGAATAAAATCGCCTCTCTCATCTCCACAAACATGAGAAAAAAAAGTTTGATAATGGTAGCATATGAATTTCTTTACACGCTGTAATGAAATTACATCTGACTATTTACCAATGCATTATAGCAAACGAGAACTACCCTCCCCCCCCCCCTCCTCCTCCTTTTTTTTTTTTTTTTTGTAATTAGCATGATTCGAAAATCGCATGTTAAAAATTTGCTTTTGTAATTGGCACTTTCGAAATTAAAATTTTTCTTGGCATTATTTCCTATGGAGAGTCAGTGATAATTTTCGAAGGAGTGATAATAGTATAAGCTAGACGGAAGAATGCTAGTCCAAAAACACCACTATGTAAGTGGTGTAGTTCATATTAATATAAAACAGCCGAATACTTCCAATTTATAAGCGTTGAAGACCTATTGTCAACTTGAAAATAATATATGTTTAAAAGATTTCTTTACTCAACTGTTGAAAAATCCGCAGTATATTTCCAATTCATGAGTGACTATGAATGCAAGTGGTATTAAATATATATGTGATGTACCCGTTGCCAATTTGAAAGAAATTAAGATTATTTTAAAGAATAACTAGTGAATATGAGTAGATAAATATATACTTTTCTCTGTAATACTGGTTATGACACAGGTGCATGTAAACAGTATGAAGTATGAATGTATGAGAAAATCAAGTGGAGTTTCTCACTCCAGATATTTAAATTTGCCGTAACAGTTACACATATTTTATTTTTCAAGTAAAATCGTTCATTGAGTTGTGAATGGGCACTATTTTATGTATTTACTCATCAGAATAGTGTAACAAAATCCCACCTGTACATTAAAATATCTCAAAATCTGTCCTGAGCTAGCCACTGTCTCGCTCACTTGCTCAGTGCATTCCAATGATAAAAAAGAATATGACGCAGGGAGATGATGGGGGGGGGGGGGAAGAGAAATTTCCCGCGGTTTGCCTAAAGTGATGCCAAGGACCTTTCTCCCCGTTCTCCCTCTCCAACAAGTCTCGGACCGGACCCTATTTAATTGGTCTCTTCGAATATTCCGAGTCCTAGTCTAGCCATCTTGGAAGCCATTTTGCGTAAAACTCTCCTTAGTATGAAGATGAACCAGAGCCGTAGCCAGTCAGGGTCCAGATGGGGCTAAGACCCTCCCCCCCCCCTAAGAGGTATACTCAGCCCCCTATGATGGAAATATTTAATCTTTTGTCGTGGTATGAAATTTCATACATGTCATCCAAATTTTGTAAAAAACTGATTTTTCGGAATATTTTGTAAACTTCATTTTGTATAGCACAGAATTAAGATTTTTTCGTTGCTGAATTTGTGGTTATATTGATTATCATCAATTTATTTATAGTATATTTAATTTTAAAATATTCAATAAAGTTTCAAAAATTAAATTAAGAGTATAGTATTTAGGGTACTTTTGTACTATTACGAGTTTCACCGTTATACATTGCCAACTGATGAGCAGACTAGAAATTAGTTAGTTATATAGAATACTACATTATCACATTATACATTATCAACTGATAAGTAATTACAGTCATTTTAATATTATGTGATGTAATATATATATAATTATAATTAAAATATTTTTTAATGCAGTAATTTATTAAATATTAAAATTTAACATTTTAGTGCATTTCCCTCCGCCCTCCAAATGTTTTTTCTAAGGAGCCCCTTCTTCAAGGCTGCAGAGGATAGTTTTCTTAAAATTGGCATTAATAGTTTGCTCAAACTATGGAGTGATAAAATTATATTTTGACGTAAATCAAAATAGGAACAAAAAAAACCCAAGATATATCAATCATGAATAAAGCATGATGCTCTCCATGTGAAAGCAATGGATATTTCATTCACATTATTTTATTCCAGACTCCAGAGCTAAATAATTTTGCGTGCAAAACATTCAGCTATTCTTATACAACTCATCTTGCAATCACTTGTTTACATTCTGCATTCATTAAAATTTGGTTTTGTTGTAGAAATAATTAAAGTTTGATGATCATTTAAACTAAAAAATATTGTAATTGCTTTGGCACAAAATATAGATGCACAGAAAATACACAAAAATAAAGAGATTTAGGAAGGATGCAACACTAAATATAAATGTAAAAGAACTTTAAAAATCACAATTTTTACACTGGGAAAAATATGAATGCCATATTTTATTTTGAAGTGGGTCACGTGATCTCTTCATATAACATGGGTGTAATTTTTATTTTAATTTTTATTTAAAAAAATACCAAACATATTGCATTGAAATTTTTTTTATATATTTTATGGGATAATTTGAATATTTCCTAAAACTTTCGAAGCAATTTGTGAATTTTAAATCCGCTTAAAAAATGTTTGAATTAGATCCCATAGTGTTCAATATATTTCATTATTTCAACCCGGGTTCAATCCAAAACTAATTGGGTGATATTATTCATTTACATTCCCATATGTCCCACAGACCGTCTCAACAACATACTGAAATTTCATTTTGATAAATTCATTTCTGCGGCAGTTACCGTGCGATCGGACAGACAGACAGACAGACAGAATGAACAAAGTCATAAACACTTTTCAACTACGTGTGAAAGTGTTAAAAAAGAGTCGCTATGAAACTGGATATTATGCTGAAGATGCAAGTTATTTCAAATATATATTCATTTCATATGTTGTTTTGTGCGATAAAATCTATATAAATAACATTGAAAATCTGCCTGTGGATATGTCTGTTTGTCTCATCATTACGTGAGAGTGGTTGGGCAGAATTTAATGAAATTGTGTGTGTGTTGCTTTGAAATAGCATTACTTAATATTTACTCCAAGTTCAGAGCTTTTTTTTCGAAAATTTATTTGATAAAAAAAAATATCATATTGGCTAGACAACTGAATAATACTCAGTGATTTTATACAGCAGACGATTTTTATTAAATCTTTTCCGATTAAACAAGAAAGATCAATCATGCATAAAGCATTGATTATGAAACACTTTCCAACTGAAATGCAATTTTATTTAAACATCTCTAAAATGCGATACATTACTAGGTAATATTTTTAAAATTATCACAATACTACATTAATTTATTATATTTGAAAACTTAAAACTTCATCGAAAAAAATAAACTTCATTCAAATGACGCCATTGAAATATAAATTACCTGGTTTAAACATCTCTAAAATGCGATACATTCCTCGGTCATATTTTAAAAATTATCATAATACTACAATAATTTATTATATTTGAAAACTTCATCGAAAACAAATGAACTTTATTTAAATGACGTCATCGAAATATAAATCGCCTAGCTCTCTCTATAAAAGCAGCATTTCATCCATAAAATTTTTTCTATTCCTTTCATTCATCACAATACTATAATAATTTATTTATTTAAAAACTCCAAACCATGGACGTACAAGTAATTTAACTCTATGCTTAAAACTTCATCGAAAAAATCATCTTTTTCTTTGTGTAAAATCAATGAATGTTTCATTTATATCAGC
The DNA here is from genome assembly GCA_951213105.1 of Amaurobius ferox. Classification (NCBI taxonomy): domain Eukaryota; kingdom Metazoa; phylum Arthropoda; class Arachnida; order Araneae; family Amaurobiidae; genus Amaurobius; species Amaurobius ferox. The sequence goes on along the minus strand of OX578145.1, from coordinate 107,162,846 downwards.
TATACTGCAGACACCATGAGCTAAATAATTTTGCGTTAAAGAAATGCAGCAATTCTTATACAACTAATTCTACATCTTTTGGTGTGTACATTCTCCATAAGTGAAAATTAGGCTTCGTTGTGGAAATAATTAAAGTTTGATGATCATTTAAACTCAAATATATTGTAATTGCGTTGTTTCAGTATGTAGATGTACAGAATTTAATAAAAAATAAAGCGGTTTTAGGACGGATACAACACTGAATATAAATTAAAAAGAACTTTAAAAATCACGATGTTGACACAAGATGGATGCCTTATTTTATTTTGAAGCGGGTCACGTGATCTCTTCATATAATGGTCACGTGTTCACTTCATATAAAGGGTGTAATTATTATTTTAATTTTTATTTTAAAAACTACAGAATATATTTTACTGAATTTTTTTTTCATATTTTTTATGGGATAATTTGCATATTTCCTAAAACTTTCGAAGCAATTTGTGAATTTTAAATTCCCTTAAAAAATGTTTGAAGAATGAGGTTCCATAAGGTTTAATGTATTTCGTTTTTTCAACCCGGGTTCAGTCCGAAACTAATTGGGTGTTATTATTCATTTATATTTCCATAGGCCCCACAGACCGTCTGAACAACATACTAAAATTTCATTTTGATAAAGTCATTTTTATGGCAGTTATCGTGCTAACAGACAGACAGACAGACAGACAGACAGAATGAACAAAGTCATAAATACTTTTCAACTATGTTGTAAAGTGTTGAAAAGTGATATATGAATAATTTTTTTCGGAATTACAATTTTGACTAGATTATATCAATTACGGCTTTGGAGTTGAAAGGTTACTGGAATTTTTAATATTTTCAATTCCTTGAGTCATGTTTTATTTTGGCAAAGATTTTTCAAACACATATATTGAGTTTAGCCAATTATTGAAACAAAATAAAATAGTACGGGTATATCTTTTAATACCATTTTGGCATATATTGATCCAATTTCATATTTTTTGTAATTTTATTTATAAACGGGACATGATGTTTTATTTTTCAGATCTGTCTGCGAAGATAATTGTGTACAGAGAGATCAGAGATTCATATACTTCTTTTTAGGAGGATTAAATTACATATTTTAATAGAATGTCTTGAATAACAATGTCATTTAGAATACTATAGGAATTTGCATATAATTGTAAATTTAAAGTTTCTTTATATTACATATTCAGTAATATGAACGGGTATACTGCTAGTAAATATATATATGACAGGATTTTAACTTTAGTAATTTTAAAGCTAAAACCAATTTCAGACTGATGACAGCTCCCTATGTCCGATAATAATTTGAGAAGGTTTAAGATAAAGCAACTTAAATATTTCATTTGAATTTTTAATTCTTTGCTTCACGCTTTTACTTTTGTCTAACAAAACCAGTTTTAAAAATAGATCGCTGTCGAAGACTCAATTAAGAAGAAGCAAATCTGCATTGCATGTGGGAAGCAGTGGTTTCGAAAATTTTAGAGCAGACATTTATTTGATTGCCGGATTATAAATTGATTCATTAAAAAACATTACCTACAGTTGCTAAAAGAACAATAAAATATCCTACTCAGTAATAACCAGATCACGGGGTGTGCCAAATATTTTATCAAATATCGTTATTTATTAACGATTGTTAATTAGTCATGTTGATTAAAAATTAATAGTAATTATTCATTAATACTTATTCAGTATGAATAAACTGACATTACGATTAACGATTAATCAGTGGTCGCAGCAGTGAATATAAAAATAGTTTTTAAGTAAATTCGAAGCAAGATCTACTAAAAGAAAATCTTTTATTATAATAAAATTTTAGAATTTTTCAATAAATATTCTATTGTATTCTGAATAAATAAGCAAAGCAAACTCATTCCCACCATCCCACTCGAAATGATATAAAATGCCTGAAAATGGAGAAATATATACACTCTGTTCCAAAAACATATATGTACCATAAGGCATTGAGCTACAGCTGTGAAACTTGGCCTGCATGCATCATTTGAGGAGATATGGAAAATGATTGGAATTTGGGAGTGAAAAGCATTTTATTAAGAAATGGTGGCAACAAGAAGATAATATTTTAGTACTCGGTAAATTCTCTCCTGGCAACTATACACGCCGATATTCGGTACGGCATAGAGTCAATTAAGTTACTTATGTCCCTCTGCGGAAGATTCTGACACAAATGTTGCAACTGGTCAGCTAATTTAGTGGAATTCTGAGAAGTCTACAATTGTCTTTCCAGCAATTGTCCCAGATGTGTTCTATTGGTTCTATGATAGGTAGCCGGCAAGGATATTAACTCAAATTTAATAAAATATTGTATTGTCATCGCAAATATGTATGTGTTGTTGGTGTTGAGACCCAGACCGTCCGACCTACCAGAAAGAAATATGTATGTGTGCAAAATTTCAAGAAAATCTGCTTGGTAGAAGGGGATCAAAAGTTGATTTCAACATCTGATCCAACCAAACAGAAAAACCAACTTAAATAAAACAGTGCAATAAATATGCCTCCGTCATCTTAAAATATTTGATAAATATATAAATAAATAGAGTACAACGTAAATTGCTGCATAAATAAAGAGTAAAGAGAAGAAAATCGTTTCAAAAACATGCTAAGGGTTTCTTCTTCAGTACAAGCAGGCCAAGGACGTCACTACAAAATGACGTGTAGCTCCATTTTGGCATGAAACTCTTGGATTGCCCCCACTGAAGATGAAAGCCTATAAAGTGTTTTCAATAATACAATCGTCTAATTTTTACACATTATTTGTGCAACATTTAGCGTTGTGATTTATTTATTTTATTTTTTGAGCAGTCATGCGCATTTATAATACAAATAATTCAACATAAACTTGAAAACCTCCAAAAGTCCAACCTCTCAATTATATCAAGAATCGTTTATAGCAGTTGTTAAAAGCCAAGTGGCTGCATTTTTCATGCCATATTTAAAGAAGAAAAAATCAACTTTTTATGCTTAGATTGCGAAAACAGTAGTTAAAATCTGCGACTAGTGTTAAATAATAAGCCATTTGGAGTGTCAGATCTACTATGACGCTAATGAAGCTTAAGCTTCGAACCTCAGCAAAATAAGGGGCCTATAGAAACTCATGTTTTCCCGATTTTATTATGTAAAGATTTTCTGAGAAATTTACATTTTTTATAAATCTATTTAATTTTTTATTGCCTGTCATTGTCCCCACTTTAACATGCGTTTAACTTTTATAAAAATATATAAATCAAGAAACAAAAGACTTTCCATGAGCTATAAAGGACTTTCCAGGTTCGAGTGTGACCCAAAGTACTTGGTACCCAAGGTAGAGTGTGACCCACTGGAACTATAATCCTACGGATTACGTTAAAGGCGGACACTCCCCTACCCCCTTCTTGAAGTCTCATATCGCGTTTTGAAAGTTTTAAGACAAGAAACGTGTTAGAAGCAAATTTACTATCTTAGCGAATTTACTATCTCCCTATAGTAATGAATTTTAAAATTTCTATTTCATGTATTTTTCATAGGAAAAATGATTCTATTTTGCTTAGTTGTCTTTTCAGTGGCCAGGACACTAAGCAGTGGTCGGGACACTAAGCAGTGGCCGAGACACTAAGTCCGTATATCGTAAATCTGATTCTGGAACGCGTAAGAAGGAGCCTGTAAAACACAGAAAATATAGGGAATGGTTCTTGATGGATGTAGGACTCTCACTTTTAAAATAAATAAATCAAAAATTTTAATGCTAATTCATCAATGATATCACTGAACTATGTAATCTTACCACTATATTTTTTTAAATTTAAAGTTACAGAAAGCAATGACGTCATAAGGATAGGGTCCCCGAACTTACTGACGGCTGTAGAAATTTCATTTCCAAAATAAATGAATCCAAAATGTTAATGCTTATTCATTAATGATGTCACTGAACTATGTAATCTTACCACTACCCTTTTTCAATTTAAAGTTAGTGAAAGCAATGACGTCATAAAAATAGGGCCCCCCCCCAAAAAAAAATTATTCATCAGCCATTGGACATCAGCAAGTTTTCCGACACAAAATGGCGGAAGCGGAGCTGTCCAGGCTTGTTAAGGGCCTCTAAATATTCCATCCCCCCTTCCCCCAAGCCCTAGCCTGATCCCAAGACAGGTATGGAAGAAAAGAACGTAGGAACTTGAAGGAGCAGGTTTCAAACTTTCCTCAGGTGAGAAGCACACCTACGCGCAGACGCAGTTTGATCTCCATTCTATTCGGTGTCTCGGCCGGCAAGCAGTGGGTTCTTGGAAGAAATGCGTCAAGTAAAAGTTTCTTGCAGAGGAGGTATAGAGCCACAGGTAAGGAATTTACTTTTTATGGGGGGATGCCAAAAATTTACGTTTGCTGGAGAATTGGAAATTGAACGCATGGATTTTGACATGGTTTATGTAACAGATGTTAATAATTTTTTTGGCTTGCTGAGGAACATAGATGCATACGAAAAGACAAACCCTGTCATTTTTCCGATACTGCTTGAAATATGTTGAAGAGATCTTGAAACGTGTTTCTCTATCAAAATTTCGAATTCGAAAATTTTCGAGAAACAATTTAATGTTAAATAGCGGTTCATGCCTGCTGTCATAGATATGACAGCATGACCATTCAATAGATATGACAGCAGGCTTGATATGTCTTTGTCTGAATTGTCTTATCTTTATTAATATAGCGATTACGTCCGTCAAGACCATAATATATTATTTCTCTATACAGTGATATGAGAAAGCAAATTAAAATTTTTGAACACAAAACTCTACTCGACATACATTCATATTGTATATATACTTTCTCACATTATTATATAGAGAAATTATTGTTTTATATCCATTTGTATCAACCAGCATCAATGGAAGATAATTTTTTTTTTATGAGCTTTAATTTAAAATTTATTCTTAAAATAATAATGCTTTAAAATTTTCTTATTTTAAGTAACAGTTGTCACTGTCAAAATGGCAAAGTTAATTTGTGTTAATATGTACTATATTAAAACCTTTCATGTACACCATATTTTCAATTATCTGTTTCAAGTATTGTCTAAACTACATTGTTTGGTTAATACTGAAAACTACTACTCTCCGTGAAGAACTATGTTAAAAACATTTAATACTATTAGTAGTTCGTGTTTTAATCATGCAAATTACAAAAAAAGTCTATCTAGTTTTACTTAAAAAAAAAAATGTGTCTGACATGAAATTTTCTTGGCGATGTGTGTGATCGTTCGTAATCTTGTTCACCTCTCTATCCTCCCCCCCCCCCCCATCCCCTCTACACGGATATCTTCCAAACTTCCAAATATGTTGAAATGGCTGCAAGGGATCTTGGAATAAGCTTTCTCATCCGAATCTAAAATTCGTAAAAAATCACCAAACTATATTTTTAGCATGCAGTAACATGAAAAAGTAATAAAACTAAAATGAAGCGGAGCATGTACTATACATATATCATAAAAATCTATTAATGAGTGTTACAGCAAGATAATTTTAAAACTCACTTGTATGCGGAAATTGATATGTTTGCATAGGATCTAGTTTTCTGCATAGGATATAGTTTTCTGGTCAAAATTTAAATTTAAGCTTGAATGAGCTTAAAGATTTTACCAGTCCAGAAATTTTTATCAGTAGCAATTTTATCGGTCCAAAGAAAAAACCCGAAATTGACTGAAACTCGGAAGTGTCTCAAATGGACCAATCCCGATATAAAATTTGAGTGTCTGTCAGTCCATCCTGATCAGCAGTTTTAAAATAAACCAGCCCCATCTGATTGTTGAAAATGACATGCATCCTGTGGCGCGCACAGGAATTTTGTTAGAGAGTAAGGAAGAAGTCTTAATAGGCTAGGGCATAAGAGAAGCTAAGATAATTAATTAAATATGTATGAAATCAGTTTAGTTGCAACATGGAATACACAAACGTACCTTTGCAAAACCACTGAAGGTGTTAAAGCAACTTTGGATGTGCTGAGAAACCCCTAAGCTTTCTTCTAGCTCCTCTATTGATCCAAGGGTATTTTAGTGTATGAAAAATTCTTTAAATTTCTCATATTTTCTGTTAGGGAACACAAAGCTCTCCCCGTCAAAAAAAGCTCTAACAAGAGGTTTCAAGAGTCGCAAATTATGACGTTTTACTCATTGGGACTTTCTCAAACTGCAAAGCTCACCTGCAAACGAGCGCTTTGCCTACGATTGCAGATCTATAAAGGCTAGTGGGCTAGGTATAGGGACCCTTGAGTATGTATGCATGCATGCATTTTCTCAGTGATTCGGGAATTCCTTTTAATCTGTAGGTCTCAGTCAAAGTATCCCACCACGTACATAAATAGAACCGTACAGCACCAAAATGATTCAATTGCACACACACACACACAAAAAAAAAAATCATTTTGGAGATATTTCAGGATTGCTGAACTAATTTAGCATGTTGGCATCTTGGCTATGAAAGAAAGTTACCAATATTTTAAACTCTATTCAAATATGTAAAAACTTCATCTTGCAATTCTATAAAATGAAATTAATTTTTGATATATGTCGAGAGGGAGGAGGCTAGAGGAATGTCTGCCCCCTGCCCCTGTTTGGCTAAGTCGGACCCTGATTATATGAAAAACCAGAAGCAGCTAGAATTTTTCGTTATTCTCATAATTGGAACTCAAATATTTATTCATAGCATGGGGGGGGGGGGGGGGGAGTGATGCACTTCCACAGCATAGACCTTGGGAGTTGGAAACAGGTTTGTAACGCCGACGGATTGGAATCATTTGTCTGATACGCGTTACTGTATGATATTTTATTCCTTTTTGCATCCATAGCATAAAATGTAAACTATCATTTTCCAGCATTGACACTGCCATCAACGTTCTGGGAATTATCCTATTTCTCCATAAGAAATAATGCTATAAATAACTTAACTTCCGAATTCTTATCATGGAAATAACTAATATTTATTGTTACTCCTAAATTTTTATACAATGAATCTATGCACAAAATTTCATAATGGACGAGCATTCTTCTGGAGTTAACGTACTCCTCCCCCCCCCCCCCCCACGCGCGCACAGATTGACATCTTTTTAAAGGTATTTGAAAATCGAAATTTATTCTGGAGATTTTGAAACGTTCCTATTCCTCCAAATTCGAAAATTTTTGGGAAAACAATACTTTTTATATTGTACAATAGTATGAAAAAATTAAATAAAAAAACCAAACTTTGTTTAAAATTGTCTTGTTATAGATCCAATATCGCTTAATAAGTCCGATGTCTTTGTTATTCATCGCAACTCAATCTTCATCACGTGACATTCAACAAGGATAAAAAAGGAAATTACAAAAAAAGTGTCCAGTCATGGTCACAAGGGCATAACGGTGCCACTCTATTAGATATTAAACGTCTGTAGATTCGCTACATCACTGCGCCATTTTCTCTCCATTTTCATCATGATTTGATGGATAGCTACTGCGCGAATATTCGACTCTTTTCCTATCGAAGAACAATTTATTTAATTTTACGATTTCGGGTTATGATTTTTTTTTCCTTCTGTGAAACGTCTTCAAAATTGCACAGAAAATGTATTTGTTTTCTAGAAATATTTTGAATTAGAGATTTAAAAAAAAAAAAAAAAAAAAAAAAATCAAGCTTTAAAATGTGTTCAGTGGTGAACACATATTAATTGCTTTGTGCATGTCTGTGTGGTGTGGGCTCAATAACTCCAGAACACATACATGTAATGCTATGAAATTTTACGATACATCTTACAAATTTAAAGCTATGAATAGAATATTTCATAATTCACATGGTTAGAACACGAATGTAGTTTAAGTTTAAAAGTTTATATCATTTTTTTTTCTATGGGAAAACGTAAATCCTGTAACGATGGTGATTATATGTCTATGTTTGAAATGATAGTTTGAACGAAATACGCTATGGGTTAGAGTACATGTATTAAAATAATAGTAAATATTAACGTAAATCACACGCGAATGCACAAAGTTTATCGCCCTAACGGGTCTGTTGTCCTCTTTAAAATAAATGTTGAGAAAAAATATATTCTATTCTCGATTTAGGAAATAAAAGTTTGAGCCATCTGTACTATGGATGAAAGTAAATTTATTAAAATAATATATATTAACGCATATCACATGCGAATACACACAAAGTTTATTTTCCTAATAAGCCTGTTGTCTCTTACAAATTAAATTGGAGAAAACATTTTTTTTTTTAATTTAACTTATGAATAAAGAAAAAAACATATGCTCATTTACACAAAAAATATGCACAAATAATACACTTTTTTTGTATTCCGATGTAAATTATGATACAAACGGAATATTAAATCTGAATTATGAGAAAATCAAACGAAGTTCCATGCTTTAAGCATAGTTAGTCAAAAAAGCATTTTGAAATTATTCTTGAGAACTTCAATATTTTTTTTTGAGTTTATAATATTTTAGCTTGATCAGGTACAGTGTAAGTTAAAGTGACACATGGAATATTGGCCACTATATGAAGGTGTTCACTATATCGATAAAAAACACATTAGTGGGTTTATTCGAAATATTGTGATAAACAGTGGAGTTTTAAGAATTGTACAAGCAAATACAAAAACTTCGCTTCTGGGGTAAAAGTATCTAAATTATGCGTAATTTGACATGAGTAGCTTCAATGGAAGCAGATCATAAGAAATATCTGAAAAATGGAAACTCTAAATAAAAAAAAGTATTTTAGTTTAAAGGCAAAACACAATTTTATTGCAAATTAAATTCTATAATCGGGCAATTCACGTAATTTTTTCATTTTAATTACCGACTTCCTGTTGCAAGTGTTGCTTGATGCGATTGAATCTAAATTGATAATTGCTTGACTAATAGCAGTAACTTGCATTTTTTTGATGTTTGTGGGAATCGTCTTGGCCAAGTCAGCATTTTCCAAGCTTTGACTGTGTTTAACTTTTCATTAGCACGTGCAATGATATTTTTGCGGCCCATTTTGCAAAATAATACTAGTTTTCGAGGATTCGCCAAACTTTAATAGATTGAAATGTTCTACTAGTGGACTAAGTTGTGTACCCAATTTCAGATCTCCAGGAAGTAGGAAAGTATGTTAAAAATGCCACCAAAATTTCGAAACAGCCAGACAACCATTCATCGGTTATGACAAGTAAAATAAAAGCTTTTAATAAAAGGAGCATAAAAATTATGAAAAAATAAATTCAAGATTTTGCGACAATGTAAATATAATGCTTTTATGGTTATGCTTAGCAACCTAGTAGCTCAGGGCGTATCCAGATAGTTTTATTTACGGGAGGTGGGGGGTCGCATCGCTTGTTTAGCGCTAAGCTATTAAAATCAAACAACGCTGTTTATATTAAATGCAATAGACATTTTTCTGTATGCAAAAAATTTTTATATGGGCAAAATACTTTTCTTTCTAGGAGGGGATGATTAAAAACCTTAAGATACGTCTTTGTTAGTAGCATTGCAATTTATTCTGTATAAAAATTTAACCATGTATTCAATTACATTATTAACTATTATAGCATTAAATTACACAATGAAATTGAATTTTTACCAGAGTTATTTTTGATTGAACTTTGCTCTCTTCCCCCCCTTTTTTTGTAATTGCTACCTTACTTCCATTTTTTCAATTTCTCTTAATGAATTCAGCCCAACTACACAGTTTTCATTTTAAAGCATACGATTTCATTTTTTACTTTCCTTATATACATAATGTATAAGGAAAGTATTGTGACGGGGTCGAAAATTCGAATTCGAGTTTTCGACGGGAGAGCACGTTTCAAGCATCCCTGATCACGAATCAAACATTTTTAAAGTGATGTCTGTGTGTGTGTGTGTGTGTGTGTGTGTTTGTGTGAAAGTATGTGTGTGTGTGAAAGTATGTGTGTGTATGAAAGTATGTGTGTGTGCGTGTCTGAAAGTATGTGTGTGTGTCAGTGAGTCTGTGGAGACGATAACTGACGAACGAATAGATCGATTCGAACGAAATTTGGTACAAAAATCACAATCCGTAAACACTGAAAGTCTATTGATTTTAAACGTAATCGAATGTTCAGAACCCCCCTAAATTTTCGAGTGAAATTTTGAAAAAATCGTAAAAAAATCAAAACCGCTAATAAAGTTACGCAAATAGACATTTCTTATGTAATTTTTCATTAGAAAACGATTGACATAAATTTTAGAACGCTAACATGAACCGTTCTTGAGATATTGCACATTTATCAAAAAATTATCAAAAAGTCATGTAAAATAAGAGTATATTTCCTATTGAGAAACATGTTCACTTTTCATATGTAATACCATGCGATAAATTTGGAGACATCATTCTCGTGGATCTAGTTCGTTCCATTCATGAGAAAAGATACTTCGAGTAATACTTTTGTATTTGAACGCCAATAGCCATTTATCTGCTATAAGAATAACTTATTTCTCCGTCAGTAAAGCTTGGCAAGATTTTGGCGACGAATTTGGCGGAATGTCGCCAACTTGGCGACTTTTTGAAATGTTGTCAAATTTACGAATATCTCGCCAAATGGATTAAAATGACGCTAAATCAATGAAAATGACGACTAATTGTCAAAAATTCAATATCTTGGAAAGAATATAAGTATCTACTATAAGAAAAACCTATTTTTTTACTGTAAAAGTAGTAAATTCATTGCCTTATATAAGGAAAGTCATGTGTTGCTCACATCATATTTTCTTATTACATATTTGCAACATCTGAGAAATAGATGGACGTTCACTTTCGTTATATTTACAGTATTGGTTTCATCCTAAGAAAGAGGAAGGAGTCTGAGTTTAACTTTCACTGAAAGCGTATTTGCATGCCATTTTTGTAATTTTCTCGATCTATCGAATTTACACAGAAAGGGGGCGTCGGTATCAAAATAATTGTATTTTGCCTTTAAATATAGAACTGGTTACTTTAACAGACATCTTGGCGAAATGATTCCTTGAATTTAAGAAGACAGAAGGTCCCGTTGCACAATTCAAAGGTGCGGTCACTTTACAAAAAATGTTTGCCAAATATCTAGATATAAAAACTAGTAGTTTTTACAAAAAGTGGTCACTTTAGTCAGGTGTTAAGCATAGCAAGGTTATAATTATATTAAATCGAGTTTTATTGTATATCCCATAACTCTCCTCAAGCTCAGTTTTAATTCATAATCATTTGATGCAATACAGTTTTATATATATACACTAAAGGCCACAGTTTTTCTAGGTAAAAAATCTTATGTGTGCAGCACATGACTTTAAAGAATATTAATTCCCCCAAAGTGACAAGAGTTACGAGATTAAGATACTGAATTTTTATTAGTTTGTCGTTATTTTCGTTAATTAAACGTCACTTTGCCAATTTTGCATTCGTCAATTCGGCGACATTTTAAAAAATCGCCAAATTGGCGATATAATACATAGTTTGTCTCCAAGGTCGCCAAAATTTTCGCTACTCGTTGGGGGAGAAGAGCTTTTCTTATATATCATTAAGAAATGGTTTGAGTTTTAATCAATAAATATATCTTCTGTTATGAATAGAATGACCTAGATTCACGAGAATAATTTTTGTAAATATATATCCCATAACATTGCATATAGAATACCAACCTATTTAATGATTTTTCCTTATTATATGCAATTTTTTTAAAATGTACAATGTCTCGAAAACTGTTCTTGATAACGTTCTAAAAATTAGGCCATTCGTTTTGTAGTGAAAAATTAATTATCAAATTATTATTTATTTGACATTGTTGAAGGCCTTTTAACGGTTTATTCAAAAAATCATTCGAAAATTGAGGAAGGGGAGGAGGGGGACATTTCGAACATTTAATCATATCACTTCCACAAACTCATGCACACAAATATATACACACATATATCACTTCAAAGCTGTTTTAGTTCAGGGATGCTTGAAACGTACTTTTTCATCGAAAACTTTAATTTGAATTTTCGACCTTGTCACAATACAAGATTTTTACCATACATACAGAAATAGTCTAATTTATTATTGATTGGAATAGGTAGATCCATTCCATAGTACCAAATTACATATAGCTTTATATACATTTGTAATTTCATCAGATTTGCAATACATACTAAAGCGATTGGAACTGTTTAAATGACGCCATCTCGCAAAAATTTCGTCAAAATGCAAAAATAATTCAATGTCATGAGAACAATTTATACTCGTAAAATTAGCATGGATTAATTCGCTTTCATAATATGAAAGTACAACTAAAACAGTGGCGTAACCAGAACTTTTGGAAGTGGGATGAATGGAAATTTTCAAATAGATATTTTAAAAAAGTTTTAAAATAATTTTTTTTCATGAGAGAGCAAGTTGTCCGGGCAAGTGATCATTATCACACTTTGTGAATTCGTCGCGCATTTATCACGCATCCTATCAATTTGTCACATTTGTCGCCAAATTTTTTACGAAGTGGGACAACTAGATATAAGAGTGTTTATTGTATAATATTTGCATAATATTTACAGTTGTCTTGTCTCCTCTTAGTTTCCTGGAAGTTATTCTATCTTTTGCGATCATTGAAAATTCTTTCAAAAAGTTTAGAAAATGGTCTAAAACTGTATTCTGTGATTCTACCAGAATTTCTCATAATATAGATATTTAAAAAGACAAATTTTGTTTTATAACATTTTAAAAAGTAGTAGTACGAAAACTTAATTACTTATCTTTAAAAACAAGAAATATTTTGTTCTGCACATTTCCTCAAAATTGATTGTTTCTAATAAATAACAATATTAATGCCGATGTTAAGAATGAATTTATTTTACTATAAATAGTAAAAAATAAAATTTACTTTATTTTTTTCTCCTGTCGAGTCTATCATACCTAAAATTAACAGCTAAATAAAAAAAAAATCGAAATTTTTTTATTAGGGGGTGTACATACTACACACCCCCTTAGCTACGTTAGTGAAAAACCATTAAGTCGTTTAAAAGTATATTGCCATAACTTTCTTCAACTTATGCAAAGTATTGTTTTCCTGAAAATTTTCAAATTCGAGATTTGGATGGGAAATCATATTCTAGCTAAAGCCTCTTTAACACATTTCGAACACTTTTGGAAAGATGTTCGTGTGTGCATGCAGTAGTGTAGCCAACCAAGGTCATGGGAGATAGATGACCGAATAGACAAGTTTGAAGTGCCGGATTTGTATTATACAACATGGATCAGGAATAGCCAATGCGAAGGTGTGTATGGCCCTATTGGCTAAATATGGTATAAATATATATTAATGTAGTGAAGTAAAAAACATTAAAATAGTATGTATTGACGCAAATCAGTTGAATGCACCCAATTCATCGACTTGACTGATTTGTTGCCATTATATATATTTTTGAAGGATAAAGAAAATATTTGGGTTTCCGCAGAGATAGATCTACTATTGAACAGATTTTTAACATTAGGCAAGTGTTGGAAAAAGCTAATGAATATGGCATAGCAACTTACCATCTCTTCGTTGATTTCAAGACTGCCTATGATTCAGTAAACAGAAAACTATTAATTGAAGCTATGAGAGAATTTCTAATACCCGATAAACTTATAAATTTGGCTAATATTACTCTTACCGAAACAAAGCTTAGGGTAAGAATTCAGAATAATCTCTCCGAGCCTATTACTGTTTCAAATGGGCTCAGACAAGGCGATGCACTGGCCTGCTTGCTTTTCAATATTGCACTCCAAAAAATTGTGAAAGACTCTAACATCAATACCCGTGCAACAATCTTTAACAAGTCTGTCCAGATTTTTGCGTTTGCTGACGACATTGACATTGTAGCACGCACTCCCGAGTTACTTAAGGAAGCCTTCACATCCTTAGAGGCCGCAGCCAGTAAAATGCATCTAACTATTAATCAAAATAAAACTAAGTATATGCCCTGTGGTAATTATGACTGTCCTTATTTCGAAATTGGGGTTTACAAGTTTGAAACTGTAAGCAACTTCAGATATTTAGGATCTGAAGTTAATACTCTCAATGACATTATGCCCGAAATTCGTGGTAGAGTTACAGCTGCTAACCGATGTTTTTTCGGCCTTAAAAGGTACTTAAAGTCTGACTTCATCAGCAGAAAAACGAAGATTATAATATACAAAAGTTTAATCAGACCCATTCTTACCTACTCTGCTGAGACTTGGGCAATGACAGAAAAAGTTAAAGACATCATTTCTGTTTTTGAGAGAAAAATCTTGAGAGGTATTTTTGGTGGCTTAAATTGTAACAACATCTGGAGAAGAAGAACTAACTCAGAGCTTTATAAGTCTTTTAAAGAACCAGATATAGTCAATTACATCACGATTCAGAGAATTAAATGGGTGGGTCACCTGTGCAGGATGGCCGAAAGCCGTACAACAAAAAAGATCTTCTCTGCCAGACCATTCGGCACCCGTAAAAGAGGAAGACCTAAACTCAGATGGCTCGACTGTGTGGAAAAGGACTTTAAAATTTTAAAAGTTTTGAACTGGAGGTCTTTGGTCAGGTATAGGGGAGCCTGGAATTCTATACTGCGGAAGGCAAGGGCCCATCCTGGGCTGTCAGGCCATTGAAGAAGAAGAAGAAAGAAAATATTTGAACTTTTAAAAATAAAAGCTTATAAAGAGATATATTCTTTTTTAGTTTGATACTGGTCGTTATACAAATATAATTAAAAATATGGAACATGATTCAATGTAGAAGTATGTACTCTAGATATTTTAATTTTTTTAATTAGAATTTTTAAAACTATAGTTTAACATAGCGCTTCCTTATTTCCAAATTTCTGTAAATCTGACAGATTAATAAATAAAAAATATATTACCATGACTAAACTATAGGCGCTGCCAAGATTTCGTAAATGAATGGTTTACAGTGCTGGATTTCATTTTTTAACTCTGGCCGAACTCTATGGACAATCAATGTAATTGCTCATTTTGCGTGTGTGTGTGTGGGGGGGGGGGGGGGGGGGAGGTGATACCTGCCTTCTCTGCCTATGCTACTGGACCAAATGTTACATTGTTTTATAACTAGTATTTTATAACTGGTGCTACCAAATATGATAAGATAAACATTTTTTTAATTAAAACTATTTTATTCAAATCGTAAAAATGACTTTCAATTACTTTTGTAAGTAAAATGAAATTTAGAAAAGCTGGTACGCTTTTTAATCAATGCAGACAGACTTACTACAATGCAAAAGTATTTGAACTTTAAACTTCTCTATGTAATACAAAAAATTTAATTTCGTAAAATTTTATTAGTTTCACCGAATGTGTTCAGTATTAAACTTAATTTCCTCTCAAAATAGCAATTGGCGGGAACCAGAAATCGAACCCATTTTTTCTGCATTACACTCGGTTATGCTATCGGTTACATTACTCCGGTCAAGGACAACTTGGCTATCTAGCTTACTATTAGAGTTAGGGAAATTCAATTACAAAGTCGTATATCGCTGTAAATTTAGTGCTAAGCATTTTTGTTTCCTCACAAAGGATGGAAATGAATTCTGAATCCCAGTGTATACAATCTAACCCCCCTCATTATAAGAAAGAATCGAATATTTAGACAATGTTGCTGAATAAAATTGACTTAATTTTTTAAATTATTCACTACCAATAAATTCTTGCGCACGTGTAATAAGATGTCTTCCCATGTTTCTCGATGTCGCCACATTTAAACTGTAACATGCAGATTAATATAATTGTATTTTTTAAAATTGTTATTTACAGGAGTTTTTCTGAAGATTTTGTTGCGGGACAAAAATACCCACTACTAATTTTACAGCGATCTATGACTTTGTAATTGAATTACCTCCTATCTCTAATTAACAGTAATATAATTTTGCAACGCTTTACAATTAATTGAATTTTACCTATTATCTGTAAGAAGAAGCGATAACCTTTCATATTCCCACCCCCAGAAAAAATGAGGGTCAGCTTTCTCATCGTGTAGCGCCATAGGGGTTTGCTATCTACGCTTGCATAAAAATTTAACTAAAGTGTGGCTCAACTCGACTTTCACATACCAGAATCTATTTTTAATAGTTTTTTTTTTTTCAAATTTTACAAGAAATTTTTTGAAAAATTGGTATCAATGATTACATTGGGTCCAAATGATTACAATTATAGCGTGCTACTCTTCACTTTAAAGAGCTTGAAAATTTTTTCCGATTGATATTATACTTAACAGTGTACCCCCCCCCCCCACACACACACACCCACACACCCGGGTGGGCAGGTAACTTGCCCCCCCCCCCCCCCCAAGTTGTCCTAGAGCTCCTCTACTACAGGCTGACTTATCAAGCATATTGAAGCCCATAGGGTTCCATACTACAGTTACGGAAATTATAAAACAAGTGTTTAAAATAAATACTTTATATAAAAAAAGAAGTTTCAATTAGAATATTGTACAACTTAGCTCGCACAAGTGTGTTCCATTACCGGGTATCCAATTATTTATTAGCCATTGTTTTCTTCTTTCTTCGTTTCAAGGAAAGCGAAATAGCCTAAAACCCTTTCTAGAATGATTAGATCAGATCGGTGCAGAACAACCACTCATAATTATTTCAATTATACTTCATAAAGTGAAAATACGAATAGAGCTAATGCTAATGGTCTGCGCTTCCAGCTAGGGTGGGCTTCAATATGCTTGATGAGTCAGCTCGTATATAGAGGAACCTTAAGTTGTCCAATGACGTCACGAACAAATCAATTGTATTACAACTATTTTTCACAACAATTATTGAAACTATAAAGTCTTGTAATCATTGAGCCATAAAGAAACCCTTTTATTTCTGATTATGTCCAATTTTGTCCTATGCTGCCACGTTAAAAAAATATAAAATTTCAAATCAATTCCGAAGATTTTGCTCAAATTTAAAAATATTCTATCTAGTTCTATCTCGAATTTAATAATATTCCATCTAGATTTTTTGATGACAAAGCCGGATATAAAGTTTCGTGAGAATCCATTAATACTTGGGGCCGCTATCGTGTGCACAAGAAATCGACCACAGATAGACTGGCATCACTCCAAAAATAGTCAATGTGTTCAGGAAGTCTTAAAAAAGCATGGATTGGCGTCAAAATTTCGAAATCCAAAAATTTCGTAAAAACAACACTTTTCTCATACTACGTGTGAGAAAGTGAATATACGATAACACCAATATTTTTAGTTACTGGCCTGGTCCATGACTTTCCTTACCATCCTGTAAAATGGATCTGCATATCGTCTGTTATAACTATACTTTGTCCTATTCGTTTGCCAACATCACAGTAACTGTGTTTTTGGTGTGAATGAACATGTAACTAGCATAAAACATATTCTTTCTTCCTCCCTCGTCCATTGTATGGAAATGCATACGAAACGTATCGGTTTCAGTTGAAAAGAATCGCCACAACACGGATTTTTGCACTTTTCGTTATCGAGACTTGATCGGTCTATTGATCAGAAAAAGAATTCGTCTCAACACCAGTTCTTTTTTTAAACCGTTATTGTGCTTATTGTTCCTTCACATACGAACTTCAGATTCACGGAATGTATAAGAGTTCTATTTCATGTTAGTGATGGATAACTCAACTTGCTTTTTCTTCTCCCATCGGAATTCCATTTATCGTTCTATCGTAAGGTGAAAATAATACTATTATTTGTATTCAATTTAGTATTGAGTACGTGAAAGATATCATTTATGAATGTTATTATCTCCGCAATACACAGGATATGATTAGGGAAAGTAATTGCGTCGTGCATCAGCATTCCCTAAACAAGAATTGTCCATCAGCGGCGTGAATTATATGGGCATAATGTATGCGAAATATTTTAATGCATAATCCTTAGAATTTATTTTTCTGGCTCTCTGTTTCTTTACAATATTAGGAAAAACTCCAAATGTGTTGACAAAGGGTGAATTTTTACTTTCCTTATATACATAATGTATAAGGAAAGTATTGTGACAGGGTCGAAAACTCGAATTAGAGGTTTCGACGGGAGAGCACGTTTCAAGCATCCCTGATCACGCATCAAACATTTTTGAACAGGTGTGTGTGTCAGTGAGTCTGTGGAGACGATAACTGACGAACGAATGGACCGATTCGAACGAAATTTGGTACAAAAATCACAATCCGTAAACACTGGAAGCATATTGTTTTTATACGCAATCGAATGTTCAGAACTTCCCTAAATTTTCGAGCGAAATTTTGAAAAAATCGTTAAAAAATCAAAACTGCGAATAAAGTTACGCAAATAGACATTTTTTATGTAATTTTTCATTAGAAAATGATTGACATAAATTTTAGTACGCTAACATTAACCGTTCTCGAGATATTGCACATTCTTCAAAAAAATTATCAAAAAGTCATATAAAATTAAAAAAAAAATATTTCCTATTGAGAAAAATGTTCACTTTTCATATGTAATACCATGCGATAAATTGGGTGACATCATTCTCGTGGAACTAGCTCGCTCCATTCATGAAAAAATATACTTTGAGTAATAATTTTGTATTTAAACACCAATAATCATTTATCTATTGTAAGAATAACTTATTTCTCCGTCCATAACGCTTGGCGAGATTTTGGCGACGAATTTGGCGGAATATCGCCAAATTGGCGACATTTTAAATTGTTGCCAAATTAACAAAAATCTTGCCAAATTGATAAAAATGGCGCTAAATCAATGAAAATGACGACTAATTGACGAAAATTCAATATCTTGTAAAGAATATAAGTATCTACTATAAGAATAATATGTTTTTAACTGTAAAAGTAGTAAATTTATTCCATTATATAAGGAATGTCATGTGTTGCCCAAATCAGATTTTTTTTTTTAAAGATATGTGTATATGGAGGGGGAGGGGAGAGTCTACTATAGAATTTATAAGTATGAAAAATACGTTTACAAATATTTTCCAGCAAAGACTACAAATTTAGTCAACTGTATTGAAAAACTCAATGACGTACACAAAAATTTACATTTTAAAGTGCGAACACTTTCAGACGCAATGTCATTGCCACTGATGATGGACGTTATGACGTCTAAAAGTGCTCTGGTGCTTTGAAATGTAAATTTTAAAGTACCAGAGCGTACGTCATTGATAGCGTTTTCAACACTTTACAACAAAGTGAAAAGTGTTTATGACTTTGTTCATTCTGTCTGTCTATCTGTGTCTGTCTGTCTGTCTGTCCGTTAGCACGATAACTGCCGTAAGAATGACTTAATCAAAATGAAATTTATGTTGTTCAGATGGTCAGTAGGACCTATGGAAATATAAATGTATAATATCACCCAATTAGTTTTGGATTGATCCGGGTTGAAAAAATGAAATACATTGAACCCTATGGGACCTAAGTTTTCAAACATTTTTTAAGCGGATTTAAAATTCATAAATTGCTTCGAAAATTTTAGGTAATATTCAAATTACTCCATAAAATATATGAAAAAAAAATCAGCAAAGTATATTAAATAGTTTTCTAAATAAAAATTAAAATAATTACACTTCTTATATGGAGAGGTGTAATTATTTTAATTTTTATTTAGAAAACTATTTAATATACTTTGCTGAATTTTTTTTTTTTTTCATATATTTTATGGAGTAATTTGAATATTACCTAAAATTTTAGAAGCAATTTATGAATTTTAAATCCGCTTAAAAAAAAAAAAATGTTTGAAAAAATGTTTTAAAATAATTACACCTCTTATATGGACCGGCCGTCCAAATAGTTGCTCTTAGTCCTCTGGACGAGTCGGACGGTCTGGGTCTTCTACCTCTTATATGGAGCGATCACGTGACCATGATATGAAAATATCACGTGACCCACTTCAAAATATAATAGGGCATCCATCTTGTCTCAAAATCGTGATTTTTAAAGTTCTTTTTAATTCATATTGAGTGTTGTATTCGTCCTAAAACCGCTTTATTTTTGCTTAAATTCTGTGCATCTACATACTGAAACAACGCAATGACAATATATTTGAGTTTAAATGATCATCCAAATTTGATTATTTCTACAACGAAGCCTATTTTTCACTTATGTAAAATGTAAATAGCAAAATATATAGGATGAGTTGTATAAGAATTGCTGTATTTTTTTAACGCAAAAGTATTTAGTTCATGGAGTCTGCATAGCTGATATGAATGAAATATTCATTGATTTTACAGAGAAGGACGATTTTTTTTCGATGAAGTTTTAAGCATAGAGTTTAATTACTTGTAACTCCATGGTCTTAAGTTTTTAAATAAAATAAATTATTTTAGTACTGTGATGAATGAAATGGATTGGAAAATGTTATGAATGAAATGCTGCTTTTATAGAGAGAGCCAGGCGTGTTATTTTTTCTATGACGGCATTTGAATGAATGTTAGTTGTTTTCGATGAAGTTTTCAAATATAATAAATTATTGTAGTATTATGATGATTTTAAAAATGTTACCGAGGAATGTATCGCATTTTAGAGATGTTTAAACAAGGCAATTCATATTTCAATGCCGTCATTTGAATGAAGTTCATTTTTTTCGATGAAGGTTTAAGTTTTCAAATATAATAAATTAATGTAGTATTGTGATAAGTTTTAAAATATTACTTAGGAATTATATTGCATTTTAGAGATGTTTAAGTAGAATTGCATTGAAGTTGGAAAGTGTTTCATAATCAATGCTTTAAGCATGATTGATCTTTCTTGTTAAGTATAGTTCACTAAATTTGTAGTCTTTGTCAGAAAATATTCTACTTTAGAATATTTGTAATACAAACGGTTGGAGATTATAAATTAAATTTTCAGATGAGAAATTTATTTCTAGCTTCATGTTTTGACATTTTCATGTGTGTATTCGATAAACTTACATAAATTTTTATGAGATATTATCGTTTCATAGTTAAATAATATATAAAATAAATGCTTATTTAAAATTTCATAGCTTTTACAATTTTAAATAATTTTGCTTTTTATTAGGCGATTTGACGTATTTTATAATGGCATCAAACTCGCCAAAATTTAAAAAAAAACGGAGGCATGTTTAGATCGCCTTATTCAAGAGTAGTTTAAGTGGTTGTACTTGTTTTATTATTAAAAATCTGATGTGGGCAGCGCATGACTTTCCCTGCAGACTTATATTCACGTTCTGTTTATTTCAATTAAATTTAATTCACTTTTAATTCAATTTTCGATCTCATTTAGTAACTGGACTTATTTTCAAAGGTGGCGTAGAGAAAATATGAAAAAACAAAAATATCTCGAAAACAGCTAGTCCCAGTGTAATGGGGTTGGTCTTATTCTTTTCTTCGTTAAAAATTTCGCATAAAACAAGCATTTAATGGATATATTTGAGCATACGTAGTTTTTTATTTTATATTTTAACGATTTTTGCTGACCAATTTGCAAATAAGGCAGGTTATTTTTTTTCGAATCGTACCAAAATCTAATCAGCACCAGGGTGACTCACAAGCAATTTATCTACCAAATTTTGTGAAATTCGGTCCACTAGTTTTTCAGCTAGAGTGGATACAGGTAATTTTTTCGGGCCATTTCGCAAAAAAAAAAGGCGGGTTCTGTATCCCGATAGTACCCAAAATTAATCAGCACCAGATTCTCCCACAAGTGACTTACCCGCCAAATTATATGAAATTCGGCCAATTAGTTTTTAGTTAGAGTGGATACAAAATTTGCACAGATACACACGCAGACGTCGCGCTAAAAATAGTTTTTTTGTATTTTAGAGGTCTCGAAAAGCGTAGATCCGTCGAAAACTTGAGTTGCGATTTTCGGCATGATTCCAATACTTTCCTTATACATTACCATGTATTAAAGGGAAAGTAAAAATTACTTGAGGGCAAGCATGTAATAAATATGCAGATCCAACGCGTAAAAAGAACAAAAACCGGTCTAAGAGATACTATTATTTTTAATGGGAGCACAGATCCTCTATTTGGTGACGCACCCTATAAGTGAGATTACTTTGTGTTTAATAGTGTTGCATTTTCCATAGAGTGACATCCTTTCAACTTTTAAATACATTTCCTTCCGAGTATTGTACTAAAAACGAAAATAATAGTCCCGTCCTTCAATTGTTTTAATTTGTTCCTTTCTCAACAATACATGGTGATGTATAGGGAAAGTATTGGTATCATGTTGAAAATCACAATTCGAGTTTTCGACGAATCTACACGTTTTGGGACCTCTAAAATACGAAAATATTATTTTTAGCGTGACGTGTGTGTGCGTGTCTGTACAATGCATGCATACATTCTAACTCAAAAACTAATGGCTCAAATTTCATAAAATTTTATGCACAAGTCACTTGGGGGTTACCCTGGTGCTGATTAGGTTTTGGTACGATTCAGAATTCAGAATAAAAGAATCTGCCTACTTTTGCGAAAGGGCCCGCAAAAATCATCTAAATCTAAAGTGAAAGAGTGAAAGATTACGTATTCTCTAATGTATCAATTAAATGTTTGTTTTATACGTAATTTTTGACGATGAAGAGAACAAAATCAATCCCATTACTTTAGGACTAACCGTTCTCGAGATTCTTTAGTTAGTAAAAACAGAACCCGCCTTTTTTTTGCGAAATGGCCCGCAAAAATTTCATGTATCCACCCTAGCTAAAATACTAAATTTCTTTTATCAGCTCTAGCTAAAATACTAATTTACCAAATGTTACAAAATTTGGTAGATAAGTTACTTGTTGGATACTCCAGTGCTGATTAGAATTTGGTACGATTCGGAAAAGAAGAACCCGCCTTTTTTTACGAAATGGCGCGCAAAAATTTCATGTATCCACCCTAGCTAAAATATTAATTGACCAAATTTCACAATATTTGGTTACTTGTGGGACAATCTGGTGCTGATTAGATTTTGGTACGATTCGAAAAATAACAACCTGCCTTTTTTTACGAAATGGCCCGCAAAAATCTAAAATAAAAAAAGACTACGTATGCTGAAATGTATCAATTAAATTCTTGTTTTTATACGCAATTTTTGACGAGGAAAACAATATAACACACTCCATTATACTTTAGGACTAACCGTTCTCAAGATATTTGAGATTTCTTGCATTTTTTTACGCCGCTATCGGAAAAATGTCTAATTACCAAATAAAAACAAAAATGGAATTAAAAATGCAAATTTAGTGTTATTTGGTGCAATTAAACTCAATCTAACGAATTATTAAAGAAATAAAGAAAATATGGATTTAAGTCTGCAGCAAAAGTCATGTGCTGCCCACATCAGATTTTTAAAAACTGTATCAATAAATGTTAAACATACTCAGCATTTAAAACAGCGATAATAATCGTAAAAAATGCAAACAACTTGATTTGAAAAGATGGCATCCATTACGAAACACGTACATCAAAAGAAGAAAAATAAAATAAAGTTATATGTGCTCCAGACTCTTTCTAATAACAGTTTTGAAGCCGGTAAGGCATGAAGATAATGATATATAAAAGACGCGTCGCAGACAATGATAGCTTCTAGGAAACATTTCATGTTTATGATTTCATACATTTTGAGCTTACTGATTATTAAATTAATAATTTATTTACTCCTTTCAGGACAACCGCAGTGATGCATGGTGCATTTGAACTTCTGTCAACAATGGTAAATATATACTTTTTTACAATCAATATATCTTTATCATTTAAATAGTGCACATTGGTTTGAAATTAGTTAAAGTAGAAAAACAGTGTTAATAAATAAGATTATTTACTTTGAACATTTACTGACAAATAGTGCCAACTTGTTACGCCACTGTATCACTAGCGATCAAACCTGCAGTCAGACGGTATTTGGCATCTACTTTTGTCCAAAAACTAATTCCAAAAACTTATTTTTATGAAACTTGGCAGTTGTTTGGACATAGTATTGCGCTCTATAAGAAAAAAAAAATCCTTACCTGTATGTTACACTTGGCGACACATATGGCAATCACAAACTTTGAGATTTTTAGGAAATGCAACAAAGTTTGCTATATTCAGATATCTATGAAAATTAAGTTATTTTTTTTATAATTCCTGTTGCTTTCTGGGAATTATTAATTTCGTATTTATTATTCAAAATTCTGTGAGACGAACATTTTCCAGGGTATCGTATAGAATTTTTGTTTTGTTAGAAGGTCTATGGAGTCCAATGTTATTGAGTTTTATTATTAGCTGTATACCATTACTAATATTGATAGCGTGCTCTCAGAGCTCTGCTTTAGGAGCGCAAGGGCTGTAGGCGGATACATAGGTGGGAATCAATTCCGTAATTTTATACAGCTTGTCATATGATAAATTTCAGTTCAAATCGAAACAGTAAGAAAAGACCGTTTTTTGAAGTGATCCGAAAAAAAAAGTTTTTAACTAAATTAAGTAAATGCTTGTTTCACAGATAATTTTTCATGGGAGAATGACGATTACGTTAGGACAAACCGTTCTTGAGGAATTTATGTAATACCGTTTTTTGGAATTTAAGAAAGTTGGTGTCATTGAAGAAAAAAAGGGCCAGTTTGCCAAATAAAATATATAAATGCGAAAAATTCCATGCAATAATTAAATGATCATTCATTTTAAATACACTTTCGTGCGAAAATACTGATGAAATCATTAAAACCAACAAAAGTGACTAAATAGAAGGAAAAATAATTTGAGTCTAGGAAATGTCTGCTATTGTAATGTAAAGTCCGCATCATATTTTTGCACTTACTTTTAAGATGTAATTTGTACAATTTTAGATTTTATGTCAACACCCTTGAAATTTTAATATATTCTTTTTGGCTCGAAATTCAAAAGTTTGCCTTCTATAAAGCAACCTTCAAATCAATTTCGGAAGAACTCGATTTCTCCCCCGAAAGACTAACATCGCAATGAAAGTAGATTTACAGGCAAAGTCGTATTAACAAGTGGGAAGTTCATCTAAAGCCCCTATTATGGGGGAAGCTAAACTTCCCCATTTGCTGCTTGGAGTGACGTTACTTTCGTTCTGTGCTGCGTGGAGTGACGTCACGAACGTCCCAAAGCTGTTTTGCGAACGGTTTGTTGTCCCAAATTACTGTCGTGTAATAGGGGCTTAATACCGGAATCCGCGCCAAATGTTGTCAAATTTTTACACCGGTATTCTTTAAAAAATAGTGATGTTTTGATATTAATAGTATATCATATTCATCAACATCATTAAGTTGAAAACTTCATTATTATTCTGAAGTGATATTTATGTTTGTTATTTTTAAAGTTCATAGTAACAATCTAATAAAAATATATGTTACGCCTCGTATTTCTTGTTCTGAGAAGCAATCTATTTTTTCACAAATTTCTGATAAATAGAAACAATAACCTTAATTTTCAGTTGTGCCCAGTGTTTGATAACAAAATATATTTTTGAAATATTTTTTTTTCATTGCCCCTTAATTCAACATATTAGTTTATAATTATAGTCTATACCTTGCCGCGTGAAAAAATATTTGAAATCGAATTCCTTTTGGCGAATATTCATAATTCATTGAAAATTTTCATCCTAACAGGTTTTTGTTTCAATTTTATTTTCTCTTACATTTACTTTGTGGACTCATTAACTATTTTTCTTTGTATGGTGTGTTTGTTTTCAGTTTAGTATTGCCTTTTTTAGTCAATAATTTACTTTTTTACGGGTTGAAACGGATGTTAACATTGTTATTGTATCACTTTTAAGATGTTTCATTTTATTGTTCTTTATATAATAATTTTTAGTTAGATAAAATACTTTCTTCTAAATTAAGTTACAGTAGAAGCCTTTTTAGTTGAATTCTTTCCAATTTTTTCCATGAGCATAGTGTTTACAAATTAGTATCAATGTTGGTATGCATTCTGGATTTGAAATTGAAAAAAAAATCAAAATGCCTGTCTTTAATTTGCTCAATTGGAGAAGTACGATTCTGAAATAGGTTTAACATTCAACAATGCGCTGTGTTGTCAAAATATAAACTTTTTTCGATTAATGTTTCGTTTAAAATTTAGATCAGTTTTATTTTTTTATGAATTAAGGCAATTTATTAAAATATATTCTACCCAGTTGATTGTAATACATTTCTACCCTAAAGTGGGAATAGATCAGCAGATAATAGTCATTGCTATCCTCATAAGGGGGGAAGGGGATGTAGGTTAAAAAAGTAAAAATAAAAAATGACACATTTCGGTAAATATTCAACGTTTATTTTTGTTACCCTCTTCGGTTTGTTTAATTTACACTAATTTTCAGAAATGAGGAATTTACTTTCATGTTTCATATATAGATTCTAAATCTTTCACTGTTCCGTTATTTATTTTATGTGTTTCATCGAGCCACTGACAAAAGCTTATTATTTTCTCCTTGATATCTGCTCCGTCCATAGGCGCCGAGTTTTCAAAATCTCAGGGGGGGCACGATCCGATAAAGTTTTATAAAAGATTCACAAAGACGTAAAGATATAACAACTTACAAGGCCGCCTTGAAGAAAGCAAGCATATGTCAGTTAGGTGACTACAATTAGTTCGAGGTCATTTTAAGCCCCTTCTTCAGACCAAAAGAATAGTATGCGTCCTTAACAACCGCCAAGAATGAACTGCCCAATGAACGGCAATAGTGGTTGTTAAGAGCGCATACTGTTATTTTGGTCTAAAAAAGGGGGATTATAATGCCATCGAAGCAACTGTAGTTACCTAACTGACATATATATGTTTTCCTCAAGGACGTTTTGTAAGTCATTGTCTTACAAGCAGCAGTTTTGGAATGAGATAACCGAGTGGTTAAGTCACGGTGATTGTACTCGGAGGACCCGAGTTCGATTTCTGACTTTGCCTAAACTATTCCCGTGTACGAGCACGTTAAATTTGTGGGTTTGAAAGTCTTTCCGAGAGGTTGATAGCAAAGGAAGGAGGGTCGGTCCCTGTGGATGTCGCCCCCACTGGGTTCCAGTCTAAATTAGATGGTATTGTCTCGGCGGTCTAAACGATATCTTACACCTTTGGGTAGGTCGGACGGGCTGGGTCGAAAGAAAGATATCAGCAGTTTTATTTATTGTACGATAAATATTTTTAATCTTTTTAGGTCTATTTATATTTGTAAGCTAAGAGTTGATTAGGAAAATCCATATAGTTCCTATGCATCAATATTATAATATATAAGAATTACAATGGATTTTAATATAAGAATTAACTAGTAGCAAAGCTGTTAATTAATTTTAAAAAATCTGAAAGTTAATACACGTTAACGCTTAATATCAACTCTTAACTACCTATCAGTTGATTTTGACACAATAAATTAAAACAATGAACGCAGAAATAATACAAAAGTATCCAAATACTATTGCCTATATTTAAATAGTTTTAAATTAAATATGTAAATAAATTGATCATCAGTATAATCACACATACAGCTAAATTAAAAAAATCTTTAAAACAAAGCAATTTATAAAAAAAATATCATAAATAATATTTTTATGGAAAATTTGGATGACAAGTTGGTTGACATTTCTTATCACAACTATAACTTTGAAATTTTTATCAGGGTGGGTGGGCTGAGTATACCTAGTGTGTGTGTAGGGGGGGGGGGGGGGGCTTAGCTCCCTGTGGCTCTTGCCTGACTACGGTGCTGTGCCAAACGTCCGGTGCTCGCCAGGAATGAAGTTACCCGCGGGGTTTGCAACTTCAAACGGAATGGATACCACCTGTAAAGACAGTACTGGTATATAGAATCCAGGAGTAATTACAGATAAGATCTCTTTAGGTAGACAAAATAAGTCATCTCTACTTCGTGGTAATCATTTATAGTTATTACTGGAGCGAAACAGCTATTTTTTGGAAATGCCAATAACATGGCTGTAAATATTCCATTTCTCTTTGCATTAGGTGGTCAGTTGAAAAATTTCTGGTAACCAGGTATTTTTGTCATTAGCGTAAACATGTTTCCTGGAAGTAAAGATGTGCTTGGTTTGTGTGCGAGATAGTTTAGGGAGCTATGGTAAGGAAGATGGGAACAAGACTGAACTGAAATGTGACATTTACGTGGATAAATTTTTTTTCAATTATTTTTATGTTAAAAAAATTTCATTTTTTGGTATTTAGTAAAATATGCAATTAGAAAAAAATCTTGAAACTTCCCAGAGGGGGCAAGGCCCCCTCTGGAAAAGTTCAGCGGGGGCTCGTGCCCCTCTGCCCCCCCGTAGTCGGCGCCGATGGCTCCGTCTCAAATATATTGAGGTTCTACAGGTGCAGTCGTAGGCTTTATTCACTGGTATGTTGAGGGGAACTATTGTTGAATGGTATGTTGTGGGAAGTGCTTAAAAAATATTTTTGGAGGGTCTCAATGACATTTGTTTAACTGCTATATATATATATATATATATATATATATATATATATATTGTATATATATATATGTATATATATATATATGCATATATATATATATATATTGTATATATATATATATATATATATTGTATATATATATATATATAGTATATATATATATATTGTATATATATATATATATAGTATATATATATATATTGTATATATATATATATATAGTATATATATATATTGTGTATATATATATATATAGTATATATATATTGTATATATTATATATATATATATATATTATATATATATATATATATATATATATATATATATATATATATATATATATATATATATATATATATATATATATATTGTATATATATAGATTTGACCAAATTAAGCCTATTTAATAAAGTAAAACTACTTAAACAAGAAAATTCTGTATCAGATACGGTCTCAAGCCTCTAAGGATGTCAGACACTGTCTTGGTCTTTTCAGGATATGTCATAGAGGGTACACCTTCAGTCTTTGACTACGCCTCTGGAGGAAATGCAAAATCTAGTTTGAATTTAAGGAAATATAGTAACTTGAGAATGCTTCAGAGATTATTTTAAAAGATGGCTTTCACGAAACGATTTTCGTCCATTAATCACAAATCCTCTGACAGGTTTCAACGACTTGTTTTCCAATCATTTGCAACGCCTGTCTTGTCTCCTAGAAGTGCTGCAACGTATAAGAATTTGAATCAAAACAGATAAAAGTATGAGCGCATGAGCGCACCATTTGGTTCCGCAAGTACTTTTTTGCATCCAACTTTTTTTTCTTCTCGTCGCCCACGCGAATCGAAAGCGCGGGCACATTCAGCTTCTCGATTTCAATTCGTCCCAAAATGTGATGGTGAAGGCCGGATTTAGAGTGCGAGGGCTTTTTAACCTTTTGGCGAAATGGGATAAAAAATAAATCCGTGGGAGTCTGGCCAGACAAGGCAGACGTTGAGAAAAGGGTGAGGTCCGGGGCCCACAGAGGAATGCAGTCCCTACAGCATACCTGTTTGTCTTCTTAGTACCGGTTGTGGGGAGATGATAGCATCTCCTGCCCCCCTAAGGTTGCCAGCTTCACCTGAAGAAGCAGCACGTGTTCGCTTCGTGAAAAAGCAACCGCTCCGAGACGACGTGACCCGGGAGAGAGGGTCATGCCGGCGTCATGTCTTCACAAATTCTGGGCGGAACTGCATTCGTGGGGAGTCAGCAACCAACAAGTTGTTCCAGAGAAAGGTGGATTGGTGCTGATTAGCTACGTGGCTAGAGAGAGGAGAAAGAACATTAAAGTTTGCGTCTGGAAAATTAATTAGGTTAATGTTTTGTCGGGCCTTTATAGATGTCGAAAATAATTTCCCCCTCGTTAACCTTTCTGAACACAGTGGCTGCTTGAGAGGGTCTTCGACGTTACGATCTGTTTGAAATGTAAGGTAATTCAAGGAAAGATCTGTGGCCTGTAGCATTACTAGGTGCAATCCAGCACGTTCGATTCACAGTGCCTACGTACTGTGTTTTTGAAGTAAATAAATAACACTAATATTCTACAACACTTTATACATATAGACCTGGTACTTAGACAGAGATCAAACCCCCAACTGAAACCTTAAGCTGTTTACAAACACAATTATCCGTCGTGTTGTTGTTGTTGTTGAGACCCAGACCGTCCGACCTACCAGAAAGGTGTAAGGTAACTGTTTGGACGGCCGGGAAAGATTATCCGTCGTGTAAAAATGTTTGCATAAAATCACCTAGCGTAGGTGGGTCAAGTTATCTTGCATATCTAGAATAGTAGTACAGTGCCTAGAATACAGTATTCTAGACGCTATAGAAGTATGGTTTGAAATTAAAAGTGGGGAATTATAAAGTTTTCTAACTGTATTCCTCAAAACGAGTATTTGCTTCGAAACCACTATTTGACCGCATGTCTTCATCAAATGGCCAATGCATTATAAAGTTATCCATCTATGGTACCAGAAAAATGTATCGCAAGGTGATGAAGATAGAAAATTATCAGACAGAATGAATAATTCGGAAATATTTTTACTTCGCATTCATACAGCCTGGAATCATTTTAGATACATATAATTAGAACAACTTGTTACTATGTATGCAACGCCTTTTAAAAATAGATGAATGCACTCATTTGATCTGCAGATCTTGGATAGCTATTGTAAGCTTGAGCGGTTAGACACACGAGTTCCAAATCGAAAGATTAGATCTTAAAAAGAGATAATATTTCTCTTAAAAAGAGATAATATTTCTAAGTATTAGATCCATCAAATTAAGGGATTATAACCATTAGAAATTACTAAAATTGCAGAACATAAACCATTAGGATGAATTTAACCATTTGATGTGAACAAAGGAACAAAGCTGCATAAGCCCATTTTAATGATTTTAAGATCTACTTAAAAAAAATATATTTACGGACTCTTCATGGCAGGTTAAGAATGAAACATCTAACTTTGGTAAAATAATGGGTTGGCTGGATTAAATCACAAAAAGCAGAGCATGAGGCTTGCAGATGTGATTGTATTTCTGGAATTGCAAGCATTGCGAACATTTTTGCAAAGAAATTATAAAATGATTATCATTTTCTCATTATCACAATTTATATCCACCTGTGTTAATATTTTACAAAGATATAATTCACAGGGGGATCAAAGGGGAATCTGTTTATCATAATATTACCATTGAATCCATTTATCATCCGAGTGATTATTACTTTATTTGGTATACTGACCACCTTCGTACAGTGACTAATTTTTTCGGTACCATGGGTGGTCACCGTGGTCGCTTTAACCAGGTTTCACTGCACAATAGACTCGGAAGAGGGTAGTAAAATTGTATTTGTGGATAGTGAGCAGTAAGTTAAACATAGATCTGAGGTAAGTTTTATTTGTGCTTAATTGGTTTAGTGGTAAGAAAAAGTAAAACTTTACATGCAAAAAATTAAGTGTTTTGTCGTCTAAAGTCGAAATAAATGTTTACCCTTGTTGATCATACTGAGCTCAGTGGTCGACAGCCTGGGGACTGTAGCTTTTAAATTGCACGTGTCTTGCGCCCACTCCTGAATATATATTCTTTCTGGTTTTATGTATTCTCATTTGACAATTCCTAATATTTATGTGTATGTGTTCAGGGAATCGGTATTTTTTTCTATTTGATTGAAGATTTGCTGCTTTATACTTTTATTTTGTAGGCTTGTTAGAAAGTTAGGTTTTTCGAGTTACAGCTTCTCACTTTTCTTATATATATATATAT
The DNA here is from genome assembly GCA_951213105.1 of Amaurobius ferox. Lineage (NCBI taxonomy): Eukaryota > Metazoa > Arthropoda > Arachnida > Araneae > Amaurobiidae > Amaurobius > Amaurobius ferox. The sequence goes on along the minus strand of OX578145.1, from coordinate 107,131,196 downwards.
AAATATATATATATATCAGAAATGAGAAATATGCATTTAAAGATCAAAGGGGAAACAAAAATGTTTTTAAACGCTTGTGAGTATTTCTAATTGCAAATTTATAAGAACTTTGTACTTCAAGGTCAATGAACCTTATAGCAGAGTTCAATGTTACAGAGAGAAGTTGTACATTTTTTGAACTAATACCACTAGAAACTCTAATTTATAACAATATTGTAAAGGTGCTGTGAAGTTTTGTTTTATCTGTGCTATTATACTCAAGCTTAAATTTGTAAATTTGTTGAAATATTACAAAATCTTCAATCTACTATTACGAATTCTAACCTACTTTAAAAAAAATATTTAAAACTAATATTAAAATTATTGGAATCTGAAAGGTTTTTTTTTTTTTTTTTTTTTTTTTTTTTGCGTTTCCAGATATTTTTCGCTAAATTTTGTTTATGCAGTATATAGATTTTAAACAAATTGAGAAAAAGATTAAAGTAACTAGACTAATGTATGTGATTAGACCAATGAATGTAACTAGACTAATTTCATTTTTAATTGCCATGAACTTTTCTTCTATTACATATATGGTTTTGCATTAGTGAATGAGAAATTTTATAGATGAAATAAATGTTAAGTCATGTTGATTTAAATTCAACTTAAATCAAATTTATTTATATAATTGATACTTTAAAACTTATTTGTTTATACTAATATGTACACACTTTTATATGTTATTAAAATTCCTCTTTAAAATTATCTAATATTTTCAGGTTAAAAAGAAAGAGAAACATTGAATTAAATCATTATTCATCGGAAAAACTACTGAAGCCATACAGGGTAAGAAATATATATATTTTTTACTTTTGCATAGGCACTGTTTGATAATGTATAATAATTTTAATGGGTAATATCTGGAATGATATTCTCCTACGTTCGTATTCCATGTTGTCGAGGTTTACTCACAGTAAATGGATAAAATCGCACTTCACACAAGTATCTACAGTTGCAAAATGATCATGTAATTTTGATCAATATATACTACATAAGCTTAATTTTCTTTCATTTCTGTTTAAATATCGGAGACCTAATTCTCATCAATGATAGTCCATTTAAAACTCAGAATTCGTTTAACCTTGAAACACCATGTATAAAACTGGAACCCAAATGTTATTGAATGTGCACCATGAGGTTTCCTATCATTTGTCTCCTTTGCTTTTTGAGGCGTGTTATCTTGTACTGTAGTTACACCTCACATACATTCACTCACACAGAGACGAACATCGGTCGAAAAATATTCTGAAGTGTTCAGATTTTAAAATTGATATTTTAGATAAAATTTTGAATTCAAAAATTTTCTGGAAGAAAATACTTTCTCTATTATATACACGAGAAAATTAAAACGTTAATGTTTTTATTATTTTAATAATTCTTGCATTAAATGCTACAACTAGTAGTTTCTTCCAGTAGCTTACCCAGAAATTTGGGCTATGATATGTATCATCGTTATTTCCGGAATTATAATATTTCTTCATAGGAAATGGTATGAAACGCTTAAATTTTGAATAAGTAGAGTTCAAATTATGCGAATAACTAAAATTTTTATTTCGTACTATTTTTTCACACAATATATCTACACATAAATTTCATAGCGCTACGTGCATTTGTTTTCTAGTTATAGTACCCACAAACACACGCATAAATACACACGCACACACATACACACAGACGGATATCTTGGCAAAAGGGATTGAAATTTATTTAGGAAGTTGAAAATTTAAAACGTTATTTGTTAAAATCTCGAATTCGGAAATTTTTGGTAAAACAATACTTTCTGTATGGACCAATGCAGAAGGGGTGGAAAAACGGCGTCCTGCGGACTAAATATTGTGGGGCTGTATTGAGCGCCTTGGATGGCAGCCAATGTGTTCAATGCAGCTCCCACAATAAAAACTATTTATACAAAGCTTTATGCCAAAATTAATATTTTCAAACTTATGTCCAAAAATATAAATAATCATGTCCAAAATTATAAATAACCATGTCCAAAAATGTATAAGTCACTATTGCATTCTTAACCATAAAACGCAGGAAAAGTGATAACTTAAAAACTTATTTATTGACGAGCATTTTTCGTCTTGATACCTCACAGTTTAATCCACAGCATGAAAAAAATTCTAGAAGCTCAATTAGTTTCACTCGTCTGACACCCCATCATTTTAAATCTTTTTTCTGAATGAGCTTAAATTTAGTATATATTTATCATTGTTTTGTATCATGAATATTTAAAAAATGTAAATGAAATTTGAGAAAAAAAATGTATAAAAGTCTTGAACCCGCCTTAAACGTTTGAATTTTTTTTTTATCTGACCCTCCTGTGAATAAGTTTGCCCATCCCTGCACTAGTATGAAAAATAAAAATCTGATGTGGGCAGCACATGATTTTCCCTGCAGACTTATATTCACGTTCTCTTTATTTTAATTACATTTAATTCACTTTTAATTCAATTTTCGTTCTCATTTGATAACTGGATTTATTTTCAAAGGTGGCGTAGAGAAAATACGAAAAAACTAAAATATCTCGAGAACGGCTAGACCTAGAGTAATGGGGTTGGTCTTATTCTTTTCTTCGTTAAAAATTACGTATTAAACAAGCCTTTAATGGATATATTTGAGCATACGTAGTTTTTATTTTAGATTTTGGCGATTTTTGCAGGCCATTTTGCAAGCAAAGGCAGGTTATTTTTTTTCGAATCATACCAAAATCAATCTAATCAGCACCAGGGTGTCCCACAAGTGATTTGCCTACCAAATTTTGTGGAATTCGGTCCATTAGTTTTTCAGCTAGAGTGGATACAAGCTTTTAGGGGCCATTTTGCAAAAAAAGGCGGGTTTTTTTTTATCCCAAATCGTACCCAAAACTAATCAGTACCAGATTCGCCCACAAGTGACTTACCTACCAAATTTTATGAAATTCGGTATATTACCTTTTTTAGTTAGAGTGGATACAAAATCTGCATAGACAGACTCACACACAGAGGTCACGCTAAAAATAGTTTTCTCGTATTCTAGAGGTCTCGAAACGTGTAAATCCGTCGAAAACTCGATTTGCGATTTTCGGCATGATTCCAATACTTTCCCTATACATTACAATGTATTGCAGGGAAAGTAAAAATGAGATTAAAGAGTGAGAAATTGAGTATTCGTTACATTTAAATTTAAAGGAAAATATTTCATACGGTTTTGAAATAATTATGTTTTAGATATTTCAAAATTGAAGGGGGTGCATTTGCACTTCTTATATACCTTTGGGTACGCGTTTTTTTATTTTTTGGTAGAGTCATCATTGTTCTCCATACGCATGGTTTTATCAGAGGACAGTGAGACGGGCTGCATTTGTTTTTTTATATCTATTATTTTCTTTTGTAACGTTATATATAATTTATTTATAATGTTCAAAGAACGCCAGTGTAGGGTGAATGTAACTAATAATTTTGTATTCCAAAGTTTTTACAGATTTATTTAATGAGCACTTCGCTGATTTGAATTTATTTCGTAGGTGTAATTGCAGATTTTAAGAGGGCACATGAACGTTGTTTGCGATTTCCCTGCATATGGCCTTGTGGGTCTTGTAGGATTTCCTTGCATGTGAGGTTTTGTAATGTGGATGCAACTTGTGATGTTGTTTGTGTCTCTCTATTTTTGCTCCAAGTCGGTATAATTGAGTTCACTTGAACCTGTTCTCTACACTATTATCTAATAGAGTCAATATAAGACAACTTCAGCATATTGGTTACTTTCAGTATAACGCATTATATGGTGTATGTAACGAAAGTATTGTGAAAGAAGAGGAAGACGATTTTTATTTTATTTAAAGTTGGGCTTTAGTTTTTGGTTATGGTTAGTGTTGGCAGAGTGAGAGATATTTCAATTGAAGGGAAGAAATTTGGTTCTAATTACAGCAAAATCCAAGCACAGCTCATCAAATGTTGCAAAAATCCAATGAATAATAAAGTTTTTGAACACTAAAGCGGATGCATATATTTCGCAGACAGACAGGTGTGCGAATACACACACAATCATTACCCGGCCATCCATCAAATTGCTCTATGTCTTTGGACGAGTCGGATGGTCTGGGCTTTCGACACACAATCATTATGATAAACTTTATGATTTATGATTCTTAAAACACGTAAATCCTTAAAAAGTGAATTTCACTTTTTTCGATTCGAATGTATTTTAAGGATCCATCCACCATTTTACAAGTATAGAAATATTATCTTAATTGCATGCAAGATAACCATCAAATTGATGCTTCAAATCTGAAACTAACAATTTTTCAGCTTAAATCTAAAATTAAAATATTTTTCTACAGACTGAACTAAATAATCGAATGTCTTTTTGGTCTAATACGCACATTTTCAAGAATATGGGTACTCTGTTGACGCTTAAAATGAACTTTAACTCAGTCAATTTTAAAGTCCGTAAAAAATAGTGCTTGAGTCAATTCTAAAAGGCATAATTTTGTACCTAAACGATGTATTGTGATTAACGCTAATCTACGTGAAATTAGGTTGGATAAAGTGATCAGACCTTTTCGATGTTAACAATTCCCTCTTGAATTCCGGGTAATATCAAACTTCTGGAATCACCTTGAAAGATGGAGTCTCAAGGATGCACTTCGGAGCTCTTTGCCGCATCTTTCCGCGTTCGAATTCCTTCTTCGGCACCCCCCACCTACAGAGGTCAAGTCGGGCGTTTTCGTGATAACGACCCCGAACCCGAAGACAATGGACCCTGCGACAGAACTTCATTAAATGTTTCTGCATCACCGCTGCCTGTCCACTGTTCCACTTGGTCTGCCAACCTTCAACTTGTATTGCTGAGATGTTTAACTCCACTTTGTATTTGCAAGTGTTAATCCATTAAACCGTTGGTAACGAGTCGTGAATCTGCGGACAGCGAGGTTTCCTCCCTGTAACGGGACAGTGGTGAGAAAAGAGGTCATGCTGCATTTGCAAGACTACGAGGTATCAGTTCGCTTTTGAACGTTTAGATTAAATCGTATTTATTTGTATATCGTTTAATCTGTGTTTTACTGAAGCTCTCTATGAATGATATAGCTATATCTGTCTGTGTCTGCTAACCCCCCTCCAGTTTATTCTTTTATCCCATTTTTCCCTGGAGTCAAATTTCGAGCAGTAATACTTTTGTTTTCCTTGCTAAAGTATTCTTTTGTGTGGAAACACATTTCGATTAAGCACTTTCATTGATGCCGATTACGAAAAATTACTCTTTAGTATTCGTCTGTTGATCGTCTGTTTTTCCATAGGCGTAGCCAGGATCTCAAAATGGCGGGAGAGCAGTTACAATTCTAGATTTCGTTTCCAATATGCAATCTATGGAAAATTCATGTAGTTTTCTGCTAACGGGAGTGGAAGTATGTCCCCAACCCCACATCCTATACTTGTCTGTTAGTGCAAAATCGATGCAGTAGCTTTCTCTCCGAAACTACGTATCGATTGAAACCATATTTGTAACAAATATAGAAGTTACATGAATATAGAAATGTCATGATTTTTCGAACACTAGAGGGGCTCTGTCCCTTGTTCGCTACGCTTTCCAACCTCTGTATTTGATGTATTTACTTTCGGTGATACATTAAGTACTAATTAGGACGCGAACTAGAAACCAAGTGACGTTTAATGAAAAGTTTCGATATCCTGGGACATTAACAGCACAAATTTGACCTTCCTTATAATTCGATCTCGTTGACAATCAATAGGATTTTTCGTGGTATGGATTATAATGTAACATAATTAATGTATTGTATGTAATATAATATGTGTTGTAATATTCTGTCGATAGTTAGTGTCCACTGACTCATAGACAATTGAAAAATGATTCATTCGTATTTAAAGACTAAAAAATCTATGAAAACCTAGCCACCCAAGACAATAATTCATCTTTATGTATACTATGTACTGTGGGATAGTAAAAAAAAAATTCTTAAATTAAGCATATTTTTTTGCATTTCATACCTTCTGGTTTTTTCGGGTCTTTTTTAAAAAGGTAGGAAGTTTTGAAAAAAAAAATGATAATTCACGGAAAATTGATAAAAGCATAAGCTTATGAAAATAATAATTTGAATTTAGTTCTGATTTAATTGATTCACACTACTAAAATATTATTAACAGCAAAATCCCAAAGGTATATAATTTATTAATTTCATTGACTTGTCACTTTAGAAATAGACTTATAAGTAGAATTTTGAAATGTATCACTTTGTAACGAATACCTTTATAAATATGCTGCTTTCTTTTCACTATTTTGATACTTGAGAATTGTCCATGTAAATGCGTAACAAAAATAGAGTATGAGGCTCTGCTCAACTTTTTCATTCATATTCCATATTAAGGTCCACACTTGCATCGTAATCAGTAATAGAATAACAAAAAAATGGTTCTTGAACTTTATTCGTGTGCATGTGCAAGTTATTTCTTTCAAAACTTATTTTTTTATATTGGCAACAGGTCACTTATGCCAATGAATTGGAACAGATTTGCCAATTTAGCCATTTTATGGAGTTAGATTTAGCCACATTTTAGGATCGTTAATTCCAAAAAAAATGGCTAACTAAATCCAACCATAAAATGGCTGTTTGCAACTGTAAATGGCCATATTGCTAACTATAAAATCTATTTATTTTGTGCTATGAGTTTGACCATAAATTTCATCCAAATGTTAGAAACTCTGAATTGAAAAACTTCAGCTGATTGTGTTAATATATACTATTTTAATACCATTTACATACATAGCTTAGTTTGCATTATCATTTTCTCTCATAGGTTATAGTACTCCATTTATGCGAGATCCCTTGGCGGCTGTCTTTTATATTAAAAATCTGATGTTGCACTGAATGACTTACTTCCCTCTGCAAATCTCAAATGAATTTTTTTCTTGATTTCATTATGTATTTATTTCTGCAAACAATAATGCATTCGTTAAATATTTAAAAAAATTTTTAATTATATAATTATATAATAATTTTTTAATTATATAATTAAATAATTTTCTTTTCACTTGACAAATTCCGAAAAAACTCCCTGAAATTCAAACAAACAAAAATACGCAGAGAACAATTTATCCTTGAATAAGGGGAGTTTCATTCGTATTTCTATCAAAAATTACGTGTGAAAAAATAATTTTAAGATGTTTAGGCATATATATTCTTTTAAATTTTTTTTCCAGATTCTGTGGATACAGATATTTTTTTTTCTTTCAATTTGCGCCAAAATATAACTAGTACCAGGGCAACGCATAAATTATCTTTTTGCCGATATTTGAGGAAAATCGGACAGATAGTTTTGAAACTAAAGTGAATTCTAACATTATGTAGAAAGACTCACACACTCACACATAGAAAGAGAGGATTTATACTAAAAATATTTGATTCATGTTCTAAGTAGGACGTTCAGAATGTGTAAATCTAACAAAAACTTATAGATTAATAAGAAAAATGGATCCTATCACAATATTTTCATTATATACACCTTATATTGTAACAAGTAATGAAGAAAAAGCAAAACTACTTTTTTAAAATACATTTGCTGTTATATTGTGCATTAAAAATATATAAATATTACTAGAAAAGTGTTTTTTTCAGTGGCAGTGGTTGTCACAGGTGCTTTATGAAATGGGATAATTTTAAACCGATTGCATATGGATTATTTCATGGATGTTTATAAAATGTAATTTTCTATAAGTTCGTAGTCAATAGGAGTTAAAATACAAAAGTAGTTTAAAAAATTTTAAGTAGGTACCACTTTTCCTACAGTTTCATATTGATTTTTGTTTTCATATATTTCGTAATTTAAGCTTTATCGTACAGAATAAATGATTACTTATTTGAAATTATATCCAATTTGCAATAATACAATTTCCTTTTCCATTTAGTGACTTGGCGCAAGATCACAAAAAATTAAAAAATATTTTGAGTGATATTAACGGTCTATCCTGAAATAATGGGGTTAGTTTTATTCACTTCGTCGCCAAATTACGGTAAAACGGTAGTGATTTAGTTTTTGAACTAAAGTTTATACATGCATTGAACAGACGGCCACACACAGACGCCCCCTTAAAAATAGTGTACTCATATTCTAAAAACACAATATAAAGATCCGTCGAAATGTTGACCAAATTCAAATACTTTACCCATAAAGAGAAACTAGAGCAACATAAATAAGCACAAATAACACAATAATATAGCATACGGCTTTTTCGAGGATATTCTGGATCTCCTTCGTCAGTGTAAGAGAACCATGCTTTCTGATTGGCCCTCTCTTAATCCAGGCCTTGGATATATAACCCCTTCTGTCTCTTCTTCGTAGATATCTTATATAATATTATTTATCTGCGTTCTTCGTTTTGCTTCCATTCCTCTTTTGGACTTAGAGTTTGTTGATTCTCTTGCACTGAAGAAGGGTATCCAATGTGTTCTCAAAACAGCTGTATGCTGCATTATTGCGCTATTTGTACTTATTTACGTTGCTCTAGTGTTCTTCATCCTTCGCACAAAGTGTATTTAATTTTACCCATATATTACTATGTATAGCCGGGAAATAAAAGTCAAACATAACATTCTTCGTTTATACTTACAATTCGCATAAAATATTTCAAACGAGGGAGAAAAGAATCGACAAAAAAACAATTTGCTCCATCATTTGCACTTGTACCCCTTTTTTTACGTTAGCGGTACCCTAATCGTTCTTGTCAGTCCAGTTTTCGAATCCGTCTCGAGAAATGGAAACAGAAGGCGATACCCGCCCATTGTTTCACGAAATCAGTCAGCTGTGGCCGGTGCTTTTGTTGGTCACTACTCAGGCACATCAAGGGGACAGTTTTATTTATTCTTTTTATCTCCCATTTTTTCTTTGTTCATTTATTTTTACCTATTGTCACTTGCTTTCTCTTTTAGAATAGAACTCTTAGGATATTTGATTACTGAGAAATATTTTGAGTTATGTATAGATTGAACTGTAGTGGTTTTCCCACCAGTGGCGGCTAGGGTTCACGGAAGAAAGAGAAAAGTTCTGTAATGGCTACTTTTAACTTTTTATAAGTTTTTATTTTTACTGTATGGAGAAAATATATTTTATTATATGGAGAAAAGTGTGCATATAGTTATATCATCATACTTTTGGAAGTTGTGCGAGAAAATTCATTCCTTTTGGTATTATGAGGTATTGGTTGATATCACCTGATTTTTATTTTAAGAAATTGATTATTTATTTTGAATCAGATATGTATGATGCAAACAAATAGCCACCATTTGGCGTTCATTTCGATTCAAATTAGTAATTGAATATGATTAGAGAGAGGTCGTAAAAATTTCACTGAATATTGAAACATATTGGTTCTTTTCAAAATTAAAATATTTATTTAGTAACAATATACCAAAGAACCCTTGTCGGGATAAATAAGATAGAAATCATCGTCAATGCAACAAAACCAAGGAATTTTCTGTTAGTTCTGACAGAAAATTTTCTGCATTTGCTGTATAGTGACTGGTGTAACTTTATTCAAATAACCTGACAAAGACTTCTGTATTGCCTTCTAAACAGGTTGATACTTTTAATCAACTATCATATACTGTTACTAACGAAATATTTTATATTAATAAAGATAGCAGTTTGGGCGATTTTGTTTTTATATTTGCTCCTTATTACACTGGAAAACATTTGTATGTTACTGAAAGTTTCAGGGGTATCAACTGTCTGTAATGGAAAGTAAGGTCCTGATAGTTATATATATATATATATATATATATATATATATTATATTATATATATATATATATATATATATATATATATATATATATATATGCACAAAAATAACGCTTTAGCAGACGATAATTAGTTGAATATTTCAAAAATGAAGCTGGAATTTTCATGAACGCCTATAATTGCGGCTTTTCTGATAGTTTAATGAAATGATCAACAAAGTAGCTGATAAAAATAAGCAAAGGTTTGTAGAATGTTTAACAGTGTAGCTAAACGGAATCTACCACTGTAACCCCCTGCATCGATCGATAATATTCCCTTCGCTACATTTCGGCTATGCTTTATAGTGCTAACTGATATCCTAAACATATTTGACAGTATGGTATTAAAACTAGATACGGGCCAAACAACTTAGCCTTGGCCCTGAGCGCAAAAAGACATAAAAATGAATAATCAGGCATGCAAAAGATAAAAAAAATAGTTCCAATAAATCAGAAGATCTTCTCAGAGATAACAATTAAAAGACTGTGTGAATAATCTAACCAGAAGTCGCTTGCCAATAAGCACGTTTTCAGGCCGAAAAAGAAACTGGAGTCGAAGGCCACGCAATTCAAATTTGCCGATGAACACCACAAGACAGCTCAGGGTCAAAATCAAGCACGTGACTGCAATGCTTTGCTTTTACGGTTCATTAGGTTAAACAATATAGCAAGACCTCATACCTTCAGTGTTTTTCCAGAGTAAACAGACTTTGAAATGTTACATGTGTTGTGTAACGTGTACGCAACACATTTTAAACTATTACAGAGAATCTCAGATTTTAATCCTTATCCCCTATTTTAAGATAAAAGCGCAAAGCTCCTAAAATCACACAATTTCACTAACATTTCTTAATTAGGGATTATTTGAAGGAAATTCTCTTTATAGAACTTTATACTTCCGACTCTATGTTTTCGGTTATATTATACTAGTAGATAAGTCCGGCGATGCTTGTGATTTAAAATATGGGCGAATTTTAATAGTATTCTAAGTGATGCTGTTCTTGAAAACAAATTCTTTTAAAACATGCAATTTAATTCCCCCCAAAAGAAATATAAGAGTTTCTGTTCTCGCCGGTCGGCACTGTACAAAATCATCTATTCAGGTCAATCAAAGAATAAAACACCTTTGTTCCGTTTGTAAACACATTTATATGTAAAAAAAAAAAGTGAAATTTGGTCAACTTACGATGAAATAAAAAACGCTAAAATGGTAGAGATATATATGCACCATGTTTATCCTGTTTCAACAGTCGGTTAAACGCAATATAGAAAATATATAAATTTGAAAATATTTTCTAAGAGTAAAACAGATGACTTAAGAAACAGACAAATATAATTTCCTGCAGAATTGCTTCAGGATAAAATGTTTAGTTTAATTGAGCATAAATATATTTAATTTTTTTTCTTTTGAAAAATATCCATTATACAGTAAGTACAATGTGGCAATCAGTTCCATAATATGAAATAAGAATATCGTCCCAGTAGCTCAATGGATAGAGCGTCGTGTGCCAAGCGAAGATCTATGCTTCGAGTTCCCATTGAATTTAAATTTTTTATAATAATGCCCGGACAATCTTAACACAGGATTGTCCGGGTACTATTACACTAAAAATTAGGTACAGCAGAATCATTGAGGTCTCAAAAAGTCTAGGTGTTGATTTTTCTAAGGATCTTGCGATTTCTGGCAGCGGTGCTATCATGTCAAGAAATGGAAAAACTCAATGAGGCAGTTGTACAGATCTGTACTTGAACTTTGATCTGAAATCTAAAGGAGAATGCAAGGTCCATTTAAACTATGAAATGCAATAATATCATCCCAGTAACTCAATGAATAGAGTGTCGCCTGTCCTGGCCGATAATTGCATATAATTGCATTCACAGACTGATTTTGATCTTATGAGATTGTCAGCATGGATGAGTCGGAAAAATTATGGCACACAACACGTTGTCTTACTGTCATTGTAGCAAAAAAGGCTATTTCATGCTGATGACCACAATAAGTGCGAAACCCGTCCGTGGATGCTATCTATAATTCATTTGCTTAGTTATTTTCATATGGCAACAGAAAAATATTTTTGTTGAAAGGATGAACGGGATCACTTCACTATCTATATTTACCTTTTTTATGTATATATAGACATAATTCTGTTTTACACAAAATATTATTTAATTTTGCGCAAAATTACTTATTTTCTCAGGAAATTGCGACCCTGTGAAAAACCCTTCATATGAAATGAAATACTTTACGACATTCATGTTACCCCCCCCCCCCCCTCTCTCACACACACTACTTGTTAGTGATAGTTTCAAAAACCTAATTGTTTTAGAATAACACTGTTGCAATGCAACTCCCCCTCCAGTAAGGTATCCTTACTGAAAAAACAGTTTTAAAGGCACAAAGTGGGCTGGTGAATTTAAAGTCACTGATGAATAACATGAATTTTGCATATTTTAAATTGCATTAATTGGCGTCTAAAAAAAAAATCCATGTTACACTAGTATTATTACAATAAATGGGGGGAAATGGTGGCGAAAACAAGTTTGAATGGTTTTTCGTATATGGTGTTTTAATTTTATTTGAAGTTTGTGTTGTATGAATATTATTTAGGATTAAATATGATTTAGCATTTTCGATATATTGTCTCTTTTTCCGATATATGTGATGTTTATTGACCGGAATATATTTTATTACAGGTGAAAACTAATTTGTCTCATGGGAACGAATTGGAAACTGCTTTTATTCATTCAATGGAAAAGAAATTAAGATTTACCGAATGTGGGCTTGGTGACTATTTCATTTATAATTATATCTGTATTCTAATGGCAATGCTACGGGTGTGTATGTTAGTTGATTTAACGTAATAGAAAATACGGATTTTTTTACAATAAATTAAATCTTTAAAATTCTTCTAACATTTGGAGAAAACGTTGACTGATAAACAATTCTAAGTTCTAGTTATTGAATCTATTTTGGCATTTCTTTTCTTTTATTGACTGCAGATATAATTTACCACTAATTTTGCATACGGAATGTATGTATTAAGAAATTTCTAGATTTCTTAACGTGTACCATCCCATCGTTATATGACGTACTTTGTTCCTAATCGTTCTACAAATTTGTTTCGCGAAGAATAAATATAAATAAATAAATAAATAAAAGAATAAAAATTTTAATATTAATTATATAAGAAACCCCTGTGGGAATGATGTCTTGGGTCTCGTCGCAAGTGTTTGTATTAATTGAGTAATGGCGATCACAGAAGCTTTAATGTGTCCGTTCAGCCTTTGAACTTAGTGTTGAGGTGGCAGTTTACCTAGGACTCTGAGAGGAAACGAGTAAATAAAAATTGTAAACGTTCACTTTTGTGTAGAAAAACACTTTTTTTTAAATATTAGTTTAAAATTTATTTTATAAATTATTTTTAGAAAAAAAAAATCTGAAGATATGCTAATTTAAATGTATTGGAAAATACTTGAATAAGGGATGACTCGACCTATTACCAGGATCAGGCATTTTAAAAAATAGTCTCCACCCTAGTAAGGATCGGTTTTATCATTTGAAATGTAGTTATTGGTGAGGAAAACTAAATTTTGGTCTATGCAGGGCTCTAATTATTCACACAGATGACACACAAGTATATTTCTATAATTATTTTGTTATGTATACTAATTTGTTATGTATGATTAGACTACTTTCAGGTGTAAGAAAGGATATACGATGTTACAAACTGATTTTAACCATCTAATTTATGCCCACAATTTGGTTCACAAATATGGTTATATTATATGCAACGCAGGACAAGTAGAAAAGAACCCAATTTTGATGAATCTATGGTCAACAGTTGAATACAACAAATATTCTCTGATCAACAGTTGTGTAGGAAAAGTTTCTCTGGCCAAGAATTTTGCACCAAGATTCGAATACTTCCAAGCAGATGAAACTCTGACGTGAAAGATTGGTTTTGAAGAACATATAGACATTGTAACGTTGGTATTTTCTTTGGTTATCTAGCTGTATGAGTGAGTTTTACGTCATAAAGCTAGGTTACCAAAGTTAAGAACAACGGAAATATCATCAGTGGAAGACGGACATCTCCCATGGAGTGAAATACGTTTCTGTGTCAGCATACAACAAACTTCTATGGATATTTTGCTTGAAAATGAAAGGACTCCTGTAATGTGCATTTACTCAATTTTTGTTTATTACAGTGAATACAGTGAATTTGTTTTAAATGCAATCATTAGTATTTTAAAATTTATAATACTCAATATTTCTGCTTGTACTTGATGCAAATGTATTAAAAATTAAATGAATTTAAAAATGGGAAAAAAGTAGTTTTATAATTGCAAACTGAACATTAAATTGAACATAAAATGAAATTTATCTATAAATTTCGTCGTACTATTTATATATTATATTTTGAGCAAAGCTAACATGACATTAGAGATATAGAAAAAAATTGACTTTCTGCTTAGTTATACAGTCTGTGTTATTGACTGTATAAATTAGCTGAATCAGTTGTATATCAAACTACATTTTGTTATACAATAAGAAAGATCAATAATGCATAAAGCATTGATTATAAAACCCTTTCCAACTTCAATGCAATTTTTTTAAGCATCTATAAAATGCGATACATTCCTCGCTAATATTTTTAAAATAATCATAATACTACAATAATTTATTATATTTGAAAACTTCATCGAAAACAAATGAACTTTATTCAAATGACGTCATCGAAATATAAATTGCATGGCTCTCTATATAAAAGCAGCATTTCATTCATAAACTTCTTTCCATTTCATTCATTCATCACAATACTATAATAATTTATTTTATTTAAAAACTTAATCATGGAGGGACAAGTAACTTAATTCTATGCTTGAAACTTTATCGAAAAAATCGTCTGCTTCTCTGTGTAAAATCAAAGAATATTTCATTCATATCAGCTATATTGCAGACTCATGCGCCAAATAATTTTGCGGTAAAGAAGCGCAGCAATTCTTATACAACTCATTTTACATCTTTTGGTGTTTACATTCTCCATAAGTGAAAATAAGGCTTCGTAGTAGAAATAATCAAAGTTGGATGATCATTTAAGCTCAAATATATTGTAATTGCGTTATTTCAGTATGTAGATGCACAGAATTTAAGCAAAAGTAAAGCGGTTTCAGGACGGATACAACACTAAATATGAATTAAAAGGAACTTTAAAAATCACGATTTTGACACAAGATGGATGACACATTTTATTTTGAAGTGGGTCACGTGATCTCTTAAAATAATAATTACACCCTTTATATGAATTTTTATTTAAAAACTACAGAATATATTTTGCCGAAATTTTTTTTATATATTTTATGCGATAATTTGAATGTTCCCTAAAACTTTCGAAGCAATTTGTAAATTTTAAATTCGCTTAAAAAATGTTAAAAAATTAGGTCCCAAAGCGTTCAATGTATTTCATTTTTTCATCCCGGGTTCAATCCAAAACTAATTGGGTGATATTATTTATTTATATTTTCATAGGTCCCACAGACCGTATGAACAACATACTAAAATCTCATTTTGATAAAGTCCTTTTTACGGTAGTTATCGTGCTAACGGACGGACGGACAAACAGATAGAATGAACAAAGGCATCAACACTTTTTAACTATGTTGTGAAGTGTTAAAAACGATGGTTTGAGTTTGAATCGATTGATTTCTAAAATAAATATTCAAAATTGTACTTATTTTTTTATATTTTTGTAAAAAATATTCTTTGTTTTTAATCAATGTAAATCTGTTGCTATGGTAACTAACTTGTTGATGTACAGAGAATGGGGATATGAAGACAAAACTGAATAAATATGCAATCATAGCTTTCACAGTTCGCTTTGTGCGAAGTATATACACCATATGCAAATGAGATTTTTAAATAGATTTTAACTATACATTTTAAAGCCTACATTGAGATTCAGCGAAGCAATGTAGACCATTTATCAAATGCTATTAATTAACAAAGATCAATCATGCATACAGCATTGATTATGAAACACGTTTCAACTTCAATGCAAATTTATTTAAACATCTTTAAAATTCGATACATTCCTCGGTAATATTTTTAAAATTATCACAATACTACATTAATTTATTATACTTGAAAACATAAAATTTCATTGAAAGAAATGAACTTCATTCAAATGACGGCATTGAAATATAAATTGCCTGGTTTAAACATCTCTAAAATACGATACATTCCTGGGTAATATTTTTAAAATTATAATACTACAGAAATTTATTATATTTGAAAACTTCATCGAAAACAAATTAAATTTATTCAAATGACGTCATCGAATTATAATACGGTTGGCTCTCTCTATAAAAGCAGCATTTCATTCATAAAATTTTTCCATTCATTTCAATTAATCCATTCATTTCATTCATCACAAAACTATAATAGTTTATTTTATTTTAAAACATAAAACCATGGATGTAGAAGTAATTTAACATCTATGCTTAAAATTTCATCAAAATATCGTTTGCTTCTCTGCGTAAATTCAATGAATGTTTCATTCATATCAGCTATATTGCAGACTCTGAGTTAAATAATTTTGCGTTAAATAATGCAGTAATTCTTATACAACTCATTCTACATCTTTTGGTATTTACATTACCCATAAGTGAAAAGTAGGCTTCGTGGTAGAAATAAGCAAAGTTGGATGGTCATTTAAACTCAAATATATTGTAATTGCGTAATTTCGATATGTAGATGCACAGAATTTAAGTAAAAATAAAGCGGTTTTAGGACGGATGCAACACTAAATATGAATTAAAAGGAACTTTAAAAATCACGATTTGGACACAAGATGGATGCCATATTTTATTTCGAAGTGGGTCACGTGATCTCTTCATATAATGGTCACGTGATCTCTCCATATAAAGGGTGTAATTATTTTAATTTTTATTTAAAAAACTACTAAATATATTTTGCTGAAATTTTTTTATAAATTTTATGGGATAATTTGAATATTTCATAAAACTTTGGAAGCAATTTGTGAATTTTAAATCCGCTTAAAATGTTTGAAAAATTAGCTCCCATAGGGTTCAATTTATTTCATTTTTTCAACCCGGGTTCAATCCAAAACTAATTGGGTGATATTATTCATTTATATTCCCACAGGTCCCACTGACTGTCTGAACAACATACTGAAATTTCATTTTGATAAAGTCATTTTTACGGCAGTTATCGTGCTAACGGACACACAGACAGAATGAACGAAGTTATAAACACTTTTCAACTATGTTGTAAAGTGTTAAAAACTAAAACTCTGCTGCATGCAACAGATATGAGTTTCAATCAATCAGTTTCTAAAATTTAAATTCTATTCATTTTCTTTTTGTCATATTTAGTAAAAAATGTATTCTTTATAAAAATAAGTTGTGACCATCTTGATAATGACATATCATGAGTGTATAAAGATAAAACTGAGCCAAAGGCACTTGAAGCTTCGACTGTGTACCCAAGTTGCATTTGTCTGAAGCAGTTTTATAGAACTTGTTATCAACACTTTCCAACATAGTTGAAAAGTGTTTATGTCTTTGCTCATTCTGTCTGTCTGTCTGTCCGTTAGCACGATAACGGCTTTAAAAATGGCTTTAATTAAAATGGAATTTTAGTATGTTGTTGAGACAGCCTGTGGGACATATGTCAATGTAAATGAATAATATCACCCAATTAGATTTGGATTGAACCCGGGTTGAAAAGGGGAAATACATTGAACCCCATGGGATCTCAATTTTCAAACATTTTTTAAGCAAATTTAAAATTCACAAATTGTTTCAAAAATTTTAGGAAATATTCAAATTATCCCATAATATATATAAAATAAATTTCAGCAAAATATATTCGGTAGTATTTTAAATAAAATTTAAAATAATTACGCCCATATTATGTGAAGAGATTATATGACCCACTACAAAATAAAATATAGCATCGATTTATTTTTTCCAGTGTAAAAATCGTGATTTTTAAAGTTTATATTGTGTTACACTCGTTCTAAAACCGCTTTGTTTTTGCATATTTTCTATACATCTATATTCGGTGCCAACGCAATTACAATATATTTTAGTTTAAATGATCATTAATCTTCCGATTATTTCAATAACGAAGCCTAATTTTAATGGATGTAAAAAAGTGATTGTAAGATGAGTTGCATAAGAATTGCTGAATTTTTTAAAGCAAAATTATTTAGCTCTGAAGTCTGGAATAAAAGTGATATGAATGAAATATTTATTGCTTTTACATAGAAAGAAAAATATGAATTATATTTGTATGACGTCATTTGAATAAAGTTCATTTTTTTCGATGAAGTTTTAAAGTGTAATAAATTATTGTAGTACTGCGATAATTTAAAATATATCAGCCCTGAATGTATCACATTTTTGAGATGTTTAAATAAAACTATTGCAGTTGGAAAGTGTTTCATAATCAATGCTTTATGCATGATTGATCTTCCTTATTTTATTTTATTTTTATTTTTACATTAATTACATATTAAAACACTTTTAGACTTTCCTATGATTATAGTGAGCAAATTCTCTCCCAAAATATTTAAAATTAATAATCTGAAATATAAGATAAATATACTAGCGACAAAGCTAACTTGAATACGTTCTGGATGATATAACCGGCTAATTACTCAGTTTTGTCGTCATATGACATGAATATCTTCTGACTATCAACTTTGAATACAGTTTTTTTTCCCCTTGAAATAGAAACAGACTGATATGAACTCAAACCATTGGCTTTGTAAAGAAAGAAAAAGTTTTTAATTATAAATATAATTTATCAGATAGACTCAGCTTACAGTTTTGCCTCTGCAGTGTCAAGTTAGGTTTGCATTAAGTATAGTTGCAGTGGCATTTAATCACATGAAAGCGCAAGTCATGATTCATCCGTTTTGTGAATAAAGCAATAACACAGTGTCAAAAGAACCTATTTTGATTATAATAATTTAAAGTGTATATAATGCTTCGTGTAAATTAAAAATTTTAGTTTTCAAGTCTTTGTTGTTTTTTAGCTTTGAAGTGTTCATTTGGTTTTTTTTTTCATTTAAATTTTAATGGAAGACCAATAGAGATCATAAATGGATTAAAATTGATTAGATCAAAGTTATTGAAATTTTAATTATTCCAGAGTTTAACAGACTATGCCAAAATCACTCGTATTTGATTGCAAAGAACGTCAGCTAAAAGTGAATTGCACAATTGCTTTCAAGAATTTACAAATAATTTATCAATGTATAAGAAACATTTAATTATGAATTTTGCATGTAATTTTTTTTTTTTTTAGATTTCGAAAACCAAACTGCATTTCAACCAATTTGTCAACTTGAAAATATTACTTAATTTTATTTCAATATAAGCTAAAAACAAGTTACTTAAATCATTTTTGAAAGCAGATCTGAATATAAAAACTAAATAAATTTACTGAAAGGATCCGATCCCTATTTATCTACTAATGTTTAAAGGAGTTTGACCTTTAGAAGGTTAAGGGATATTTTCTCTAAAGAAAAATTAGATCACAATAAAAATCTAAAATCTAATGTAACACTACATATTTGCGAATTCAACCAAAAATATATTCACTAAAATGGAATACCTGACATTTTAGGATCCACCTTTATTCCATATTGTAAAACATTTTGTAACCTTTGCTCATTTATTTTAGCTACTTTGTTGATCATTTCGGCAAACTGATAAGAAAAGTCACAATTACAGGCGTTCATGAAAATTCCAGCTTCATTTCTGAAATGTTCTGCTAATTATCGTCTGCCGAAGCATTATTTTTGTATATGAGTTACAACTTATCTCTAATCTATCAATGGAATTTCATATATATATATATATATATATATATTTAAAATTAGAGAATTTTAATTGCTTGTAACATAGCCATAACATCTGGAACATTATTCCCTATTACGGAAAGTTGATTTTCCTGAAACTTTCAGTAACATGCTTGCAAATGTCCTACAGTGCATTTACGCAACCTAAAAGATATGATAATAATTTAACATATTATAGCCTGCATTTAAATTGGAAAACATTTACGGAATATCCAAATTAGAAGAAATAAAACAAAAATCGTCTGCTGTTACTAAGCAACGCAAAGAAATTTATTTATTAAAAAATGTAAAGAATGCTAAACGACTTCTATGGTTGTTTAAGGAAATTAATGCCATTTCATTCAAAATAAATTTTATTTAATATATAATGAGCCTGATTTTAATTCGATGGGATTTTTTTTTTTAATTCTTAGCAATCGCTGCTATCTAAACTTCTAAAAGTAGCATATATACTCGCAAAGCTAATTTGACAGAGTTATTTATATATGAAAACCTATCTTTACTAGGTTATACAGTCCATTCTAAGCAGTATTAATAATTAAAAACTAAAAATTTTCTCTCATACTAAGTTTAAATTAAATGATTTCTATAATTAACATTCAAAATCATATTCATGTTTAGCATATTTATGTTTTGCATGGAAAACAATAGTGGTATTCAAAAGCTAATCCGTTACTATGGAAACTATCTAGTCATCTTACGCATAATGGGAGTGTCCAGAAATTTTGAATCGAATGACCCATGCCATTTTTACAGGATTTAGTCTAATTTAAATTTCATTCAGTTAGATTATATATAGCATAGTAAGATATCTGGAATTCTAAAATAAAACAAATTATTTAGTACAGAAAAATATATTTCTCTCCATATAATTATTTTTACTTTCCTTATATACAATAATGTGAAAGTATTGTGACGGGGTCGAAAATTCGAATTCGAGTTTTCGACGGGAGAGCGCGTTTCAAGCATCCCTGATTACGAATCGAACATTTTTGAGGTGATGTGTGTGTGTGTGAGAGAGACTATGGAGACGATAACTGACGAACGAATGGACCGATTCGAACGAAATTTGTTACAAAAATTACAATCCGTAAGTACTGGAAGCCTATTCCTTTTATACACAGTCGAATGTTTAGAACCCCCCTAAATTTTCGAATGAAATTTTGAAAAAATCATCAAAAAATCAAAACCTCTAATAAAGTTACGCAAATTGACATTTCTGATGTAATTTTTCATTAGAAAACGATTAACATAAATTTTAGAACGGTAGTATAAGCCGTTCTCGAGATATTGCAAAATTTTCAAAAAAAATATATATATGTATAAAAATTATATAAAATGAAAACAAAATATCTCCCATTGAAAAACATGTTCACTTTTCATATGTAATATCATGCAATAAATTTGGTGACATCATTCTCGTGGATCTAGCTCGTTCCATTCATGAAAAAAGATACTTTGAGTAATACTTTTGTATTTGAACGCCAATAGTCATTTATCTGCTATAAGAATACATAATTTCTCCGTCCATAACGCTTGGCGAGATTTTGGCGACGAATTTGGCGGAATGTCGCCAACTTGGCGACTTTTTTAAATGATACCAAATTAAGGAAAATCTCGCCAAATGGATAAAAGTGACGCTAAATCAATAAAAATAACAACTAATTGACGAAAATTCAATATCTTGGAAAAAATATAAGTATCTCCTACAAGAATAACCTATTTTGTTTTTACTGTAACAGTAGTAAATACATTGCATATAAGGAAAGTCATGTGCTGCCCAAATCAGATTTTTTTAATTTATTTTGGTTTTGTTGGCGCAACATTATTATAACACGATATACAGATACTGAGTGAATTTGAAACTCAATTATCTTTATAAAAATAACAAAAAATGTAAAATATAGTTTTAGGTATTTTTAGGTAAATGCCAACAAATTTCTCTTTAATTTCTGTGTTAAAACATTGTATTCAGAATACAATAAACAGTCGGAGGGATAAATTTCTCTACACACGACTTTATATATCGTAAACAGTGAAATTCAACAAGTGTCTCGAATCCACAAAGTCGGCGCCACTGTCTGGTGGACCTAAAATTAAAGAGGGCTGATATTTTACTTTCTCTACAGACGTACTATAATGTATAGGGATGGTCGAAAATTCGAATTGAGAGTTTTCGATGGAAATGTGGCGATTGAGCGTCGCTTGTCCCGAGCCAGGACCGAACTCGGGACCATTTGCTTACAACCAACATTATAATCATAGAGCAAAAGATAGCTTCTTTCTTATAATTCGGGTACAGGTTCCAAGCATCTTTGATCAGATGTCTTTGCTGCCGCACACTGCTCCACCTGATAAGGAGCCCCGGTCGAATTTCGGTGAGGAGGGGGGCCATTCCAGAAAACCTCCACGTGCCCCATCCGTGAGCGTCAGTAAATTTTCTGCCCTATCCGCGCTTTGTTAACTTTCGCGGCACACATATTTCGCCGAAATTCTGCTCAAACAGTTGCGAAATAATTTCTGAAAGATAAAATGCAATGCTTAGATTATATTAAAACTAAATTTAATGTCCCAAAAAACATAGAATATATTTTTTTATTTTAATCCAACATATTTTTGGTGCTGCCATCTGTTGTCGTAATTTAATTCATACCGATTATTTTTATTTTTTAATGAACATTTTTAAATATCTATTCCTTCTAATACAGTGTTAAATACAACAACAGATCATATATAATAATGCCACAATCACGGAAAGGTAATTTATCATTTTATAAATTTGATAAGGGATCTGAATGTACATCACTGAGGACTGCAGTTTTGTCTTCAAGTTCCTTTGTCTTCAAGTCTAAGTTCAATTACGTTTCCGTGATTATGGCATTATATATGATCTGCTGTTGTAATTAATAGCGTATTAGAAGGAATAGACATTTAAAATGTTCATTAAAAAATAAAAATAGCCGGTATGAATTAAATTACGACAACAGATGGCAGCACCAAAAATATTTTAAATTAAAACAAAACATATATTCTATGTTTTATTGGGTATTAAATTTACTTTTAATATAATCTAAGCATAGCATTTTATTTATAAGAAAATATTTCGCAACTGTTTGAGCAGAATTTCGGCGAAATATGTGTGCCGCGAAAGTTAACAAAGAGCGGATAGGGCAGAAAATTTACTGACGCTCACCCTTAAGGGGCTGAAGGCCGGGAGGCGTGTTGCCTAGGGCGTGACGTCAGTCGTGGTCAACCAGGAAGAGAGTGACAAGGCATCTGACTCCGTGTGGTGCTGCCATCTCGTGTTGAGAGGTGAGATCGTTGGCGTGAGAAGGTTGCGTGTTTCAAACGTCCAGTCATTGTGGCGATTGAGCGTTGCCAGGACCGAACTCGGGACCATTTGCTTACAAGACCGACATTATAATCATAGAGCAGAATCTAGCTTTTGCTCTATGATTATAATGTCTGTCTTGTAAGCACATGGTCCCGAGTTCGGTCTTGGCTTGGGACAGGCGACGCTCAATCGCCACAGAAAAGTACGTTTCAAGCATCCCTGGACTCGAATTTAACGTTGTTTAGATAGTGATGTCTGTTAGTGTGTGTGTTTGTGAAAGCGATATCTCACGAACGAAGGTAGAGTTTCGAAAAAACAAATTTGTACGATTGTTGCAGCTACAGTTGGTAAATACTGGGACTCTATTAGTTTTAAATGTTATCGAATGCTCGGATCTCCAATTTTTGAATGATTTTGTGAAAAAATCAGGACTTTCGAATAATGATAAACTAGATTATTATTTCATGCGTAAAAACGAATGATACAAACTACAGAAAGCTAGCATAAATTGTCCTCAAGGTATTGCACTATTTTCGAATAACTTTTTGAAAAAATCATTAAAAAACCAGAACTTTCAACACTGCTCAATAGATAATAATTTCATACGCCATTTTTCGTTAGAAAAGAATAAGACAAATTTTAAAATGCTAGCATGAAACGTTTTCGTGATATTGCATGTTTATCAAATAAATTTTAGCAGAATAATAACAAAATTAAAAAATTGTTAAAATCCAATAGGTTCACTTTCCATATGCAACCATATGCATCAAATCTGTTGACATCATTCTCGTGGATCTAGTTCGTTCCATTTACGAAAGAAGATACTTCTGGTAATAATTTTTTACTTTGGAGCCCAAAAATTGGCTAATAGTCATTTGTGTTACAGGGCATTTTAAATTTCCATTGCATTTTGATGATTATTTTGCAAGTGAGTATAAATAAGTTATTCTACTTAGACTCATAAGTTGTCAAAGGGGTAAAAGTTCAATTTGCGTGTTGTTAATTCGATGCTAAATACATTGTGCTGAATTTCTCTGCCAAAGAAGCATAATCACTGCATTATGCCCATATCAGATTTTTCTAGAGGATGGGAGAGGGGAGATTGCTGTACATTTACTTTTAATAATAATGGATAGCTGGAAATATTTCATATTCTTGTAAAAATAATTGATAAAGCATCATGGAAGCATAGAATTAACGATTGACACAATTTATCATCGAATATTTTATTTAATTTTTAATAAGTAAAATTTTTCTTTAATTTATTTTTCATAAAAGTAAATGAAACTGTTTAACATACAACTGTTTAACATGTAAATGCATATCATTGTTAATTGCGTTAAAAGTAGGAATCCTATTTTAGTGGGTTGTTGTGAACAACATTATATGCATGCCACTGGTTCTGCATAGAATAACCCAGAGCATACACTATACGAGTGGTAAAATGGCGTAAAATAATTCATAATCTTGTTTTATATCTCGAAATACTAGCAATACATACACAGTTAACCACCTTTGGTTTTTCTTTCGGAGAATAGAATGACACAAAAAAATTTACAATATATAATGATGTCACGTAGAAGGAAACAAAATCCTAAAGTATAACAAGAAAGATCAATCATGCATAAAGCATTGATTATGAAACACTTTCCAACTACAATGCAATTTTATTTAAACATCTCTAAAATGCGATACATTCAGCGGTAATATTTTTTAAATTATCATAATACTACAATAATTTATTATATTTGAAAACTTTCATCGAAAAAAAATGAACTTAATTCAAATGAAGCCATTGAAGTATAAATTGCCTGGCTCTCTATGAAAAAGCAGTAAAAATTTCATTCATAAATATTTATTTTATTACTTTCATTCATCCAAATACTACAGTGGCTCCCAAACTTTCCGGTTTGCGGACCCCCTCAGAGAAAAAAAAAATTCGTGGACCCCTTAAAACCATATTGCAAGGGCGTGTTTCTATTGGATATGAACAACAAGCATAATTTAGTGTGAACATTGATGCTGCTTTCTTGCAATTAGCTCAGCAATATTTGGTTTAATGTCTGATAATTTCAGTCTTAATCACTTTCAACTTCAAGTCTATTTCTCAACTTAGATTTCAAATATGTCAGGTGGGAGAAAGCTGCTTCGCTCAAGTAAGTTGTAGGAAAGGGAGTTAAGCACTTAAGAGCCTTTCTTACGAGTTGAGAATAGTCAGCCATTACTGATAACCAAAAGTCAGTTAATTGTACTTGTATGAACATTAATTTTAGAGAACAATCCGATGAAAGATCCGCCAAAAAATCTTCTTGTGGTGTAAGAGAGTGGTTGTTGGTAGTTCACTAACAAATGGATTCAATATCCACAATATCATTGGTTTCTTGAAAATATTCATCTAGCTGTAAATGCAATTATTCTAAGTGTAATTTAATAATATTGATTATTTCCCGTGGAACATTTCCTTCTGAACTCTGGATATATTGGATATATATACTGGAAGGAAATTGTTCGAAGATCTCGGTGTCCAATCTCTGAATCCACATCTTTAATTTTTTTTCATCCCCTTGATTTTGTCCTGAACTTGTAAAATAGTGATGCTAGATCCCTGCAGGCTTAAATTAAGTCCATTTAGATAGTTGAAGATGTCAGCCAGATATGACAATTTCAAAATCCAATTAGTTTCATGGAACCTATTTTTAAGGTCAAAGTTAGATTCAAATAAAAATAATTTTACTTCTTCCCTCAATTCAAATATTCTGGTTAGTACTTTTTCACGAGAAAACCACCGTACATCACAGTGCATTAACAATTGTTTGTGATCGCTGCCCATTTCCGCACATAATATGGCAAACAATCGAGAATCAACGTCATCCGGTCTCTAGTAGTATTAATGCTCGAAGTTACAAGTGCTTTGACGTCCGAGCTATATCAGAATATCGTCACCGTTAATCATGGCATTGTGCCAAAACGAAACCTACTCTCAAACAATTTAATTCTGTTTGAAGATATAACCTATCAGTTTGAAATTAATTTCATGAATGTATTTAATTCAAAGTTATTTAGAAAAAAAGTTCATTATTATTTTATTTAAAAATATAAAATAAAAAAAGAGGGGAGACAAATAATGAATTTTATTTTTTTTTAAAGCTAACTATTTATTAGTTAAATATTGCGTGTTGTTAGCGGACCCCCTAAAACCTCGTCGCGGACCCCCAGGGGTCCGGGGACCCCAGTTTGGGAACCACTGCAATTCTACAATAATTTATTTCACTTAAAAACTTTAAACCATGCAGGTAAAAGTAATTTAACTCTGTGCTTAAAACTTCACCGAAAAAGTATGATATGAAATCGCCTGTTCTCTATGTAAAATCAATGACTGTTTCATTCATATCAACTATATTGCAGACTCCAGCGCTAAATAATTTTGCGTTAAAGAAATTCAGGAATTCTTACACAACTCATCTTACAGCCAACGGCCGTACCGTGCTGAAAACACCGGTTCTCGTTAGATCACCGAAGTCAAGCAGCATCGAGTGCGGTTAGTACTTGGGTGGGTGACCACCTGGGAACACCGCGTGCTGTTGGCACATTTCGGGTGCGGTAGCCCGGTGGTTTGCGCGCTGGATTTGAATGCCACCACAACTGCCGCCGTGTTCATGCGGAGTACGATCACCTTAAACATGTGGGTCCGTAAGTCCTTCCGAGAGGTTGGTGGTAGGGGAAGGAAGGTACGGTCCCTGTGGATGCCTCCCCCACTGGGTTCCGGTCCAAATTGGGTGGCACTTCCCGGCCGTCCAAACAGTTGCCTTACACCTTTCTGGTAGGTCGGACGGTCTGGGTCTCAACAACAACAACAACTATTCTTACAGCTTGATGTGTTTACAATCTTCATAAGTGAAAATTAGGCTTCGTTGTAGAAATAATCAAAGTTTGATCATTTAAACTCAAATATATTGTAATTGCGTTATTTCAGAACATTGATGCCCTGAAATTAAGCAAAAATAAAGCAGTTTTAGGACGGATACAACACCAAATATAAATTAAAAATTACTTTAAAACTCACGATTTTGACACAAGATGGATGCCATATTTTATTTTGAAGTGGGTCACGTAATTACTTCATATAATGGTCACGCGATCTCTTCATATAATGGATGTAATTAATATTTCAATTTTTATTTAAAAAACTACTGAATATATTTTTTCTGAAATTTTTTTTTTACATATTTTATGTGATAATTTGAATATTTCGTAAAACTTTCGAAGCAATTCGTGAATTTTAAATGCGCTTAAAAAATGTTTGAAAAAATAGGTCTCATAGGGTTCAATGTATTTCATTTTTTCAACCCGGTTTCAATACAAAAGTAATTGGGTGATATTATTTATTTATATTCCCATAGGTCCCACAGACCGTCTGAACAACATACTAAAATTTCATTTTGATAAAGTCATTTTTACGGCAGTTATAGTGCTAACGAACAGACAGAATGAACAAAGTCATAAACACTTTTCAACTATGTTGTAAAGTGTTAACAGTGTCATAAACACTTTTCAACTATGTTGAAAAGTGTTAAAAAAGACGGAATAAAAATTCATGGATTAATAGTTACGCGGAGGGAAGATTAATGTTCCCTCTGTCTTCACCGAACGAACAACCGAGGTTAAATCACAGTGGCACAATTTCAGCTAAATTTGAAAAATATCGATTGAAACATATAGATATGCATCAAGATAAAACAGACATTTAATTTTATATATTGAAGTCATGAATAATTATTTGAGAAAATTTCAATAACTTTTAACATCATGACCCCATGTTTTTCCTTTTTAACACTTCACCAAAGTTGAAAAGTGCTCATGACTTTGTTTATTCTGTCTGTCTGTCTGTCCGTTAGCATGATAAGAGTCGTAAAAATGACTTAATCAAAATGAAATTTTAGTATGTTGTTCAGACGGTCTGTGGGATTTATGGTAATATAAATGAATAATATCACCCAATTAGTTTTGGATTGAACCCGGGTTGAAAAAATGAAATACATTGAACCCTTTGGGAAATCACTTTTCAAACATTTTTTAAGCGGGATTTAAAATTCACAAATTGCTTCGAAAATGTTAGGTAATATTTAAATTGTTCCATAAAATATATTAAAAACAAGAAAGATCAATCATGCTTAAAGCATTGATTATGAAACACTTTCCAACTTCAATGCAATTTTATTTAAAAAAGTCGAAAATGCAATACATTTCTCGGTAATATTTTAAAACTTATCACAATACTACATTAATTTATTATATTTGAAAACTTAAACCTTCATTGAAAAAAATGAACTTCATTCAAATGACGGCATTGAAATATAAATTGCCTGGTTTAAATATCTCTAAAATGCAATACATTCCACGGTAATATTTTTAAAACTGTCATAATACTACGATAATTTATTATATTTGAAAACTTCATCGAAAACAACTGAAATAAATTCAAATGACGTCATAGAAAAAATAACACGCCTGGATCTCTCTATAAAAGCAGGATTTCATTCATAACTTTCTCCATTTCATTCATCACAATACTATAATAATTTATTTTATTTAAAAATTAAGACCATGGAGCTACAATTCATAAACTTTATGCTTAAAACTTCATCGAAAAAAATCGTCCTTCTGTTTATAAAATCAATTAATATTTCATTCATATCAGCCATGCAGACTCCATGGACTGAATTATTTTGTGTTAAAGAAATACAGTAATTCTAATACAACTCATTCTACATATTTTGCTGTTTACATTTTACATAGGTGAAAAATAGGCTTAGTTGTAGAAATAATCAAATTTGAATGAGAATTTAAACTCAAATATATTGTCATTGTGTTGTTTTAGTATGTAGATGCACAGAATTTAAGCAAAAATAAAGTAGTTTTAGGACGGATACAACACTCAATATGAATTAAAAAGAACTTTAAAACATCACGATTTTGAAACAAGATGGATGCCATATATCATTTTGAAGTGGTTCATGTGATCGTTTCATATCATGGTCACGTGATCGTTTCATATAAGAGGTGTAATTATTATTTTAATTTTTATTTAAAGAACTACTGAATATATTTCGCTGAATTTTTTTTTTATATATTTTATGGAACAATTTGACTATTACCTAAAATTTTCGAAGCAATTTGTGAATTTTAAATCTGCTTAAAAAATGTTTGAAAAATTAGGTCCCATAGGGCTCAATGTATTTCAGTTTTTCAACCCGGGTTCAATCCAAAACTAATTGGGCGATATTATTCATTTATATTCCCATAGGTCCTACAGACCGTCTGAACAACATACGAAAATTTCATTTTGATTAAGTCATTTTTACGGCAGTTATCGTGCTAACGGACAGACAGACAGAATGAACAAAGTCATAAACACTTTTCAACTTTGTTGTAAAGTGTTAAAAATTCAGCGAAATATATTCAGTAGTTTTTTAAATAAAAATTAAAATAATAATTACACCTCTTACAATTACCGGTCGTCCACTTTGTTACTCAAGTCCTCTGGACGAGTCGGACGGCCTGGGGTTTCCACACTCCACCTCTTACAATTACAATATATTTCAGTTTAAATGATCATCCAAATTTGATTATTTCTATAACGAAGCCTATTTTTCACTTATGTAAAATGTAAACAGCAAAATATGCAGAATGAGTTGCATTTGAATTGCTGTATTTCTTTAACACAAAATTATTTAGCTCTTGGAGTCTGCATGATATGAATGAAATATTCATTGATTTTACAGAGAGAAGGATGATTTTTTTTCGATGAAGTTTTAAGCATAGAGTTTAATTACTTGTAGCTCCATGGTCTTAATTTTTAAATAAAATAAATTAATATAGTATTGTGATGAATGAAATGAATGAGAGAAAGTTATGAATGAAATCCTGTTTTTACGAAGCCTATTTTTCACTTATGTAAAATGTAAACAGCAAAATATGCAGAATGAGTTGCATTAGAATTGCTGTATTTCTTTAACACAAAATTATTTAGCTCATGGAGTCTGCATGATATGAATGAAATATTCATTGATTTTACAGAGAGAAGGATGATTTTTTTTCGATGAAGTTTTAAGCATAGAGTTTAATTACTTGTAGCTCCATGGTCTTAATTTTTAAATAAAATAAATTATTATTATTGTATTGTGATGAATGAAATGAATGAGAGAAAGTTATGAATGAAATCCTGTTTTTATAGAGAGATCCAGGCGTGTTATTTTTTCTATGACGTCATTTAAATTAATTTCAGTTGTTTTCGATGAAGTTTTCAAATATAATAAATTATCGTAGTATTATGATAGTTTTAAAAATATTACCGTGGAATGTATCGCATTTTAAAGATATTTAAACCAGGCAATTTATATTTCAATGCCGTCATTTGAATGAAATTCATTTTTTTCAATGAAGGTTTAAGTTTTCAAATATAATAAATTAATGTAGTATTGTGATAAGTTTTAAAATATTTCCGAGGAATGTATTGCATTTTCAACTTTTTAAAATAAAATTGCATTGAAGTTGGAAAGTGTTTCATAATCGATGCTTTAAGCATGATTGTTCTTTCTTGTTAAGGATACTTTGATTTACTTAATATCATGGTTTTAACAAGAAAGATCAATCATGCATAAGCATTGATTATGAAACACTTTCCAACTGAAATGTAATTTCATTTAAAAATTTCTAAAATGTGATTCATTCAGTGGTAATATCTTTTACATTATCACAGTACTACAGTAATTTATTATACTTAAATATTTAAAACTGTATCGAAATATAAATCATCTGATTCTTTATGCAAAATCAATGAATATTTCATTCATATAACTTGTATTCCAGACTCCAGAGCTAAATAATTTTGTGTGAAAAAAATTCAGCAATTCTTATGTAATTCATCTTACAATCGCTTGAGATATTTGCATTCTGCATATGTTAAAATTAGGCTTCCTTGAAGAAATAATAAAAGTTTAGGGATCATTTAAAATCACAACTATTGTAATTGCATAGGCACGGAATTTAGATACACAGATAATACACAGATAATATATATGTGTATGTGTATGTACTCAAAGTATTGGAATCGTGCCGAAGATCGGAACTCGAATTTTCAAAGTATCTACACGTTTTGGGACTTCTAGAACACGAAAAAACTACTTTTAGGAAGACGTCTGTGTGTGTAAGGGTGTATCTGTGTATGTTTCTGTGTGTCTGTGTGGATATTACATCCACTCTAATTGAAAAACTAATGGACCGAATTTCATACAATTTGGTAGGTATGTTTTTTGTGGGAAATCCTAATGTTCATTAGATTATAGTACGATTCGTAATAAAAGAATCTGCCTTCTTTGCGAAATGGCCGCAGAAATTGCCTTTATCCACTCTAGCTAAAAACTAATGAACCAAATTTAACAAAATTTGGAGTATAATATTTCAATAACCTACAAGTGATTTATATACCAAATTTAACAAAATTTTGTATATAAATCATTTGTAGGTTATTCTACTACGATTCGGGAAAAAGGAACGGGCTATTTTTGCGAAATGGCCAGCAAAAATCGTTATATTTAAAACTAAAAGACTACGTGTGCTCAATTATATCAATTAAATTCCTATTTTATATATGATTTTTGACAACAAAAAGAATAAGACTAACCCCATTACTCTAGGACTAGCCGTTCTTGAGATATTCTAGTTTTTTCGCGTTTTCGCTACGCCACCTTTGACAATAAGTTCAGCTATCAAATGAGAACTTAATTTAAGTTTAACGTGCAAATTCAATGTCATTTAAAATACTTATGTTGTGCAGATAAACTCAAATTATCATTGAATAAATAAAGAGAACGAATATGAGTCTGCAGGGAAAGACTTGTGCTGTCCACATCAGAATTTTTAACAATATTACATAAATGATTTATAGAAGTGAACGGGGATTATTTTCAGGCCATTTCGAAAAAAATGTATGATCTATATTTAAAGATCCATCAAATTTTTGTCGAATAAAATGTTCAACAAATTTAAGCTGTGTACCAAATTTTAACTCTCTAGGACGTAGGAAAGTGCATTTAAAATGCCATCAATTAAATTTATCATGAAGAGTTATATAAAATTTTAAAAAAATGAAAAATTGTTATCTACCAAATTTATTTTAGAATATGAAGCCACTCCCAAATGCAAAACGTTTAAACAAATGGAGAGATATTTATTATATAATATCTCTCTCTTTTCTTTCTGGAAGATATCCCAAAGTCAGAATTTAATTGAATTTGTTTTTTTCCCTATATTAAATAATTTTTTTAATTAAAAAACTACTTAACATATTTTACTGAATTTTTTTTTATATATTCTATGGGATAATGTGAATATTTTCTAAAAATTTCGAAGCAATTCGTGAATTTTAAATTTACTTAAAAAATGTTTGAAAAATTAGGTCCCATAGGGTTCAATGTATTTCATTTTTTCAACCCGGGTTCAATAAAAAACTAATTGGGTGATATTATTTATTTATATTCCCATAGGTCCTACAGACCGTCTGAACAACATACTAAAATTTCATTTTGATAAACTCATTTTTACGGCAGTTATCGTGCTAACGGACAGACAGACAGACAGACAGACAGACAGACAGACAGACAGAATGAACAAAGTCATAAACACTTTTCAACTTTGTTGTAAAGTGTTAATAAAAAGTAATATTTAAAGGACAAAGTGACCTAACTAAATAATAGTAATGCCTTAACTTATCAAGATAGTTTCTAATGCAATCAATAGGCGCTTTCATTACATTATAAAACCCAAGATGCAGTAACACGCGCACTGTATTTTAATAAAATGTACTATCTGTCAGATATTGCCGGTTGAGGATTTGAATTAGCGATTTTTAGGGTTATCTAACCACTTGGATATCGTCTGGCAGTGGCGTAAAAAAACTTTTTACTTTCCTTATATAAAAAATGCATAAGGAAAGCATTGTGAAGGGGTCGAAAATTCGAATTTGAGTTTTCGACGGGACAGCACGTTTCACGCTTCCCTGATCACGAATCGAACATTTTTGAGGTGATGTCTGTGTGTGGGTGTGTGTGTCAGTGAGACTGTGGAGTCGATATCTCACGAAGGAATGGAGCGATTTAAATGAAATTTGGTACAAAAATCACAATCCGTGAATACTGGAAGCTTATTGTTTTTAAACACAATCGAATGTACAGAACTGCCTAAATTTTCGAGTGAAATTTTGAAAAAATCATCAAAAAATCGAAATCTTTAATGAAGTTACGCAAATAGACATTTCTTATGTAATTTTTCCATAGAAAACGACTGACATAAACTGTAGGAAGCTAGCATGAAACGTTCTCGAGATATTACATATATTTCAAATAAATTTATCAAAAAATCAAGTGAAATAAAAAACATATTAACTCTTAAGAAACATATTCACTTTTCGTGCCATAAATTTAGTGATATCATTCTCGTGGATCTAACTCGTTCCATTCACGAGAAAAATACTTTGAGTAATACTTTTGTATTGGAACGCCAATAGTCATTTATCTGCTTTAAAATAACTTATTTCTCCGTCCATAACGCTTGGCCAGATTTTGGCGACGATTTTGGCTGAATGTCGCCAACTTGTTGACTTTTTTTAAATGTTGCCAAATTAACGGAAATCTCGCCAAATGGATAAAAATAACGCTACATAAATGAAAATGACGACTAATTGAAGAAAATTCAATATCTTGGAAAGAATATAAGTATCTACTATAATAATAACATTTTTTGAACTGTAAAAGTAGTAAATTCATTGCATTATATAAGGAAAGTTATGTGCTGCCCACATCAGATTTTTTTATTATGGGATGTAAATCATTTTATTAAATATAGTAAATTTATCATCAATTTGGCATGGTGATTAAAAATTAATAGTTCCTTATGTTTATTAATCATTTTTATATACATTGACATTTATTAATAAATTATTAATCAATGGCGTTAATCACAGAAATTGCTGTAAAAAGTTTTGAAAAAAGCTGACGTCCATACACACACAAGCTGCCTCTATCAATTATTACTACTTTTATTTTAAAATAATCTCTGTGTTCTCTGTGAATTTCATCATTATTCTACACATAATTAATATGAAGACCAAATTCATTCATTTAATCCTATAATGACATTGGTACAAAATACATGTAAAAGGGTAAGACAAGAATAATGTAATATTTTGACTAATTGGTAGTAAGGATATTTTCCAAAAAGCCCCAGTAGTTCGTTTTCGTGGAATATCCTCCACGAGCGTAGTGTTAAACGTAGAGTTCCGTACAGAGTTTAAAGTTAAATGTAGAATCCGGCTACAGCTTTCCAGTTTGTTGTCATAGCAGTAAATTGCTATTTTGGTATTCGGTAATTGTTTTAATGATGCAGCATTCATTCTTCCTTTACTGCAGACATTCAATTATTTTTCAATTTAGTTCGAATTTTGAAATTAGGAGCTCGTTTAGGGGGAGGTCAATGTTTCAAAACTGACTGATCCTAAAAAACTTTGACCCGGGGATTTATTAAAACCTAGCCAAGGAGAGTTCTTCAAATGGCAACACTAGTAAGGGGAAAAAGTGGGATCTGCGGAACTAAAAGTATGCGAGATGACCTGAGAACATCACGGATAAGGTATCGCAGGTTAGGAAGATTACAAGTAACCGGTCTTAGGGTCATGAGACTTTCTACCAAGAATGTCGACGAATAAGCTCAACAAGTTAATTCGTCATTCTTAGAATCTACCAGTTACTGGATTTTAGAAAACATGTAATAGTGGTACTGCTTCTATTATTTTCTCGGAAATATTCATTCTTTTATAGCTCCAGTCCAAATATTTTCCAATCGTGCAATAATAATAACAAGAAAGATCAATCATGCATAAAGCATTGATTATCGAACACTTTCCAATTGAAATGGAAATTTATTTAAACAGCTCTAAAATGCGATACATTCAGAGGTGATATATATATTTTTTAATTATCACAGAATTACAATAATTTATTTTACTTGAAAACTTCATAAAAAAAAAATGAACTTTATTCAAATGACGTCATTGAAATATAAATCATATGGCTCTCTCTATGTAAAAGTAGTGAATGTTTCATTCCTACACTTTTATTCCAGACTCCAGAGTGAAATAATGTTGCGTGATGAAAATTCAGCAATTCTTATACAACTCATCTTGCAATCACTTGTTTACATTCTGCATCCATTAAAATTAGGCTTCGCTGTAGAAATAATCAAAGCTTGATGATCATTTAAACTAAAATATATTGTAATTGAGTTGGCGCAGAATATAGATGTACAGAAAACGAGCAAAAATAAAGCGGTTTTAGGATGAACGCAACATTAAATCTAAATTTTAAAGAACTTTAAAAACAACGATTTCAACTCTGCGAAAAAAAGATGGATGCCATATTTTATTTTGAAGTGGGTCACGTGATCTCTATATAATATATTGGTGTAATTATTGTTAATTTTTATTTAAAAAGATACTGACCATATTTTGCTGAAATTTTTTGTTATGTATTTTATGGGATAATTTAAATATTTCCTAAAATTTTCGAAACAATATGTAAATTTTAACTTTGCTTAAAAAATGTTAGAAAAATTAGGTCCCAGGGTTCAATGTATTTCACATTTTCAATTCAGGTTCAATCCAAAACTAATTGGGTGATATTATTCATTCACATTCCCATATGTCTCACAGACCTTCTGAACAACATAATAAAATTTCATTTTGATAAAGTCATGTTTACGGCAGTTATCGTGCGAACAGACAGACAGACAGAAATACCAAAGTCATAAACACTTTTAAACTATGTTGTAAAGTGCTAAAAAAAGTAAAAAGTAAAATTATGTTTATAAAACCGATGTTTTGAGTTTATGTCACTCCATTTCTAAGATAAATATTCAAAATTTTATTCATATTTTTCAATATTTCAGTAAAAAAATATTCTAAACAGATATTCAAAAGAAATTACGTTGATATGGAAACGGACAAGTCAATGTACGTATGATGGACATATGAAGTAACAAGAAAGCTCAATCATGCATAAA
Organism: Amaurobius ferox; assembly: GCA_951213105.1. NCBI lineage: Eukaryota > Metazoa > Arthropoda > Arachnida > Araneae > Amaurobiidae > Amaurobius > Amaurobius ferox. The sequence goes on along the minus strand of OX578145.1, from coordinate 107,095,045 downwards.
GCATTGATTATGAAACACTTTCCAACTGCAATGCAATTTCATTTAAACATCTTATAAATGCGATACATTCAGGGGTGATATTTTAAAAATTATCACAATATTACAATAATTTATTATATTTGAAAACTTCATCGAAAATAAATGAACTTTATTCAAATAACGTCATCGAAATATAAATAGCCTGGCTCTCTATATAAAAGAAGTAAATATTTCATTCATAAACTTTTTTAAATTCCTTTCATTCAGCAGTAATATTTTTAAAATTATCACAATACTACAGTAATTTATTTTACTTAAAAACAGAAAACCATGGAGGTGAAAGTACTTTCGAACTCCATGCTTAAAACTTCATCGGAAAAGCAATACTATAGAATCGTCTGCTTCTCTATGTGAAATCAGTGAATGTTTCATTCATATCAGCTATGTTGTAGACTCCAGTGCTGTATAATTTTGAGTTAAAGAAATTCAGTAATTCTTATGCAACTCCTCTTTCAGCTTGATGTGCTTACATTCTCCATACGTGAAAATTGGACTTCGTTGCAGAAATAATCAAAGGTTGATGATTATTTAAAGTCCAAAATATGGTAATTGCGCTGGCGCAGTATATATATGCACAGAAAAAAAAAAACGGTTTCAGGACGGATACAACACTAAATATAAATTAAAAAGAACTTTAAAAATCGCGATTGTGATACAAGATAGGTGTTATATTTTATTTTGAAGTGGATCACTTGATCTCTTCATATAATATGGATGCAATTATTATTTTAATTTTTATTTAAAAAATTACCGAACATATTTTACTGAAATTTTTTTAACACTTTACAACAAAGTTGAAAAGTGTTTATGACTTTGTCCATTCTGTCTGTCTGTCTGTCTGTCTGTCTGTCTGTCTGTCCGTTAGCACGATAACTGCCGTAAAAATGACTTAATCAAAATGAAATTTTAGTATGTTGTTCAGACGGTCTATAGGACCTATGGGAATATAAATGAATAATATCACCCAATTAGTTTTGGATTGAACCCGGGTTGAAAAAATGGAACACATTGAGCCCTATGGGACCTAATTTTTCAAGCATTTTTTAAGCGGATTTAAAATTCACAAATTGCTTCGAAAATTTTAGGCAATATTCAAATTGTTCCATAAAATATATAAAAAAAAATTCAGCGAAATATATTCAGTAGTTTTTTAAATAAAAATTAAAATAATAATAACACCTCTTATATGAAGCGATCACGTGTCCATGATATGAAACGATCACATGACCCACTTCAAAATGATATATGGCATCCATCTTGTCTCAAAATCGTGATTTTTAAAGTTCTTTTTAATTCATATTGAGTGTTGTATCCATCCTAAAACTACTTTATTTTTGCCTAAATTCTGTGCATCTACATACTTTAACAACGCAATGACAATATATTTCAGTTTAAATGCTCATACAAATTTGATTATTTCTACTATTAAGCCTATTTTTCACCTATGTGAAATGTAAACAGCAAAATATGTAGAATGAGTTGTATTAGAATCGCTGTAATTCTTTAACACAAAATCATTTAGTCCATGGAGTCTGCATGGCTGATATGAATGAAATATTCATTGATTTTAGAAAGAGAAGGACGATAATTTTCGATGAAGTTTTACGCATAGAGTTTTACTTACTTGTAGCTCCATGGTCTTAATTTTTAAATAATATAAATTATTATAGTATTGTGATGAATGACATGAATGGGGGAATTATTTATGAATGAAATGTTGCTTTTATAGAGAGAGCCAGGCGTGTTATTTTTTTATGACGTCATTTGAATGAATTTCAGTTGTTTTCGATAAAGTTTTCAAATATAATAAATTATCGTAGTATTATGATAATTCTAAAATTATTACATTTTAGAGATGTTTAAACCAGGCAATTTATATTTTAATGCCGTCATTTGAATGAAGTTAATTTTTTTCGATGAAGGTTTAAGGTTTCAAATATAATAAATTAATGTAGTATTGTGATAAGTTTTAAAATATTACCGAGGAATGTATTGCATTTTAGACATGTTTAAATAAAATTGCATTGAAGTTGGAAAGTGTTTCATAATCAATGCTTTAAGAATGATTGATCTTTCTTGTTTATATATATTTTATGGGATAATATGAATATTTCCTAAAATTCTCGAAGCAATTTGTGAATTTTAAATTCGCTTAAAGAATGTTTGAAAAATTAGATCCCATAGGGTTCAATGCATTTCATTTTTTCAACCCGAGTTCAATCCAAACTAATTGGATGATATTATTTATTTATATTCCCATAGGTCCCACACACAGATCGTCTGAACAACATACTGAAATTTCATTTTGATAAAGTCATTTTTACGGAGGTTATAGTGCTAACGGACAGACAGAATGAACAAAGTCATAAACACTTTTCAACTATGTTGTAATTGCGTTGTTTCAATATGTAGATGCACGGAATTTAAGCAAATATAAAGAGGTTTAGGACGGATGCAACAGTAAATATGAATTAAAAAGAACTCTAAAAATCCCGATTTTGTGACAAGATGGATGCCATATTTTATTTTGAAGTGGGTCACGTGATCTTCATATGATGGTCATGTGATCTCTTCATATAAAGGGTGTAATTATTATTTTAATTTTTATTTAAAAAACTACTGAATATATTTTACTGAAATTTTTTTTATATATTTTATAGGATAATTTGAATATTACCTAAAATTTTCGAAGCAATGTGTGAATTTTAAATTTGCTTAAAAAATATTTGAAAAATTAGGTTCCATAGGGTTCAATGTATTTCATTTTTTCAACCCGAGTTCAATCCAACACTAATTGGATGATATTATTCATTTACATTCTCATATGTCCCACAGACCGTCTAAACAACATAATAAAATTTCATGTTGATAAAGTCATTTTTACGACAGGTATCGTGCTAACGGGCAGACAGATAGACTGATAGAATGAACAAAGTCATAAACACTTTTCAACTATGTTGTAAAGTGTTAAAAACTGTGCCGTTAGCCGGTTCGGATTATATATACACCATGAAGCGTAGCGAGAAGGGTAGTTTACCCTTTATGAAACCCAGACCGTCCGACTCACCCGAAGTACAGTGCCTACAAGTGTCTGTTCCGGGAACTCCACCTGATGATTTACAGCAAGGGCTATAGAGTGTTAATGTTCGATCAGCCTTGGGTTTAGAGTAGCTATTACTTTCCCCCTAGTACAGGGTAATTAATGTATAGGGAAAGTATTGGAATCGTGTAGACAACCGCAACTCGAGTTTCCGACGAAACTACACATCCGAGCCCTCTAAAACTTGACGGAGTATGTATGCGCCGGCACGTAGCCAGGAAAAAAATTTAGCGGGAGGTCCACAATTTTTGACGAAAACATAGTGTTTAAAATAAAAAAGCATTTCTAATTGATCAATAATAATGTATTTTAATGGCATATACATCTCACAATACATTTAGAAATACCTTAAATGGCTAAAGTTGGGAAAAGTATGTTCTTTTAGGCGATAACATAAAAACATATATAAGGTATCTAAATTTCAGTATGTCTGGGGAGGGAGAGAAAACTGGCCCCCTTTGCTACGTCCCTTTGAATGTATGTGTGTCTGTGCAATGGACCGGGTGGTCAGAATTAAAACACCCCTACTCTGAGCTCTCTATAGATCGAACTACTTAGTGTAAAGGCTCCAAAATTGTTGAACCTACTACTCAAGACATGGGGAAAGGGATTACGCGAAAAAAAATTAGTTCCAGAAACACCGATAGGTGGCGCTGTACAACAGAAAATATGCTGAAAAGACACAAAATACACATTTGTAACACATTTTATTCGAACGTAGCAAACATTCATATCACAAGGACCTTATCGATGCAGGGAATGCTGCTCAATATGGCTCCCTTCTTCAAGATGTAAAATCTGCAGTCTGTGGACAGCTTGTTCAACTGCGGATCGTAATTGGTCGATTGAAATGCTTCTCACATGCAGAGTGATACTGTCTTTCAAATCGGCCAAGGTTACCAAACGTCCTCGATAAATAAGACTTTTTAAGCATCCCCACAGCCAAAAATCACAGGGATTAAGATCTGGAGAACGAGATGGCCAGGTTGTCGGAAACGCACGACTAATTACTCCACCATTAGTAAAATGTTGCCGAAGAAACTGCTGTATACAGAGTCCAATGTGTGGAGGCGCTCCAACTTGCATAAAAGTAATTGAATCAAGACATTGGTGCTGTTGCAGTTGGGGTACAACAAAATTTTCGAGCATGTTTTTGTACCTCCTGGCCGTCATGGTGCATGTCCCAGGGCCATTGGGAGTAGCCTCTTCGAAAAAGAAAGGTCCAAGAATGAATGTGACTGTGAATCCACACCAGACTGTAACGTTCAATGAGTGAAGTGGAAACTCTTGGAAGGTACGAGGGTTTTCCTTGTCCCAAATGCGCAGTTTTGGGTGTTGACTGTTCCACTTAGATGGAAATGCGCTTTATCGCTCCATAGAATCTGCCATGGCCACGATGCATCCACTTCAACTCTATCCAGAAATGTCAATACAAAGGTCAGTCGCTTCTCGCTGTCGATGGTCAGCAAGTGGTGATTGTGACTAATTTTGAACGGGAAAAAATGCGCCATGTTTCTCAGTACGTTCCGCACTGTGCTGTAGGGAGCACCCAAGTGTCGTGACACTCCACGTGCACTACTACAGCCTATAACGTTATCCATTGATTGTTCAACAATAGCGGTGGCAACATCGTCAACGACATCTGAACGAGTCGATTTGCGTCGTCGACCCGGCTGAACTCCAAGATGTTCAGTTTTCTCGAATCGAGCGATCATTCTCCTGAGAACTTGTGGAAGTAATGGTCCTTTGCGCAAATTCTTAAGTCGACGAAACTCTCGAAGTGCAGCTGCAGCGTGTCTTTTGTTTAAAACTGCTTCATCCGCCGTGTTCATGCGGAGTACGATCACGTTAAACATGTGGGTCCGTAAGTTCTTCCGAGAGGTTGGTGGTAGGGGAAGGAGGGTACGGTCCCTGTGGATGCCTCCCCCACTGGGTTCCGGTCTAAATTGGGTGGCACTTCCCGGCCGTCCAAACAGTTACCTTGCACCTTTCTGGTAGGTCGGACGGTCTGGGTCTCAACAACAACAAGCAAAGCGCGTTCTAGCAGTGTGACAGCCATCGCTGATAAGAATGAAAATTTCACAGTTTTATCTCCTTTTATGCCCAGAACATAGTAGCTGCAAACCAAGGGTTTATGCAAATTTTTGTGCTTACAGGGCGAAATGGCAGTTACAATGACAGTTTAAGTTTCTTCACTTTTTTATCTTCTTTTTTTTTCATATCAGCAAAAGAAATTAAAAAGAAAAAATTCCATATCGCATGTGTTTGTTTTTTGTGATTATTTTGGGTCTTTTCAGCATATTTTCTGTTGCACAGCGCCAACTATCGGTGTTCCTAGAACTAATTTTTTTTTTTTCGCGTAATCCCTTTCCCCATGTCTTGAATAGTAGGTTCAACAATTTTGGAGTCTTTACACTGAGTAGTTCGATGTATAGAGAGCTCAGAGTAGGGGTGTTTTAATTCTGACCACCCGGTATGTATCCAATCTAAAAACAAATTGACCAAATTGCGCAAAATTTAGTAGATAAGTTACTTGTGGGTTAAATTGAGTTGATTAGATTTTGATACGCTTTAGAAATAAAGAACGTTTTTTTCTCTTTTGCAAACTGCTCTACAAAAATTGTTAAAATTTAAAATAAAAGGCTACATGTGCTCGAATGTATCCATTTAATGCTGGTTTTATACGTAATTTTTGATGACGAAAAAAATAAGACAAACTCCATTACTCTAAGACTAATGGTTCAAGTTATATTTCAGTTTTTTCACATTTTTGCAACGTCACCTTTGAAAATACGTCCAGTATCCAAAGGTAAAGGAAAATTATATTAAAACTGCTGAATCAGTGTAATAGCAAATAATTAAGAGAGATTTGCAAAGAGTTATTTTGTGCAGTTAAACTCATGAATACTAAAAAAATGAGAAAATCAATTTGAGGCCGTAGCGAAAGTCATGCGCAGCCCGCATCATATATTTTAGACTGTCGGGAGAAATTTATTGAAAAAAATCTGATGTGGGCAACACATGACTTTCCTTATATAATGCAATGAATTTACTACTTTTACAGTTAAAAAAATGTTATTCTTATAGTAGATACTTATATTCTTTCCAAAATATTGAATTTCCTTCAATGAGTCGTCATTTTCATTGATTTGGCGTCATTTTTATCCATTTGACGAGATTTTTCTTAATTTGGCAACAATTAAAAATGTCGCCAAGTTGGCGACATTCCGCCAAATTCGTCGCCGAAATCTCGCCAAGCGATATGAACGGATAAATAAGTTATTCTTACAGCAGATAAATGACTATTGGCATTCAAATACAAAAGTATTATTCAAAGTATCTTTTTTCATGAATGGAACGAGCTAGTTCCACGAAAATGATGTCACTCAATTTATCGCATGGTATTACATATGAAAAGTGAACATGTTTCTCAATAGGAAATATTTTTTTTTATTTTATATGACATTTTGATAATTTTTTTGAAAAATGTGCAATATCTCCAGAACGGTTCATGTTAGCGTTTTAAAATTTATGTCAATCGTTTTCAAATACAAAATTACATAAGAAATATCTATTTGCGCAACTTTATTAATGGTTTTGATTTTTTGACGATTTTTTCAAAATTTCCCTCGAAAATTTAGGGGGATTCTGAACATTCGATTGCGTATAAAAACAATAGGCTTCCAGTGTTTACGGATTGTGATTTTTGTACCAGATTTCGTTCGAATCGGTCCATTCGTTCGTCAGTTATCGTCCCCACAGACTCACTGCCAGACACACACACACACACACACACACACACACACACATACTTTCACACGCACACACACGCACATACTTTCACACACACACACAGACATCACTTCAAAAATGTTTGATTCGTGATCAGGGATGCTTGAAACGTGCTCTCCCGTCGAAAACTCGAATTCGAATTTTCGACCCCGTCACAATACTTTTCTTATACATTATGTATATAAGGAAAGTAAAAATGTATGCTTACATTTGAAGAATATATTTCATATACATTGAAAATGGTAATAGACTTAAAAAGCACAATTTAGAGAACAAATAATAAAAGTACAACTAATACAAATAGTACAAAAGTACAAATAATACAAATAGTACAAAAGTACAAATTGTCAAATAGTACAAAGTACAAATAGTAAAAAAGTAAAAAAACAAATAATAAAGGTACAGTTTCTATAATAAAAGTACAGTACATTAGTACAAAATTATGAGGTATAATAAAAATGAATTCTAAGTAAGGGTAGAAGAGGAAATACAGTACACAGAAATCAATGCAATTTAAGTTATTTTCTGAACAATTCTGATAAAAATGTGTAAAAATATTTAAATGATTGATCTGTGTTATCCGTGCATTGGCATGTGCTGTATATGCCAATATTAGCTTGTCGTTTGCGCTGACCGCACGCTCGCCCGGAGGAGTGACTGGACGTTACATCCAAAAATTTCATTGTCGATATCATAGTCGATTGTTGTCCGACTCAGACGAAATAAACTACATCCTATTAGGTTTTTTTTGAGCCAACGGCCCTACCGTGCTGAAAACACCGGTTCTCGTTAGATCACCGAAGTCAAACAGCATTGGGCGCGGTTAGTACTTGGGTGGGTGACCACCTGGGAACACCGCTTGCTGTTGACACATTTCGGGCGCGGTAGCCCGGTGGTTTCCGCGCTGGATTTGCACGCTGCCACAACTGCCGCCGTGTTCATGCGGAGTACGATTACGTTAAACATGTGGTTCCGTAAGTCCTTCCGAGAGGTTGGTGGTAGGGGAAGGAGGGTACGGTCCCTGTGGATGCCTCCCCCACTGGGTTCCGGTCTAAATTGGGTGGCACTTCCCGGTCGTCCAAACGGTTACCTTACACCTTTCTGGTAGGTCGTACGGTCTGGATCTCAACATCCTGTTAGTTTAGCGAAAATGCATAATTAAAAAATAAATAAATAAAGTAATTAAATAAAAAAAATTCAATACATATATATATATATTAAAACCTTTACCTGGGTACTACCTTGCATTATCGCCACATGCAACACATATCAACTTCTTTACATTTGATATATGCAATAGGAGTGATTTTTCACATTAATCTATTATTCATTATTGTTTTAACTACTAACAGTAGCTTAGTGGAAGCCCAATTTTCCCGATATTCCGGTCTGTCAAGTTTAGGTTCTCGGATGTATAGATATAAAAGTGATTTACCAATTTACAAATTTAGGGGTAAAAAACACAATTTATATTTAATATTTTAAGTTAGATCTGTCCTTCATATACATATCTTTTAACATATACCAAATACATAACCAAACACTATAAAAGTAATTTAACAAATATTTGTGAAACAAATTGAAAATTACTTTTTAAATGATTACCTTTTATAAATGTGTTTGGAAATCCGATGTATTATTCTTTTATTTAGAACTAGCAGTATACCACTTCTTCGTACGGAAAATATAATATAAAGAAACTCAACATTTACAATTATGTGTAAATTCCTATAGTGCTCTGAATGACTTTGTTATTCAAAATATTCTATTAAAATATTTAATTTAATTCTTCTAAAAAATATATAAGAATCTCTGGGTTCGATATACAAAATTATCTTCACAGGCAGATCTGAAGAATAAAGCATCCTGGTTCAGTTTGTAAACAAATTTAGAAAAAATATTTTTTAATTCTCTCAAAACGACAGAGATTATCTAGAAAATCGTACTTAATTATGCAAAATATTAAATTTTCTTCGATTCGATGTCATTTTGATGAATTTAGCGCAATTTATCAATTTGACGACATGTTCGTCAATTTTGCGGCATTTTAAAAAATTGCCAAATTTATCGCTAAGTGGGACTGTATAACTGACAGTCCCACTTGGCGAAGTATCATCACAATATTATCCCCTAACATAGCACAATTAATTTAATTTATTTAGCGCAATTTTATCAATTTCAAGATATTTTTATGGATTTACAAACATTTTTATCAATTTGGCGACATTTTAAAAATTCGCTAAATGTGTTACTAAGTAGGATGGTTGAACTGACAGACAAATGCTACCGAAATATCGTTTCATTACTCTCGTCTAACAAAACAAAATTAATTTCATTGATTTAGCGTCATTTATATCAATTTGGCGATATTTCCGTCAATTTGGCAACTTTTAAGAAAAGTTGCCAAGTTAGCGAAAACCCGCCAAATTTGTAGATCTGAATAATAAAACATCCTGATCCCGTTTGTATATACTAAATGAAAACACTAAAATTGTATTCGAAGATATATACCCGTACTATGTTAGCAATTGCACATTGAATTTTCAAATCAGTAATTGGTGAAACCCTCCTTGGCGGCAGTGCATGCTTGTATACGTATAGGTAAGGAGTGATAAAGTTTCCTAATGTCATCCTGCGATACATTCTGTTAGGTATTTCTCAATTGTTGCTACAGATCTGCTACATTTCGGGGCGCCCGAATCTGGCGGTCTAGCATGTCCCATACATACTCGATTAGCGAAATGTCTAGTGACCGTGCTGAACAAGAAACAGTATCAACAGCACAGAGCTAGTCCACAGATATGCGAGCCGTATGTGGCGTGGCATTATCTTGTTGGAAAATGCCCCTAGAATGACGTGCCATGAAGGGTAACCAAACGACCGCAGGATTTCATCAGCATATCGTTGAGCTGTTAAAGTTGTACGCAGGATGACTAGGGCGACCTGCTGTCGTAAGAGATAGCACCCCCACACCAGGGGTAATGCCTTCCCGGCCGTCCAACTAGTTACTCTAAGTCCTCTGGACGAGTCGGACGGTCTGGGTCTTCAACACCAGGGGTAATGGCTGTGTGCCTATGTAAAACAAAGGCTGATTGGGACCGCTGGCTCTGGCGCCTCCACACACATACCCGATAGCCATCTGCTGAAAGACTGAAGCGTGATTTATCGCTGAACACTATGCGATGCCAGCCTGCTGATAGCCATGATTCTCGGCTACGACACCACTTCAAACGACTCTGTCGATGTTGTGGGGTTATGGAAAGACGTCTTAAAGGCCGCCGTGAGCGTAACCCCACCTCAGCCAAGCGCCGTGAGATTGTGGAAGGTATCACGGGTGGTATGGAAGAGGCTGTAGCACGTTGGATGATCGGATTATTTTTTAGGGGTGCTTCGTTTTTCTTGCAAAAGAGTGTATTTTTATATCCATTTATTTATTATTTAAATAAAAAAAATAATAATAAAAATTAACAAACACATTTGATTTAATTGCGTTGCTGAGCAACATGATATAAGAAAAAATCTTCCTCATAAAATGCTGATAATTAAATAACCATTTTGATTTCTTAATACCTTTTATTGTTGAGTTAGAGTCTGTGAAAAATAAACTATGGTGATAGAGCTTCCATTTAAATTCATGTTTTAAACCTGCGATTTTCAAAAGTGACTGATAAGCGCAATAAATTTCAACAAAACTGAGAGATAAAGTTTTAATTCACTTTCACGTTTTAAATCAGCGATTTCCAACCTTTTTCGTTTGGAGGAACCAGGAAGTTAGAGAGAACTCCTATGAAAGTTTAAATTTTCATTAATATCTGGACAACCACTGGTCTTAGAAATTTGAAACATGGACATAATTTTAAGTTGTGCTATTTCAAGGCTATCCCACAAAATTTTATTAAATTTTGTTCAGCCGTTCTCCCGTGATGATGAGACAAACATACAGATTTTCCATTTTATTTATATAGATTTGATAAAAATATTTTGGTTGAGTTTTCAACAGGGTGATTTGAAAAAGTACAAATTCGTGCGAATACAAATTACAATAGAAAGTTTATTTCAATGTACGATAATTGTTATCTTAAACCTATTTTACAAAAATTATGAATTTAATTCTTATGCTCCTCCTATAATTTTGTTTTTCGTTTATATGTGTGGTGATCGAAAGTCGCTAACATCAACATTATGTACCAAGAAATTGAAATAGTAGAATTTTATTTTCAGTTAGGTAGCACTGATATACCCTCAAAAATATATCAGAAATATAGTCTGCTGTTTTTAATATGTCAGACAATAATTACACAGACCTTTTTTTATTAATCAAAGAACATGGCGTTTTCTCAAAGTGGTTCCCAATTCTCCAACAATTTTTTATGAGTCTCATTGAAGAATTTTCAAAATAAATATCCGTGCTCTGAAATCTCTAAACAGTTACGAGATTAGCAAAGCATTTTTGAGTAATTGGATCTGTTGTAGACAAAGGGTGAGAACAAGCAGGCTTTTCATTTTAACTCAACTGTCAGAAATAGAGAATGCATTGCTTAAACTCTTCTAAGACACTCTCATAGGAATGGCTAGAGAAATATTGTTTTAAAATAAAAATTCTTTTACTTTGGGAAAACATATTTTTCCATTGATAAAAATAGATCTGTAATTACTGTCTGATGTATTAGAAGCAGTAGACGGCATTTCGGATTGTCCTTCTAGTGTCCAAAATGTTTAAATCCATAAAAAACAAATTTGAATTTAACTCTAATACAATATTTACTTTATAACTAGCAGCATACCCGTTCTTCGTACGGAGTATATAATATAAATAAACTTAAAATTCACAATCATGTACAAATTCCTATAGTATACTAAATGGCATTTTTAATCAAAATATTCTGTTAAATTATTTAACATAATGTTCCTAAAAAGCAGTTAAGGAATGTAAGGATAGATTAAGAATAAGGGTAGATCTGAAGAATGAAATATCCTGGCCTCTTTTGTAAGCAAATTTACAAAACATATGGAATTCAATCAATATATGCAAAATAAAAGCGTATTGTATGGGACCCGTACTACATATATAAACGCGAATATTTGAAGATATAACCTGTATTAGTAGATTACATATATAAATTGAAAATATCAATAAATTCGCAATCTTTAAACCAGTAGGTAGTAATTAATTCCAATATGTTCCGAAATGAAAGTGCTAAAATTATATGGGAAGATAAACCCGTACTACTTATAATGTCATAGATTAGAAGATATGTCCTAGTGTTAGTAAAGGATTACCCGTATTATAATATTTAGTCTGAAAAATTTTTGCCAATATATAACAGATTACTTATTAAATTAAAAATATCAATAATCCCCGTAATCTTCATACCGGAAGGCTTGATTCCAATATATGCCAATATACCTGTACTACTTATATTCTCTTAGATTAGAGGATATACCCGTGCATTTATAGAAGATTACTCGTAACACGTACAATATATGAGTTTCAACAATTTTTGCCGCAATAAAACAATGGCATAAGAAATTGAAAATATTAATAATCTCTGAATCAATAATCCCCGAAAACATCAATAATAATAATGTATAAACATGAAGATCGTAATTGTTATTATATAGTCAAAAATACGATGGCAATGAAATTTATTTTATATTCATATCTTCATCATTAAAATCGGAAAAGATTTAATAAAAATATTCTTCCTCATAAACACATTGAATATAAATCCGTTGTTAAGCGACATGTTATGATTTGCTTCAAATAAATTGGTGGTCAAAATATCGTCTGAATAACGCTATCTCTAATGAAGGTTTGGCGACATTTTAAAAAATCGCCAAATTTATCGCCAAGTGGGACTGTAGAACTGACAGTCCCACTTGGCGATAAATTGACGAACCATCATCAAAATATTATCCCCTAAAAAAACACAATTTCATTTATTTAGGACAATTTATCAATTTCAAAACATTTTTATGGATGTATAAACATATTTATCAATTTGGTGACATTTTAAAAATTCGCTAAATGTGTTACTAAGTAGGACGGTTGGACTGACAGACAAATGCTAACGAAACACCATTTCAGTACTTTCTTCTAACAAAACAAAATAAATTTCATTGATTTACGTCATTTTTATCAATTTGGGGACATTTCAATCAATTTGGTAACTTTTAAGAAATTTGCCAAGTTAGCGATATCCAGCCAAATTCGTAGCTCTAAATTCGCAGATCTGAATAAAATATCGTGATCCAGTTTGTATATACTAAATGAAAACACTAAAATATTATTAGAAGATATACCCATTCTACTCTTTTTCTGTTTCAACAATTGGATAAATGAATTTATTGAGTAAACAGAATATATGAGTTTATTAGCTAAACACAATATATAAGCTTGAAACCTCTTTGCTAAAATATATGAAAGTGATGTATGCAGTTCGCAATTAATATAATTAAAAGAAAAATCAAACCGTTCATTTATAAGATATGTTTTAATATCCATTTATTTATTCAAATCGAAAAAATAATAATCATTAACAAACACATTTAATTTCATTCCGTTGCCGAGCAACATGATATAAGATAGAATCTGCCTCATAAAATGCGAAATTAAATAACCATTTTAATTTCTTTATACTTTTAATCGTTGAGTAAAAGCTTGTGAAATATAAAACATGGAGGTAGATTTTTCCATTTAAATTCATGTTTCAAACAATTCATGCTTTCAGATAGTGACTATTTAATGCAAAAATCCTGCATCAAACTCAAAAATGAAGTTTTAATTCCCTTTGACGTTTTAAACAAACGATTTCCATCCTTTCCGTTTGGATAAACCACGGATTTGGGGAGTAGAACTCCTGGGGAAAAGTTCCGTTTTTCATTAATATCTCGACAACCCCTGGTCTTAGAAACTCGAAACTTGGACTAAATTTATGGGGGGCTATTTCAAGGCTATCTACAAAATTTCATTAAATTCAGTTCAGCCGTTTTCTCGTGATGATGAGACATACGAAAATTTTGTTTTTTACTAATATCTCGAGAACCACTGATCGTAGAAACTCAAAACACGGACTAAATTTTAAGTGGGGCTATTTCTAGGCTACCCACAAAATTTCATCAAATTCGGTTCAGCCGTTCTTCCGTGATGATGGGACAAACAGACAGACAGATTTTCAATTTTATATATATAGATGTAGAACTCTTAAAAGTATACCGCAATTTAAATAAACAATATTAGTTGCCATTTCCATCTACTGTTATGTAACCAGAATAGGAATAGTTAAATTTCTAATCAACAATACTTGTTAAAACAAATAGTGAATATCTTATCCTTCCCTTAGAAATTTTTGACACCATGTTATGACCCAATTAACTTAAATGTGTTTATACTGAAAAGACAATCTCGTCATATACACCTGAGCTAAAATAACTTTAAACATCGAGGAACACAGGCGTAGCCAGGATTTAATTTCGAGGGGGGATGACCATTTTTTTGCTGAAAATTAAAATTTTCAGCAGTGAAAATCAATTATATGCATTTTTGCTGCCCAGAAGCTGAATAAAAGAAATATATATATAATTACTTGTTGTAATTTGGGAAAAATTGATTGGGATTGATTTCGGGGGGTGGGGGAAGGTCCCTAACATCACCCCCTCTGTCTACGCCTTTGCCGAGGAATATTTATTTTTTGAAATTATACTTTACAAATTCTATCTGTTGCTAAATGTCATTACATATAGATGCCGCTTAAGAATCAGTAATTTGTTTAGCAACATTGAAGCATTTCAATTCAAAATTATAGAATAAAAACCAGATAAAAATTGCTGAAACTATACAAAGTTTCTGTCTCTTGCGGATAAACCAATAACATAATCAATCTCGAGTCTGACATAACATCAGTCATTCCCCTTCCTGACTGGTTACTTTGTTTATCAGAGTTAAAATATGGGGAGGTTGGAATGATACCGATAGCTGAGAAAAGAGGTAACAAAAATTCTACTTAAAGTACTTAAACAGATGTATCATAGAATCAACCTGAGTCTGTAAGATTATAATAAAATGCTTTTTGCTTTGTATTTCTCATATTTTAGATACCTTTTGATTAATTTGATTCCCCAAAGTTAAGTCATATTTGTCAAAAAATTTAAATATGGAAAAAACTAAAAAATACACCTTAATTTGTGTCTCACTCATTAGTCAATGGGTTTCTGTAGGCAAGATACCTTTAAACATGATAGTAAATGTATGGCTCATATAACTAATGCATGGCTAAATGTGAAACATGAGAAAAACTTAGATGAGAGAAAATATAAATTTATTCATAATACTTGAGACGCGAAACCATTTTAATATATTCAGAATATTAAAGCCTCAGTTTACAGTGGTGAAGCGGGAATGGAATTTGAGGAGACAGTGGCTATTTAAACAACCTACTACCAAGCGACTCTCACTTTAATTATACATTAGAGAGAATATTTTATGCAATTATTAAGTTTGGTGAACAAATAGAAAAAAAAAAAGAACTCTGTAGTGAGTTGTTTTTGTAGACACTGCTCAGATTCTCTCCATGATTTGCTACTGATCAAATATATGGAATAAAAATGGGAACCAGAGTTCTGGCATATTTTTCATTAAAATAAAATTAAGCACTTTCTAAGCAGCTTTTAGGAGACTGCAGGGAAAAAAAAATAAGTACTATGAAAAAAAGTTACATGAATACGTTATGAAGTTTTATTAAACTTTACATAATATAACATTTGATGTCAACACCCCGAGCAATGTTTATAAAAATTTCTTTAAATTTGTGAGAAATTGAAGCATTTTAGATCTTCTGACTTGAAAATATTTAGCAGACTTTTGATGATATTTTATATGAATTATCACAAATAAGAAAAGATGACCTTTTTATGAGTATATTAGAAACTTTTACAAATGAATCTCAAAAGCAAAGAAAGTTCTGATCAAAAGACAGCAGATATGGATATAACTGCAGTTATGGATATAATTTTAAACTAAAATGAAATAAATGTTACACAAAAAGGCTCTGTGATTATTTTGGAGACCCTGATTATGGGTACTGCAGTAATCTATAATTACTTAGAGAATCAAGGTTGAATTTCTACCAAGACAGTGGAAGAAACGGAACCAGAAAATATGAAACACCTTGCCCCACTTTCCATATAGATATGGGAAAAAAATTATTAAGTAGTTCACAATGTGGTTATCACTTTGAGTGGGAGAAAATGTTTACTATTTTTATTATAATTTAGTAACTGTGATATCTGTAAGATAGATCTAAGTTGATTAGGTCTTATTTTATCTTAGATATTTATTGGCAATAAAATAGTGTAATATATTTATTAATTGGCTAGAAAATATCTACATTCCACTTAGATAGTAATAAGCCATGACTTTTATTTTAACAAGCACCTATTCAGAGGTGTAATTATTATTAGAAAAGAGTGTGGCGGTGGAGGGTTCAAGCTTATTTTCACAGTGGATCTAAAGATTTCTGTATCTACTTAAAAAATAAATGAAATAATCTTCATTGCATGAAAACATTTGTATTATTACAATGTTTTTTTCTTTCTAGAAAGAGGTATTTACAAATATATATAATAGTTTCATACAGAATGGATGTTACACTGAAATTATAATTACATGATTTATGAAATAAAAGAAATATGTGTGATTTTGCAGTTTACATGCAATACAATTTAAGGGTAGAACTAGAAATTAGAAGAAAAGAAGTATACAGAAATGAAATTGCCCAAAACTTAATTTCATATAAAATATTTATTAATAAAACTATACAAGGAAAAAACATAGAATGCCATTTAGAAATCATTCGCATTTTTATTTACAGTATACACACATAATATAATTTTCAGATTAAGAGTTACAGAAAATGTGTCAAACATTAATTTCCAGATTATAAACCACAAAAATAAAATGTGAAGAAAAAATCATTACAAGAATATTTTTTTTAATGTTTAAACATATACTATTTTATTGAAAAGTATAGTAGACTGTAATAACAAAACTAATGGAAAAATGTCAACATATACTCCAAATTTGTAAATTTAATAACATTTAAAGACAGATGTGTTGATCAGTTTTAACAATTATAGACATATTATAGTGTTCTAATTAATGATTACTGATAAGAATAACATGGGCTGAGAAATAAAATAAATAAATTTTTATTAAATATTAAAATAGTATATAAATTTTAAATCCATAATTTTCACATTAAAATATTTTGTGAGTAAAACTTTTTCACTAGTTTCAATGGGATTATTTCAATGGTACAGGAATTTTTCATAAACAATATTATATGGAAACTAGCCACACTTATTTTTTTTTAATGGATAGTTGTTATTAAATATGAAGGCTAGATACTTAATCAAAGTTGTTGATAATCAGTCTTAGTTGTTGGCAGTGAAACGATATTAAATTGTGTATTTATTGTTTGCGAGGAAAAGTTATGTAAATTTTTTTAAAATCTCTTTGTATCACCACCTTTAATTTGAATTTTTAAAATTTTCGATCTTTTCATTAATCTGGAAGCTGAGATGCATCGAATGTGATCAAAACAGAGATTCTGGCTTGAATGGGAAAGCTCGATCATTTTGAAAAGTGGTTTTGAATTTTTATTAATTCTTTTGCATTGTCATCCCTAATTCGAATTTTCAATCTTTTTGTTGACCTGGAAGCTGAGGCAGATTGAATGAGACCCAAACCAAGATTCTAGTAGAGTGGAAGTGCTCGATAATTAAGCAGACTGGTTTTCAGATTTATTATTATTTTTTTTCACTATCCCACCTAATTTGAATTCTTAAAATGCTAGATCTTCCTCCTGGTTTCAAAGCTGAGACCGATTGAATGACACCAAAACCAAGATTCTAGCTGTAGTGGAAATGCTTGATAATTTTGATACATTACCTCTCACTCAGTCAGTTCAGTGAGAATATTATATAGATATAACAAACACACAGAACTAAGTAATACATTTTAAGAGAGTTCATTAAAGTCAGCCAACACCTTTAAAAAGGTATTAATTCGAGTGAACAGACTGGTAACTAAATTAAAATATGAGTTTATTAAATCACTATTTTCAATATGGTTCTTGAAATAAAAATTGAGATTTAGTATTAAAAAATAAGGCGTACATGAAAAACAAACAATACGTATAGTGATTTTGTACAACAGTTATTCTGGAAAATAACTGTTAGCTGCACACACAGGATTCATACATCCTAAGGGAAAGTCTGAAGTTTTCAGGGAATACAATTTTAGCTCAAAAAATCTCAGGGAAAATTTTATTTATTTATTTAAAACCTAAAAAAAATTTTTTTTCTGGAAAGTATTAAACTGTTTCTACAGATTCTTGTTCGTATTGTACTTGAAACCAAAATTCTAATTATAAAATTTGATTTACTGGCTGTTTGAACTAGATTAACTAATTTTTTTTGTTAAATATTTTTTTCTTACTAAATTTTATTAAGTGAAATGATGCATTACAAAATGTCACAATTTAGACTCTTAAAGTTTATGAAAATACTTTTAGAAAACATGAAACTAATTTAATTTTTTTTTCTATTCAGTTTTTATTTCACAAACCTAAATATAAATTATAAAGCTTAAGAAAGAGTTAAAAATCAACGCATCCATGATAAATAACACCATACCTGGAAATTTAACATATGTACATTTACAAAAAGAAAAAAAATGTATTTTGTTTATATGCATAGTTGTTAAATATTACAATAAATGAAAATTGTTTCATATAATGTTTCTTCAGCTTTAAAATTGTAAACTCATAAAACAACTAAAAATAGTTGCTTTAAGGTAAAAGATCGTCTTTTGATGAAGATAAAAAATATAAAAATAAAATAAAATAAATAAATTTAGCTCATTTTCATTGAAAATAAAATAAATGGATTTATGATCAGAACAAGAGAGAAAATTTACATACATATATTAAGCTTTTCAGAAAAGCAGATTTATATACACAATTGGTAAAACCTTTATTATATACAATTTAAACTTGGTTTTGAAATTCACATATATTTTTTATAAGAAAAAACAATCGAATTTTACCCTGAAGTCCATTTAATCATCACTTAATCATCAGTCCATGGAAGCTGTTATCTGTAATGGGTATGCAGCTCAAATTTCCGATAAAGTTTCAAATAGGCAGGTTCTCTGACTATGTAAACAATATTTAAATACTTATTGTTTTACTTTTGGAATAATTTATATAATTAATTTTTGTAAACATTGAATTTCTTTTCTCAGGCTTTTAATTTAACATCTCCTGTTGGGAATTAATTTATTATCTTACTATATTTAAATTGGTAGTTTATTGCGTGTGCAAATCACAAGATTTTTAAATACATGTTTCAATATTTAATCTTCCTAATACCAACTTGTTTGCTTAATTACATACCAATGAATTCGCTGTAGATCCCATCATTATTACTGCTTTATTTTCAGTGCCACAAGACAAAGTAAATTATACCTTATATCTAACTAATAAAGTCATTATAACGCCAATCTTTGATTGAAGTCAATTTTTGTAGTAGTTTATTTTACAATAAAACAGAAGTTAAAAATGTTCAGGAAAATATGGGGGTTAACAGTAACAATATGGTATTAAGAGAGTTAATACAAATCACCAAAAAACTAAACATTAAGATGGCCAATTATGACACTCTTTTTGCCTGTGTCATCATCATTTGTTCATGCGAGAGCCATTTTTAATAATACAAAAAATATTTTTAAAATTTAAATTAATGAAAACCAAACACGTTTTTTTAAATTTCAAGACCTTTTTTCTTTTCTTGAATGTATTCTTCAAATTATCCACTATTGTTTTTTCAATTGTTTTGTTATTGTTTAGTTTGTGACTTGTCATGGTTATTTGGCAACCATGTACTTTTAAATTAAGAGATAGAGCTACAATGTCTGCACTGAAATAAATAGTTACAATGCCAAAAGTGTGCCAACAGAGGTTGGTTACTTCATAAGTACTGAAATGTGAATACATATTTTCCACAATATAAATTCAAGTAAAATATATGAATAAGTAATTAATTCTAAATAAGGATGTATGGAACTTGAGAATTTTCATTCAATTCAAGAATTGAAAATGAAGTGAATTTGAAAAAAATTTGAATTTGAAAATGTACTGAATGCATAAAAAAAAAAAAAATTAAAATTATTAAATGATACAATTTATATTGAATTTTTGCATATGGATGAGCTTGTTTAAAATAATATTCCTCCCCTCCCCCATAATCATATAATGCCTATTTATTTGGTTAAAATTTTAATACATTTGAATTTTGTTGTTGCTTTATGAACTATCATGAAAACTGGAGTTACAGTTTGACTATTGGTATAAAAAGATAAAATATTTTGCTCAAAATTGAAGGAATATAAATAAGACATTTTTGTTTCATTTAAATAATATAATAAACAGATTTTTCATGCAAGTAACAAGACAGAAGTAAAACAATAAGTAATACAACCTATAGAAATATGCTCTTAACAAATGTGTCTTTAAAAGTAAGACAAATACTACGATTTGTTCTAATAAATATTTTAAAAAGCCCAATAATGTACCCCCTTTCTCAAGGATATACAGTCAGCACTCAATATCTCAAACTTGAAAATTGTTCCTTTCCCTAAACGTTTACTATTTAAATAATGTTTAATAATCTCATTATGTCATATTTTCTTTTGCATACCCTTGATAACTTGAACTTTTATTGATAACACCAGACAGTTTTGAAAATTAATGTATAAGAAGTTATACAATAAAATGACATGCCAAAAGTGCAAGATTGTTAATTTCTTCGACAACTGCACTACTCATTGCTACTTGCCAAAACTGAAGTCTGTAAAAGTTGGTTCTTGATTCTGAATACTACATTGAAATTATAGCTTTTACAACAGAGTGTAATACAAGAGTTTTAAAGTGAAGCATCAGCATTAAGTGGTAAGAAAAGCATTGCTGAAGATGAAACAAAAGTTTGCTTACCATTTTTAGTATCATTTGCAGAAGTACAATTTTAATAAATTATGCGCAAACACTTATCAAATCCCAACCGAATATGACTTTTGAAACTTTTCAAGTAATTGCACACCTGTAAACTGTTATTGAGTGTAAGAGAACAGAAAACCAGCAAGAAACTGTTTACAAGAATTTATTCAAACATTGAAAACTGTTAGAATACATACAAAAAGTATGTACAAGGTGTACATAAAATCAATTCATGATGTACATATGTATAGTATGCACTTATAAATACTGTACTACATATATATATTCAAAAGCTTCCTTCACTGGTGCCAATAAAAAATTTGGAATTATCATGATCTTCTCTCAGGTAAGTCAATTATACTTAAATATACGTACATACTACATGTGCTTGTTCCTATAATTTAAAGCACTTCCCCCCCCTTTTTTTTAAATTTTCAAAAACTAAATTTTCTATGCTCTTTTTAAATATGAGATATTGAGTGTTGACTTTAAAAATAAATTTCCCCAAAACTGAACATTCATTGGCAATCTTCATTTGTAAAATGGTGAAAGGGAGTATAAATAGGGGTATACCTTTTATATTCATCACACTTTGGGAAAGGAGTGTTTCACAAACTAGAAGTGGCAACCATAAGTCTGATAACATGAAATGGAAATGTAATGGAATACAAAAAGACATCAAATTTTTGGTGTATATTTGGGTGGGCTATTCTTAGAGTTCTACAGTAATTTTTTAAAAATTATATGCTGAATTTCTGGAAAGATATATTTTCAGAACACATTCATTCCTTTAAAAGAACAAACTTACAATGCATTTAAAAAAATTTAGTAAACCTACATGCAGCATAAGTTCTTTTGGGCATGAAGATTTTATTAGGAAATATACTACAGATGGCCATATTGATAGAAAAGAAAAGGCCTATCTGGATTATTTTGTAGAGGCAAATAAGTCATATTTACTAAAGATAAAAACTTGTCCAATCATAAATATGATGGAGAATGCAATTTAGAAGTTATATGCAGCAGTCTTATATTCTGTGCATCTGGCAACTCAGTCACTGGTGGTCATAGTGGGTAAAAGGGGAAAATTGTGAGAAATTGATTTAATACCTATGATGCAATATGTATTATTTTCAATTTTATATCGAAGATCATAAAAGAACAGATTCCGTCGTGTGCTTTTATTAGCTTCTTTTATTTTACAATATTCTTAATATGGTGCTGAAAATTTTTTGGCACAGTAAATTTAAAATTTATACAAAATTAGGAGCAGCACAAAATATAAAAATGGTCAAGGAGTTCATTTGTGAGTAGAGCTAGAGAGATGCAGATATAAAATAAATTACAGTAATTTTACAATGCCACTTTACTTTTAGTTACTTAAATTCAAAGAAATGTTAGAGATTTTTTTTTTTATATATATCAAGTTGTAATCTAAAAAATGGTAAACTACAATAAGAATGCTGTGCAATCAAGTTAATATATATATATATATCAAAAAGTAAGATAAAATAAATATGAAAGCTGAACTCAAAATTTTTTATTTAGATGATATATATTATTTCAGCTACTTTTGTTTACAAATTTTGTCAAAGGTGGACAGCAGACATATATTGACCATTTGCATGTACATTATAATGTGACATTATGGTTGTTTACCTTGTCAACTTGGACAGAATATATGCTGATGTGGTGATGTATCTAGTCATGATATTGTTATCAGATATGATAAATGGATGTATGCCTTAATGAAAGGTATATTGAGAAATTGAGTGTAAGAGGTTTGAATAATCCATATTTGCTTCTTAAAGCAAAAAATAATTATATGAAAAGTATACTCTAACATGGAACAGCAAAGTGATCTTCCATCCACCATGGTGGACAGTAGATGATTTGTCAGCATTGAAATCACGTGCAAATGGTCAATCCTATAAAAGTTAATGTCCGTCTGATATATTTCCATCAGTTAAAGGGTTATATAGTAAATATATTTCGTTAAGCGTGTAGTAATTATGACCAAATATCGTTTTTTTAAATGTTCATATAGTAATTAATTTTTAGGGGGCGTGGGGAGGGCACGAAATAACTATTATCGATTCTTGCCCTTGTTAAGAGGTTGTACACTTGTTTTATTAGGCAGTTATATAGTAATTACATTTTACTATGGAACTGTATAATAATTAATAATGTCGATCAATGGGAGGAGAGGGCATGATCAACATATGCACAGAGTTTTTATGAGCACCAGTTTTGCAAGAGATTAGAGGGAATTTTGTAATTTTTTACTTAACTTTATATCTACAATCAGTAGATTGATAGAGTGTAGTAATTATAAGTAAACATAGTGTGAGCTAGTGTGAGAATATAAATATTCAATTAAACACTTCATGTCAGTAGATTGAAATATATTGTTTCACAAAATAACTAAGTAAATTATAAGCAAAATAATAAGTTGCTTAACAGCTTATATATCATAAAAATAATTTAGAAATGCATGGTATTTCCATTTCTACATCCCTGAAACGTTTTTTTACTAAATTACTGCATTGACAAAACTGAAAAACAATATTGAATTTTATGCAATTTAAATCCAAGGTAGAAAAATAGAAATATAGATACTTGTTATATTTAACATATTTCATGCTATCAGTACAATGAATAAAATAAATCTTTAAAGTAAAAATCATTCAACAAATGTAAATGTATATCAATAATAATATGTAAAATGATTCACACTTATACATTTACTGCTTCATAATCATAAAGATATACCAGGCAAGAACAAAGGACTAAATTTTTGAATTATACACTTCAAACTGAATCTTATAAAATTTCTGAAATCATTTTTTAAAAGAATGATGCAATAATTAATTTTCAATTCACCTTTTCTTCTCATTTTAGCTTTCAAGCACAAGTACATATTTTAGTTGAGATGCAACAGAAAGGAAAATTAAAGCAAAGGTTCTTGGATAGAGTTTAAAACATGAGTTAGCATCAGAAGGTACGTAACATTATTTACGTAAACGTAATTTATGTTACGTAATTTACGTAACATTATATCATTTTGAGTTTTATTTAATGATTAATTTCATTTAATTACAATTTTTATAATGGTAATAGAATAGAGTTAGATGGGTGCAAGCAAAACACATGATTTTGAGAAAACAAAAACTAAAATTTGAATACAGTAGATCCTGGTTAGAATGAGCAGCTCAAGACCCACTAATTTGTTCATTAAATCAGTTTTTCGCAGCAAAATTATATATAATTTGAGGAATGGTCATTAAGGGTATGACTACATCATATCCCTAGAGATAACAGAAATGTGAAACAATATAGTTGATACCATTATGTATATTAGCTAAACACTCAACCTACAAATTCACCCCGGGAAGCTTTGTTTGGAGCTAATAGGCCAAGTTCCATATTCTAGGAATGCTTCTCATTTTTTAAAGTATATTCCTTTCCTTAGAGACATAGTCACCTTTTCTTTTCACTAAGATCACTTACAGTAATCCTACACACTCTTTTGTTTACAACTCTGTAGCTATCATAGCCAAAGATTTATTTATGTGTTTTCTAAGTTGTAGATAGATGAATGATTGAAGTCATGCTATATTTTTTTACTCTAATTTTTATCTATTTTAATATTTTATTCAATTTTACTATTTTGCATGCTCTTTAAATTCAGGGAACTCAAATTAGTGCTCAAATCAGGCTTAAATTAATATTGTACCAATTAAAAGTCATAGTTTCTTTGTTGTAATTTTGCAAATGTGAACTTGTTGGAAGCAAGTACTACTGTATTTCAAACTGACTTTGAACTCCTACTAAAAAGCATCATTAATTAGCAATGATTAAAGGCAATGACATTTCATTGAATATAAATAAATGACATAAACAAAACTAAACACTGTTTGAAAATTCTACATTGTTGAATAAATGCAATTATTGAAGACACCTAAAATAAATTGTTAAATGTCATACGTATTGTTTTAGGCTAAATTCTTGTGATATCTTGTACATCACTTACAATAAATGTTAGAATTTATGCACTTAAAAACAAAATTTGTATAATTAAAAACCTTCCTTTTCAAGGCAGAACTAGGATTAGTTTGGAAGTACAGAGGTCTTGATAGGAGTGCTTAAATCATTTTACTCCAATTGTAATATAAAATGTAAAATACTAGTATACATTTGAAAGATTGATGGGGGGAGGGGGGGGGGCAAATGCAACTTTTGGGGATTGTTACAGGGCTGTAGTCAATCAAGAATTTATGAATGAACTTAAGCGAAATCCAGAGGGACTCAGTAGGTCTTATGTAAAGACTCACTGCATACCGTTATTTGGGAAGCACATTAGCATTAGATTTTGTAATAAAACTTTTTGGCACAATATATTTAAAATTTATACAGAAATATCTATGTATTTTTAATGTTAATTTTGGAAAATATAATAAAATTAACTATGTAAGGAGATTGTTAACAAACTATGTACTACTATTTTGTGCAAGAACAATTATCTCTTTTTGTTACACACATTTCTTAAAATGTTCCTCCAATTCTTCATAATAGGTTATACTAAAAAACCTATTTTCACTAATTATAACTCTGTTTAGTTAATTTAGAATTCCCCAAATTTAGCTATACGATATATAATGTACAATATTTTCATGAAGAAAGCATGTATATGTTAGTCAGGTGACTAAATTTGTTTCCAGGACATTATAAGCCCCCCTTCTTCAGGCCAAAAGCACCCTTAACAACCACTAAGAATGAATATAGGAAGTTCATTTTTAGTGGCTGTTAAGGGCACATATGGTTATTTTGGCCTGAAGAAAGGGCTTCTAATGCTCTCAAAACAATTGTAGTTACCTAACTGACATGTGCCTGCTTTCTTTAAAAAAATATTGTTCGTTATTTTCATACAAGCAGTAGTTTTATTTCTTTATATGCTATAACTTCATTATATAATTCACAAAAATTCTATAACTGTAAGTTGTGGTAAATTTAGATGCATAAAAATTAAAGTTTTCAATTATAATGCTTTCCTAGGTGAGCTGATCCTGTCGCTAGGCAAGGCTTGGCCTCCTACTTGGGTACAGATTTGGAAGCATAGCACCCCTAACCTCAACCTAGCTCCGCCAACAACTCTTCAGTAACAAAGATCTTTATATTTTACTGAATGTAAATACATTACAATTTTGTGTCTTCTATAAAGAAACATTATAAGGAACATAATATTAAAACTTGAATATACTGTCACTAGGCGAGGCTCAGACTCCTCATTGGCTATGACCTGGGTGCTTAGCACAGATAACATCAGTGTAGCTCTGTTAATTAATTAATTAGCTCTGTTTAATTAATTAATTAATTCGCTCAGTTAATTAACAACAAAGCTCCTTATATTTTAATAAATATAGATGTATTACAATTTTGTATCTCTTATAAAAACATTATAAGGAACATAATATTAAAACTTGAATACAAAAATATGTTTAACAAAGTACGATTTGTCAACAAGGAATTAAAAACTTTCCTCATTTTTATCACACCAAATTAAAAAAAATAATAATCTAGTAACAATCATAATTTTTTTTTTCTTTGAAAATTTGGATGATTTTTTTTTAATATTTTATCACGAGACTCGAATATATTATTAAGATAGTCCACTGAAATGGAATGTAAAAGAAAAGATAAAGTTTACAACTGTATCTTGATTATAAAAACAAAATAATTAAAAGTAAGAGAAAATAAATATTATACAAACAGGATGAAAAACAACACATTTTCAAGATCTGAAATAAAATAAACATATATAAATATATATTAAATATTAAAAACTATTAAAAATTTTTTACATATGAATGCAACTTTGTAAAATGGAACTGAAAATAAATCAGCAGTGATTCCAGTCCAATTGAGCCCAAATGGTTTTGCATGAATAACATTTTTCATTGAGGGTGGTTTGTCTTCTTTAAATCTTTACAAAACAGTTTAAAATATAAAGACATCGAAATTGGAACCATCTTTTCAAAATAGTTCGGAATATTAAAATAATAACCACTATATTAAATAAGAAACATCAATCACGCTTAAAGCATTGATTATGAAACACTTTCCAACTTCAACGCAATTTTATTTAAAAAAGTCAAAAATGCAATACATTCCTCGGTAATATTTTAAAACTTATCACAATACTACATTAATTTATTATATTTGAAAATTTAAACCTTCATTGAAAATAATGAACTTCATTCAAATGACGGCATTGAAATATAAATTGCCTGGTTTAAGTATCTCTAAAATGCGATACATTCCTCGGTAATATTTTTGAAACTATCATAATACTACGATAATTTATTATATTTGAAAACTTCATCGAAAACAACTGAAATTAATTCAAATGACGTCATAGAAAAAATAACACGCCTGGATCTCTCTATAAAAACAGCATTTCAATCATAACAATTTCCCACTCATTTCATTCATCACAATACTATAATAATTTATTTTATTTAAAAATGAAGACCATGGAGCTACAAGTAATTATACTCTATGCTTAAAACTTCATCAAAAAAAAATCGTCCTTCTCTTCATAAAATCAATTAATATTTCATTCATATCAGCCATGCAGACTCCATGGACTAAATTATTTTGTTTTAAAGAAATACAGCAATTCTAATACAACTCATTCTACATATTTTGCTGTTTACATTTTACATAAGTGAAAAATAGGCTTCGTTTTAGAAATAATCAAATTTGGATAATCATTTAAACTCAAATATATTGTATTTGTGTTGTTTAAGTATGTAGATGCACAGAATTTAAGCAAAAATAAAGTAGTTTTAGGACTGATACAACACTCAATATGAATTAAAAAGAACTTTAAAAAAATCCTGATTTTGAAACAAGATGGATGCCATATATCATTTTGAAGTGGGTCATGTGATCGTTTCATATCATGGTCACGTGATCGTTTCATATAAGAGGTGTAATTATTATTTTAATTTTTAATTAAAGAGCTACTGAATATATTTCGCTGAATTTTTTTTAATATATTTTATGGAACAATTTGAATATTACCTAAAATTTTCGAAGCAATTTGTGAATTTTAAATTTGCTTAAAAAATGTTTGAAAAATTAGGTCCCATAGGGCTCAATGTATTTCATTTTTTCAACCCGGGTTGAATCCAAAACTAATTGGGTGATCTTATTCATTTATATTCCCATAGGTCCCACAGACCGTCTGAACAACATACTAAAATTTTATTTTGATTAAGTCATTTTTACGGCAGTTATCGTGCTAACAGACAGACAGACAGACAGATAGACAGACAGAATGAACAAAGTCATAAACACCTTTCAACTTTGTTGTAAAGTGTTAAAAACTAAGAACCTCATCCAAAATCCATCTATATACATTTTTAAAAAAGGCTTTCAAAGGGCTACAAATTACTTCTTATAAGTCATAGCTAGTTCTTCTTGGTAGTAGCTTCTTATAAGTCATAGCACGTTTAGTTTTCAAGATATAAACATTACAAACTTAAAAAACAGAAAATTTTCAATCTTCTTGAGCACGAGAAGACGATTCCTTCAAAACTATAGTAGCTTTGCAAAAATAAATGATAGATCCAGAAACGGGATTTCCTACTGACTTCCTATATCTAGCTTTTATAGTTTAGAAGATATTTCGAAAAACAGAAAATCTTCAATCTTCTTGAGCTTGACAAGATGATTACTTAAAAATTATAATAGCTTTGTAAAAACAAATTATTAATCTAGAAACTGGACTTCCTATATCTACCATTTATAGTTTAGAAGATATTTAAAAAATCTTCAATCTTCTTGAGCTCGACAAGATGATTCCTTAAAAATTATAACAGCTTTTTAAAAACAAATTATTAATCTAGAAACTGGACTTCCTATGTCTACCTTTTATAGTTTAGAAGATATTTCGAATAACAAAATCTTCAATCTTCTTGAGCATGACAAGACGATTCCTTAAAAATTATAATAGCTTTGTAAAAACAAATTATTAATCTAGAAACTGGACTTCCTATATCTACCTTTTATAGTTTAGAAGATATTTCAAAAAACAGAAAATCTTCAATCTTCTTGAGCTTGACAAGACAATTTCTTAAAAATTATAACAGCTTTGTAAAAACAAATTATTAATCTAGAAACTGAACTTCCTATATCTACCTTTTATAGTTTATAAGATATTTAGAGTGAAAGAAAGCAAAGTGAGAAAAGAAACTGGCTTGGACAAAAAATGTTTTTCAAACAACAAAAAAGTTTTTCAGAAAAAGAAAAAAATTGACAGTAATAAAATATAACTATTTTTATATACTCATAAATGGAGCAATATTTTAGATGAAAAAGTGAAAATTGTTTACATTTTTATCTATTAGGTTCATAGATACAAGTGTCCCTCAACCATAGATGTTATTCACATTAAAATAAAACTCAGATTGAATTGATAATTTCTGATGTAACAAAAATATTCACAAAGGGTGGGCAAAAGCGACCAATTTAAATACAACCAAGGAACAATGGTAGAAGCTATTATAGAAAGAATAACATTGCACAGGTACAAATAA
The DNA here is from genome assembly GCA_951213105.1 of Amaurobius ferox. Taxonomy (NCBI): domain Eukaryota; kingdom Metazoa; phylum Arthropoda; class Arachnida; order Araneae; family Amaurobiidae; genus Amaurobius; species Amaurobius ferox. The sequence continues at coordinate 107,065,457 of OX578145.1, read as the reverse complement.
TTTTTTTATACGTAACATATAGGTACATTAATATTTTGTACAGTGATGGAATTAATAAAAAGTTGAAATTTGGACAAGATGGGAATCAATTTTCAGCAAATACATTGTTAAAATACATGAAACATTCAAGTTACAGAAATTCAAAAGTTCAGTTTTAGTAAATATCTTAAATAATAAAAGGCAATGTCTGTGTGTCTGTCTGTCTGTCTTATACACTATACGTTCAGCGACCGTGCATCGGAGAGCTACGAAATTTGGCAATCAGAGACACGGGGGTGGGGGTGGGGGTGGGGAAGGGGACACGTGAAAACTGATTTTCAAAATTTTAATTATTTTTTCTGTTATTTAATATTTTATGCGATTTCGACTGTTTTTTGCCTTTTTTTCTCCACGATCCGGACATCGTAGAAAAAAACAAATCACACAATGGGAAAGAACAGACAATTGCGAGTAAAAATATATCAATTTCAACTCTCAATTTCAATTTCTAATATTTTTTAAAGATTTTAAAACAAAAGTCACTTTTGACTCAAAAAAACCGATTTTTGGTTTTTAAATTCTCGCACAGTGAAAAGTACCCATAATTTCGACTAATAATTTACATTTTCTGATAGCTGAAATATCTGGCTTGTACAGAAATAATGAAAATTGCCCTCAGGATCGCAATTTTAAAGATGTCATGATTTTAAATTTCTCGGCAATCCGCTCAGTTCTTCAACGGCATTTCTCCCCCTTCTGCAGTCATTTCTTCCCCGTCTCCATGGAGACCGCACTTTCGGTTTTAAATGAATTATGAGCCTAGCATAAGTGTTGTATACATCGGCCGAAATTATTATATTTATATGATATTCTAAATGGATATTTTAAATAATTTAAATGATTGAATTATGGTGGTTTGAATTGTGGCGATGTATTTGAAATTATTATATTTATGGATTGGTGGAACTATGTGGATGATTTTTTGATTTTAAATGAATATTTTAATTTATGAATATTTTAAATGGATATTTTAATTTATAGATATTTTAAATGGATATTTTAAATGATGGAACGATGGAACGAGGATGGTGGAATTAAGAGCCTAGCATATGGTCATAAAAATTAAATTAGTGTGCGGGAAGTTAGCTCGAGATAATTGCACTCATTAGGCCTGGGTTCGATTCTTGCCACTGACGCGGAGTACGATCACGTTAAACATATGGGTCGATAAGTCCTTCCGAGAGGTTGGTGGTAAGGGAAAGAGAGTATGATCCCTATGGATGCTTCCCCCACTGGGTTCTGGTTCAAATTGAGTGAATAAAAAAAGTTATGGAAATTGTCGCGGAGGGTGCGGTGGCCCAGTTGTTAGCGTGCAGAAATTTCACTCGGTAGGCCCGGGTTCGATTCCCGCCACTGCCAAAACTGCTGCCGTGTTCACGTGGAGTACGATCACGTTAAACATGTGGGACTGTAAGTCCTTCCGAGAGTTTGGTGGTAGGGGAAGGAGGGTACAGTCCCTGTAGATGCCTCCCCCACTGGGTTCCGGTCTAAATTGGGATGTTTTAATTATGGATATTTTGAATGGATATTTGAAATTATAGATATTTTAAATGGATATTTTAATTTTATGGATATTTTAAATGATGGAACGATTGAACGAGGATGATGGAATTAAGAGCTTAGCCTATGGTCATTATAAAATTTATATTAGCGCGCGGGAAGTTAGCGCACGAGATTGCACTCAGTAGGCCCAGGTTCGATTCCCACCATTGATGCGGAGTACGATCACATTAAACATATGGGTCCGTAAGTCCTTCCGAGAGGTTGGTGGTAGGGGAAGCAGGGTACGGTCCCTGTGGATGCCTTCCACACTGGGTTCCGGTCTAAATTGGGTGAATATAAAGAAAGTTATGGAGATTGTCGCAGAGGGCGTGGTAGCCCAGTGGTTAGCGCGCGGGAATTTCACTCGGTAGGCCCGGGTTCAATTCCCGCCACTGCCAAAACTGCAGCCGTGTTCACGCGGAGTATGATCACGTTAAACATGTGGGACCGCAAGTCCTTCCGAGAGGTTGGTGGTAGGGGAAGGAGGGTACGGTCCCCGTGGATGCCTCCCCCACTGGGTTCCGGTCTAAATTGGGTGGCACTTCCTGGCCGTCCAAACAGTTACCTTACACCTTTCTGGTAGGTCGCGCCAACGAGTTTGCCATGGTCGGAATTGCCACGGTCAGAATTTTCAAGGGTAGCGAACAGGCTGGTCGCCAAAGGCGGCTAGTAATATAATAAAATTATATGCCACTTCTAGAACTAATTTAATAGAAAATATATCAAGAAATATTTATATTTATGAATAGAAAATATTTATGTACGAAAAATATTTCAATAAAAGCTAACAAAAATATGTAGAGTTATGAGTATAATATATTACCTTTATAAAAAGAGTTGCCAAACTCAATGACGTACATATGAGCTAAACCTCTCAGCTGACTTCATTTCATTTAAAAAGCTGAAATGCAAGTTTTCATAAATATTCATAGAACAAATTATCAATTTGTAACATATCAGAAATTTAGTACTAAAAACAGGTACATTTTATAGAAAATACAGGATGTCTATAAAATAAATATTTTCCAACTTCAGATTTTCTACAGTGGTAACTAACAAAGATACTGCTTACAAAATGTATGTAAACTTTAAATATCTACTAGAAAATGTACCTGACGTTACCTATGATTTAATGCATTCATTCATTCAATTTTTCAAAAGCCATACACTCCTGCTGATTGGATTCACTTGCATTTTTAAAGCCTGTTTATTGATAGTACAGACTTTTTGAAAGAGAATTCTTCAATCTTTCTAATGGTGTTAAAACGAAAACTTTGTTCTCTAACTCTGTTCTTAAGTAAAAATTTCTTAAAATGGTGCTTCAACATTTAACTAAAAAAGTAATTTGAATTTAAAAAAAATCTTGAAAAGTGATTATTTTCTTCATGGTCATACGTTGCTTATATTTTCTGCTACAGACGACACAGACATCCTCTTTTAATATTATAGATAATATCTTCAAAACATGAAAAGTAAATATTTGTCTATTAATAGCACAGATTTCAATCAAAACTTTTTGAAAGAGAATTCTTCGACCTTTCTAATGGTTTTAAGGTGGAAACTCTGCGATGACTAGTGATTGCAATAACGGAATACCGATACCTCGTGTTATTTTGTAATTTCATGAAATCGGTATTTGCTAAGGTAAAATACCAGTATTTTTGGTATTAGCTATAATAAATATTTTTTTTTATTAAAGGGTTTAATTTAATTTATTGGGCATCTACTGTTATTTGAAATATGTATTTTTAAAAATACGTATAAAATTGTTGTTAAGATATTTAAAAGTTCCCCTACTAAAAATGCCGTTTTAAAAAAATATATATTTACTGAAATGAAAAAAGAACTTATGCTAATATTAGATTCTAAAACATGCTGGAACAGTTTGCTCTTAATAATGGAACGATTTTTGAAATTAAAAAATCCAATTTAGAAAGCATTAATTGACTTAAATTTACAAATTAATTTTTCCGATAGTGAATTTGATTTAATATCTATAACTGCATCAGCTCTGCCTCCAATAAAGCTGGCTGTGGAGGCATTATGTCGAAAGGATATATTTTAAGGTATTTAAAAAAGGAGGAATAGGAAAATATTTTAAGGTATTTACATAATTATAATGACTTTAAAAAAGAAAAGGAAAATGAAGAAAAGAAGCTAACAAGGTCAAATTAAGTTTGTCGTAAATTTTCACAAAAACATTTATGAAAAGCAAACACAAACCTATCCAGAGGAATTCGTTGAAGATGATGTTGATGATAATATTGGAAAAGAATTGTCTCTCGAGAAGAAATTACAATTAGCTATAAGTAAAAAAATTGCCACAAACAATAATACAAAAATAATACAAAAAATAGATTTATCCAAAACTGTCAGACGAGAGACCGAGTTGTTAGAAGATGAGGCAAATATTTAGAGGAAATATATCGCTCATTATTAACAGTACCACTATCCAGCGTGGATGCAGAAAGAGCATTTTCAACTGCAGGTAATTTGTGAACAAAAAGACGTTCCAGGTTTAATGACAGTTCAATAGATGCATTATATTTTTTACGATCACATTTCAAAAATATGCAGTTAATAAATTAGCTTTTTTTTAATTAATAAATATTATATAATAGACTACACAACAAGATTTTTATGCGATATTTACTCTTCTTAATAATAATACTATATATTTTGCTCCTTTATTGTATTATATATAATATTGTAAATATATTTTGTTTCTAATGTTATAAATTATTATTTTACTGCTCTTATAATATTTGATTATAACATTTGTTCCTTAATTTTATATTTGTAAATAACAAATTTGTTTATATTTTTAGAGTTTATGCATTTTTTGTATAAAATTAATAAATATGGCAAAGCAACAACTGTGTTTCTGTACATTTTTTGAAAAATTCCTAATACCGGTATTCTAGTATAATGTTTAAAAAAATACCGAATACCGGTATTGTATTTTTGGTCCAGTATTGCACTAGCGATGACAGATGATATTTTTGATCGTTAAAGAACCAATTTGTGCGAAAATCATTCAAAATGACAATTAACATTTAATAACTAAAAAACTAATTTGAATAATAAAAAAAAATCTCGAGGGTGTAAAGGTACCTTCTTACTAAATTTCATGACTGTATTTTTCTTCGATTTTCTGTTACAGATGACATAAACAAATAGACAAGTCAAATACAGTTAGGCATTTTCTTTTATTATAGATTCATGAAAAAAAGGAAAATATAAGTTCTATGTGTCACCGTTGGGGGAAAAACGGATATTACAATTAGTAAATTATAACAGTATAATTAGCAATCATTTATATGGATGAATAAAATTGTGTTTCTTGAGTTAAAAAAAAAAAAAGATAGATTTTTTGTCATATTTGTTTAGAATTCAATTTGTTTATATGTTTTTAACAAAAAATTACTTTCCAATAATATTAAATGCAATTTTGACTATAAAAATATCCAAATTTGTCATTTTGCTCACAGTAACCTTAGTGATAAGTTGAGTTTTGTTATCTTTTAATTACATCAATGGAAAGCATAAATAAAGGAAATAAATTAGTGTATTTTAAAAAATTATGATTTCAATTTGTAAAGAAATCTCTTATTAATGACAATATGAATGATATTTTTTGATAAACTGCCCATAAACATGTGTATGAAATGATGTTTGAGAAAGAGTATATTATTCCCCCACCATACTGCAACAGGAGCGATTTCCACCTGTTCTGAGAACACCATTTAGAATTTGGGTTTACACCAGTTTGATGTATATGACTGTTGTGATTAATAAGTGGGAATTTTTTTTTAATCTTTAATTTTTATTCATATATTTATTGCCTGTCATTTACGATACACATGCAATTATTATTAATATAAATGAAAGTTTTAAAATATATTTTATATATTTTGTTAGCACCTTAAAGTAAGTTATGTGTATTGTATACTTTCACTTTAGTTTTGATTTGCACATGGAATAAAACCATCTTTGTATGTCATTTTGTTAACATTACCATTTGAAACATTTTCAATTTACTTGTTATGCTGTACATAAAAATTTCATTTAATGCACAAATTACTCACTAGCAGTGTCAAATTTTTGTAACAGGCTCAGCCAGTCATTTATAATATTTGTATGAATAATTATTTTCTTGCTAACTGTTAGAGAATGATTTTTACAGCTTTGATGCATAATATTTCCTATGAAAAGTATACCACTTAACCACATGCAATGCATGTGGAAATGTTTACTACGTTAGAATTTGAATTCTGCACAAGACCTCAAAACAGGTCAATCTAATAGAAGTGTCATTTATTTCTCAATGTAAAATATTCGGTTTTCAAGGAAAAATACAAAGGGGGATATAATTGGATATTTTGGAAAAAAGAGAAAAAAAAAAGTGGGACTTGAAGGGAGGGAGTTACAAAAAGAAATTTTCAAACATATATGACAGACTACAATTTCAAATATTTAGATAACAAACACGATTACTAACATCTGCTCTAAGTAAAACTTTATAACTAATACAAAGACTTTAGAATTGGACAATTTATTTTAAAGCTCCCTTCTTCACTGTTTAATATAAATGTGTTTTTTGTGAGACAAAATAAATTTCTTTATCAAGAAACTAAGTTCAAAAATGAAGCAAATGAAATATGTTAAATAAAACAATTTCACAGCATATTTTCACTAACAATTTAAATTAAAAAAAGATATTCACCATTTAAAAATGGGGATTTTATTAAATAAGAGCTATATATAGCCATTTATGCCGAAGGGCATATGTGATTTGAGAATTCACATACTTACATTATATGCAATAAAAATTCATTAATTAAAGATAAATAAAGTTCATGTTGCCTTTTGTTGGTATGGTTGCTTTACCTCTCTATATCGCCAAAGGAGGCTCTTTTTTACCTTTGAAACTAGTTGATACTATTTTAAATATCTTATGCTGTTATTAAGAAAGTATTTATTGCAGATTAATTTCAACAGCAGTGTAAGCCAAATTTCACTGTTTTTGGCAATTTAAAATGGTAAAATAAAAAATTCTAACTGATATAATATATTAAGTAATTGATAAGTAGAAAATATATTACTTTAAAAATCATTAGATGATAAGATTATTTTTTTATACAAAACAAATACCTAGTAAAGTTGTGAACAGCAGTGCCACCTAATAATACTCGAACTCCAAGACCTTGCCTGTTGATCTGATGAACATTAAGAGATTCTTCATAAGTTACTCCTCCAACAAAATAAATAATAATGTCTTGAGGTCTACAAAATAAATAAATAAATAAAAATAACTGAAGTTTTCAACAGAATGATTAGCAATATGTAGTAGAAATATAAGAATATTTTTGGAATTTTAACGCCTGGTTTATAAAACTTGCTCCCAAAAGGGCCACTTTTGCTCATCTGTATCATATGATGTGGTTATTGTGTTTGTTCTAGCTCATAGTAAATAATCTTGGAATGAAGTGAAGAAGTATTCTGTGTCAAATTTATATCAGTTGTTGAAAGATTGAAAGTTTAGATGATTACAACAAAAATAGTAGCATTTGTAATATTTGTGCTATACATTAGAAATTGGTTCGCATCCTTCTAATATAGACATATTTTTTATTTATCCTACATTCTAAAATTTAAGAGGGAAGAACAATTTTCAAAAGGCCATTTATATTTTCATTTTCTCACATCATTGCAATAGTTTTTAAAAGCAATAAAAATCCATTCCACAATTTGAGATCCAGGAACTAATATTTTGAAAGGATCCTTATCAATGTCCCTATACCTGTGTCAATATTGATTTTGCTACTTTATTTAAGCACTTGAGATTCTGCATTTTTTTAGTTCACTTCAATATTGACCTATCATACTTCTTCCCATACTGACATAATTTAAGAAAATTAATCTAATAAATCCTGCATTTTTTGTTTTAAGGATCTAGAGTTTACTATTTTTACAAGGTTTTATTTCAGTTGGTTTCTCTGTTTAGGTAAAATTTTGAAATCGATTTTTGACCTACTTCTACTGAGCTAAATTTCTTGAAATTTCACACACATATATATTTATGATGACAATGCAAGATTTCATCAAATTTGATTACATTCAATTTATTTAAATTTCGCTTTGCCAATTTTGATTTAAAAATATGTCATTCTTATACAAGTTACTTCTATGTTATCACTTCTATTGTTCCTTAAAATCCTGTTAATGCCAAATACAATTTTTAATGGGTGTCTCATGATTTTATTTTTAGTCACATTGACATATGATCAATAATGTTGTGATAGCTAAACATAATTTTTAACTGTTTAGTGCATTTTGCAAAAACTGTGGAACTTCAAATTTTTTTAAAAATATTTTTTATTCGGGTCTATTATTGCTCAAGAATATGACATCCTTATTGAAATGAAATAAATTGTTTTCTTTAAAAATCACATTTTTAGGCGCCCAGGACCTAATTTTTCTAGAGACTCAATTATTTATCTAATCATTCTCTTTCCGATCTTAAGATATTTTCTTCAATTTACAAATATACCACTTTTCCCGAATAATGGCAAAGTTTGAAAAGTTTTTTTTAACTTTGCCATTCTACTCCAAAGTTACCTACCATGAGTTACAATACAGCAGTCACTTGAGACAAATAAGCAACAGTGACGTAAGCCTTTTTAGAATTAGGCTCTTCAAAGGGGGATATGACCTAGATGATATCAAACAATATTCTAAAAATAAAATTATAAACAAAGTTTTTTTTTTATTGCAATGATACTTAGCACAAGCTATTGATCAGAAATAAAACACACAAAAAAGGTGAGTATAACAACTGAAGACAATACATGAAACAAACATAATTAAGGAACACACGAAGAGTTATAAACAAAGTTCTAACTCTAAAAATACTCTTCTATTCAAAAAACATTCACCACCTTTCTCGAAGCTGAGTGCCACTCAAATATGGGTAAGATGTTTCCTTTAACTTTCCTTTCAAGATATCTTCAATAATTTCCTTTAATAATGGCGTATGTTGGGTATAGATATTTTCAACTCCCTAAAATAGAAAATAATTAAATGGAAGAAAAAATATGTTTTAATTTGCACTTAAAATATCCATTTAAAAAATGCTATTAGAATTAAAAATTTAAGTAACCTATTTCAGTATAAATATTTTAAACTGCCTAAAAAAGTAAAATAAATAAATAAATAAATAAAAAAGTGAAAAAGGTTTTAATTCACATTTGAAATATCTTTTACAAAAATTTAATTAAATTAAAAATTGAAATGTGTTGCAATTTGATATAATTGTTTTAAGGTGTGAAATTGAAAAGGTAAATAGTAAAATGCCAACAAATCTCAATTTAATAATTTCCCATAATTTCTAAAACATACAACATAAGAAGAATTTAAAATTTTAAGTATTATGCTCCCTTTCCCGTGGTATCTAATACAAAATTATTTTCTTGGTGAAAATAGAAAAACACAAAGTTTTAGAATTTTACTAGTTGAATGCCCATTGACCATTAAAAAAATAAATTGTTAAATGCCCAAGAGATATGCAAAAGTGTACACTCTTAGCTTTTAAAGTGATTTAATAAAAATCAGTTTAAAAATATTTGAATATTTAATTTTCAGAAACCTTTGAAATCATAACTCTTAAACACAAAAAGATTATGATTCAATACAAACCTTTAAGCCCTTAATTACTCTTTTAGTGAAGGTTCGTACATTCTCAGTACTAAATAAATCATTACGTCCGCCTTTATTACCACTGAATTCAAGCACTGCTCGAACCATCTGCAAAGTATACATAGTAAGATGACTGCCACATATAAAAATAAATTTAATATATTTCAGGTATAGAAGAATCTAGATGTTACATCATATAAAACAGCATAGAAATATAGAATTACTTATGAAACTAAAATACAACATAAACTAAAAAAATGTTGAATCTTGTGGTCAACTAGATATAACCATATAAGGAAATATTAGGTTATGAATAAGCTGAGGATTTTCTTCCAGTTGTTAACAACAATGGTTAAAGAAACTAATAAATTAAAGATTATATGAGTTGATTGACATATAAGTAAATAATTGATAAATTGTACCCAGAATATGTAACATACATGACAATTTTGATAAATAAATTTGTAAATTTGACAGATTTTGTAGTTTTGTAATTTTGATAATTATACATTTATGACAAAGTTGGAAAAACAATAACTTAAATATCTCTTCATTAATAAGCAATGCTTCTTGTATCTTTCATATTGAATACTAATTGAAATGCCTACAGCTAGCTGCTGGTTACAGAAAAAAAATTGCAGCATGCATGGTATATGACTAGTGTGCAAGCTGGTCATGGCTAATGAGACACCCAAAATACTCAAATCACACGAATAAAACCATTACCAACACATCCACTATAATTGGTTAGTCTGTCTGTTATCTATCCACATGAAACACGCATAACACTACCAGACTGATTTCTACAAAATCTCATCTAAAGACAACTTTGTAGAGTTGAAATAAAATTTGCTAAAATAAATTAAACTAGATCCTAAAAGTAGCATAATTAAATTATTCTTATGCTATTTGGTGAAAGAGCAATGATTGGTAGAAAGTCTTTTAAATGACAATTTATATTTATTCAAAAAAAGTAAGAAATTTATGCAAGTGAGTGTTTTTTTTGAGTGTGTCTACATTTCCTCTTTGTAATTTTCCTTATTTTACTTAATAATACTTTAAATTTAAGGAAATACAAAATATGTATTTTGCATTTTCTTTTCATATTGTATATTTCCCAAGCCTTAGATAGATTTTAAATGAACTACAAACATCCCATATAGGCTGTTCCATCTCTAATTACAAATATAAATTTTAATTAAAACAAAAACTTGCCTTTATAAGTTTGTCATTGGTGTTTCTTTTTTTCAGGAGATCAAGAAGTCCAGAAATGTCGTTGTTACTGTTTTTTTCATAGTGAAGAGAGTACAGCATGACAAGTCGAACTGCATCTATATCCCGCACTTTGTCGTTGCTCAGTAATTTACGAATTTTCTATAAAAAATAACATAGGTAAGTACAGTTATTAAATACACTAGTTGCAAACATAATAACAACAAAAAAAAAAACCCTTTCCTAATTATAAATACACAAGTTTCTAATTACAAATACAAAGATATTTTCAACATAGATATCAATATAGGAAGTTACTTTTAGAGATTCTGTATGATCAGATTCACATGCTAATTCTTGTTCTGCTTCAGACACTTCCAAGAGATTGTGAGCACCTACTAATCGGGATAGTTCACCAACTAAAGTAACATGCTTGGCAACTGTACCGGACATTTTCTTGAACTGAGGATATGTTTCAACAAAAGCCTGCAAAACAGAAAGTAAGAAAATAGATACAAAAAACAAATATTAATTTAAAATCATAAAATTATAAGCATATTAAATCCTGTACGGTGATCTGAACATTTAAGTGGTGGAGTTTTAAATTTAAATATTATTTTAATAAAATAAGATCTCTATGTGCAGTCTGTAGATCAAATTGTTATACAATCATGAAATTTGGCATACATGTACTTCTCGACATACACAGGTGCACCCCAGTGTTAATTTTTTTAAATTTTGACTTTGACTTTTAATTATTTTATATTTAAGCCTGTTTCATGTCATCTTGGGCCTGATATTTACACAAATCAATTCTTTTACAGCCTAAAATATTATTACAGAGTTTCCATCTTGACACCATTGATAAGATCGAAAAATTATTTTTTAAACAAACTATGAAAGGAATCCATATAATTATTAGATTATTTTTAGTGAATTTTGAAAGAAATATATACTTTTTGTGCATTTTAAACCACTCATTTTTATATTACGATATACAGAAATTGATGTCATTCATCAATCATTCTTCTCAGCACTTGCCTTAAATATCACAGAGTACTCCAGAAAATAGAATAATTTCATAAACCCATCCGATTAATTATAAAATTTTTATCAGGCTATTAACAGGTATGAGGACCTCACAATTACCAGAGCTCTTCTACTGATTGAAATCTTGCCTCACGTGACAGGGAGAATAATGCTCTTTTTCTGGAGGTGGTATACTTACTGACACCAATTCCTATGCACAGGAGGCATTTTGTGCATTTTAAATGTCTCCGATGTGCTTCGAACTAATTGAAGTTTGGAGGTCCAGACTGCTTTAAGATGTGGCTGTGCATGCTCCTAAACTTTGTCTTTATTAATCTCTGTGCAAGGTTGCTGAGGTTTATACTAGACATACATTTCGATGCGATTTGTATCACGCACATTGCTTTTTTCTTCATGTCTTCATAAAAGGTCAAAATGGGTTTTGGTGTTTGGATTATTTATTAGAAGGAGCTTATTTTGGGTGGTTTCCCAACTTTTATTTTACTTATGTATAGATGTCCTCAAAAAATTAAGCACTAAATATTTAGAAAATAAGGCAAAAAATATTGGTGATCACAGGTGCCAAATGCAGAACTACCATTGTAAACATCTAATGTAAAAAAAAGAAATTCCAAAGAATTTTTTTTTTATAGAAGTATATGCTATATATACTTCTGTATGCTATAATAATATAGTTTTACGTTCTGCAAACACACATAACATATTTGAAATGAAAAATTATAAAAGTTTGCAAATTAAAAATAAATGCAAAGAAAATCTATATAAAACAAGTACTTTCATATCTGCAATAGATTCCACTTTCTTCTGACTTTTTGTCTTCTTTTGAAATTCATCCATCAGTTCTTTAATTCTCATCCCAATTTCTCCAAAATTTGAATACATATTCTACAAAAAAACACAATGTATGAACAATACAAAAACGAAGATCCACTGAATTCCCAAGAGCAATTGGGAATCCAATAGGATAATTAAGTAAATTAGTTCTGATGATTCCATATTCCAAGTTCATTGAACATATTAGCACAGATTTTTAAGGCAATGTTTTATGAAAAATTATTATTTTCCCTACAATAAATGATATATGTAAAAAAAAAAGTATTGTGATGCGGTCAAATACGTGACATTTTTCTACATAATTTGATCATTCCTGAATACAACTCAACTGTTATTTTAATGTCTGTGAGAAGGATATCTCTGAAACAAACTGATACAATAGAATGAAATTTGATATGGTTTTTTCAATTTGGGGAATATCAAAGCTAGAAACATATTGATTTTAAGGATAAACAAAAGTGAATATTGATGAACAGATTAAGGAAAGACCCTCAGATTTTTGAGGGAAAAAAAAAGAATTACGTAACATTATCATGATTAAAAAAATTATACAGGATGGTCATAAAAAAATTTCCCCGATATATGAACCCCTAGCAGCCTATCCGCTCAACCAATCAAAAGGAAATTTCAGATATTGTTATTTGAAGGTATGCGCTCGAGATTATGATGATTTCAAACAATAGAGCTCTTACGGTTACGGTTACAGTGAAAAAATTTCGAAATTTTCAAATCGCAACACCCACTTTTTTCCTGCGCAAATTGATCAGAACATTGAAAAACCATAAATGGCATTGGGACGATACACGTATGACGAAAATTGGAGGCATAAAACATTTGCAAAGAAGAACATTGTAAAGGACCAATGACAACATAGAGGATTGCATTGATGAACTTTGCGTAATTCACAGGGATAGACAGTAGAAGCACCAATCACAGAACACCATGTGCAAAGTATTATTGCTTAAGGGAAACCTTTAATAAGTAGGGTGGGAAGATTATTTCTTCAATCAGGTGTTCGAATGTGCCAACAAGATGACACTCACAGGGAAACAACGAGGTGAATTGATAAAGCTGTTTTATCTGAACGGGGAAAATGCTGCTGCAGCAGTGCGAGTTTATAGGCAAAATCATAAGCTAAGAAGAGGCCCTGTTCCGTATGAACTGTATGTGATTTGGTAAAAATTTTTTTGAAGAAATTGGATGCACATGTGATAGACAGCAATCCGGACGACCATCTGTTCCTGTTGAAGTTGTTGCGGATGTGCATAAAACGATTACTGCAGGTCCATTGCGTACTGCAAGAAGTGTTGCCCACAATTTGGATGTACCGAAAACCATAGTCCTCAAGCTTCTGTGCTCTATTTTGCGGATGTTTCCTTATCGATTTTAGCGCGTCCAGATGTTGCAACCTGGAGACGAGCAACAGCATGTCAACTTTGCAAATTTTTTTCTCATCAGATATGATAAAGATAGCAGGTGGCCGCTGCGAACATTATGGAAGGATGAGGCACATGTCTCTTTAACTGGGAACGTAAACTCCAAGAACTGCGTTCACTGGGCTGACGAAAATCCTCACGATGTAGCACCAGTGCCTTTACACGTAGCTAAAGTGACTGTGTGGTGCGACATGGCAAGCACATTCGTTCTCGGTCCACACTTCTTCGAAGAGGTCACTTCCAATGGTATGCAAACATGCTCCATCACAGGTCCTCGGTATAAAACAATGTTGCAGAATTATGTAATTCCAGAATTGCAGCAGCGAAATGTCGTTAATGACATTGTATGGATGCAAGTTGGTGCTCCTCCACAAGTCACTACATATGTTCGACAAGTGGTGCAACAGAGCTTCGGTGATAGAGTCATCTCCCGTAACTTTGCAGTTTCATGGCCACCACGATCCCCCGACCTCACTCCGGAGGATTTCTGGTTCTGGGGTTATCTGAAATCTAAGGTGTACACATCAAATCCACGAGATTTGTCAGAATTGAAAGATGCCATAAACCATGAAGTTATATGGATTTCTCCTGCGATGTAACGTTCCTCATTGTTGTCAATAATCTTCCGCATGCAATGCGTTATTGTCTGCAAAGGTGGGCACGTTGAAAACTTATTCCAATAAAAGTTTTTTTCCCTCTCCTCTCTTGTGTTGTTATTGGTCCTTTACAATGCTCTTCTTTGCGAACATTTTACGCCGCCAATTTTCGTCATACGTGCATCATTCCAGTGCCATTTATGGTTTTTCAATGCGCTGATCAATTTGCGCATGAAAAAAGTGGGTGTTGCAATTTGAAAATTTCAAAATATTTTCACTGTAACCGTAATCGTGAGAGCTCTATTGTTTGAAATCATCTCAATCTCTCTCTCTCTTGAGCGCATACCTTCAAATAACAATATCTGAAATTTCCTTTCGATTGCTTGAGTGGATAGGCCGCTAGGTGTTCATATATCGAGGAAGTTTTTTTATGACCATTCTGTATATCACGAGGATACAAAATATGATGCCATAGGTGACCCTAAGAAAAGGTTCATTTGAGCATATATAAATCCACTCCTGAAACCTCTACAAATATTTAGGGCTCATTTTTGTAGCAGTGAATCAAACCTGTCACCCATGATCATGAAACATGAGTGCTACCTATTCAGCTACATGAGGACTACTATATGCATGAGAATATTCAACATTTTCAATAGCAGCATAAAACCCCAAATCCTAAGAAACAAATAACTCTGCCCTAAAATATGATGACAGCTTACACTGCACAGATATGATAACATTTTGTGATACATACAACATTTTGCAGTATAAGAGAACTAACTTTTCCTTACTGCAGCAAAAAATTCATCATGTTCAGGTGATAAAACAACTTCTTGTAGTTCTTTGCTGATTCCTGGAACATTAGAAAGGTTGACTCTGTTGTTGTTTATGGAGAGAAGTTCATGGACCATGGCTTGATATGTCCACTGAAGATTGAGATTAGTATGGAAAACAAATAGAAAATTAATAGTCAATTAAAATCATAAGTTACAAATGAAAAAGGGTAATCATAAGATGAATAATTTTGTTATTATCAAATTATTACAGTAAAATGAATTGCACCCTGTAACATAGCATTAAATACTAGCAAAAAAGTGCTCAATATAACAGAAGAAATTTTGAAAAAATTTTTGTTATTAATCTAAAATTAAAAAAAAGTTCTTGCTACAAAAGCTTTTTACATTTTAAATCTTTTCTTTTAAATGTATAAATTGAAATTTTGAAAATATAATTTTGAAATGTATAATTTAAATGTGTAGAAAATGCTTTGTTTACTTTGTATGAATACATATGATTAGGCAAACACTGATTTTATACAAAGTGTCATGAATCAGAAGTGGTAAGGAAGAATCTGAATTGGTGATAAACATTTTAGAGCTCAGTGTAATACCTGAGTACCACAAATTGAAAAAAAGATTCTTTTGAAGTAGAGAAAATGCTTATAGGAGACTACATTCTAATATGTAACAAAAAAAAATTCTTTGATATGTTTATAAAATTAGATTTCATTATCACTCCAGAAAAAGTCGCTTTTGGTAGATATAAAACCATTATTCGAATTTCTTGTATAATATTTATTTTTGTACATGTGTGAAGATTTAAAACACTAAAAGACTTAGCTTCTTATTTGCCTTGCTTACCAACCTCTATTTTGATGTGTACAGGTTTTAAAATAATAAAAGTATTTGATCAAGTTCAGTTGGAGTTCCCTAGTTGGTATTTATAATTCAAATCAAATAGCACTATGCTAAGCAAAACTTACAATATATTAACTGTTACAATACATTAAATTTTATGCAAAAACAAATAAGCACACATATAAGTGTAGAGGACTTTGACCTCGGTGATTACTAATTATTTTTATTAAAATTTTACATATACTGTTTTCAACACCTGAAAATTTTAAATGTGAATAACTTAGAATATGTTTTATGCTGTTTTGGCTTAAAGGGATAAATACATGTAGTAAGAACATGTAGTAGAAGTGTAGATACGGATATATAGTAATGTTAATCTTTGTCTACCATGTTTATTTTTTAGACTACCAAATACTGACACATTTGATCTTTTCATACCACAAAATTTCTTTCTCTGGCGTGAACCCTAATTATTACGCACAAGATTATTACTACTGAAAAATGTCCAAAAACTGAAATGGCTTGGGGATAAAAAGTGCTCAGATTTCTTGGATTCTCAGGCAGTAATTTTAAAATTGGAATAACAAGGCATATATATCAATGATAGTTTATTTACTATTTCATTTATAAAATACAGTTTTCTTAATTTTAAAAATTATTTATAAAAACTAACATTCTTATAAATAAAGTAATGCTTTAAATAATTGAGAAAAATGAAAGCAAAATATGTTGAAGACCCAGACCGCCCGACTCATCTGAAGGTATGAACAGTTTGAGCTGCCAGATAAAATATGTTGTGTGAATCTTGAAATCATTCAACAAAAAAGTAAATATAAATAAAACTCAGTGAAATTTTAAAAGTGTATAGTTTAAAAAGTTCTGATTTCTGGGGGAGGGGAGGGGGTCTAGATTTAATGATTTTTATTATATTGCTATTCGGTCAACAAAATAGTTTAATGAATTTAATTCTTGACTAGTCCAATTGTAGGTTACTTGCAAAATCAATTAATGTATCAGCTGATGCAATTCAACTGTTTGGCTTTCAACATTTTATACAATTTTTCTTTTAATTTAGAAAATTATTTTGTGTGTACATATATCTAGCTGAACAGTTATAATTTTGTTGAATGGTCAATCTTTTTGGGTATTTTGTGTTATATAGTTTTTATGGTTTCCACATTTGAAGCTTCATTCTCACAGCCCTTATATTATAATTAGATGCAAGTCCATCATATGCCAGAGTGTATAAAGTTGTAAAAGATTTCCTTCTATCTGCAGCACTTTTATTTTTAATATCCTTGGAACCAGGTGAGCAACTGACCTGTCCCAATAAATATTAATTCTTATATGACTCCTTATCAAAACATAGTTATTATATCATTTCTTTACAAAACACAACTAATTTATGAAACCCTAGACCCGCCTAATAAAACTGTCCCGTAATAAGTGAAACTCACTATATGAATCAAGAATAATTATTTTCCAAAGCAACAGGAATTACCAAAGAAATTGGACTTCTACTTTGAAGATATTGAATTTTCATCAATTTGGCATAATTTTTGTTAAGTGTCAATTTTAACTGTTGATAACATTTACCAATAATTTTCAAGTTTGTGATATTTTGTCAAATTTGTAATCAAGGTTGCCAAATTTCTTGCTAAGCATTATAGGCAGATGAAGGGCAAGGCTTTTCCTATATATTAAAGAAACAACAAAATATATCAATTTATAAATAAGGAAGATTTATTTTAGAAATTTCACATTATATTAGCAGCCGTTAGTAACCATCACAATCAATTTCTTGAAAAACCCTTAACTTATAATTGCTCTAATTAATACTGCCTTACGTTTTTAAATTTTGCAACCTAAAATTGTGAGAAAAAGCATTTCTAACATAAAACATCAGAAATAAAGATGTAATAAAGAAATAGTACAGTAATTTAAAAAATACAACATAAAAGATAATGATAAAATTAAATAATTACCTGGTTTAAAAGGGGTGTTACTACATCAACTTTACGATCTAGTATCAGCAAAAGAGGAGGAATGTCTGGACGACGAAAATCAAATAAAGCATTTTCTTTTGCTATAGTGTGCTAAAATGAAAAACATAAAATAAATATATGTCGAAGGAGACCGATATGCATTACAAAATGACTATGAGATTTAGAGATATACTACAGTAGATATGTGCATATCTGCAACAGTGGTTCCCTATTCTTATCAATCAAGATCCAAATTCTAATCATGTCTGCCCGGCAACCCAAGATATGTGTGCTTTACATTGGCAAGCCCTGCTTTGCAATCCAAATTTGGATCACAGCCCTGGGGTTGAGAACCCATGAAAACAAATTCAAATTATGTAATTGGTGGAAAATTTAAAAATCAAAGTATTGGTTTCAAGCACAATAGCGTACATGCTAACCTCAGAAATAAAAAAGAGTTTAACAAGGCCATTTAAAAAAAAAAAAAAAAAAAAAAAAAAAAGTGTGAAAAGTCAAAAGATTCGGGAAATTTTTCCTAACTGTGGTTAATAAATAAATGTGCATTAACCCATAATTACATATGACTATTAACTTCCACACATTATATGTCAGCATGATCCAGTAAGACAAGTATCTATTGAATCTAGTTCGCAACCACCTTCAATCTATTGAATTTAACTTTTATAAAGGTTTATTATTTAATGTAAAATATAAAGTTCTATTAACTTTAATTTCATGAAAAGCTTCAATCTCCAATATTAATCACGAAGTATCCTTATATCTGTGTAATGATTTTTAAGCTTTAAAAGATATTTTCTAAATTCAAATACATAACTATTAAAATATCTAATTTCTATAAAGAAACAAAATGCTCCAATTCAATAAAACAATAACACACTTTGACGGTTTCTGCTAACTTGCGTGCTGATTCTGAAGAGTCTTGATACCTAATAACAGGAATTTTCTTCAGGGCCAAAAGAACAGAGATTAAACCTTGAACAGAATGTTGGAGATGGTCAGCATTCCAAGATCTACCCTGAAATTAAAAATTTGCTAGATTATTTATTTTAAACAAATATTAACTTAATCTTTACATAAATGGAAAATTATGATTATATAAAAATATCACCATTCACTATAAAATAACCAATTTCTCCATATGTCCATCTGTCACACCTGTCAAAAAGTTAGCAGGATATCTTGAACTAAGTAACATTTTTTAAACTGTTGTGAAATTGACGAAAATGTCACCAAATCAATAAAAATGATGCTAAATCAATGAAATTAATTGGGTTTTGTTAGAGGATAGTATTGTAATACTGTTTTGGTAGGGTCTGTCTGTGGGTCTATTCATCCTACTTGGTGACACATTTGGATACTTTTTTAAATGTTGCCAAATTGTCAAAATATTATTAAATGAATAAAAATGTAACCAGTTTGATAAACTGATAAATCAATAAAATCACACCTAATTGATGAAAATTTCATTCCAATTTTTTTTTCCAAATATTGAAATTCAATTTCCTTGATAACCATCATAACTTTGAATTAATGTTGATATATTTGATTCAAATTTAAGTGAATTTCATTGTTCATGGAACAGATATGTTTTGTTAGAGGGTTGTAAATGAATTGTGTTTTGTTAAGGGATGATATAGTATGTATATTTCGATAGGGAGTCATATAGGAAATAATAATTGATTGGAAAAGATGCATGGCTCGCATGTGTCCACATGTAGGAGCGTATGTGCTGCTGATGAATGGATGGGAGATAATATTTTGCAAATTTTTGAATCCTGTTATATGATGAACATACCTTCTAGTTTAAAATAAAGACCCATGCAAATCACAACCATTGTAATTAGAAAAATGCTGGAATTGTGTGTGTGGGGGGGGGGGGAGGGGCATTATTATTCAACTTGATTATATATTACACAGCCATATCCCAGAGGTATGTCACCTGAGGCTCCAGACTGATGCATTAACTCAAAAACGTTTATGCATGCATGTACTGTATTGTAATCATCACATACATGCGAAACTGATGTGAGGCATTGTAACTAAAAGCATCTACAAGCTAGATAGGTGCTTTTTACCTAATCATCAGTATAAAGTAAAAAATACCTGCAATGGTAGCAAGAAAACTTGCTATGTGTCATAATTTTGATTGGCAAACCTCTACGGAGATTGACGAATTCAGTCCTAGTAGAATCACACAGCCGGTTTCAAATAGTAGGAGTAAATTTGTTGGTCCCCATAGAGATGTACAAAATTGTGACACATAGCAAGTTTACTTGCTGCCATTGCAGGTATTTGCTATCCTATGCTAACAAATGAATTAAAACTGAGAAACTGGTCCATGGATGCTGTTATCTGCAACAAGAGTTCAATTCTAATTTTGAGAATACCTGTTCCCCAGAGACAGGCATTGTGGTATACAATGCCTGTCTATACAATGCACGTAATGTGTCTATACAATGCTTGTGGTATACAATGCCACTGATAATCATTTTTAGGATTTGAAAAATAAAGATTACAGAATTTAAGTTATAATATAATATTAATAATTCATAAACTTGAATTAAAAGGATTGCAAAAAAATGTATAAACAATAATTGTATTTAAATGGGATTGTATTTAATTGATTAATAAAATTAAGTTAAATTTCAGCAATTAGCCAATATGAAAATATTAATACTAAAGGGAAACAGTAACTACATTAAATTACACAAATGCGATTATGAAAACTGGTATATGTAAATTATATAAACATGAACAATTAAGAAAATGTAAATAAACATTATTTACTTGATAACAGCCAACTATATTCAGTGAAAACAAATGTGGTGCAACGGGAATAAAATCTCCATAAAATTCCTAAAAAAGAGTAATAATTAGAAGAAAGCAGTCATGAAAGCCATAATGTGCACAATAATCTTTATGTTATATACAAGTGCTCATTTTCATATGCAGACCAAGATTACTACTAAATCATGAGACATAAAACAAAATACATTAAACTAAAGAGTGTGATCAGCAAAAATGCCGTTTTTACTTTCCCTGCAATACATGGTATTGTATAGGGGAAATATTATTGGAAACATGTTGAAAATCGCAACATGAGTTTTTGATGGATCTACACATTTTGAGCACTTTAGAACATGAGAAAATAATTTTTAACATGATGTTGGTATGCGTGCCAGCAAAACCTATTTGATAAAATTTGATAGATAAATCATTTATAAGTTTCCTTAGAGCTGTTTGGAATTTGGTACAATTCGCATAAAAAGAGTTTGCCTTTTTTTTGCAGATTGGTCCACAAAAGTCACCAAAATTTGAAATATGCTAAAGACCAAATATGCCGGAATATATTAAATAAATGTTTGCTTTATATATAATTTTTAATGCTAAAACGAATAAAACAACATTATTCTAGGATAAACAATTCTTGAGATATTAAGGTTTTTAGAAATTTGATTTATATACAAGTTATTGAGATATTAAAGTTTTATACAAAGAAGATGTATTAAAAATGCAAATTGAATATAATATCAAATAAACATCCATGCCATTTTGGGAAATTAAACTCAATTTAATGGATTATGAAAGTAAAAATACATTTGGGTCTCTAGGGAAAGTCATGTGCAGCGTACATCAGATTTTCTACATTCCCTGCAATACATGGTAATGTATAGGGAAAGTGTGTACAGCTTAAACTGCTGCTGAAGCATACAATTCAAATAACTTCATTAAAAGCAGAATATAACAAAAAATTAAAAGTATCAACTAATTTAGAAGGCAAAAACAACCTTCTTTGTTCAGACACAACAGAAGAGCAACCTTCACTTATCAGAGAAAGATCGGTGACTGATGCAGGCACAGCATATGTAGCAAAAGCAGGGAAAAGATATTGCCAATGGTGAGAGATGAAAAGGGGGTAAAAAATCTAGGAAGCAGAAGTGGACATAATGAATGAATTGTAAAATACCAAAGAGGAAAGTGAACATCAAACAGATTCAAATCACTTCTTCATAAAATCCCAATTAAATAAATAAAACAGGAAAGGGATGAATATTACCAAAATAAGAAGGAAGCAAACAAAATCAAAAAATTAAATCAGATATTTCCAAGCAGAAGAAAAGATAATAATCATTAACAAGGAATTTTGATGGAGAAACTTTCAAGAAAGTCCATTAAAAAAAATGGAATTATGAGTAAAAATGATCTTAGCTTTGGAAAAATTAAAAAACATGATTAGAGTCCTAAACACGTTCAGCAATAGCAGACTTAGAAACATCTTGTTTAGAAACATGGCTCATGTGTTCCTTAATACTACATTTTAGAGCTCTTTTTGTTCGATCAACACAACTAAGACCCATTCACAAGGAATGTGATAAACACCCCAACAATTTAAGATAGGAATAGGGTCTTTAAGAGAAGGTAGGTATGGAAACAAGAGAAAGGTTTTACAGAAAACAGAAGTTGAGAAAGTGGAATTATTTCTTATAACAAGAACATCAAGAAAGGATATTTGATCATTTCATTTCTCTTCATGAATAAACTGAATGCAAGTGGTCATTGGAATTAATTGAATTACGTAAATTAGAAAGATTGAAACTATTATCAACGAACAGGAAAGTATCATCCACAAATCTAAACCAGCATTTGAAATTATACAAATTAAGAAGTTTTTATTCAAAATAAAGCATATAAATATCATATAAAATAAGAGACAATGGACTGCCCATAGCTAAGTCTTTAAATTATTTATGAAAAACATCATTAAAAATGAAAGACATTTGTTCAATACACAAAACTGGACAAAAATACACAAAATTGGGTAAAGCTATAATATTTTTTTTACTTCAGTATCTGAATAATGAAATTTACATAATCTTTTTATGCAAACAATTAATTGCTCCTTCAGTAGAGACATTGGTGAAAAGAGATTTTACATCAAATGAAAACATGGTACTATTTTTTAACTTGTTAACAGAATTAAAGGAATTCTTAAGGTTTGAGTCTAACTATTAGCTAAAGGGGAGAGAGTATAAGCAAGAAACAGAGTAACAGAATATGAGGAAGTGCCAATATTAGAAACAGTATGAGGAAGTGCCAATATTAGAAGACAAATTGGGTTCGTGAATTTTAGACAGGGCATAGAATCAAGCATAATTTATGAAAGAAGGAATCCCAGCTTGTTTAATTTTATCACACAAAATGATCAATTTTTTTCACATCATTTCTTATAAGTGTTTGTAGGGTCAGATTTTAACATAGTGGGCTGGATTTTAACAGAATGGGCCTTACACTATGCTAAGATCTGACCCTAAAACACTCGTTTTACTAAAATAAAAAATACAGTCATTTTGTGTGATAAAACTAAACAAGCTGTGATTCATTTTATCATAAATTGTGGCCATTTCTATGCCCTGGCTAAAATTCACAAATCCAATTTGTCTTTTCGCCTTATTGTTTTTAATATTGCACTCCCTCATATTCTATTCTTGCACATACTTTCTTTCTTCCTTTTAATTAGTAGTAACATCCATACTGTAAAGAATTCCTTTGATTATATCAACAAGTTAAAAAAGCTGCTCTTCTGTCAATAGCACCATACTCTCATTTGACGCAAAACTTCTTTTCACCAATGTTGCTACTGAGAGAGCAATTAATTATTTGGAATAAAAGGTTATGTGAATTTCATTATCCAGAGAGTGAAGAAAAAGAAATTATAACTCTGCCAATTTGTGTATTAAACAAACGTCTTATCATGCATTTGGTGCATTTTATAAACAATCTGAAGGTTTGGCTATGGACAGTCTGCCGTCTCCTATTTTGTAATATTTATATGCATTATTTTGAAGAAAAACTTTTTAGCTTGTATGATTTTAAATGCTGGTTTAGATTTGTAGGTATCATATTGGTTGATAATATTTTCAATCCTTCTAATTTGCTTCCTTTAATTAATTTTATTGACCTCTGCATTCAGTTTACTTATGAAGAGGAATGTAAAATACAAATATTTTCTCTTTATGTTCTTGTTACAAGAAATAATTCCACATTCTCAACTCCTGTTCGCAATAAACTTTCCTTTATTTCCATGCTTCCTCATGCTTGTGCACGTGCATTATTTTAGATGAAGATAATGTATAAGGGTACAAAATTTCAACTAACCAACTGTGAGTAAATTATTTCATATGGCA
Organism: Amaurobius ferox; assembly: GCA_951213105.1. Lineage (NCBI taxonomy): Eukaryota > Metazoa > Arthropoda > Arachnida > Araneae > Amaurobiidae > Amaurobius > Amaurobius ferox. The sequence goes on along the minus strand of OX578145.1, from coordinate 107,041,219 downwards.
AGTACAAAAATTTGCATATTAGGAGTTTCTTTTTCATGTTTTATCCTGTTGTAAAAAATGCTACAACATCTACTGTGCTACTGTGAAAATCAAAATCTTCAATGACTCGTCCACTCACAGATTAAAACACATTCTGATGTGATTTATTGATCTGCAGTACAGAGCATTTTATTGTTAATGGTTTAACAATATCATGAAGTATCACTGTATTTACACTTAACATGGCGGCTAATATAAAGTGGCAATATGGTAACCAGATGCAGGAAGTGTGCATGCAAAATACCTTAAAGGTATATTTATGTTATCTTATTTACATGACGATTACATAATTGGTAATAAATTTTGCTGCAATTATTATTATTATTCTTTAGAAGAAATGATGCAATGATGTTATGCAATGTGATTATATACTGGTGAAATTTCTTGCCCTGATATATGATACAGTTATGAGTAGTCTCAACGCCTTTAAATAATACAGATAGATTTGATACAAATAACTTTCATACTATGGACAGTATGTGAAAAGAGTCAGTATGATAGCATATCAAATAATATAGGCATTTGTAAAACAATAAAATAGGTTTGGCAATAATTTCTTGAAATAAGCAGTAAGAAAGCAAAGATGAAAAATACTTGAATATATTATCAGATGAACAAAAATTCCAATTTAAAAAGCTGAATAAGCAAAACAAGATAATTAAAAGAAACAAGTAATTTTATCATACCTGAATTTCACGAACAGATTCTGTTTCATCTGCTTCTGCTAAAATTTTTATGTCACTTTTGCTCACAATATTGCTAAAATCTAAAAACAAAAATAAATATTAATCATATCCTACATAACATTCATACTATACAGTATATGATAAAAAGTTCACACTTTAAATTTAAGAAAAACAATATGCTGAGAAAGAACAAAAATAATAAATTCAATTTATGATATATTATATGTTCAACAACTTTTATGATATACAACTTTCTTTAGAAATCTTTACTTAACAGATGTACATGCTTATAGAGAGACAAATATTTTACAATTATGAAAAAGTTTATTTTTGAAAGAAAATGTATAGTTTATAATAGAAATATAATAAAAATAAAAGAAGAATATAATGTAATAAATATGAGAAATATAATAAAAATGTGAACACAAGTTTATAATATAAATACAATAGAAATTCAAGAAAAACAAAAGAGCTGTGTTATGTAGTCCTTGAATGAATCACAGTTCAGCTTTATATTGTTTTGCTGAAGACAAGAATATTGCAAAATATTCATTTCTATAAATTGTTTATAAACAGAGAATGGTACTTTTATGAAACAAATAGAATTAATAAACTAACAAATGCATCTGAAGTTAAAAAAACAAAACAATATGAATTATGACTCATATATATTAAAGAAGTAATAAAATTTTAACACAGAATATAAAAGTAAATATGAGATAAATCATTCTTACAAATAAAATACTGTCCATATCTTGGATATTTAAGTTCACATGCAAGGTTATCAATGTTTTCTTTTATTGGTCGAAGAAAAGTAATACACTTCAAATGCTTCATGGGTTCAGAACGTGCCATATCTAGTCTTTCAAATAGAAAAACTTCTTTTTGTAGAATTTCTGATTGGGCAAAAGCCATGCTAACGATGCTTGTCTGTAACATACAAAATAAATATCATAACTAGAACTAATATATTAAATACCTGAAGCATGAAATTAAACAAATAATTTATTCTTTAACATGTTAAAGATAAAATTATACTTGTTTATGAATAATTTCTTGATTAATACAATCCTCTAACTCCACACACATATTTGGAACTTAAAATGATCAATTTATAAATTTTTCATTTATTATTTTGTTTTATGGTTATCCAGGGCTCTCTTATGGATTAAAGAAAAAAAATGATCAGCAATACTGATAAAATCAAAGTTGGTTATCAGTTATACCAGTTTGCACAACAATTTTCAAACTGACTAAAAATTAAAAAAAAAAATGATACCAAATAAAAAATATTTGCCATAAACTAGTTAATTTTATACTATTCTCGTTTGTTCTATACTTTATATACATACTGACAAAGCAGTTACAAATGGTTTGCTAGATCAGATATCCATAACGGAGAGTAAGAATGCATATTTTGCAATATAATTCTTTTGCCATGCACCAGTGCTCTAACTAGTGAAGCAGTGCTTTCACAAATGTAGGAATAAATATCTTACAATCTAATTATTTTGAGTGATGGTCTCTGGAGAAACTTTTCTATATGTGAGTGCTTTGCAAGTTCTTATTTTTTAGATTAAAATCTACACAAATGATGTGATTTTCAATTAAATTTAGAATTGTTTGGAGAGGGGGGGGGGGATCTTGTATTGCACTTTGGCTATACTTATTTTTAATTTATTCATAAAAGGACAATATTGAGTAGTAAATTGTAATGTGATACTGCTTAGTGTGAGTCCTGATGTTATTGGAGCTTAGCGTAACTCCTATGACAGAGCGTAAAATTGTGAAACTACCGAACACACATCACAGCAAAATACTTTGACTAATTCAGATAATCTTTTGCACATTACATTTTATTGAAATCAAAGCTCAAATTTTGAACTTCCAATTCATAAAAAATTGTAATTGATTACATGTGACGCAATGTTAACACTATGAAAAATGTTTAGAGTGCTTCACATTTTGTAGACCTCCATTGGTACACCTTATAAATCCTTGCTATTTTGGCACAACCTCTTAATCTAGAGCTACATGGTTACCAGAATAACATAGTAAAATATAATGCCACACAAATAATAAAAGACAAAATGAATGGTAGAGATGTAGATATAAATGAATCTAAATTTATAAATATTTGATTTCTTCCATGTTTAGCACAGTTTATTTGAGATACAAAATAGATAGAAATAACTCCAGCATTCAGTATTAATGAATTCTGGAACAATTTCTGCCTTTTATTTCCCAACAATGTTTTTTTATATTTTAGTGGATATCAGTCTTAAAACAGAAAAAGCACTGAAATCAATTCAGATTTAATGACATGATATAATTTGATTTTTAAACTTAAAAAAAAAATAAAATATTTTATTATATTTAAAGTTCTACGACCACAGAAAATGAAATAATCAAAGACATTATGAGCCACAAAAAATTCGGTAGAGGGCTGTATGTGGCCCTTAGGCTGCCAACCCTTGATTAAAAGAATGAAGTACAAGAAAATTGTGGATGAGGTACTAGAGAAATTTTACCAATAGATTCAGGCCTGGATGTTGAGGTACATCTAAATGCAGGAAAGATAATGAGAATGCTAAAAAGTGTGGCACTAAGTATATGGATCTTTGTTAGCACGCTTTTAAAAATGGTTATTATTTTCGTACACTTTTAATCTTATTTGGAAATACTTTGCAATTAAATGGTGATGAAACATAATGGGAAACAATAACAGAAATAAAGTAAATACATTAAAATAACAAATACTCTAATAGTAGTGTTTTTCAAAATGTGTTCTACGGAACCATGAGTGTGTGTGTGTGTGGGGGGGGGGGTCTGCAATTTTTCGTTTCATTGTCTTCTGTTGTTGTTGAGATTCAGACCGTCCGACCTACCAGAAAAGTATAAGGTAACTGTTTGGATGGCCAGGAAGAGCCACCCAATTTAGACCGGAACCCAGTGGGAGGGGCATCCACAGGGACCATACCCTCCTTCCCCTACCATCAACCTCTCGGAAGGACTTATGGACCTACATGTTTAATGTGATGGTACTCCGCTTGAACACGGTGGCAGTTTTGGCAACGGAGGGAATCGAACCTGGGTCTACAGTGTGCAATTACCACACGCTAACCACTGGGCTACCGCATCCTTCATTGGCTTCTGTGTTTATGTTGAAGATTTTTTTTTTTTCATTGTCTTTTGTTGTTGTTGAGACCCAGACCATCTAACCTACCAGAAAGGTGTAATGTAACTGTTCATTGTCTTTTGTGTTTATGTTGAAGATTTTTTTTTTAGTTTAATTTTGGAGGAGGAAAGTCTTCCTTGCTTTTTTTAAATAAATTTTTTATACCCCTCGTACATGGAATTTGAGTCAGGTGGTACAACTGTGCCACAGGGTACATGGAAAAACACATACTTCGACAATGTGGCAGAATCTGCTTGATGTCATTCTGGTGGTCCCTGGTACAGGACTCTTGCCCATAAGGGCCCTCTTTCTTGCTGCATAGGCAGTTTCCTTCCTTCCTTTTGTTTTCGGAGTGCAAAACCATTCAGTTGAATGTAGTTATATGCTCCATGAGTCTGCAGTGCGGGTGTCCCCCTTACTACTACTGCTAGCATAGGGTTCCACGACAGTATGCATATTCTAGTAATTTTGCATGTGTAATTTGGACCACACTAGACTTTACCACATTTTGGAATTCTGCAATCACATTGAATTTCAAAAGGGTTTCGCGAGTAAATAAGTTTGAAAAACACTGTCCTAATGCATCAAACATTTTTTCTTGAAAATATATTTCTTTTAGTTTAAGTTTAAACAAATTTCTCTTAACTTTTCTACAATTTAAATAAAGGAAATCTATGCTAACTTTTCAAGTTTAACTATTTAAATTTAAATGATTACATTTTTTAAAAATGATTAAAAAGCTTTAATATGAATAGACATGGAATGTAAACAATGACTTTATGGGCAGATCGAGTGCTATATATATTGCACATACGATGATCTAAAAACGCTGTGTATCTGGTTTTGTAATTTTTTATACAATTTTCCCTACTTTTTGGCTAATATTTCGAATTTCTTCTAGAATTTACCTAGAATTACCATTCTAGGTAATACATGTTCTATGTAAGACCGATAATTGACTATAAGTTCCAAAGGTTCTAATGTCACCTACCCCTCCCTCCACAACAACGAAAGATATGCAGTAGAGAGTATTTTAAACTACTGATGTTGTTTAAACTACTAATATAGTTTTTTTAAGAAATTACTGAAAATTATACAAATAAAAGGAGACAACAGTAAGATTTTTAAATAAACAATTTATGCTTGCATTGCGCTAAAGAATAGAAATAACAACTTTGCACTGATTGAAGGCAAAATTACTTGTAATAACCTTTACGCAGTTAAAACATTGAATTGCACAGAATAAAGAAACTTACTGTTTCTTTATCCATCAATAAAACTTTCATTCCCGATCCACAGTCATCAATCATTTTATTTACGTATAGTTTTATAGCAGCAACAACATTCATTTTTCAAATCTTGAATGAAACTGAATATATTCTATAACAACTTTGGTGACTGACTGTTATGACGGCGTTCACAATGTTGCCATTTCAATAAGTTTAATTTCTGCTGCTCATAATTCGAGTTTCAACTATTCGGTTTGGTTCATCTGCAACACAGAATACTATATTTATTAATCTGTGATCTGTAGAGCTCATAGGTTTTAGTTTTAACAATTTAACCTATTGCAGATATTCTCTATAGTCAGGTGTTGAATTCATGCTCATATCTCCCCAAATTCTTCTCATAATTGTTTGTGAATTCGATTGATTAAAGTCATCGATAATATTCGAAACAACTCTATTCGAATAAAGAACGAAACCAAAACAAATATTAGAACGTAGTTAAATTTAATTAATATAATTTGTTAAAGGCAATTTCATCATTGTATATACTATTAACAAAAAAATATGCTGTCGACAACTGAATCTTTGGGACTAAAGGCTATTCTTGATGATGTTAATGACGAAGAATTATTTTCAATTTTGGAAACTGTTACCAAACGTATGTTTACAACTCGCATCCGTGAGGGTTAGTATATGATATATACTCATTTTTATATTTCATTCATTTTAAACGAATCCATATCTTCAGATATTAACTCAATTTTTAACACTTGAGGCCTGGATGTCACTTTTAAACATTGATATTTTAAGACTCCTACAAAACTAGTTTCTTTAAGGGAAGGGAAGACGTTTCCTTCAGAAATGACACTAAATAGATAAATGATAATTATAAGTAAATTATAGTTAACGTTATGGTTTTATGGAATAGATGTAGTATAATTCCTTTTCATTCTTGGCGATTTTATTTGAGATTCTGGCAATTCCTGCTATGATTTGGAGAACATTCCATGTTGGCAACCCTTGTCTGACCCCAGCCTGACTATGGCCCTGTAACATCCTCTCAATTTAATCAAAGTTACTCATAAAATCATGTTCCAAACAGAATTGTAATAATTTGAAATGAAAATACAATTTTACCAGAGAAATTTTTATCTTTAACAATGAATTAATTACGTTGATTTTGTATAACAACTTACTATGAATGTAATTACATTTCCATATAAAAATGCAATGAGATGAAATTGAGTCAATAATCATAACACTTAAAAGGTTGTATTTCCTTTTATTTTTTGTTTTTTCAAACCTAATTTAAAATTTTTTTTATTATGTACTACACTTTGGTAAATCACTTTCATTTTAGGCACAATTATTCTCAATTTGAAACAACAAAACATTATGCAAACAGTAACAAAACACAAAATGGTGGAAATTTAAAATAATACAGAAATAATTTCCCTTTGTTTACTTTTATTAATTAAAATTTAATTTGCACATAGACAATGTCACATTTCAAAACTGGATTAGATGCATTTGTAAGTATCAGAATAGTGCTACTATATTAGGCTCTGTGGTTTAGCCATTTTCCTGCTTGGCTGGTATAGTTTTGCATTCATTTGGGCATTCTGGCCTAAACTTGTTGTACTGAAGAAGGTAATTAAATAATTTCCGATGTATGGTTACTTATCTTTATTTGTGCCTCATTTTACGTTACGATTCAGTTCATTAATGATTAAGCACAAAGTCACATGCTTTACTTATTTTAATACAATTGAAATACATATAAAAGAAATTCCATAACAATTGAGAAAAGCTAAGTTATTGAGTTGGAAAGAAAGTATATTAACCTAGATAACAATAGATACTTATAATAAATTAACAAGGAAAATAATTTTAAGTAACTTATCTATACAAAGGGACAAAGCATAAAATCTGTCAGTTAAGTTAATAATTTTTATAAAACTAGTATGACTATATTTAATTTTGATTGAAACATATTTGTGTCATTTGGGGTAATCTTTGATTTTAAATTCAAAATTAGATCTTTGATATTAGATCTTTGATTCTTTGTATTTGCTCAGTAAATTGTCTGTTTTCTTTAACACACATAAACCCCAAAAACATTGTAGGGTGTTCTTCTCCTATAGTTTGTCATCATAGCTCAATGAATGGATTAGTTACTGTCCTGGAGAGATCTATGGTTTAAATACTGGTTATACACAAGTTCTTTGCAATATTTTAAATTGCTTCAAAAAATGAATTTCATTGGCCTATACCCAAATTTGGTAGAAAATGGCGAACAACAAACCATACAGTTTAAAGTTGCTGGTATATTAAGTTTTGCCTAATGTGCACTAGACCATGTATAAAAATAAATAAATAAATAAACTCATAAATTTGTCATGTTGCATATTTTTTACCAGCCATTCTTTAAAAGTTAGATACTCGTCAATTAGTGTATGGCGAGTGTTAATATATTGCAATTTCTGAGCCCATTCTCTTTGCATACGTATTTTTATTAAATATTTCACTCTGCAATAGCTTTATAACATAAATATAGTAACACAATCAGTTAATGCAACATTATCTTAATATTAAAATGATGATTTTGACTAACTACAATGTATTAACAACTAAAGGGCTTAATCTATCCCCAAAAATAAGCCAAAAAATACATAAGTTTAAGATATAAGAAAATTCTGTGCACTGCCCTAGCTAACTGCAAGCAGAATGCTTGACAAACAGATTTTTCAAATAAAAGGTTAACTTGAAGACAGAAAAATGTACATTCTTCTATTTATACAGAAGAATATACATTGTTCTGATTTCTGTATGTACAAAAGACAGCTAACACTACTATTCTTCCACATTCTCAGCTGCAGGAAAAACATTTGACAAACCAATTTCTGAAATAGGTTGAATTTAAGAAATTGTAACAAGATTGTTAATCCTCTCCAACAGTTTCTGTAGTTTGTTTCGATTGTGATTTTTGTATTTTGTTTTAAGATTGTAAGGAACTGAGAAAGGTTTAAAAAAAAATTGATTTAAATCATTGATTTTTTTTTTAATCTAATGATTTAAATCAAGCTGATTTGAACTAGAGTATCTTCTTTAGAGATAATTTTTGCTATAGTGTGTTAAAAAAATTTTTGAATTATGCTACACCTAGCCCATTGGTTAGCGCGCTGGAGTTGCACTCGGTAGGCCCGGGTTCGATTCCAGCCACTGCCAAAACTGCCGCCGTGTTCATGCGGAGAACGATCACGTTAAACATGTGGGTCCGAAAGTCCTTCCGAGAGGTTGGTGGTAGGGGAAGGAGGGTACGGTCCCTGTGGATGCCTCCCCCACTGGGTTCCGGTCTAAATTGGGTGGCACTTCCCGACCGTCCAAACGGTTACCTTACACCTTTCTGGTAGGTCGGACGGTCTGGGTTTCAACAACACCTCATAGGTGCTGACTATGGGGGAAGCACAGGAGCACTAGCCTCCTTTGAAATTTCCCAAAGAGGTCATTGCCCCTTCTGGGAAATTTCAAATTTTTTTTTCTAGCTTCATATTTTACTAAAAACCAGAAAAGGCAATTTTCAATTGTTAAAACAGAAAAAAAAAAATCCTATAAATGTGAATGTCACATCACAATTCAGTCTTGTTCATATCTTCCTTACCACAGGGCTATAAACTATTTCACACACAAACCAAGCTTCTCTTTACCCCAGGAAACATGCTTGCACTAATAACAAAAGCAATTGGCTACCAGAACTTTTTTGATTGACCACTTAGTTCAAAGAGAAAAAAGAATATTTACAGCGATGGGATTGGCATTCCCCAAAAGTAGTTGTTTCCAATAATATCATCTAAATTTGCTCCTTGATTCTATATACTAAACCAGTGTCATCTTTTCAGGTGGTATTGTGTATAATAAATAGTATATTCATTTGAAGCTCTAAACCCCACAGATAGCTTTGATCCTGTGAGCTCTGGATGCTTGCCACTATCAGCACCAACTCATTTGAGACCAGAGAGCAAGAGTTATAAATTATGAGAAAATGGAAAATACCCGATTCGTAGGAGGACTTGGCATATCTTCATCTGGTGTGGTCCTCAAATGAGTGATGTGTTCATCAAGGCAGCATGTTGTTTTGGTTCTGTTAATAAAGGTTTTATTTTATTTTGTAATGAAAAAGAATGCAATATTTTTGTGCTCTTCTTAAATGTTGCATTTCGGTTTGTAATAAAAACATCAATGTAAAACATCAATTTCTCATGAATAAATTTAAATTAGAGTAGCAAAAATTTTTTTTTGTGTGAAAAATCCCCAAATTGCTAAGAGATCTGCATATTATATTTAAAATCATGCAGATTTTGATTTAAGTGCAACACTATCAAGTATATATATTATAATAGCTCTCTGCATCGCATTCTGTGAAATTGTACTGATTAATTTCTGTGAATTGTCTTTGAATTATATAATATAACTATATTAGATCTTTCATTTATATATAAAGCTTGTGAAACATAATAGGTAATTCTACAATTTTACTAAAAATGGGATTTTTACAGCAATAGCTAGTAGGTGTAGCAGCTAGGATTTTTACAGCAATACAGCTAGGTGTCATTTGATAGAAAAATCCCAGTTTAGTAAAGAAATGTCGCTAGTCATGTTGCTCCAAACCCTTTATTTATACATTCATGTTTTCTTAAGGAAACTTGTTTTTACATATCTTACAGCTGATGGTATGGATATTCAGATTTATATAAATTTATATGTGATGAAATCTTAAGATTTCATCACATATCCTAACTCCAACTTTGATTTTATTGTTTTGCAACTTTATCATATTTTATCCTCAATGGGTGTGGGTCAGGCCCGAATGCGGTAATCCAAAGAATATCCTATGGCAGCACCTTTCTTTCACATCACATGCCAAACGTCTTTTTATCGCCAGTTCTGGTACATTATTCTTGCAACTCCTGCAAGAAAGACAAATTATTTTTAATCCTCTAGTGACCGATGAGGCCGATTCAGGAGGACCAATGATTTGATTGTGTAGATACATTTGTAAATCATTTATTATGTATTTTCTAGTTTTAAAATAATACTATGAAAATACATGTATTTAAGAATTTTTTGTACTGCACACAGATTGTTTGAAATTAGTTTAAGAAATGTTCCACACACATATATAATTTATTATTCGAATAAAACTATGATATGTGAAATTTCATATTAAATATATATGTAGGATCCGTATGTTGTTCAATGCTTATATAGTACAAGAATCAGTGACGAAAATTGAAGATTATTTGAAAGGAGGGAATATTTGTCATTTTAAAAATGCAAAATTTGTGACATTTTAGAGAAATTTGCTTGACATTTTTCGGTTTGTGTCAAAAATGTCACTTTTTTGACATACCTAGTATAAATGTATATATAGCAATAAATGTTACTTTTTTGACATACCTAGTATAATGCAGCATTTTGCAAGATGTGTTGTTCCACGGTATCCCAAGGGTTCCTCGATGTGATAATTTCATGTAAATTGTCTTAAAAATTTAAAAACAAGTAAAATTTTGATGCATAGTTTGGACAACAAAGCATATTTTCTTATTTTGGGGTTCTATTATCAAATTAAATTTCAAAAGGGTTTCACGACAAATTAAGTTTGAAAAACACTGGTATAATGTATAGGGAAAGTATTGTGACGAGGTCAAAGACTCGAACTCTAGTTTGTGTTTTCGATGGTAGAGCTTGTTTCAAACATCCCTGAAATCGAATCGAATGTTTTTGAAGTGATATCTCTCTCTGTCTGTGTGTGTGTGCATGTATATTAATGTATGTGCATGTATATTAGTGTGTGTTTGTGTATTAGTCTGTGCGTGTATGTGTGTACATTGATGTGTATATGTATATTAGTGTGTGTGTGTGTTGTTATAAAGAACATTGCTGTCCCAACCGCGAATCGAATTCTGGATCTTTGAATTGGCTAGCCGATGCTCTATCACTGAGCTACTGGGACAAAACTGCAAGCTCTTCTCATCAAAGTGAATTCTGCAGTGTATGTATATTAGTGTGTGTGTTCTTGAGTCAGTGAATGCGATATCTAACGAACAAATGAAATGTTTCAAATTAAAATTTTTACGATTATTACAATCAGTGAATACTGGAAGTCTATTGATTTTATAAGCAATCGAATATTTGGAAACCATCTGCAAATTCAGAAACCAGGAAAAAATCAGAACCTTTAATATTGTATAAAATATAATTTTTTATTTAATTTTTCATTAGAAAATGAATAACACAAACTTTGGGATACTAGCATGAGCCATTCTTGATATTGCGGCAGCAAAGACATCTGATCAAAGATGCTTGGAGCCTGTACCCGAATTATAAGAACAGAGGTGAAGCTAGCTTTTGCTCAGTGATTATAATGTCGGTCTTGTAAGCAAAGGGTCCCTGGTTCGGGGCCTGGTGACGCTCAATCGCCACAATGATGACTGGACGTTTGAAACACGCAACCTTCCTCTCCAATGATCTCACCATCTCAACACCAGATGGCAGCACCACACGGAGTCAGAAGCCTTGTCACTTCCTTCCTGGTTGACCACGACTGACCGTCACGCTGAGGCGACACGCCTCCCGGCCTTCATCATCAGCGGAGGGAGTGTGTGACAGCAAAGACATCTGATCAAGGATGCTTGGAGCCTGTACCCGAATTATAAGAACAGAGGTGAAGCTAGCTTTTGCTCAGTGATTATAATGTCGGTCTTGTAAGCAAAGGGTCCCTGGTTCGGGGCCTGGCGACGCACAATCGCCACAATATATTGTATGTTCTTCAAATAAATTTTAAAAATACATAAAAGTAAAACTGTTCTAACTATCATGAAATATGTTCCCTTTCCATATGCAATATTATGTGACAACTGTGTTAGCATCATTCTGGTAGGTTTCATTCACGAAAGAAGACACTTTTTTGCAATTGTTTTGTATTTTGACATCAAACAATTTGTCAAATGTAATTTATTTGTTTGTCTGTCTGTCTGTAATGCTTGTCGATAAATTAACAAAATATCGTCAACTTGACATTTTATTTAAAATGTTGCCAAATTGGCAAAAATGACATTAAATTAATAAAAATGATGCCAAATTTATGATTATTCAATATCTTGGAAAATGAAGTTTAATTTATTTGATAGTTCCTCTCTCTTTGGGGAAATTAATATTATTGATTTAAGATATATTGAGTTTCACAGTTATAATCGTTTCAGATGTAAAATATATGGCTTAGCTGATACTTGCTATGTTTTTAATTGTCAAGTTATATTTGTGTAAAATAAAAGTTAATTTTGTTAAGCTGTGAAGGATGCAAAGTCATTGACAAAGTCTTTTTGTCACCCCCACCCATTTTATTCGCCCTCGGGAGAGAAACAAAAAGATTTAGTTCTGTTAGGTTCTGTCCCATTGTCGATACTATAAGCATGGGCACCCATAGCACTTTTTCCAGGAGGCAAACTTAAGAATGATATGTGCAATATCTACTACCTTGTACAATATCAACTACCTTGATACCTACATTTGAGACCTTGAATTTCCCATGGGAGCGGATGTGCCTCTTTGCCTTTCTGTATGGGCACTCATTGAAAAGGCTACCTGCTTATACTATTAATCTCAAGACAGAACCTAACGAAGCAGAAGTTTTGATTTTTCCAGGGATGGAAAAGTGCTTTCCAGACCCCACAAAAGTCTGTAAAGTTTGAAGCTGAAGTTTCAAGTCACTTATACCCAACCGGCTGCTCATTTTGCTGCTCATGCCCTCGGGTGAGTCGGACAGCCTGGGCTTTCCACACCTATACCCATGGGTGCCCGTAGGGGAATTCAAAGTCACACAAATGTAGGTATGAAGCTAGTCAATATTGTATGTTTCATTCTTGAGTTTGCCTCAGCTGGAATAAGTTCTATTGACGTCCTTGTCATGGGTGCCCATAGGGGACTGTCAGGGCATACTTGCCCTCCCATAGATGTTTAAGGTCATAAATGCAGGTATCAAGCTAGTCAATATTGTGCGTCTCATCCATGAGTTTGCCCTCTGAAAAATGTTCTATGGGTGCCCATAGGGGAGTGCGAGGGGGCACGTTCCCTCCCATGAACGTTCAAGGTCAGAAATGTAGGTATCAAGTTAGTAGATATTTACCTCTCATCCTGAGTTTGGCCATCCCAGGAATAAGTTTTCTGGGTACTCTTGAATCCTACTCTTTCGAAACAAGGTGGACCTCTGCTGCAGTTACCACACTATATTTTGATCGTACTATATTTTTGACATACACACACACCCTCTCTCTCTCTCCCTTTTACCCATGTTTTAATCACATTAATTGCATAATGATCTACCTAATTGTAATTTTTTCAAACATGTAGCTACATGTAGAATTTCGTGGCTTTACATACTTTCTCTCTATTTTAAAATCTCTCATTTCGAATAATGTTTTAGTACTTTTTATTACAAAATATTCTACCTGTTTTTAATTTTCTACAGAATGCATCTACATATAAATTGTCATAGTGATACAATCATTCGCACCTCACAGATATACACACACACAGTGATGGAAATATTTCCAAAAATGTTCGAAATGTGTTCATAATGTCTTTAAGTGCATTTTTTTGTCTAAATGTCGAATTAATAATTATCTATGAACTTCATCTATACAATAGCAATAGAAAATAATAAAAGTATTCTTTAATTTAGTCAATACTGAATTAATTTAATTCTAATCTAAGAGATAATGCTTTTAAAAATTGTCTATATTGCTTAATTGTAAGTTATGTATATCTGCTTCTTTTATCTAGTTAATATTGCATTAATTTAATTCTAGTCTAAGAAATAATGCATTTAAAATGTGTCTATATTGCCAAATTGTAAATTATATATCCTATAAAAAGAGAAACAAAATTGTGGGAGTTAATTCTCGTGATGTAGAGAATACATGGCTACTATAATAACCTTGAGAGAGAGAGAGCTCTCCTTCACTTATCACGCTGGTGATAAAACGACGTTTGGCATTTGATTTGAAAGAAGGGTTCTGCCGTAGGATACTGTTTGGATTACCGCGGCCTGGATTTTAGCTCCGAGATTGTCCCAGGAGAAACAGGCCATAATCGCCCTTTTCAACTTCAATCCATAATAAACATCATTGATAGCAAAAAAATTAAATGCAGTGAACCTGGTACACCAGGAAATCTCTAGAGATCCCACCAACCATATCCGGGTCTGGTGTGGGTAATTAACAATATTCTGTAGAGCATTATGTGATGGACTCATTACTGATGTAGTACCTTGTGCACCCCCCTACTTTTAACCCCCAATTACTCCTCGAAAAGAGAAAATGCAATGCATAGATGATATGGTATCTATTTTGTCAACAAGATAGTGAGTTCAAGCATCTAAGAGTTCAAGTTGTATAACTATTAAACTAGAGTGGGACAGTCCAAAAAATATTTTTTGTATAACTTTATTGTACAATAAATAAAACTGCTGATTTTTATCTTTCGACTTAGATTGTCCGACCTACCCGAAGGTGTAAGGTATTTGTTTATACCACTACAACAATGCCACCCAATTTAGACCAGAGCCCAATGGGGGCAACATCCACAAAAATCGTCCCTTCTTCTGCCACCAACATCTTCAGAAGTGCTTTCGAACCGACAGATATAACAGATACTCCTCGTGAACACTGGGACAGTTTGAACAGAGTTGAGAATCGAACTCGAGTCCTCTGAGTACCATCCCCGTGCTTTAACCACTGAGCTTTAACCACCATCCCATCTGAAAAATGCTTCTTGTAAGACAATAACTTACAAAACTTCCTTGATGAAAGCAAGCATATGTCAGTCAGGTGACTACAGTGGCTTCGATGGCATTATAAGCCCCTTTCTTCAAAGTTTACCATTCATTAGGCAGTTCCTTCTTAGTGGTTGTTATGGGCTCATGCTGTTCTTTTGACCTGAAGTAGAGAGGCTTATAACACTTTCGAAATAATTGTAATCACCTAACTGAACTATGCTTGCTTTTTTCAAGGAAGTATTGTAAGTTATAACTTTATAGATTTCAACTTTGGGAATCTTTATAACTATATTGGATTGTGCCCTCCCCCCTGAGATTTTGAAAACTTGGTGCCTGTGCTACACTTTACTTCAATAGACCCATCGCTACACATGTAGACTATATCTCTGGCAGTGTAGTTATGAAAGTATTAGCTGCCAGCAAATGTCTCTTGAACATGTTGGCTGCCACTGCTACTGCACTCAATAACAATGCTATTGTGAATCATCGATGACTCACATTACAGCCAAAGTGTTAAGATGATATTAATTTTGAATAGTTCTGTGTTTAATTATTTTAAAATGTAGAAAGGAAGTTTAATACTAATTGTTTTTAGGAACATCTTTCGCGTGCTCTACTAATTTTTAAAATTCAATTTTTATATTTTTATTGCAGTTGCTATTGAAAGAATACTAGTATGCACAACAAAGCCTTCAGATCTTTTGCGACGGCAAAAAGTCACGAAAAAGATCCTTTTCAAGTATTTAGTCAATAGTGGACTTGCAGTCTCAGCAGATTGGGGAAAGTCAGTTTTGGTGCAAAAGTGTTTAGAGTTATGGGACTCTACTGATTCTTGTAAAGTAAGTATTCCAAACATTGAAGAATATTTTGTCTTGCCCTGTGCTAAGAATTTCAGATTTTTTGTCAATCACGTAGCCAAATGTGAAAATCATTAGTCTAATTCCTAAAGCAACAGATAGTTCTTTTTATCAGTTTAAAAGCATTTTTTAAAACTGAGAACTCAGTTTTAAAAAATGCTTAAAAAGTGTATGATATAATTGGCTAATATTTGAAATGAAATTGCAAAAATTGTAACAGCCATTGACCAAATTTCCAAATCGATCAACCACTAAAACTTTTTTGCAGCATTAGACAAATTATATTTTGCCAAATATTTTTGTAAAAATCAATTTTTGTTCTTAATTTTTTGATTTACTCACATTTGGGAAGGTAGCAAATGTTTAATATATTCCCTCGCTGTGAAAAAGAGTATTAAACTAAAATGATTCATAAATATGTTTTTTTTTGCTGCAAATATATGTGATTAATAGTGGCATTATACATGCAAACTTTTATTGTAGTGACTTGAGTTGTCTATAGCTGTCAATCATATCTTTTAGTTTTCAAACTCCTGATTAAATGTCCAATATATTTGTAAAAACCTCATTTATTTTCATAAATGATTCATAGTGAAACACGCTCTTGTAATATGGATGTTTACTATCTATATGCTTTTCTTTCATGGAGTGAATCTAAATTCTCTCTCCATATTAAGGTCATTCTCAGCCATAGACAAGCATAATAGGATGGTGAAATAATGTTTGTTGATATTAGTAGACAGGATGACGAGTCTTTAAAAGCAAGAGGAATTGAGGATTAAGCCAGCTCCCATGTTGGACTGCTCTGAATATGCTTATACTCCATACTTTTCTTCATGAAAATAAATTTTTTTGGAATCAATACATTTGTAAAGGTTTTTTTGATATTCCAAATTTTATGACATAATAAATAATTATTAGGTGATTATAATTGTTTTGAAAGTGGCACGAGCCCTCTCCCTTCGGTCAGAAGCAGTGTGCTCTTAAACAAATGCTAAGAACAACTGCAATTATTCCTAGTGTCTGTTTAAGAGCAAATTGTTTTTGACCTGGGGAAGAGGGTTCAAGATTTTTCATATGCCTACTTTCAAGTATTTTATCTTTATATATTTATATTTATTTTCCTGCACATTCTGTAGTATTCTTTTTTTCTAGAAGCAAATGGAATACTTGCCACAATGCTTTTTTTTTTTGCCAGTTGCAGTTACAACCTATGATATTATTTTTTACCTCAAGATAGAAACTTTTCAACAGAATCATAGTAAAGTTTTCCGTATTAGGGTTCCATAATTACATTATATAAAAGGCCTACATATTTTTATTTATTTTATTTTTCTTACATTTAACCATTCTTAGAATATGTATTTTGAAGTTTGTTGTTATATTCCAATTATCAGTCATTTCTATTCCATTTATCAGGTTCATTTTATCTCTCTCTCTTTCTCTATTATATATATATATATATATAAATAATTAAACTAATAGAACAACACTTGAACATATGTGGTAGTGTGATGTCCTGCAGTGTATCAAGGAAAGTCATGGATCAAGCAAATAACTTGAGAAGTATTAGGGTTAGGGAAAACTCAAGCAACACAATAAAGTGCAAATTTTAAAGTTTGAGAGTCTGTTAAATTCTGAAGAAAGAATGTTCAAGTCTGAAGAAGGGGATTCAATTCATCCCCCCTCCTTGAAACAGTTATATTTCACTTTGTTTTTATATATTTGTGTTTTTTTTTCAGTGTTCGAGTTTTTTCTTATTAATAAGTATTAAGGTTATTGCATATTTTTTAAGCACATGTATAAGAAGCCCCATTGATGCTACACGATGAGAAAACTTTATGGGGAGCTGACAACCTTCTTTAGTAGAATATGGGGGGCTATCTCACTTTCTGTTAGAGATAAGAGGAAAAGTCAATTATAAAGTTGTAGATCGTTGCAAAGTTGGTGCAAAGCATTTTTGTACCCCCACAAAAAATGAAAAAGAACCTTGAAAAGAAGTGTATACAATCCAACTTCCTTCCCTCCAAATTTGAACATTTTACAATGTAGCAGAATAAAATTGACTTTACTATGCATGAAATACAAAATGTTCACCTTCATCAGTGATGCATGATTGCATACCTGTATATTGTTACTTGCAGATTGATAGAATTATCCCTTTTGAAATCGTTATTTAGAGCAGTGGCCTTCAAAGTGCAGTATGCACTCCAGGGGTTTGCAAGTCAAAACGTAGGGGTGCGCCAAGAAAATTTAATATTTTCTTTTTATATTTTTCTCCAGAGACAAGTTTTATATTCACAGAATATAAAGAACATTAATCAGGATAATAAATATAAGCTTGTATTTTTAAATCTCATGATCATGAACATAGTGATATTATGATTAATTATATGAATATTATTTTACTAGAACACATGTTTAGAATGAAAACTGAAAATTCCTGCATCTGTATTTACCATATACAATGTAAAAAAGTAGTTCTTAGCAGCAGTGACAGGCTAGTATCATAGCATTGTGCTAAAGACATCACCAGCTCAAGGCATTTAAGGCATTTTGCCTTATGAGTGTTTACTGCAGTATTTCCCCTCCCAGTGAGTTTTATCAAAATTGAATAAAATTGTTATTATTGGATTTCAGTTAGACGTGCAAGCTATAAGTTGAAGGGAAGGATCATTCATGAGGTCTTAAGGAGTTGTTCTACAAAAATTATGTTGTCAATCACATGACTGAAGAAGAAAGTGAGGCAGAGTTTGAATCTTTTGTTCAACTGTCTCCTGTCTCCATCTCATGAGGAGTACAGAAAGTACATTTTTTATATTGCATATATATATATATATATATATATATATATATATATATATATATATATATATATATATATATATATATATATATATATTTGTCATAAAGCTCAATAACTTCAAATAATAGATCGAAGGATGGTTCATGCTTGTCCAAGGTTACCATTGTAACAAGAAAGTAAAATAACCAACTTCACAGTGCCAGGGTTTGATCTTGGTGGCCAAAGCATCTTACACCAGTGTCATTCACTACATACCCATGCTCATATGGGAATTTTTTATAAATTTTAGATTTAATTTATTCTTTATATTTTATTGGGTTAAACTAGTTATGCAATTTTTGAAAAGATTTTATTCTGTGATAATATTGCTACTACATGAACTATCTCACTCACGACACTTTTTTTTCTTAAGACACCGATCATGAATAACTAACAAAATTCAAGGTTTTACTGTCCAACAAGTACTCTTATTTATTTTCTTTAATATAATTCTTTTAAAATTATCACATAATCAAGGAATGTGGATTTACAATTAATGTAGATATGTAGCAAAATAGCAAAAGTAAGCTTAATTGTGACAATAAGCAAAAGCACCTCTGTGGCATGCAACTAGCAAAAGTTATGTTATAAGTCTGCATGGAGTTTGGCTGTATAGAGTTTGAACCTGTCTTATGCACTGGGGCAGGCCATATTTCTAGTATACGGCTCTGAAAATTCCACATTTAGATAAAATGATCCCAGGCTTGGGATTATTTTTTTATAATTCAGGCCAGTCCTGCCTAGATTTAACTAATGTTTAAAATATTTATGAATTAAATTTAATAAAGTAAATGAAACTTCTTTTGTTATCTCAGCAGGGTAAGTATAAAAGTTTAAAAACATATTTGATCTAATTTAATTCTGAGCACAATAATAGCTAAAAGAGTTGTACTTTTTAAAACATAGTTTTTATTTCTGTCAAATATTTCTTATTCCTGTTTAATCTACAGTTTAGTTTGGTAAAAAATTAACACAGTTCTCTTTGATTAAAATAACACATGACCAAAAATATCCTATTTAAAGCATTAGAAATTAAATATTTATTTTCTGATCAGATTTAGTACATAGATATGCAGTTGCCCAACCTTGCTTTTGTACACTAAGAAATCATCAGGGCTGGCATAACTTCTAAATTACCTGACTGGTTTGATAGCATCAGTCTGCTTTGTCTTGTCTTGCCCTTTTCAAATCCATTTATAAGGCTTTGACAAGCAAATGTTTTGTTTTGGCCTTGCTCCATAGTATTTAGAGCACCAATATTATTCTGTTCTATTATGTTAAAATTTGATAGGTTTATGTTCACAATTTGAAGCATCTTTTAACATAACTCCCCCAAAAGTTGATTTTACTTAATTGCTTTCATGGTCCATTAAGAAGCATAGAGTTTCTCAAACAGTTGCTACATGTTATAATATGCAACTTTTAAAAATATTAAATTAAAATATTTTTTCTAATATATAAAGGTAAAATCTCTGAAATTTGGCTAGTTGCTTTTGCCCAGTAGTGTAATATCATAAGTGGACACTTGTGAAATATGCACCACTCTCATCTAGTAGAAATTTATGGCAAGAAAACACAAGAATTTTGTTAAAAATTCCATTCAATAAAGTATGAAATTAGGGTTTTGCCGCCCAGGCGGTGAAGTGGATAGCGTCTCCGACTGCTGTCTAGTGGGCTTGGGTTCGAATCCCGAGTAAGGCATGGGCGTTTTCTTGATGATCAAGTCAGTCTTCCGCCTTCTGGGTCCTCGCCAAATGTGAAGCTGCACCCCCCCAGACCTTCGACACTCGACAGTGATGCTTGTTTGTGTTAATAAAAACTTTGTGATCTCGTCTTGTGTCATTCTTTATCCTTCTTCTGGCATCACTGGTCCTGTTTGTGGTTTGACCGAAACAGGAGGTTATGAGCAATAACAACAACAATTAGGGTTTTTGTGACAAACTTACATTAAAATAAAAAAAGAAAATAAGAAGTCTAAATAACTAATAGTTTAAATGATTGCTAGAAACTAAATGAATAATAATTAAAAAAATGGGCAGAAAATACTGTGTTAGAAGTGACCAGTAAATAACTAATTTTTAAGTGTCACTACCTTTTCTTTGTGTCTATCATGAATTTTTATCTTTTCTCTAGCCTAATTTTTAAATCAGTTTTGCTGGTAAAGTTCTAAATGATTTTTAACTTAATTTTGACTATAAATAACTCTAAAAATTTCTATTATACATATTGAATTTTTTTTTTTAGGAAAATGACTTCAATGAAGTTGAAAATGAACAAAAGTATTGCAGTCAAATAGCTCTTATGGGAGTGGAGTTTTCAAAATGGTTCTTTAAAATTCTAAATACACTTGATGGATTTGGACCTGAACATTTTTGGCCTAAATGCAGCTTACAAGCTCAACTCTACACCCCTACTGATGTAAAAGAAGTTTCTGTATCAGGTGGTGATAAAGTTGCTGTTTTTTTGTCTAATCTGATAATGATTGATAAGTTTTATTTTCATGCCAATGAAGCTGAGGATTCAATTTTGCATGAGGAAGAACAACATGGTTTAGTTAAAATTGTTATTCATGGAGTCCTGCATCAGCATTCAAGCTGTATTGGAGTGTTTGATTCATCTTTTGGACTTGTGAGAAATCCCTTCTGTCAAAATACATACAAGATACAGCTGATAAAATTGAAAATGCGGTCAAATGTCTCTGCAAATGGAATATTACCTGCAAATAATTATCTTCCTATTTGTCAAACAGCTTCATAAGTTTAAACCAATAAATGTAAATTTTGTATAGAAATTGTGATAATAATTTTTTACTTCATGGTATAGATGAAGAAGTTTTATATATTCTACAGCAGATGAAATTATTGTTAAAAATAAAACTGCCTGAGAAACAGTTCAAATTTTTTGCTATATTTTTCATTATTGAAAATGTTTCATATCCATTAAATTGTAAGGTATATTTTTATATAAAATTAATATTTAATTCATTTTAAGCATGATATATTATTTTCAGGATATTTGATTTTACAACTGTATTTCAGTACTTTTCGTTATGCATAAAGCATTATGAATTAAAGCTATGTAAAATACAAAAAATTTATCGTGTTACAGTTTAATACTTGCAAATAGGATTTTGTCACATATGTTAGTTTTTTGGCTGATACTTTGTTGCTGAACATTTTGTTTCATTTTTTGTAAAAATGTAGTCTTTTCTAAAACACTATTAATAGACATATACATCACTGTTTGTGAAAATTGCAACACTATGAAGAACTGATGTTCCTAACATAAAACTTACAGGATATGTATACCAGGTTGAGGCATGCAAATTATTATAATGTTAATGAAAATATATATGCAGTTTTTTGGCATTACCTTCGAAATTTTCCAGTCTTGATTTAAACAAGATGTTGCTACTAGGGAAGAGTTGACATTGAGTCAAAAGGGTGTGTTTTGTGTTTCACTGTGTCTCCGTCACCGAAAATCACATTATAAATATTTGATAGACTTTCAGTTCAATGTTGTCTGCTTAACAATGGGCTACGACTGGTTGCTCGTAGCCCATTGATGAGAATTTCCTTGACTCTCAATCACATATGCCTCAGACTGCAATGGGAGTCTTGAACATAGACATTAGTGTGCTGATTGGCAACAGGCCATATTTTCTAATGAGTCATGATTCAGCATGTTGCACCATAATGGTTACATATGTATTTGAAGATATTGGTGAGCGGCAGCATGCATTTTGCAGCATTATACTAGTCTGCCAAGTTTCATAGTTTGAAGTGCCATTAGTTTCGATTTACGATCTCGCTTGATACGAATTCAGGGAATCCTCAAAAGCCAGTGATACATCAGAGATGTTTTAAAGGCAGAGGTGATACCCAATCTTCAGAGTTGGTATGCGCATGATAGTATTGGCTAACATGATTGTATTGGATTCCATTATTATAGTATTGGCCCACATGTGGCCTGGCATATCCAAGACATATTCCATGCATGGCAGATATTGCTTCTTCCCTGGCCGGCATGTTCCCCAGACATGTCCCCGATTGAGCATGTCTGGAACATGGTAGCTGGTCCATAAGACACCTTCGTCATCCTCTACAAAATGTATTCTGGATTGACATAGAAGCAGTCTAGAAAGCTATTCTTAAGGATAATATCAAAAATCAAATTCTAAAGATGCTGAACTTCTCTTATCGTTATTGATAAAATCACAATGCTGCCAATTCATGGTTTTCAATGCATCAATATACTTTTACAAGAAATCATGCACAATGAAAAACCATTCAATTGAAAATTTTTCGTGTTTGGAGAAGATTTCAAGCAAATGCTGCCAGTAGAGTCAAGGGGAACACAAATTCAGATCATGGAAAGCTGTATTAAATCAAGCAGACTGTGGAGAAACTTCACACATCTTATATTGGCAACAAATATGCACAGTGTAGTACAAGTGATCACAATAACTGGCTCCTTCAAGTGGGAATAGGAAATATTGCGCCTGTTTCAGGATTGCTGCATGAAAAAACGATTGGAATTTCACAGTTTATGCTCTCTACAGTAGATCATATGCAATCAATATTTGAAAGAGACATTCATCAAATGGCAGTAGAAGATTTATCCTGCCGAGTGATTGTTGCATTAACAAATGAACAAATTCTTGATATAAACAGAAAAATAATTGAACTCCATCCAGGCGTTCCATCTATTAATAGATGGAATGCCTGGTAAAGTAGTATACTAAAGTAGTAGTACCTGATAACTAAAGTAGTAGTACCTGGTAAAGTAGTAGTACCTGGTAAAGTAGTAGTACCTGGTAATTAATAGTAAATTTACTATAGCACAGATTCATTCATTTCTGAAGACCCAAATGACACTGAAAATTTTTCTGTTGAATTTCTGAATGAACAAACACCATTAAGTATGGCTCCCTATATTCTGTTCCTAAAAAAAAAATGTAATCATTATTATGCTACTGAGAAATTTAAATTCAAAGAAAGGATTGTGTAATGGGGTGAGAATGATCATCAAGGATGTGAACCAAAATTTCATCACTGCTGAAATCGTTTTTGAATGCAAATGGTGGTGATAAAATATTTATTCCACGAATCAACACAATGCTTCCATTTATTTTAAAAAAGACTCCAATTTCCAGTAATTCCATCATATTCAATCACTATCAACAATTCGTAAGGTCAAACTTTTAACTATGTTGGAATTGATCTCAAAACTGCTGTCTTCTCTCACGGGCAACTTTATGCCCCTTTGTCATGATGCAGAAATCCCAAGTCAAGTAAAAGTTCATATCCAACATACCCACAGTAGAGAAAGTTGCTACAAGATGAACACCAATTCACCAATGTAGTTTTTAAAGAGGTCTTTAACTTTTAGACTAATAAAATAATTTTGTATTAAAATATTTTCATACTTTTTAATACTATTTAATTCTCTAGGAGAATTTACTCAGTATCTCAATTTCAAAGATAATTCATTAGATGTTTTTGCATTCAATATAAATTTTCATTATCCTCACAGTACAGTAAATAAATTTACTCATTTGAAACATGTTTACATATGAACATTTTGAAAAATTCTTTGAAAACAATATATCAATAATATTGTTCAATAATATTAATTGGGAGAGATGCGTGATCTGCGTGTGCTCGGGTATTTTAAGAACATAAGTTCTGAAGAAAGGCGAATAAAAGAAAATATATAACTTTATCTACATATTATAATTTTGTATAAGTTTATGTACCTGTCATATGACAGGCTTAATATCTAGTATTATTATAACAAAATTATTTATAATTTTTCTTAAAAAATCATTAAGATGAAAATGGGATTACAAATTGAGAAATTTTTTTGATACAGTATGCATCGAAAGTTAAGTATTTTATACAAGTGTCTGTCAATACTAGGTAATTGATGTATCATAAGATCATGCATCAATACAGGTTGTATCGATGTACCATGTCAAGAACTACTTTTTTTAACCTCCTTGCTCCAACAATGGCCAAATGTTTTATGTTTGTGTACTCGTATAAGTAACAAATTATGTAACTAAATCATAAGTTGCTGGTGTTTAATACTGTGTGAAAAATATAGTAAACTACGATTAATTTTTAAATCAACAGGTACTTTTGATAAATATATACTATAAATTACATTTGAAATATAAATAGGAAGGGCTAAAAAGATTAACGTGCTATTAATACGCTTATTCAAAATTTTCTATATTCAGTGAGAATTTGCTTGAAGACATACCCAAATATAAGATTCTATATCAGAATTTTCCATGTTAATTTTTAATGTATAATTTAGAAGGGTACAATAAATAGCAAAAAATGTGAGATAGATTTTAAATATCTTATGTTGACCCTTTCCTAAAATAACACTAGATACGATACCATGAACTGCTTTCGAGATATTGCGCATTTTCAAATAAATTTACCAAAACAATTATGTATAGTTAAAAAAGTAGTTAGTATATCATCCAATATGTTCGCTTTCTATATGCAATAGTGTGTGAAAAATCTATTAACATTATTCTCGTGGATCTAGCTCATTCTATTCACGAAAAAAGAAATTGCAGTAGTTTTGTATTTCAATGCCAGGCAATTCGCCAATTGTTATTTATTTTGCATGAAATTAATTAATGGCCAATTACATTTTGATGTAGATTTTACACGTGAGTGTTGAAGACCCAGACCGTCCGACTCGTCCAGAGGACTTAGAGTAACTAGTTGGACGGCCGGGTTTACACGTGAGTGTGAATAAATTATTTTGTTTTGACCAATAATGTCACCAAAAATTTCGAATTTCAATTTGTGTCATTTTAATTCAATCTCGATAACATTTGGTATGACTTTATTTATTTGTACACACATTAGATGGATTAGCTGGTTTTCATAGTAACGAGATTTGTCTTTCCACATTAAATAGCAAAACGTTAAATACAATTATTGGCATTGAAAACATAATTAGAATTTGGATTTTAAGTTTTAGGAATCTATTGATTAGAACTCAAACTATATATATCGTTTTATTAATTATTAAAATCATTTAATGTATGTACTATATTACATAGGGGATGATAACAATTTTTACTTTATTATACCAAGAAAATTTTCGATTTAGAGGTTTCAATGCCAATATGTGTTTAAACAATATGTGTTTAGAGGTTTCAATGCCAATATGTGTGTGCTTCTAAACACGTTTTGACTATTTTTGGAGTGATTCTCGTCTGTCTGTATGTGGAAGGTTTCTTGTGTACAAGATAGCGGCCACAAATATTAATAGATTTTAACGAAACTTTATATCCGACTGTAGAACTAGATTTAAAAAAAAAGAAATTCGAGCGAAAATTTCGAAATTTTATGTTTTCTTAACATGGTAGCATAGTACAAAATTGGACATAATCTGGCATAAAAAGAATTTATGGCTCAATGATCACGAAACTTCATAGTTTCAATAATTGTAAGGAGAAATAGCCTCGATACAAATTTTGTGTTCGTGACGTTATTAGCACCCCCATCTTTGAGTATATTATTAAACTTCGTAGCATCAATCGAAATATTTTTTCAAGCCCTTTAAAATGATGGGTAGCATGTTATAATTGTGACAATTTAGAGCAACGATTCAGATTTTTCATAACTTTTCTTGTAAAATTTGCAAAAGAAAAATAAATAAATAATGACAAGAAGAATCACAAGCTGCTTAAAAATTATTCTGGTACTAGAAGATATATATGCCCGTCATATGATGGAATTAAAAATTTGCAAAGCATTGTCTCCTGTTTAACGTCATTTTTATCAATTTGGTGATATTTTTATCAATTTGGCGACATTTTCGTCAATCTGGTAATATTTAAATAAATCGCAAAGTTTGCGACATCCCGCCAAATTTTTCGCCAAGTATTACTTACGGACGGAGAAATAGGTTATTCTTATGGTTATTCTATGTTCTTTCCAAGATATTGAATTTTCAAAAATTAGTCGTTTCCATTGATTTATTGTAATTTTTATCAATTTGGCGACATTTTCGTCAATTTGGCAACATTTAAAAAAGAAACTCGCCAGTTGACAATAGGCCGCCAGAGTTTTGTCAAGCGATACGTCCGGAGAAATAGGTTATTCTTATAGTAGATTCTTATATTATTTCCCAGATATTGAATTTTCATCAATTTGTCATCATTTTTCATGTTTTAGTGACATTTTTATCAATTTGGAGACATTTTTATTAATTTGGTGATATTTTGTCAATTTTTGTCTAGTCAGACCATCGAGGTAGTATTATAATGGGAGCTTAAGGGTTGCAATCGGTGTCAAAGATTAAAGCAGATGCTTTCAGGACGAATTTCCTGTGGACCCATTTTCTCTTGACCTTGACCCTGTACATTTCAATGGTGATTGCTGACCTAGAGCGTGTTTGAGAAATATAAATGGTAAAAAAATGGTTATGTATTGCTGTGCTTATGGTTGCAAAGAAAAGAATGTAAAAGGAAGACTTTACTATTTTCATGGCTAAGTTTGTCTTTATTATATATCTTACAAATATAGTTAAAAAGTAATTTTGCTAGACTTTAGCGTGATATATTTAATTTAGCTATTAATTTCATTGCTTTCAATGCTGTATTATTAGAAGTTTTGCTTTATTTTTGGTATTTGTGATATTGCAGAAGATTTATAATATCATTCTAACACTTAAAAAAAAAAACATTTGGAGTACTTTACTGATATTTACAGAGTTATTTTCGACATCTTCGTATGTTTTCCCTTCGAGGTAGAACTTGCCGACGGTTGGCTACTTTCAAGATTTGGTGGTTGGGGAAAAAATAGGAGTTTAGATAATGAGCATAAAGACGTGTCGTATAATGAAATTTTATTTAAACTAAAATATAATAATATTTTACATCCATTGGAAATGTCAGCTAGATTTTACATTATAACTTTTCAATGCATTTTATATTAAAATATATGATTTGAAATATGAGCATGATCTCATTTCCAGTTCAGAGTAAAGTGTACTTAATAAAGATTACTGATTAGCATGCCGCCCATAGGGGAAGACAAGGGGGGCACTTTAAAATCACACAGTTGGACATGAAGCTAGTCGATGTTGTTTACCTTATCCTCGAGTTTGCCCCCCCCCCTCTCCCGAAAAAATTTCTGTATGTGCCAATGAAGGTTAGAATTAATTTCATATAAACATCTCGATTAAAAAGACATATTTCCTCCCTTTCACAAATTAAATATCAATGGATGTATCATCAAACTCCCAGTGTTTTCAGGAAGTATTTTGGTATTACACTCTTGTTTAGTTCTCGAGAAAGAAATATGCCTTGCCCAAAGAAGTATTTGAATCACCGACTGCTTGATCATGCGCTAGCAATCTATACACATATACTTTCACACACACACAGACATCACCTCAAAAATGTTTGATTCGTTATTAGGGATGCTTGAAACGTGCACTCCCGTCGAAAACTCGAATTCCAATTTTCGACCCCGTCACAATACTTTCCTTATACATTATGTATATAAGGAAAGTAATAAATTAGATGTAAACAAGAAAGACCAATCATATATAAAGTTTTGATTATGCAACACTTTCCAACTGAAATGCAATTTTATTGACACTTTAAGCTGCTTTAAAAATGAACATCGACAAAATGAATCTTAAAACTTCATCAAAAATGACAATACACAAAATGAACTTTATTTAAATGATGCCATCGAAAGTATAATTTGCAAAGTGTTTACGATGCTTTTGCAGTAATATTTCGTCACAATTATAATGTTTCATTATTATAGAAAGTGCATCGTTTTCTTATATTAAATTAGTTCTTTGAAATTGTTGTAACTATGACAAATCATTTCATTTTATAAATCGTCTGCCTTTCTATATAAATCAATGAATATTTGATTCGTATTACATATATTCCAGACTCGAGAGCTAAATAATTTTGCTCGAAAAAAATTCAACAATTCTTATACAACTCATCTTACAATCACTTGATTTGTTTACATTCTGCATGCTATTCAAATTAGGCTTCATTGTAGGAATAATCAAAGAGAGTTTAGTGATCATTTAAAATAAAACATATTGTAATTGCGTTGGCACACGATTTAAATATACAAATAAAACGCAAAAATAAAGCCGTTTTAGAACGGATGCAACACTAAATATAAATTTAAACTACGATCTTTAAAAATCACTCAGCAGAAAAAAAATGGAAGCCGTATTTTATTTTGTAATGAGTAACGTGACCTATGAGTAAAATTATTATTTCAATTTTTATTTAAAAATCTACTCAACATATTTTGCCGAAAAAAATTTTACACACTTTATATAATAATTTCAATACTTTCGAAAATTTTTGAAGCAATTTGTGAATTTTCACACCGCTTGAAAAGTTTGAAAAATTAAGTCTCATAAGTCACATTGTATTTCATTTTTCAACCCGAGTTAAATCCGAAAGTAATTGGGGGATATTATTCATTTTCATTCCTAAACATCCCGCTGCCGTCGCAACCGGGCCCTCTCACATTCAATTTTGGGCCCGGGGACCAAGTCGAGCCGCGGGCCCTAGATAAAAAAATAAAGGGGGAGGGTACCCCTTTTTTCTGTATTATTTAAGAGTAGAGTAGAATTTCATATAATATATCAAGTACAAGGTTTTTATAATATAACATTAAAAAATAAGAAATTTGTAAAGGATATTTCATATGATAGCAAGTGGTGTGTACATTTCATATTAGAAGAAATATTTTTATACTTCTTTGCTTGCGTATTTCGTATAGTCATAAAATGGAACAATCGGAAGTACATTTCCAAAACTGGAAGTGTAAATCATTAGTGACCACCTCCAAAGTTCGATGTTGAATCAGTCAAAGCCATTCCTGTAGCCAACCCTGAGAAATAATTATTGTAAAAAACTGTAATTTTTTTTTAATCAAAAGAGACATCTATAGAACCAGAACTAGAAATTCTTAATGAATTTTTTAACCTCTAAAATATTTGATACTGAATCTATAATATATCAGTCATCATAAGCTCTATCCATAACCGATTCTGAGAAATAAATGTTTGAAGGGAAATGAAATTTTCTTTTATCCAGAATTGGAAAAAGAACTGGAAGTATAATTCCTTAATAAATCCCCATCGTTCCTGAAATTCGATGCTAAATTCATATCATTCATCACCTAAGCTCTATCTATAGCCAATCGGAATTTACATTTGAAGGAAATACTTTGAACCACATAAGATGCAAAACCGCAAGTAGAAATCCTTAGAAAATCAAATTCCAAAGGAGTTCCCCTACTTCCTTTGGAATTTGATGCTGAATCCATATCAGTCATCATCTAAGCTCATTAAAAAAAATATATGTTGTACGGAAAATGTAAATTTTTTAAATGAAAGTGACATTTTCACAATCGGAAGTTAAAATTCTTAGTGATTTCCTCTAACCTCTTCTAAATGTGAACTACATCAATCATTGGCTAAGCTTTATCTGTAGCCAATTCCAAGAAATAGATTGGAAATTTTTGGAAATCTGTAGCCAATTCCAAGAAATAGATTGGAAATTTTTGGAAATCTGTAGCCAATTCCAAGAAACAAGGGACATTATTTGAACCGGAAGTAGGAAAAAATCCGAATTAAAAATTCTTTCTCACTCCCTCTACTTTCCATCACCAAAGCTCTATTTACAGCCAATCTTAGAAAATGGATGCTTCAAGGAAAAGAGAAAACTGTGAACTTAGAAACGTAAAAAGAACCAGATATGGAAATCTTTAGTGAACCTCCCAACTTCCTCCCTCCAGAATTTAATGCTCGATCCATATCAGGTCGTATCTAAGCTTCATCTATAATAGATCCTGAGAAATTGATACTTCAAAAAAATTTTTGTAAAAGCAATGGCATTGCAACATTTCTGTGGCGATTGGTGTGATAGTCGAATTATCCCCAATCAACATTCATATGCAGCATATAAATAAAATAAAATATGTCCAAAGTATCTTGGGATTTTATCAGACAATCAACTTTCATTTGTTTCGTAACTTTTTAGATGGAAACAACACATGTTCAGATACATGCCATTTTGGTGCTTTTTAACAATTAGCAGTAAAAGTTTGTATCTTCCAAATGCTCTGCTAAAATTATCTTAAGAGATTTTAATTTTAAAAACTTTATTACACATTTTTGAAAACTTTAACGATGGAAATTATTTTTAACACTTTACAACATAGTTGAAAAGTGTTTATGACTTTGTTCATTCTGTCTGTCCGTTCGGACGATAACTGCCGTAAAAATGATTTTACCAAACTGAAAACCAGGCGATTTATATTTGAATGACGTCATTTGAATAAAGTTCATTTTTTTCGATGAAGTTTTAAGTTTTCAAATATAATAAACTAATGTAGTATTGTAATACTTTTGAAAATATTACCGCTAAATGTATCGCATTTTGGAGATGTTTAAATAAAATTGCATTGCAGTTGGAAAGTGTTTTATAATCAATGCTTTATGCATGACTGATCTTTCTTGTTGATTTAATGCATTATATCATTACAAAATTATAATTTCTAAATTGCATTGATTGTGCAGTTTATCATTGAATTTCATCTTTTATGTAGTAAACTAGCTCTATTTGAATACCAATTCGCCAAGTATCGTGCCACAATTGAAAAAATGGTGGTGTTGAAAACAGTTTATACTAGCATAGCGGGAGCAGTAACATTTTATTTTATTTTGTAGCACTACAACTACTTCACGGAGTACATAGAAACTTAGAATTTAATAGAAACTTTTCATTTTTCGGATTTTTAAGTACCACTATTATTGTTTGATATTCACCAAAAATCAAATT
This sequence comes from Amaurobius ferox, assembly GCA_951213105.1. Lineage (NCBI taxonomy): Eukaryota > Metazoa > Arthropoda > Arachnida > Araneae > Amaurobiidae > Amaurobius > Amaurobius ferox. The sequence continues at coordinate 107,009,679 of OX578145.1, read as the reverse complement.
AGCGCCAGAGTAATGCTTAACCAACATAGCTACCAAATTTCAAGGAACTTTAGTGAATATCCTTTGAACTACGGTGGATACATAAATTGCCTAGATACTCCCACATTTATACAATCCGCCAATATATAACATCGATAAAATGAAGTTCATCGAAAACGTGTTTGTTCCATAACTAATTATTTACTCTAATTCATTTTTATAATTACATTAAGAGAATGGAAACATGAAGTTAATTCAAAATTATATTGCCATGTGTTCTAAACTCATTAAATATGTTCATAAAATGTTTCTTCCAAAATGTATCAATTCTGATATTTATGAAATAAAATGTCAAATGCGTATGCACAAAAGATTCCATTAATAAAAAAATCCTTTTCTAATTAGGATTTCGGGAGAGGGGGCAGACGACCCCCAAATCTCTCTCTTCCTCCCCAGGATATGTCTTGGCAAAATGTAATATATAATAGAGAGTGTGTTGTTGTTGTTGAGACCCAGACCGTCCGACCTACCACAAAGGTGTAAGGCATCTAATAGAGAGTGTGTGAATTTTCTCTTTCATTGGCTTTTCTCTACTAATTACCAAGTTCAACATAAAATCGACAGTTTAAAAACGCATTATTATAAACACTAAAGCATTCATATTCTTTTAATATGCAATATTTTGCCGGAAGTTTTGTACATATTTAACTATAGTTATTTTAAAGGAATAAATTTACAAAGCAGAATAGGAATGTGATAAAATAAATTTAATTTATTCTAAGATTAACTTTGTTTCAAGATTAAGATATCTAAAAATAATATTTGAAAAATGTAAGACAATTATTTTAAACATACCTTAAATCTCAGATGGTAGTATTGGGATCAATATTGCCTCTGCTTCAGTGAATACTTTATTTTTTTTATAAAATTTAGATGCACTAGCACCGATAACAAAACTTGCTTTTTGCACTTTCTTTAAAATAATATAAACTATTACATCACTGAAATCAATGTGGGAAGCAAGTTCACGCCTTCAAGGAAGGATCAATTTAATCTGCTTTGGTTCCTGCCATGCCAAAGCTGTAGAAAGAAACTAGAATTTTTCCTTTCTACTGCCTAGCATTCAGTCGGACATGGGACACTATGGATACCCCGTCGCTTTAATTGGTTTACGAAGAGGGAAGATAAATGAGACCAACCCTTCCCATCCTATAATTTCACAAAAGAAATCTGTGGACCAGAATCGTTTTAGTAGTCAGCTGGATGTGATTGATGTAAGCTGTAAACTTGAATGAATGAAACTTACCGGCTAGTGTTATAAACGTATCCATTTTAGCAGTGCAATTCTAGAAAATTGCTCCCTGCTTCAATGTAGGAATCGTTTTTTTTTATTGCCTTGTCGACATCGCCTTTCTTAACAACAAATAATGTCTGCCGTTAAACACAAACACATTGTGAAGCTATCTCTACTCAGACGATTTATATTGAACTATTCTTTCAGCTTGCTTTGACTATTTTGGGAAACAGACAATCTTCAAGTAATTTGGGGAAAAAATTATAAATTTCATACACAGATGTTCTATAATAAATATTTTATTTTCAGCAATGTTCACGTGCCCCTAACGATCGCCCGGCCCCAGTACCGTGGTCCCAACTGATCCCCCCCCCCTTTGTGGGGGCCCTGGTCTCAACAACATACCAAAATGCCATGTCGATAAAGTCATATTTACGACAGTTATCGTGCGAACTGATAGACAGAATGACAAAAGTCATAAACACTTTTCAACTACGTTGGAAAGTGTTAAAAATGACTCAGAGACAATATCATTTGGGTGTTCATGAACGTTTGTCTGCATTTATAATCAATAGGATTCCAATAGTTATTGATTGAGTAATCCCTATGTAAGTACCAAAAATCATTGTAAATTATTTATGCATTGCCTCAAGGTATCCCGCTTAAACCCATGAGCACACGCGAACACACAGGTGTCACTTCAAGAACATTCTATTAGAGTACAGGGATGATTAAAGCGCGTAAATTGTTGGAAACTAGAATTCGACTTACCGTACAAATTCTTCTATACATTAATGCAGCGCAACAAGTATGAGCAGAGGTTCTCTGACTTAAGATTCATCGATTTAAATATTTTTTTGTTGTTGATGCGGTTTCTCAGCGACTATTTGACCTATGAGCGCAAAATTTGGAGGAAGAAACTTTTGTTCAGGAAGAAACTTTTTGGTTACGAGCCTAGGTCCAGCATTGCTTATTATTGAACAACAACCGGTTATTATACTCAAAAACATTATTAAAACCATAAAACTTAGTATGGAAATATTTTAGGATTTATGATGAAGCAATTAAATTTCCATATTTTTTTCAATGTTATTTTACTGTTGTGTCAACACTCTTCGATTGTTATTATACATTTGTTAAAGTTAGCACATTTTTCAATTTGTTTCAATATAAAACAAAATCTGATGTGGACAGCACATGACTTTCCTTATATAATGCAATGAATTTACTACTTTTACAGTAAAAAAAAAAAGATTATTCTTATTGTAGATACTTGCTATTCAATAAAGAAATGCTATTCAATAAAGAAATATTTTATAATAGTTTTGTATAGGCTTCGTTTCTGAGGTTCAGTTTAGAAATTGGTTGACTCACCCTAGAAATATGTATGTAGGGGAAGTAATGTTATTAGAATTTAAAGTTACATAATTACAGTAATATCTTGACAACGCATGAAATATTTAATAAGATTGAAGGTTTGAATTTTGATAGTGCCACAAGAAAGAATGTGAGGATATTATTGAGCAACTATATTTATTATTCAATTAGTTAATATATAAAAAGTCAGTAGAAGTTGAGGTCATTTACTGTGTGTGGCTATGGGAATGCATAATAATATTGTTACCCCACTCCCTTACTGTAAGGTGTATTAAAATAGTAGGAGAGAAGAATTAAAATGATTAAACGAAACCAAATGCTGAAATTTTGAAAATCATTGACTAAAACCTTTCATGTCGGAGCCTACCACCAGAGGTGGGAGCCAAACTCCCAATTCAAGATAGGAACTACCGAGACGAGATGGGTAAATTCTTTTCTTGAACCGGAGGCCTGTGAACAATTTACGCAGTCAGCTTGAGATTGACTGTTAATGGACCTTCCACCTACACCCCTTGCCGTGGTATGATTATGATGCTGCAGCGACATTGATGTCATAATGATTGATCATCAAGACACCATAGGCGAGCGGAGACTTTCCCTTTCAAGATTTGCCAAGATAGGCAATTTTTTCTCGAATGTCCGTGAACCACACTCCAAATGCTTTTGATGTTTATGTGGACCCCCCACCTTTCACCTCCTCAAGATAAGCTGTTGTTATACAATTGAAGTCATTGCGCACCATAGGTGGACGGAGACTTTCCCTTTCAAGATTTGCTAAGATAAGCAATTATTTTCTTGAATTATATGTCCGTGAACTACACAACCAAATACTTTTGGTAATTCATGTGGACATTCTGAGTTGCGTGGTATCTCAAATGAAAATATATAAATTGATAAGAAATAATATAGCATCAGGGTCCCACCTTCAGTGTCTGAAGGCATACGCTACGTAAAACTTCATGGTTACATCATAATTTCGATGTAAAAAAAATGTAGTCATTGCATTATGTAGGAAACGAGCTACCCATATCATGACATCACTTTCAGTATCTGATGTCATGTTAACGCAAAACTCCATGGTTACATCATAATTTCACTGTGAAAGAAGTATAGTCATTGCATTACGTAAGAAACTAGTCGCCCACATCAGGGGCTTCACTTTCCGTATATGACGTCATACACAAAGTAAAGCTCCATATCATAAAAATTGAAATGTTTATCCGGGATTGAAACAAGTTTGGCAACATTTTGTAGAAGTATTAACCAGAGCATAACCACCTTTATCTAAAATGCCCTTTTATTTCCCTCTTTTCTATTGTTAAAAAGTGGTACACCTACAAAAGATGTTAAGTATCACCATCTAGTAGTAACAGCTAGGACAAGATGAAGATTTAAAAGACCGTAGACGATGTGAATTTGATATATTGATAGATAGATAGATACAGTGCCAGATAGAAATTCCAGCTTCGGGTTATTGTAAACTTAAATCTGATTTGAATTTGCATACAATAAGATGCAAACAAACATAAAAAAATTCTTTATAGATATCAATATAGAATTTTTTATGACAATTTTAAATTTATACTGCTATATGCAAAGTGCATAAACTGCAGCCAATACTTGCCATATTTAATTGTGTCAACTGGCAGTGATGGTTCTTTTTTGATCAATTACTCATAATGAAGTTTAATAGTTTAATTTGTGCCGAAATTATACAAGTATACAAACTTTCTTTGAAAAGTCAACAACTTCTTAATTATTAAGAATAAGACAGATTTAAAATGTTCACACTTTAACCTAGGTATATTGACAGTTTAATTTGTGCCGAAATTATACACTTATACAAACTTTTTCTGAAAAGTCTCTGCTTTAATCCATTTTCCTAACAATTGACTTCCGAGAAAAAATTCAAAACGACTTATACAGTCTTTCATACTATTTGACGTACAAAAGGGGCACTACACAATAAACCATAGTAAAAGCTAGATATTATAATTTAAAAATCTGATGTGGACAGCACATGACTTTCCTTATATAATGCAATGAATTTACTACTTTTACAGTAAAAAAAAAATAGATTATTATTATAGTAGATATTTATATTCTTTCCAAGATATTAAATTTTCGCCAATGAGTAGTCATTTTCATTGATTTAGCGTCATTTTTATCCATTTGGCTGGATTTTCGCTAATTTAGCAACATTGAAAAAAGTCGCCAAGTTACGACATCCTACTAAATTCGTCTTCAAAATCTCGCCAAGCGTTATGGACGGAGAAATAAGTTATTCTTACAGCAGATAAATGACTATTGGCGTTGAAATACAAAAGTATTACTCAAAGTATCTTTTTTCATGAATGGAACGAACTAGATCCACGAGAATGATGTCACAAATTTATCGCATGGTATTACATATGAAAAGTGAACATGTTTCTCAATAGGAAATATATTTTTTTTATTTTATATGATTTTTTGATAATATTTTGAAAAATGTACAATATCTCAAAAACGGCTCATATTAGCGTTCTAAAATTTATGCCAATCGTTTTCTAATGAAAAATTACATAAGAAATGTCTATTTGCGTAACTTTATTACAGGTTTTGATTTTTTGACAATTTTTTCTAAATTTCACTCGAAAATTTAGGGGGTTTCTGAACATTCGATTGCGTATAAAAGCAATAGGCTTCCAGTGTTTACGGATTGCAATTTTTGCCTGAAATTTCATTCGAATCGGTCCATTCGTTCGTCATTTATCGTCGACATCACTTCAAAAATGTTCAATTCGTGATCAGGGATGCTTGAAATGTGCTCTCCCATCGAAAACTCGAATTCAAATTTTCGAACCCATCACAATATTTTCCTTATACATTATTGTATATAAGGAAAGTAAAAATACAAGAAAATCTAAGTCAAAAAATTTGAAAACAAGATCAAAATGAAATAAATATAGCGAACCCACCAAGTAAAACACATACTCAAATGGAAAAATAACAACGTTGTTTTAGATGATAACTAGCACCACCTAGTTGTCATTTTTGAGCTTGGATGTTGCCTATCTTCGGGGAGGGGGGGGGGCAGGCATTTTATAATAAAGGTGGCTATTCCCAGAGATACATAGACTAAATCAAGGTGTTTATATTATTAATAAGGATGCCAAGTTGATTCACATTCCAGTGAATCATTATAGCTGTTAATTGTCTAGACTTGTGCAAAATGCAAGTGAATTTGGTACTTTATATTTTGATAGTTTTACATGTTGTAATCAAGAGCCCAATTTTAATATACAATTAACACCCAAAACATCGTACTGTGGATATTATATATCATTATTTTGCCGTGAAAGAATTAAATTTTTAATGAAATAAAAATCATTTCAACGTATCAAATTTTTATGTTTTTCTTAAAGCCATTAACTTTATTTCATGGTCAGGTTGTAAAAAAATATTCTTAAGAGCGTTTACTTTCGCTAAAGATAATTTATTTTCTGGGGAGGCGTGCTCTCTTGTTATAAATAGCTGATGAAGTTATCAAGAAAGGAGCTTTAAGAGAGTTTGTTTTATTCTTCAGGAGTGGATTGGTATTACATTTTCAGTGCTGGTTTTTAGTAAACTTTTAAAGGTGTGATTACAGTTTTTTCTACCTCCTTTTATGTTAAAATCCGTCTGTGAGTATTTTGCAAACGTATACTGGTTTTGTATATATAATGTTTTCCTATATCCTTAGATTTAAAAATGTCTGATGCGAACGGTATATCACTTTTCAGTATTTACCTTCTCATATTATTGAATATAGTATAGAGGAAGTATGTTCGTAAACTGTTTTGACAAAATAAGAGGGGTGATAGTATGTTCCACCTCTATTATTCCACCTCTATTATTCGTTACACCTCTTATTATTAGCTTCACGTGGACTCCGTACCTTCGTTCAATATTTTTTACGGATTTGTTCTCGAGTCCTAGAACATATGTCCTAGAGAGTTGACACAAGGCACACATCTCACAGGACATTTTCATCTATAAAATTTTCATGCCATTACGTTAAAAATGACGTATGTGAATAACGCAATGTTACGTTACGTTATTCAAATACGTTATTTTTAACGTAATTATTCTCGGCTCCCAGATCACGTATTGCGCTGAAACTCGGCATACAATTTCATCTCGTCGAACATTTTCACCTACCATATTTGTCATTTCCATCTTTAAGGGACTCGTTCTCGATTCCCAGACCAATTAGAGAGCTGAAATTCGGTAAACAGTTTCATTTCGCTGAACATTTTCATCTATCAAATTTGCCATTTGCATACTTCATTTTAATAGGCTCGTTCTCGACTCACAGATTGCGTAGCGAGCTGAAACTCGACATACAGTTTAATCTCGCCGAACATTTTTATCTGTCAAATTCGTTATTTTCGTACTTCATTCTTAACGGACTCGTTCTCGACTTCAAGACCACGCAGAGAGCGGAAACTCGGCTCATAGTTTCATCTCATCGAACATTTTCATCTATCAAAATTACCATTTACGTACTTCATCTTTCACGACTCGGTCTCGACTCCCAGACCATATAGAGAGCTGAAATTCGACATACAGTTTCGTCTTTCCGGGCCGTCCAAGCAGTTACTCGAGTCCTTTGGATGAGTCGGACGGTCTGGGTCTTCAACATGCATTTTCTTTGCAGATTACTGTACAGAGTCTTCAGATGAAACGTTCTCCTGATTCTCCCGCTTCAATACATATATAATCATAGATCTGAACGTAAATTACGTAAGAAAATAAGAACTAAAATGTAAAAAATAAATTTTCGATGCATTTTACAACCTTCACCAGCTTTATCTCTAAAGTTCCCCTGGTGGTAATGTTTTGAACTATTCATTTCATGATATCGCTTGCGCATAAATACAGAACCTGACTTTGCACGCAAGCAATACCCGATTACAACATAAAAATGAAGATAGCGCACAAGCAGTAAATAACTAGAACACATGCAGTAAATAATTAGAACACAAGCAGTAAATAACTAGGACACAAATAAGAAATAACTAGATTACAAATTAAAAATCAGGATTGTGCATAAACAGAAAATAACTAGAACGCAAGCAGAAAATAACTAGAACGCAAGCAGTAAATAACTAGAACTCAGGCAAAACATAGCTAGATCACAACGTTTTTATTTCGCCTTTATTATTCAAAAGTACTCTTTAATTTTCATTGTGGTTTTCTTTGAAGCTTTTCATATCAATAGAAAATGCAACAAATGTTTGTTTATGACATTATATTTTTCAGAGTTATGGCACGACGACGTTTAATTTATTTTAATCTCATTCTTTTTCAGCATAGCACTTCGCGTTCATATTTTTTTATTTTACTTTTTTACGTTTTGCTTCTCTTTCATCACACTATGTGGCGTTACCATACTGGGTTGGTTGGTTTATCCATTTCGCTAACACGGCGTGGTTAAGCTCTCATTTGACGTTCGTTTTACTGTTGTTGAAGAAAGAAGGCTGAACGCAAAACGTTCTAAACATTTATGAAGCGATCACCTGTTGTTGTTGTTGAGACCCAGACCGTCCGACCTACCACAAAGATGTAAGGTAACCGTTTGGACGGCCCGGAAGTGCCACCCAATTTAGACCGGAACCCAGTGGGGGAGGCATCCACAGGGACCGTACCCTCCTTCCCCTACCACCAACCTCTAGGAAGGACTTACGGACCCACATGTTTAACGTGATCGTACTCCGCATGACCACGGCGACAGTTGTGGCAGCGTGCAAATCCAGCACGCAAACCACCGGACTACCGCGCCCGAAATGTGCCAACAGCACGCGGTGTTCCCAGGTGGTCACCCACCCAAGTACTAACCGCGCCCAATGCTGCTTGACTTCAGTGATCTAACGAGAACCGGTGTTTTCAGCACTGTAGGGCCGTTGGCTATAAGCGATCACCTGTGTTCTACATTTTATTTCGGAGTTATTTTATGTCGCGAAATAAAATACTGCGAAATTTTATTCGCAACATAATATCTATTTATTTATCACTTCAGCATGTTTTGATGGGTATTTTCATCCCGTATATAAAAGATAGAGGAAATTACAGTTTTGAAAACGTATTTAATACTGAAATCGAAAACTTATGTTAAACAATATTTGTCTACTACATAAAGATATATCTGGAATGAACTAACTGGAACTTATATTCACAAAATTCTATTTACTTTAGTCTTTCACCAACTTATGTTCTTCTTATCCTAAATGAGATTCTCTTATTTCGTTGATGACTTGGGATGCTTTTTGGAGGGCTTGCAACATTTCTGCTGAATTTTTGCGTCCTGCAACGATGTGTTCTGATTCCTGCAGAAGACTGGAAAAGTTTTCTTGTTTGTAAAGATGTGTGACTAGCTCACTCTGCATATTATCTCTTACGTAATTTACCATAAAGTGCGTTATTGTTTTGGGCACTGCATCTTGGATTCTCTTCTTGACGAGGGTGAAATACGAACGAATCAAACGTTCTATAATTTCGCAATCCTTCCGTTCCTTCTCAGAAAGATTTCTTGGATGACTATTTGGTGATCTTGAAGCATATTTTATTGGCCTAGACGGAATACTTGGTGATACCATACTTTGCCGAGCATCGTCGAGGTTTTCGGTTAGCAATTCTGAGCTTTTAAAATTTAGTGACTTTGAAAAGGAATTCACACATTCGAAATTTGAATTCGCGGAGTTTGCGACTGTATTTTGTATGGAGCTCGAAATATGTTCATAAAAATTTCCCAAAAGTATGCTTGATATCGTATCTTTCGAATTGATTTTAGATCCATAATTTGAATTTTTTGTATTATCAGGCGGAACAATGAAATTAGCATTCAGCTTGTCAAGGTTTATTGAACTAATATTAGCAGTGATATTCATTTGGGAACTTTCGATATTATTGTCTTCCACACATTTAGCTACTATATCAAGAAAAGCTGTATCGCTATGGAAGTCGGGATGTTTAGTGTTAATATAAGCCAACTCTATAGCAACTAAGTTCTCAACCATTGAATTTGTAGCAGGCAAGCGTTGATGTAGTAACTGATTGGCTACGTCTACAATTTTCCCATGCAGTTTGGGGAAACGACGGATTTCTTGTTGAAATTCACTACCACAGTGCTGAATCATGCGCCGCATTTCCTCATGGACTAATTGGACACACCAGAGACTTCGGTCTGTAAGTCTTTTGATTTGCTGTTTGACTAGCAGTTCAAATGTTACTTCAGGAACGAATATCGCTGGTCTTGTACCTGTTGCATTTTTAATTGCTGTTAGTATGTCCCAAGTACTTAGTTCACGCAATGGATCAATCCTGTTTAACATGCGAGCGAAGGTTTCATGGAAAATGTAGCATATTCTGGCACCACCGCAAAGTTCCGATGTTTCAATATTCTTTGCTGTCCCATCTATTGTGGAACAATATGATGAGGCAAACTTCGTAATCATTTGTAATAATGTTTTGCTGTGATCAGTTACAGGTTTTCCGTAAGACTGAAGCAAAGACTGACACTGTGAAATCATAAAATGAACTCTTTCTTTTAAATCTGGAATACAGTCTCTAATGTGGTCTATTAAGAGTATGTTCAGTGTTTTCGCAAGAAATTTAGTGCCATTTTTTTCAGCCAAGACAGGGTATTTTCTTTGTAGAAATAAAACTTCATCTTTAATAGCTTCTTGAATGCTTTTGCTATTTTTGGTATCTTGTTGTGAACGGTTTACGACACCTATAATTCCAAGTTTCACTGCTATTACCCGTCCACAAAGCAATTCAGTGGCATCAGTTCCTGCATCCATCAAATCTAGCTTTGTAACCACAGCTAGTGTTCGTTTTCCATCTGCATCGCATTCTCTAGCTAGCTTTAATGATTCAGAAGTAGCAAAATCTGTGTTTGCTGGTGTCACTGCCAAGATTATTACACTTGGGTTCTGAATATGTCGTAAAATTAATGTTCTTACCTTAATTTCAATATCTTCGGGTTGGTCTCCTACAGGAATTTTTGTGATTCCCGGTAAGTCTACAAGTGTCAGATTGACTACATGAGGTGAATATATCTTGAGATTGATAGGCTCAGAACTGATTCCTTTATTAAAACCTCCCCTTAATTCTGTTTCTGCTTCTATTTCTTTGCGCACGTCATTGAAGTCGGAATATATTTTGTTCTTCACATGTAAAAATGTTGCCCATTCTTCCAAATTTAATGTTCTATCCTGAGCAGAGTGAATTTGAGTATCTGTGGAAGTATGAATTAATTGCAAAATCAGGGGACAACGAGTAACTATTCCAGAACCTCTGGGAAGAAAGTCTCGACCAACTAAGCTTTCTAGAACAGAGCTTTTACCTGAGCTTTGAGTTCCAATTACTGCAATTTGGGGCAAATGTATGAAATCTGTTCCGATAGCATTGAATACGTCGTGCAATTTATTCATTACTGGAATCAAAGCCTCCATTTTTATTTGAATTTTAAGGCATAAATCTTCTTAAATTTATCACTGATTAATTTTGGCATCTGCTTACATAATTTTTGTTATTTTAATCAATAGTTACAGTTACGATGCTTCTCATTTATTAATTCTGCTGCCATTATGCAACATAATTAGTTTTAAATAATTTTCATACTCTAATTTGACATTGAATCATCTGGAAGTAAATTATATGACGTCATTTTCATCTCTACTTGTAAATTTATTTTACAGATTGGTTGCATAAGTTTTTAAATGTAAAATGCTAATGGGGTTTGCATAAATATGTTATAAAAATGACATACTTGTGGCAAAGTTAACTAGACTCGAGAGAGATGTAGGAAAAACTGTTAACCTCCGCTGTTATGTAGTTCATCTCACGGATCTCCATGGTCTTACTTTAATGGTTCATCCATGGAGGTAAAAGTAAGGAGTTATAACTTCACATTAAGGAAACCGCCAATATCGTTTGGGAAGGTGGCGCTGGGATAAGATAAGTAGCCCTGCATTGTATGTACAAGGTAGGATCAAAAAGTTCGGAGACTGTGCTGATATCTCCAACCCTGATTAAAGGAGAGGAGAACTATTTTATCGTGGCGTAGAGGCACATGTGACGCGAGATGTGAAAAGGAAGAAGCAGGTGTTTTTCCAGACAATGCGTATCAGTGAACTGTAGTCGTTCGCGGTCGTCGAAAATGGAAATGGAGTTTGAAAAACAACGTGCGATTAATAAATTCTCTCAGCGTTTGGGGAAATCGCCGAAAGAATGTACCTGCTGCAGCAGGTGAAATGTTTCTGCCGGCGATTTCCCCAAACGCTGGCAGAATTTATTTTTCGCACGTTGTTCTTCAAACTCCATTTCCATTTTCGACGAACGCGAACAACTACAGTTCATTGACACGCATTGTCTGGAAAAATCTTATACTGCAGACCTGCTTCTTCCTTTTCACATCTCGCGTCACATGTGCCTTTACTCCACGGTAAAATAGTTCCCCTTTCCTCCAATCAGGGTTGGAGATATTAGCACAGTCTCTGAATATTCCCACGTATTCAAAATTACTTTATCTTTCAATTTACTTTCATCTCCATATATTCTGCACTCTATCCTACAACTATGTAAAAATACTGGTTAATTATACTTATAATTAGGGAATCCTAAGTTTAAAAATAATCAAAAATACATATACTACATACAATGCCGTTCTGTTGTCTCCACTAATAATAGCAGCTACTTTACTAACACTAGCGACACATAGATATAATTTTCAAATCATTATGGCATTTTCAAGCGTTTCATCCATAGGAGTTTTACTCCTTCTTTCTAACGCCATGGGTCTATCTATTAAAATATATTATTAATTAATAGAAAATGTACTGGCGTTACCAGGGGTTTGTGGCGTAGCAGCTTATTTATTTATTTCTTTTTTGTTATAAGCGGGCGAACTTATAAAGCGTTCTTTGGTTTTCTAGAATTCGCTGTAAATTCCGGCGAACGAAATTTAAAGAACGTTATAATAATACTACAACCTATAATAACCACAACGACAACGAAAAAAATTTCGCCGAAGCACAACGTTTCCTCAACCGTTAGTCACAGAGATATACTTCCAATTGCAAAAATGTTTTAAATTTTAAAATCTATTATCTTAGAAACAGTTTAAATCAATAAATACATTTCTGAAAGGAATACTAAATATAAATTTTTATACGGTCCACCGGTCCTACCAATTATATTTAGGAAAACCATCGTCATACAATTTCATGCAAAACAAGAAAGATCAATCATGCTTAAAGCATTGATTATGAAACACTTTCCAACTTCAATGCAATTTTATTTAAACAAGTCTAAAATGCAATACATTCCTCGGTAATATTTTGAAACTTATCACAATACTGCATTAATTTATTATATTTGAAAACTTAAACCTTCATCGAAAAAAATGAACTTCATTCAAATGACGGCATTGAAATATAAATTGCCTGGTTTAAACATCTCTAAAATGTTATACATTCCTCGGTAATAGTTTTAGAATTATCATAATACTACGATAATTTATTATATTTGAAAACTTCATCGAAAACAACTGAAATTAATTCAAATGACGTCATAGAAAAAATAACACGCCTGGATCTCTCTATAAAAACAGGATTCCATTCATAACTTTCTCCCATTCATTTCATTCATCCCAATACTATAATAATTTATTTTATTTAAACATTTTGTTTAAGACCATGGAGCTACAAAAAATTAAACTCTATGCTTGAAACTTCATCGAAAAAAATCATCCTTCTCTTTATGAAATCAATTAATATTTCATTCATATCAGCCATGCAGACTCCATGGACTAAATTATTTTGTGTTAAAAAAATACAGGAATTCTAATACAACTCATTCTATATATTTTGCTGTTTACATTTTACATAGGTGAAAAATAGGCTTAGTTGTAGAAATAATCAAATTTAGATGAGCATTTAAACTCAAATATATTGCCATTGCGTTGTTTCAGTATGTAGATGCACAGAATTTAAGCAAAAATAAAGTAGTTTTAGGACGGTTACAACACTCAATATGAATTAAAAAGAACTTTAAAAAATCACGATTTTGAAACAAGATGGATGCCATATATCATTTTGAAGTGGGCCATGTGATCGTTTCATATCATGGTCACGTGATCATATAAGAAGTGTAATTATTAATTTATTTTTTATTTAAAAAACTACTGAATATATTTCGCTGAATTTTTTATGGAACAATTTTATGGAACAATTTGAATATTACCTAAAATTTTCGCAGCAATTTGTGAATTTTAAATCCGCTTAAAAAATGCTTGAAAAATTAGGTCCCATTGGGCTCAATGTATTTCATTTTTTCGACCCGGGTTCAATCCAAAACTAATTGGGTGATATTATTCCTTTATATTCCCATAGGTTCTACAGACCGTCTGAACAACATACTAAAATTTCATTTTGATTAAGTCATTTTTACGGCAGTTATCGTGCTAACAGACAGACAGACAGACAGACAGACAGAATGAACAAAGTCATAAACACTTTTCAACTTTGTTGTAAAGTGTTAATAAAAAAAATCTTCCTTTTCCGACCAAAATTCACCGAGTTATGAAGCATTAAGCTTCATGACTTAAGTAGCTTTTCAACGCATAAAAATATCTCATTTCAGGCAACCAACCAATCAGGGATCGTATTGACCATTTCTCCAGGCAACCAACCAATCAGGGACCGTATTTACCACTTCTCAGCACAAAAAGTGTCCCAACTTTAAATAGCTATAAGTCGGTCAATTTTGGTCGTAAATGGATGATTTTTTTTTTATTTTGCATAAAATTGTATGAGGATGATTTTCCTAAATATAATTGGTAGGACCGGAGGACTGTGTAAAAAGTTGTATATTGTATTTCCTTCAGAAATGCATTTATTGATTCAAACTGTTTCTAAGATAATAGATTTCAAAATTTAAAACATTTTTGCATTTGGAAGTGTATCTCTGTAACTAACGGCTGAGGAAATAGCCATTGGACACCGATAGCATTGGACACCCTGTATATATAGTTTCATTATACAGGGTAATTGTAAACACTTAAAAAAAAAGAAAAAAAAAAGAGGTGGTGATAGTACACATCAAGACGAACAATATTTGCAATGAAACCTAGGGTTGCATTTCACTCATTGTGTGCCTGGAATGAGTAAAGTTACATATTTACGTTAATCGTTCAACAGTGAAAAAAGGAGACTTAATTACTTTAGGAGTTTCACGTTTCCATTCGCATTAGAGAAACTCAAAGTAGCTGCTCTAAGTGGCGTTGGAGGGCGCCGTTGCTCAGCTGACACCATCTGGACAGGTCTCCTTGATGATTGACTGGTGTGACCTTACCTCTTGCTAGAACGTCTAGCTGTCGCAGCATACCGTGCGTTCATGGAGTAAGTGTCTCCTGGTCTGTTGTAGGGTGTTCCGCTCACCACGTAGAGGGACGTGTGGGTTATGCATGATGGGGCCCCAACATACTTTTCCACCAAGGTCTGATATTTCCTAAATACAACATATCCAGGGCGGGGAATTGGATGTGCTAGACCTGTTGCTTGGCCTTCATGCTCCCCGGACCTTAATCAACTAGACTTATTCTGGGGGCACATGAAAACATTGGTATACGCGACACCTGTGGACTCCTTGGAAGATCTCGCAGTGAGAATTGTTGTTGTTGCGGACAAGATCAACACCACACCAGGAGCCTGCGAGAGGGTGCGACAGTCTTCCATTCGCATGTGTCAATTATGCAACGACGTTTGACCAGCTACTTTAGGTCTTTCTCTGATACAAATGGAAATGTGAAACACCTAAATTAATTAACTCTCTTTTTTTCTCTCTTGAAGGATCAACGTGGATATGCAATTTTACTCTTTTCTTGCACTATGAGTGGAATGCGGTCCTAGGTTCCATTGCAAATATTATTTGTCTTGATCTGTACTATCACCCATCACCCTTCTTTCCTGTTGAAAAAGTTTATGATCCCCCTTCATATACAGTTTCATTGATACCTATATATAGAAGTAAAATTGGACAGACTTTTTTAATTATCTTAACAATCTCTCTCTCTCTCTCTCTCTCTCTCTCTCTCTCTCTCTCTGTATTTAAATTTTTATACGACTCCCGTACAAAAACATTTCCAATGAGTAAAATGTGTCCCATACACTGATAAGGTGATGTACAAAATTTCAGCATTTTATCATAAAAAGTCCCAGAGATATGAAAAGACAAAAATGCTGATGTAAACCACTTTTCGATGTATCGACATGGGTTCTTAGAGGGGAAAAATTATGTCGGCAGATCGCGTTTCAGGGGTCATACACAAATTTCGAAAGAAAACAATGATTACATAAATAAATAATAATTTTGCTATTTATTGGTACAAGAGTATCTACACTGTGTAGAAATAATAACTTTACATAAAGATTACAAAGCTTGTTTAAAATGTTTTCCATCCATGCCAAAGATCCATTAAAGATAAGAGGCAGATAGTATTTGACTATGATGCATTTTTGCGTTGCGTCAATTGCACTCTTGCTGTAAATATTTACATTTTAATGTGTGATTAATCCCTCACCAACTTTGTTTAAACACATCTCTGGGACTTTTTATGATAATATGCTGAAATTCTGTATATCACCTTATTAGTGTATGGGGCACATTTTACTCATTGGGAATGTTTTTGTACGGGGACCGTATAAAAATTTATATTTTGTATTTCTTCAAATTTAATCCCCTGAAATTTTTTATCGATTTCGTAAAATTCTGTTCCTTTTTTAATGCAACTTTGTAATTTATTATACATGTCTAAGATCAATATTTAAGGAATAAAAGTCGTGGTCAATGTTTTTGGGACATCCTGTATATTTCGCTTCTATGTGTGGCACGAAAAAAAGACGTAGTTTGCTGAGTGGCAACGCGTTTAACTTTAATTGCATTAATTAAAACATCAAGGTAAAAGGGAAATCTAACTCCATAGTTTAAAAACTTTATCAAAAGATAACTATTTAACTATTGATATTGTACTCATGCAGTTAGAGAAGATTAATTTTGCCCTCCATGGCTCAAATCACTCCATATACATACACAGTATTCTGGAGTTCTACGTCGCGTATGATATCAGATACTGAAAACGAAGCTAGATATTGGATTCAGTTTTAACTTATTTACAACAATGGAGAATTCTGGAATGTTACTTTACTCACAACATCAGATACTGAAAACGAAGCTGGATATTGGACACATTTTTTAATTTATTCACTACAATGGATATTACAATACTTCTTTCTACGTAGACAATGATTGAATGTTGTCTTTTATTATAGTAAGCTATCTTTTGAATAAACCGGTATTTTAAATTACTTACGGGCAGAATACCCGCGGAACTCACTGGTATATACAGGGTGTCCCATTAAGACCGCCCAAACTCTGCACAGCCAGATTCCTCGCTTGGAATACATAAAAATTGGCCAAAAAACTGTACCTCTACGACCCATAGTTTTCGAGAAAAATGCGAGAGAAAACTATGAAGTCAGATCCGGTGTACGAAAAAACAACTTTATTGGAAACATGAATATCGTTATTTGCATATGTTTACATAGGAAGATGTTCAAAATGTCCACCGCGCATAT
Organism: Amaurobius ferox; assembly: GCA_951213105.1. Lineage (NCBI taxonomy): Eukaryota > Metazoa > Arthropoda > Arachnida > Araneae > Amaurobiidae > Amaurobius > Amaurobius ferox. Next base: position 106,992,369 of record OX578145.1, on the reverse strand, counting down.
CGAGGCATGCATGCGCGCGCAGTGGAATGGCTGATTGCACACGTTGCAGAAGCGTGGTGTCCACAAAAGTACACCCAGCATGAAGACGAGCAACTAAGTCACTTTCTGCAGTAACTAGGTCTCGATGGACCAATTCCTTGAGATGGCTCCATAGGAAGAAATCCAAAGGTGTCAGATCTGGCGATCGTGGCTGCCATAAAACCGGAACCCCACGTCCGGTTTTATGTTATACCGATGTTCATGTTTCTAATAAAGTTGTTTTTTCGTACACCGGATATGACGTCATACTTTTCTATTTGCATTTTTCTCGAAAACTATGGGTCGTAGAGGTACAGTTCTTTGGACAATTTTTATGTATTCCAAGCAAAGAATCTGGCTGTGCAGAGTTTGGGCGGCCTTGATGAGACACCCTGTATAAAACGCTTAAGTACGTCGCGATAAAAGGGATCTAATTCTCGTTTGGTTAAGAATTTAGTGTAAATTACAGTGTTTAAATCATCATAGACCATAGTCCATAAAACTCATACTCCATAGTTTAAAAACTTTAACAAAAGTATCCATGGAGTTAGAGAGTATCCCTTTACCTCCATGGTTATATCTCAAATGCTTATTGATAATTTCTTCAGGCTTTTGTCCAACAATGAAAAAATATGACTTTTATGAGCAAGATTTTGTTATAATTATTGTAAAGTTTTCGTCTCGCTATATTAAAAAAAAAAATTAGGTCCAGTCCTGGCTAAATCTTTTTGAAATAGAAAGAATTTCTGTTAAAGCTAGAACCAGACGTATGACATCAAATGATTTACAATTTAGCATGATGATTTAGAATATAATGATTGATGATGTTAGAACTGTAGATGGATTTATACGTATTTAAAAAAAAAAAGGCCAGTTTATACATTAACTTGAATCTAATATCTCGTCAGATATATTGCGTAAGTTTACTTTATAAACTGCGAAGCAACTTGGCAAAATAATTTGATATTTTGGCTTGAAGTTTATGGTTGAAGTATCCAGATGAAATAAGTCTGAAAATTGAAAGGGCTAACTAGCTATAAACAGTTAGCCAGTAACTTGCAGCATTTTGAAAGTCTGTAAACGAAACAAACGAGCCTGAAAAAAATCATGTATTGAATCAATTTTTTGAATTTTACTAGAGTTTTATTTTACAAAATGTTATTCACGTAAAACCATTCCACCAACACTGCAAAAACAGCTTGGCAAAAATAGCCCCGCAAAAACAGCGGCCAATAAAAATAGCGATGTCTGTATTGGCCGTTAGGAAAGAGGTCAAACACGAACAGAGTTTACAAGAACTTTTGGCAGCCCGTGTTTATCCCAGAAAGTGGGATTAAATATAAGGACCTTTAAAGCGGGTCTCATTAGATGCAGAATAGATGTCAATAGATGTCAATGATTAATGGAGTGATATCCTTTATGATTATGCCTGTCACCAAAAATTCTTATAAACTATGCGAACTGAAATTTAAAAATTTTCCCGTTCAGACTTAATGACCTATACTTGGAATTTTTCATGGCGGTCAATATAGATATCCCTACTTTTATTGACCGCTGTTCTCTTGCAGAGCTACTTTTGCAAAGTGTCCTTTATTTTACGACGTTTTTTTTTACAAAGGTTGTTTCTTCGAGATAGCATTTCTCTGATGGATTGTATAGCTTAGTGAAGGTTTACAGTTTCTCTTATACTTCTGTAGTGTAAAGTTAGGTTTGGCGTAAGTATAGTCAATGTACGGAAGGAGAGAGTATGAAGACAAAACTGTGGAAACAGGACCTGCGTATGTGGACTCAGTAACATAAGTTTTCTATAATAAAAATATGACATTTAATTAATTTTATCACTGAAACGTGGCCTTATCTAATTATTGACGATTGCCCTAGCTTGGTCGTATGGAAATATGCTAACCGTAGATATATAGATATATGACTGTTTCTTCCTTTTTAAACAGTTGTCAAGATGTTTTGCTTCAGAATCTTAGTTTGTCGAATAATTTTTTTTTTATCAAATGGCCAGGCACTTGACTTTTATCATTCGCCTATACATCGGCCAGAAAGCTGAACCATTTAGCCGTCCTAGGACGTTGCCCCAGGCGCACCAGAGGGGGGCGGAACACACTGCGCCCAATAACACAACATCCATGCCTTACGTGGGACTCGAACCCATAACACGGCGGTCGAACGATCGCTTGGAAACGCTCGCCTTGACCGCTCGACCACCGCGTCGGCTTCGTCGAATAATAAATCATTATTTGTCATTGGATACCTGGGCATAATGTTTATAAAATATTTATACGTTAGTTTATAATTATACTACTTGATTTCAAAATTCAAATGCACTTTAATATTGATTAAATATGTTCTACATGAGATAGATTGCACTAAATGTAAACATTTTTTTGTATGGCCTAAATTGTTTCATGTTAATTTACATTCCTGTGCTTCATCTTTGATAAAATAGTTGAATTATATCTTAAATTGTTGTGTAATTTTATATTTGACATGTATTTAAATTTATATCTTGCGAATTTTCTACCATTCACAGAAGCCGATCCGAAACAATAAGAAATTAGCTGTTTTCAAAATCTTTGTTGGACATTATTGCGAATTCTTACAATGCGCAACAATAAATTAATTGCCTATTTAAAACAACGTAAATTTAACACAGAAACATTAATTCCAATGGCAATTTTAAACTAGTTGGATTCCCAAGAAAAGTTTACTCAAATTTTAGTTTCAACAGCAAGGATACTTAAGAACTAATTATCTGTCGCCAAGTTGTGATTTATCAAAACCTTGCTTTGTTTTTCTACTTTCACATTATTAAATGCATGTGATATTATGTTTTATATAGTATGTATTGCTTCTATCATGACTCTGAATTACCTCTTACGCTGGATATTATAATAGCTAACATATCGACATACAATGAAATTATTTTATCTCTGCCTTCTTCCTTTGTTAATTGTAAGTAAATCATTTTATGAAGCTTCTTATAGAAGCTGTTTTGCTAGTTAATTATATTTTGAAACGATTTCGTAATATATAGTGTTGCAGTGGTGTAATTTGAAGTCCCTAAAATAAAATAAAAAATCTCAATGCAGAAATAATTTTATTTTACTATTTAAGAAATTATTTGTAATCGTGAATGATTCCAATGTATTTAATGTACTATAGTATGTGTATGACTAATTAAGTTGTATTGAAGAAATATGAATTGAAACCAGATTGCGACCATTTTCCTTAAAATAGGAGATTTTTTCTTTCTTGGCACTATTCTCATTCAAACGAAAGGGATTTTTTCATGATGATGTCATCTGTTTGGTTAATGAATTTCAATCTTTTACTGGATGTAAAGAATGCAGAAGAATTGCATAATTAAACAATAAAAATCCCAAACAGATAAGGGTATTTAAAAAAATATCAAAGTATTAAAACTTCTATTTCACTGTTTAGGAAATTATTTGTAACATTGAATGAGTCCAATGACTATTTTTCACACCAAATGGTTTTGTTGGTTGATGTCATTTGTTCGGTTAATGGATTTAATTCTTTTACAGGTTATAATGTGCAGAAGAATTCCATATTTCAACATGAAAAATCTCAAACAAATGTACTGTATAATATTATGTATACGAGTAATTAAAATTATATGGAAGTTTTTCAAATCATCAAATGAAACGGGATTGAAAATCTTTCTCACCAAGATGTAGCATTTTTTCTTTCTTGACACCACTTTTCTCCTTCACACCAAAGGATTTCCTTTGTGTTGATCTCATCTTTTTAACACTTTACAACAAAGTTGAAAAGTGTTTATGACTTTGTTCATTCTGTCTGTCTGTCTGTCTGTCTGTCTGTCTGTCCGTTAGCACGATAACTGCCGTAAAAATGACTTAATCAAAATGAAATTTTAGTATGTTGTTCAGACGGTCTGTAGGACCTATGGGAATATAAATGAATAATATCACCCAATTAGTTTTGGATTGAACCCGGGTTGAAAAAATGGAATACATTGAGCCCTATGGGACCTAATTTTTCAAGTATTTTTTAAGCGGATTTAAAATTCACAAATTGCATCGAAAATTTTAGGCAATATTCAAATGGTTCCGTAAAATATATAAAAAGAAATTCAGCGAAATATATTCAGTAGTTTTTTAAATAAAAATTAAAATAATAATAACACCTCTTATATGAAGCGATCACGTGTCCATGATATGAAACGATCACATGACCCACTTCAAAATGATATATGGCATCCATCTTGTGTCAAAATCGTGATTTTTAAAGTTCTTTTTAATTCATATTGAGTGTTGTATCCGTCCTAAAGCTACTTTATTTTTGTCTAAATTCTGTGCATCTACATACAGAAACAACGCAATGACAATATATTCCAGTTTAAATGCTCATCTAAATTTGATTATTTCTACTATTAAGCCTATTTTTCACCTATGTAAAATGTAAACAACAAAATATGTAGAATGAGTTGTATTAGAATCGCTGTAATACTTTAACACAAAATCAAATAGTCCATGGAGTCTGCTTAGCTGATATGAATGAAATATTCATTGATTTTAGAAAGAGAAGGACGATATTTTTCGATGAAGTTTAACGAATAGAGCTTACTTATTTGTAGCTCAATGGTCTTAATTTTTAAATAAAATAAATTATTATAGTATTGTGATGAAAGACATGAATGGGGGAATTATTTATGAATGAAATGTTGCTTTTATAGAGAGAGCCAGGCGTGTTATTTTTTTATGACGTCATTTGAATGAATTTCAGTTGTTTTCGATGAAGTTTTCAAATATAATAAATTATCGTAGTATTATGATAATTCTAAAATTATTACCAAGGAATGTATTACATTTTAGAGATGTTTAAACCAGGCAATTTATACTTTAATGCCGTCATTTGAATGAAGTTAATTTTTTTCGATGAAGGTTTAAGGTTTCAAATATAATAAATCAATGTAGTATTGTGATAAGTTTTAAAATATTACCGAGGAATATATTGCATTTTCGACTTTTTTAAATAAAATTGCATTGAAGTTGGAAAGTGTTTCATAATCAATGCTTTAAGCATGATTGATCTTTCTTGTTGATGTATGAATTGATTCTTTTACAAGATGTAAAGTGTGCAAAAGAATTCCCTATTTCAACATTAAAAATTTCAAATAGATGAGGATATTTGATAGATTCCCAGTATACAAAGACTTCATGAATTGCTCTGACGAATGTGAAGTACTACTCTCTGTATATAGTAGTATGTATTATATTATGTATATGTTTGTACCGTATAATACTGTGTTCACTCTTTTGCAAAAAAAAAAAAAAAATAAATAAATAAAGTACCATGAAGGAAGTGACTGTTTTTATTGAAATTAAATATGAGTACAGCTTATACACAGATAATGAAATGATTACAAAATCAAGCCCGCAGGACCCATCAATGGTTAGTAATTTCACATTGAATTTTCAAATCAGTAATTGGTGAAACCCTCCTTGGTGGCAATGCATGCTTGCATACGTCTGGGTAAGGAGTGATGAAGCTTCTTAAAGTCATCCTGCGATACATTCTGCCAGACATTCTTCAATTGTTGCTCCAGATCTGCTACATTTCGGGGTGCCCGAATCTGGCGGCCTAGCATGTCCCATACATGCTCGATTGGCGACAGGTCTGGTAACCTTGCTGGTTAAGGAACAGTATCAACAGCACGGAGACAGGCTACAGATATGCGAGCCGTATGTGGCGTGGCACTATCTTGTTGGAAAATGGCTTCAGAATGACGAGCCATGAAGGGTAAACAAACGGCCGCAAGATTTCATCAACACATCGCTGAGCTGTTAAATTTGTACGTAGGACGACTAGGGGCGACCTGATGTCGTAAGAGATAGCACCCCACACCATCAGACCAGGGGTAATGGCTGTATGCCTGTCGAAAACCCAGACCACACGACCAACCCTAATGCTTATGGTAGCTATCTGTGTGGTCGGGGCTGTGTGACTGAGTGAAACAAAGGCTGATTGGGACCGTTGACCCTGGCGCTTCCACACACGTGCTTGATGGTCATCTGCTGAAAGACTGAAGCGTGATTCATCGCTGAATACTGGTAGCCATGATGTTCGGCTACGACACCACTCCAAACGACTCTGTCGATGTTGTGGGGTTATGAACAGACGTCTTAAAGGCCGCCGTGAGAGTAACCCCACCTCAGCTAAGCTCCTTGAGATGGTGGAAGCATGAGTGGTATGGAAGAGGCTGTAGCCCGTTGGATGGCGGACAATGATGGCGTTGGGCCAGTTCGGGCCTGTAGCACAATCATCCGATCTTGCCTCGCATTCGTAGTAAACTCGAACCATTCAAAATTTCTCAAATAGCAAAACACAATTTTATAAAAATAAACAAAGACATTCTATATAGAGATTCTTTCAAATATTCCTCTGTTAGGAAATTTTTATATTATTTAAATCCAGAATTCTGCACACTTTTCAACCAGAAGAAAATCAAATTCATTAATCAAAAAGATAAGATCAATACGAAAGAAACCCCTTGGTGTGAATGAGGAAAGTGGTGCTAAGGCAAAAGAGTTACTCACATCTGGAGGATGAATATCTGCATCAGTCGATCAGTTGATTATTCTATAATCTTCCATCCTAGTTTAAATACACACATACATCCTTTTGGGGAAAAAAAAATCCGACCATTTCGAAATTTCGCATGCAAATTCCTTTATACCAAGTACGCAAATGATTAAATTTGCAAGACCAATGAGTGTTAACTTCGATCATAGCGCGCGTTTCTACTGCGCAAATAACATCCTTTAAAACTGGTTAAAAATGCGGACGGTTCATCTCTGCTCATTATCGGTGTTGGAGTTCCATGGAGACACAACCAATAATGCCGTTACTATGTTGCCGAAGACCTTATAAGCAATTAGACGAGTTGGAACGTGGTCGTATAGTCGGGATGAGTGGAGCTGGCTAGTCATACCGAGCAATAGGCCGCCACATGCACCGAGCGAACATTGCTGTGAAAATGTGCTGGCAGCAATGGTTTCTGCAAGGAATTCATCGGCGAAATGAATGCTCTGGAAGGCCAAGGTGCACGAATGCGAAGCAAAATCGGACGATTGTACGTCACACCCCAACTGGTCCAACGGCATCATTGTTCGCCATCCAATGCGCTACAGCCTCTTCTATACCACCCGTGGTACCTTCCACCATCTCAAGGCGCTTGGCTGAGGTGGGGGTTACGCCCATGGCTGCCTTTAAGGCATTTGCTCATAACCCCACAATATCGACAGAGTCGTTTGGTTTGGTGTCGTAGTCGAGCATCATGGCTGCCATCATACTGGCATCGCATAGTGTTCGACGATGAATCACACTTTAGTCTTTCAGCAGATGACTATCGGGTACGTGGGTGGAGGCGTCAGGGCCAGCGGTCCCAATCAGCCTTTGTTTCACACAGGCATCTTGGTGTGATGGTGTGGAGTGCTATCTCTTACTACAGTAGGCCGCCCCTAGTCATCCTGCGTGCAACCTTAACAGCTCAACGATATGTTGATGAAATCCTGTGGATGTTTGCGTTACCCTTCATGTCACGTCATTCTGGGGCCATTTTCCAATAAGGTAATGCAACGCCACATACGACTCGCATATCTGTGGACTGTCTCCGTGCTGCTGAAAATGTTCCTTGGCCAGCAAGGTCACCAGACCTTTCGCCAATCGAACATGTATGAGACATGCTAGGCCGCCAGATTCGGGCACCCCGAAATGCAGGAGATCTGGAGCAACAATTGAGTGCCTGGCAGAATGTATCGTAGAATGACATTAGGAACTTTATCACTCTTGACGTAGACGTATACAAGCATGCATTGCCGCCATGGGGGTTTCACCATTTTCTGATTTGAAAATTCAATGTTGAATTGCTAACCATTGATGGGTCCTGCGGCCTTGATTTTGTAATCATTTCATTACCTGTGTATGTTGTATATTTAATGTGTATGTTTCATTACTTGTGTGTTGTGTATGTACGAATATTTAATTAAAAAAAAAACAGTCATTTTCTTCATGGTGCTTCGTTTTGTATGCAAAAGAATGTATATATATATATATATATATATATATATATATATATATATATATATATATATATATATATACACTGCTGGATAATTGTTAAGGACGGATCACAAAGTGCAATGCTGCACAACATTAAGTGGGAGTGGAGGCCCAGCAGGATAAAATATTGTTGCCGCATTGTTCGGACATTAGAATAAAGATCATTTATTGTTCTGGAAAATACAGAAGATTTTGAAACATTTGAAAGGAAAAAAGTGTTCATTTGATGCTGTGTACGGAGAAATGGAAAAATGCATATGAACGACAGCAGGCACCTTTGAGAAAGGTGTCAGTATGGGATATGTCCACCGTGGAGTGCGATTCAAAATTCCGCATAGCGTGTCATGCTTTGCACAACATTATCCAGCAGCTGTTGAGGCAAATTATCCCATTCCTTTGTCAGTGCACGGGAGAGAGTGTTTTTGTTTGTTGGAGGATACTTTCAACCAGCAAGTCGCCTCCCCAAAGCATCCCAAACAATTTCAATGGGGTTTAGATCTGGAGAACGTGCTGGCCATACGAGGCATTGAATACCCTCGATGACTAGACAGTCCTGCGCAATGAGTGTTCGATGACATGGTGCGTTGTCGTCCATGAAAACAAATTTATCACCCATAGCACCACGGAAAAGGTGAACATGAGGCAGTAGAACTTCATCAATGTATCGTTGCCCGGTCATAGTTCCAGTTGCAACCACATGTAGGAGCGTGTGATCATGATGCCGGCCCATACCATGATACTGCATGTCGGATATAGACCCCTTTCCTGGATATTTTTAGGGCGATAAGCAGTACCACTCTCACGCTAGATCAGTTGGCGTCTACAATCCGATGACAGACTGAATCTACTCTCATCTGAGAATAGTACGCAAGCCTAGTCCTGTTCGGTCCAATTGCGATGCTTACGACACCATTGCAAACGGGCAGTACGGTGCAGTCTGGACAATGAGACACACACAACAGGTCTGCAGGCGTATCGTTCTCCTTCTACCAAAGGCCTGACTACAGTTTTTCGGGAGATCCGCTGTCCTGTGGTAGCAAGAAACTGATTTGCTATCTGCTGAGCTGTGGTGCGCCGGTCCCTTTTGGCCGATAGGACAAAGTACCTGTCTCCTGCAGGCGTCGTACTTCTAACACGACCTCCCCCGTGACGCTTGCTACACATTCCAGTTGTTTTAAATACTTGCCACAGCCGCGAAACAACACTGTGGGCGATGCAGAACTCCCTGGCAACATCTGTTATTTTTTGCCCTTCTGCAATAATACGGCCACGCGTAAAATCATCTAAGTGATATCGGGAAGACATACCGAGAATTTTAAGTTCGTCAATTAAATATTTCCCGTAAAACGTGCACTTGGAACAACAACTGTCCACACGCGTCAAATCCTTTGAATATCTTATTAGCACTATCACGTGGCGAACAGGAGTGGAAAGGAAAATTTTGCATACGCACACCCTCTTCTTACTGTACCTCGCATTTATTCTAATTTTCCACATTTTGCTTCCTTTCATTTTGTGGTTGCTATGGGTGACAGTGTCATCCGTCCTTAGCAATTGTCCAGCAGTATATATATATAAATTATATTATATATATATCTTGTACATACATAAATTATATTATATATATATATATATATATAATATGATTTACATATATGTATATATATATATATATATATATATATATATATATATCATATAAAACGAAGTGAAAACTTTTATACAACGGAAATTCTTATACTTCAAGTGTTGGCGCAAAGCAGCACATGCACAAAAAGTATCATATAAGATTCAAATAAAAGAGGGAAACGACCAATTGCATAGCATAAATGGCAGAGGTGGATTGCGACACCTCATTCCCGGTTAGAAGCGTGCTTTTAAGCCCGGGCAACACTCCCGGAACCAATGCCATGCAGTGGCCTATCTTCCGGATATGTGTGAAGTCAAAGACACAGAAAAAAAAGCGAAGCAAACCATCTAGAAGCGACCACAAGACCAGAAACGACCTCAAGACTAGAAGCGACCATTGCAAGACTTTAGAAGCGACCATTGCAAGAGAAAGGGATGGAATGTAATCCGTATGAAGTGCATGCTGACGCTTAAAGCAGTAATCTGTTATTAACGTGCACCAGGGTGCGCTGTCCACACATGCGCAATGGTCCCACTAAGAACTTAAAGTGTTACTGCAAACATCCGCTATATCTCTAAAGTATGCATTTTTTTCTCTTTCTGTATTGAAAATTGAATTATAATAGTATTTCAAGAAGTTTTCGGGATAATTTCTTTTTATTGCTTCTTGCATGATATTTCTGTTATGTATGATACAATCAGTCTTGAAAGTATTAATACGTTGATTTCTCTTGAGGTGATTGATGACAACATTTCTAAATATGTTTTTAGTTAAGTTGGATTTCCAGTCAATAATGTGGTTAATTTTAATATTGAAGTTGTTTCTTTTGTCAAATAAAACAGTATATGTGCCATATTTACTATCTTGCTTTAGTGTGATATCTAAAAAATCAACACTGTTTTCTTCCGTTCCTTTATTTTCAATCAATTCCAGTTCTTTAGGATAAAAACTAAAATCAAACGGTGGCATATTCGTATATTGTCCAAAAAGGACATCGTCAACGTAACGAAAGTATGGTAATTCATGTAAGATGTGAGTGCCCTCTTCAAATTTATTCAAATAAAGGTCGGCAAGCAGGGAGGAACAGCCCCCTCCCATGGGGATACCTTTTATTTGTTGAAAATAGTTTGTTCCATCAAATAAAATATTCTCAAACAGCACGATGCGCAACAAGTCTTGATATTTTCCGATAGTAATGACCTCCTTTAAGTCATATATTGCATATATCTCCTTCAATATCTCATATAAATTTCCCAGATTTATATTGTTGAATAAATCTCGGAAATCAAAACTTTTTAAACGTAAGTCCTTATTATAAAATTGTAGTCTGTTGATTACATCGTAACTATTATTTATCATTACTGTGCCATGTTTTTTGAGTTGTGTCATTACACTTTTGAGAAGTGTTAAAAGTTTTGCATTGGCTATTGTTAAGTAGGATCCACATCCCACTGTAACAGGACGGAACTTGACAGGATTTTTGTGAAGCTTCGGTATAAGTACAAGATAAGGAAAATTAACTGTTTTTAGATCAATATCAATTCGTTTATACAAAGCTTTTATTTTATTTTCTAAACTTTTTCCTGTTTGATGTAACTGGGTATACATTTGGGTGTCTTGATAACTGTTACTTAAAGTATCGACGTAATATTTACGGCAGGTAAATGAGTAATTAGAGACGACTTTATCCGTGTATGTTATAGCATATTTATCTTCACACTTTATAATTGCAGTTTTTATAGATGGATAATATGTTTTTTTACGTAATTGTTTATAGTCCAGATTGAACTTTTTGGTTAGGTGATATTTCCATTCCGTAAATGCTTGTATAGGCAGACTGTATTTGACGGCTAGTTTGTATGTAAACTTCTTCAGATCTTGTTCAAAGTCGTTTTCAATATTTTTATATTCCTGTATTCTGAATTTAGTACCAAGTTGAAGCATGTACTTTAATTGTGGATTATCTACAATATTGAGGACTCCTGTGATAATATGTCCATGATGAGAATTGAGAAATGGGCTATTTTGGCACTCACATACATTACTTTTGAATTCATTGATGTTTTTACTTATACGGTTATAATTAAAGATTTTTCTTCCATTGGTTTGTACAAATTTATAAATTAATTTAACATCCATATTAGGTATTGGCATGAGATGTGCTAAGTCCTTGATATAGGATTTGATTGGCAACTCGTCAAAATTTTTGTTTTTAAAGGTAGTTATAAATAGTTCTGATGTAATTTTCTCCTTGGTAGGTGAATTTAATTCCACTTTCAACAAACTGGCCTTTAGTTTCAGTGAATCCAACATTATTGCAAAATTCGTACATGCAATTTCTTTATTTTTCATTGATTTCTTTTCGAATTGATACTCTTGTAAATAATACCAGATGCGTTTAACATAACGTTTTTTGATACCGAATATTAGATTTTTAATCCATCCAGGTTTAATTTCTATTTGTGTTCTCACTTTATTTATGAACTGTTCGATCCTTTCGAGAGTTGCATTATAACTCATATATTTCTTATTGCCTCCTCTTTGCCATCGTTTTTTTAAAAAACAAGGGATATCTTGCAATACCGGCATTCGTTTTTCATTATTGCAAGATTCGAAATTATAATTATCACGAAATATGATTGTATTTAGTCCATAAGGGTAAGCTGTTCCATATTGGTGGATATGGGTATTTTCCCACCACAATCTCTCTTGCAGTTTGGGTACAACATCGATGATAGTAACAGTTATTTTTGAGAAATCATGGTATCCAAAATGACGAAGTTCCAAATTAGTTATATGTGCATCCGTTTTAAGTGATTTACCAACTTGACTGCGATGTAAGTTAATGCGTAAGTGCAGGCGATTTTTGGTTGGCCGATATATTTAACTTGGCATGTTAGGCATGTAATACATCTGGACTATAAACAATTACGTAAAAAAACATATTATCCATCTATAAAAACTGCAATTATAAAGTGTGAAGATAAATATGCTATAACATACACGGATAAAGTCGTCTCTAATTACTCATTTACCTGCCGTAAATATTACGTCGATACTTTAAGTAACAGTTATCAAGACACCCAAATGTATACCCAGTTACATCAAACAGGAAAAAGTTTAGAAAATAAAATAAAAGCTTTGTATAAACGAATTGATATTGATCTAAAAACAGTTAATTTTCCTTATCTTGTACTTATACCGAAGCTTCACAAAAATCCTGTCAAGTTCCGTCCTGTTACAGTGGGATGTGGATCCTACTTAACAATAGCCAATGCAAAACTTTTAACACTTCTCAAAAGTGTAATGACACAACTCAAAAAACATGGCACAGTAATGATAAATAATAGTTACGATGTAATCAACAGACTACAATTTTATAATAAGGACTTACGTTTAAAAAGTTTTGATTTCCGAGATTTATTCAACAATATAAATCTGGGAAATTTATATGAGATATTGAAGGAGATATATGCAATATATGACTTAAAGGAGGTCATTACTATCGGAAAATATCAAGACTTGTTGCGCATCGTGCTGTTTGAGAATATTTTATTTGATGGAACAAACTATTTTCAACAAATAAAAGGTATCCCCAAGGGAGGGGGCTGTTCCTCCCTGCTTGCCGACCTTTATTTGAATAAATTTGAAGAGGGCACTCACATCTTACATGAATTACCATACTTTCGTTACGTTGACGATGTCCTTTTTGGACAATATACGAATATGCCACCGTTTGATTTTAGTTTTTATCCTAAAGAACTGGAATTGATTGAAAATAAAGGAACGGAAGAAAACAGTGTTGATTTTTTAGATATCACACTAAAGCAAGATAGTAAATATGCCACATATACTGTTTTATTTGACAAAAGAAACAACTGCAATATTAAAATTAACCACATTATTGACTGGAAATCCAACTTAACTAAAAACATATTTAGAAATGTTGTCATCAATCACCTCAAGAGAAATCAACGTATTAATACTTTCAAGACTGATTGTATCATACATAACAGAAATATCATGCAAGAAGCAATAAAAAGAAATTATCCCGAAAACTTCTTGAAATACTATTATAATTCAATTTTCAATACAGAAAGAGAAAAAAATGCATACTTTAGAGATATAGCGGATGTTTGCAGTAACACTTTAAGTTCTTAGTGGGACCATTGCGCATGTGTGGACAGCGCACCCTGGTGCACGTTGATAACAGATTTCTGCTTTAAGCGTCAGCATGCATTTCATACGGATTACATTCCATCCCTTTCTCTTGCAATGGTCGCTTCTAAAGTCTTGCAATGGTCGCTTCTAGTCTTGAGGTCGTTTCTGGTCTTGTGGTCGCTTCTAGATGGTTTGCTTCGCTTTTTTTTCTGTGTCTTTGACTTCACACATATCCGGAAGATAGGCCACTGCATGGCATTGGTTCCGGGAGTGTTGCCCGGGCTTAAAAGCACGCTTCTAACCGGGAATGAGGTGTCGCAATCCACCTCTGCCATTTATGCTATGCAATTGGTCGTTTCCCTCTTTTATTTGAATCTTATATATATATATATATATATATCTATTTGTGTTTTAATTAATCTAGTTTAGAATTGATTATATTTATATTGTTAATCATTTCTTTTTATCTTGTAATATCCTCCTTACTACATTTTATTAGGTTTTACATGGACTTAGATGTTTATATTTATATATAAGCAAATATTTTATTTTTATTTATATTATTTATATGTGTTAATGCCATACTCTTTATATTACTTAAACTATTATGAATTATACATCTTATTTGATTTAGTGACTGGCAAATATATTTATTCTTGTTATTATATAATTTGATAAATATTGCCCGGTATTTTCAATTTTGTTGGGAATTGTTTAGACCGTTATCAATTTACCAACAGTGTGCCATGGATTGTTTTGGATATAATAATTGCCCAGCTAAAAATTATAACTTCAATAAATGTAAGAATAAAAATTGTAAAACCTGCCCATTTGCTTCTAACTCACAAATTACTAATCTAAATAGTCATAAGACTTTCTGTAAAATTTTTAATTGCATCTACAAATTATCTTGTAATATTTGTAATATATCTTATATAGGACAGAGCAGTAATCCTATTCATCTACGTATGAATGTACATAGAGATCATGTTAAAAAATATATCCATAATAATAATTTTCTTCCTACTTCTAATAAATCGAATATAAACACTTTGCTCATCATGGTTTTGAAAATATAACTATACATATTTTGGACATTAAAACAAATACTGCTGATAGATTATTCTTTGAAAACTTCTATATTAAATCACAATGTACTCTGTTTCCATATGGATTAAATCAATTATATCTCAATGGTAATATTGTTAAGAATAATTTTGTAGATAATAAATATTCTATTTTTAATCACCTTTTTTTAATCCTCTTTCACATAATAGTAAATTGGCTAAACTCAAAAGATTTAAACGCGGTAAAGGAAGCTCCTCCCAACATGATTTTAAAGCGGAGATTAAAAGTATGCATCAACAATTCAATAACACATATCAATGGAAATTTATTAAATCATGGGTATTTGCAGTTAAGAAAAAACAATTAAACACAGTTTATGCTATTTTCTTAAAGTTAAATCTTACTAATGAACATTTTAATCATATTTTCTATGATTTGCTCATTACTAGATCAAAATATTTAAAAATAAAGCTTAATCAATTTCATAATAATAACTGTTCTAATTCTTATTGTGTAATATCATTTAAGCATCCTATTTATAATTCCATAAACTTTAAGAATTTATTTAATCAATTTCATCATTTATTGCCTGTAAAGGATTTGAATGTTACTAAAACTTTTAAATATAACAAGCCTATTGGAAGAACCATTTTTAATTACAATGCAATTTCAAAATCTCTCTCGGTCGACATAGATTCCTCAACAAATTTAGATGGTGAATGTATTTGTAGCGTTGATAATTATGCTGAATTTATAAATCCACACTTGGGTCATATTGTTACTGGAGACTTAGCCATTGTAAAAGATAAATCTTTAAGAACTATAATGTCATTTGGCACTAAATTCAGGTTACCTTCATGTAATAATTCTAAACAAGTGTTAAAGTCAATCAATCTGGACCTTGATAAATTTATTTATGGATTAGCTTCTAAATATGCTCAGCCTTTAGAGGCATTTAATATGTGGATATTTACTATTTTAAGATCTATTAAAAATACCATTTGTAGTATTAATTTATCTAGATCTATATATAATATGGATAATATAAAGCACTCTGTTAATGATTTACATAGATCTTTTGTTATTACTTATGTAGATAAAGCCTCTAATAATTATGCTATTATTTGTAAAAAATTCTATATTCAATATCTGCTAGATTATTTAAAAAATAATAGTCTATTTAAAATTGATTCACACTCTCTTAATAGTATCAAATTGAAAATTATCAATATGTATAGTGATTTAGATATTAATAATAAATTTTTGACATTTCCATATATTGTGCTTATACCTAAATTTCATAAAAATCCTATTAAATTTAGAACTGTTACTAGTGGTCATAATTCATACTCTACTACTGCTAGTAAATTATTACTAAATTATTTAAATGTACTAAATAGTAATTTACGAGATTCTGGTGATAGCTACATTATTCTAAATAACAGTAAAGAATTAAAAAATAAATTAAAAACGCTTGGTAAAATAATAGGATTTCAAACTTTTGATTTTAAAGATCTATTTAATAATATTAAGATCACTGATCTATATGATGTCATTTTAGCTTTATATAATGCTTATATTACTAATCATTCTAATCTTACTATATTTACCAATTTTCCTAAGCTTCTCCATTTTGTTCTTTTCAATAATTATATCTTTCAAGGTAATAAATTATACTTACAAATCTCAGGTGTTAAACAAGGTGGCTGTAGTAGCAGTATGTTAGCTACTTTATACCTATATCAATATGAAAAATTCTTTACTTCAACAGATTATAAAATTTATAGATATGTAGATGATCTGATTTGTCTTGTATTTACTGATAACTATGTCATAGATATAGATTTCTATCCGGATAATTTGGAATTAATACCTAATGTAACTTCTATTAGTAATAATATTTATTATTTGGATTTAAATCTAATTATAGAACCTGCTCATGGGATAGTTACTAATTTATATGATAAAAAAGATTTTTTTAAATTTAATATTAATAAATTATTACCTTTTAATTCCTGCAACTCGATTCAATTGTTTAGAAATATTATACTTAATCAGCTTTTTAGAATTTATAGATTATCAGATAAAAAATTTCATGCTTTGCACATTAATAACCTCAAAATTACCAGTAAAATGTATCAATATCCTGCATATTTAGTAAGTAGTATAGTTAATAAGTTTCGATTAGCCTACAATTCTCATATTCTCCCCTTATTATCTTATTTTAGCCGTACTTCTTCATTCTCTTGAAATTATATTTTTATCTTTTTATCTTGAAGCTTTAACTGTTGAATAATTCATTTTATTGATTTTGCGCAGTATAGTTTTTATTTCTCTCTTTGGCAACAGCAAATCACATCTTTTCATTTTGGCATATGGCAACATTGGTCTAGTCATATTTTACTCGTCAGGGTTGCGCTGATGAGGTGTGTTTTGAGGTATTTATGTTTCCTTTATTGTTCCAATCTATATGCTTGTCGTCCATATAACACAAGTTTATAGATAAAATTTATCTTGTGTTTCAGAAACAAGCATTTTTGTGTTCATTTCGAAGGGATATATGGACCCGAAGAGAATTTTTTCGAAATGAACTTATCGTAAGCCTAAATCTCTTCCATGTGCAAGCTTTTTTGCTTGATTTTTTTGTTTCCTTATTTGCATTCCTCATTTTTGAAATTTGTTGATTGTCTTTGTCTTTATGACCTGCATTACGCTTTATTATTTCCTCTTTATGTCTTAATTTCTTTTATTTCTTTGTATTTTGCAGAAAATTTTGGAATAGTGTATTATGAGTTACTACATACATTCTAACTTTGGATTTACTAATTTATATTTATATATATATATATATATATATATATATATATTTATTTATTTATATATATGTCATCCGGAGGTGTATACAAGTCATACCTTCTAATAGTTCCTTTCATTGAATAACCTTGTTACTTCAAACAAAAAGTTTATTTTAGACCTCTAAGAACTTATAAAAACCATGAATAATGGTGAAAATAAGAGACATTTCTAATAATTAAAATAAAATAAGCCTCCTTACATGTGCAAAGATGGGAAGAATAAAATGTCATTCTATTGCCCACACATAAATTGAAAAAACCGTATAAAATACCAGTGTTGCCAATCTTGAAAATATAAAAAAAAAAGAATATCCAATCATAAGTAAAAGCAAAAAATATATATATATATATATGCAACATTTAAATTACCTATTAGATACAAATTGATAATAATTATTAATTAAACTAATAGCTGTGAAAACATTAACATTAATAAATACCAATGAAATTAGTGATATAATAATAATATATAACAAAAATCGAATTTTGAATTCAGTAAAACAAATCACAAATTCAAAGCAACTTCTCTTGGCAGAATGCTCAGTTAAATAAGGCATATAATGCGAAAGCAGATTAGATTAGAAATAAAAACCAATTATAGTAGGTAGTTAATTAATAGTAGCAGGTGGTGAAAATTATGACTACTGCGATTATGCCAAATTAAAAAGGTCCAGTTAACAACGCTGAGTTACCATAAACTTATTTGCTAAACTGTTCCTCAAGTATAATGGGTAATGTTTATTGTGAAATTGATAAATTAATAAGAACCAGAATATTAAAACACAATTTTATTTTCATAAACATCAGAACCAGATACAACGTAACTTTTTAACTTTTCAAGACCGGATTCAAATATAGCTCGACGCACTGGATATGAAACACGAGCTCCCAAACGCAAAGTAAACATCTTTGCGTCGTTGCTATGGCAACCGTTAACGACTACCAGGTATTTTCTGAAAATTTGAATTCTTCTTGCCACTCTTCCGAGGGGGATTAAATAGTTCTGTTGGACTGACATCTGAGCATGCAGAATATTGCCTGGACTTTGGAGACAAAAATGCTGATGGCAGAAACATTGATTGCTTGGGAAATATTAGTCTAAGCTTTCAATTGTTAGTATTGCAGTTTGCATTTTGGAATAAAAACAGGAAAAGAAAAAAAAAATGGTATAAAATGCACTTTTCTTCATTAAAGCATTACATTAAAAATTGCATTTCAAAGATATTTGATATTTTTGCTTGACATACATATTGCCTATATAAATATAGTACTGTTGAAGGCCCAGACCACACGACCAACCCAGGGGTTTATGGTAACAAATTGTGTGGCCGGGTCAAAAATATAATACTGTGAATATAGTACTGTGTAACTTTTATAAGTACAATATTAAGTATTATAGATATATTGAAGATGGTTATTACTAGTGACGTAACTAGTATTAAGCTAAGAATAAATTGGTGATCGGAAGTTTAGCGATTTTGAACCAGACTTACTGAACTTATCCATGTATTTATAATCAATATAAAAGTCAGTCCAGCACAGACAACTAGAGTGCATACTTCTGTATGATTGCTTTACCTTTAAGAAGATTGCTGAGGAGATTGCTTTACAGGGAAATTATGTGAGAATTTTCTTGATATTTCCTTGGAATACATTAAATGCATAACAAAATTAGATTATTTGAAGAAAATTGTGCAGTCATGAAAAAGGTTCAAATTAAAAAAAAAATAACTTACTATGTCATTTTAACTATCTTTTGTTTATTATTCGATAATTTAAATTAAATAAAATGTTTACTTGTCAATGGTACTGATTCTAATAAAGTTTTGTCTATTTTTCAATATTTTAGATTTTGAAAACTCTAATTTCAATAAATTTTCAGTTCAATAGTTTATTTTAAAGACTTGTGTGTGTGTGTGTGTGTGTCAGTGAGTCTGTGGAGACGATAACTGACTAACGAATGGACCGATTCGAACGAAATTGGGTACAAAAATCACAATCCGTAAACACTGGAAGCCTATTGTTTTTATACGCAATCGAATGTTCAGAACCCCTCTAAATTTTCGAGTGAAATTTTGAAAAAATCGTCAAAAAATAAAAACCGCTAATAAATTTACGTAAATAGACATTCCTTATGTTATTTTTCATTAGAAAACGAATGACATAAATTTTAGAACGCTAACATGAACCGTTCTCGAGATATTGCACATTTTTCAAAAAAATTATCAAAAAGTTATATAAAATAAAAAAAAAATATTTCCTATTGAGAAACATGTTCACTTTTCATATGTAATACCATGCGATAAATTGGGTGACATCATTCTCGTGGATCTAGCTCGTTCCATTCATGAAAAAAGATACTTTGAGTAAAACTTTTGTATTTGAACGCCAATAGTCATTTAACTGCTGTAAGAATAACTTATTTCTCCGTCCATAACGCTTGGCGAGATTTTGGCGACGAATTTGGCGGAATGTCGCCAACTTGATGAAATTTTTAATTGTTGCCAAATTAACAAGAATCTTGCCAAATGGATAAAAATGACAATAAAAGACAATAATAAATCAATGAAAATGACAACTCATTGAAGAAAATTCAATATCTTGGAAAGAATATAAGTATCTACTATAAGAATAACATTATTTTTAACTGTAAAAGTAGTAAATTGTTTGCATTATATAAGGAAAGTCATGTGTTGCCCAGATCAGATTTTTAATAATGTAAAATAATATTTTGTATTACTGAAAATGGTGTTCGCATAGGCAAGTAATGAAGTTTCATGCAGAAAGAGCATGATTTGGACAGCGTGTAGTTAGAGTATGATGTTACATACTGAAAGTTTCATACATCTGTGTGAGTCTGACTGACTGATTGATTAAGGGCTTGAGACTGACTTAAGGGACACTTACACAAATCAAAATCAGCGTCATTCTAACCATTTGGCTAACAACATAACTAAGGCCCAGGAAACGGAGGATGGGGGAAATGAAAAAAATAGACATATTGTTTTAAAGAATTTTATTGAAATAATTTTGTAAATGGTAAAAAACTGTCAGCCCTAGTTTACATTTCAAATTCAAGCGGAAAAGGTCATCAACTATAAAGAGAATAAAACATTACATGCGTAGCAAAATGGGACATACATGCTTAAATGCTATTGTAGTATTATCTATAGAAGCGAAATTAACCCCCCAAAATTTTCTTTTGATGAAGCAATAAGAGACTTTGCCCATTGAAAAACTTAAAATGCGTTCTTTGATCTGTTTCTGACATACTTAGGTTGTTGCTTTGTATATGTATAATTTGAAAATGCAATAAAAATAATTAATAAACTAAAAATAATTGTAAGTTCTACTACCTGATATATTTAGTTATGGGTAGTTGTTGTTTTGTACATGTATAATTTGCAAATGCAATAAAAATAATTAATAACTAAAAATATTTGTAAGTGCTTCTGCTACACCTGATAATTAGTTATAGATAGTTAATGTATATGCAGGGGAGGGACTCGAGGTTACTTTTGTGTCAGTGGTCCAACTATTTAATCCTGCCCAAACTATTTATGGTAGAAACTTGAAACTTTGCAAAAACGTGAGACATGATCCCCTAGATAATAGAAAAAATTCAAAATGAAGGAATTTTGTTATTTAAAATTATAAATTGCGGAATTTTTTGTTCTAATATTCTTTCAGTTATAACTAGCAAATGGCTATACACATACACAGTTTGTTTTCATACCATCATGCGCAGAAGTAAAATATGCCCCATTTTTATGCTTAAATTTCAAACTAATTTTGATAATCAGAACTTTTATTGTGTGTGTAGGTGTCACATTTAGTGACTACTAGTCATTTTATACTTGCAAAGCGTGGGTGTAAATGGCATAAATAGTTACTCATCTTCATTCGACTATAAGCATTTAGAGGTTGGTATACTGCACAAATAGCGGTTTTTTATGTATTCCGCTATGAATATTTTTCTAAAATAACGAGAAACTTTTATTTATAGCGAAAAATCGTTTCTCAAAAAATCATCTATGCTTGCCTTGACATTCATTCGGACAATAATTTGATATGAACATGTTCTGTCCTGTAAAATTTTTCACAAAAAGCATTTAAAATATTAAAATTTGTAACTTTTCTTTCATTTACCACTCTTTCTAGCTAATTCTTGCGTCGCTTACGTCCGATTTCAGCAGCATTTTTTTCTTCTCCAAGGTGCAGGCGTTTGAAAATAAAAACTGCTGTTTTATTCGAAGATGGAAGGATCTGGCTGTTTCATGATATTTTCGAATCTGCTGTAGTATAAAGCATAAGTACGACGGTTAATATAAAATTAAGCTGAAGGACGCGAGTTTAATAAAAATCTTATGATATAAAAACAGCAAAAAGTTTCAAAAGCATGGAAAAACAGTCTTATTGCTCGAAGTTTGTTATTGCTTAAATTAAGCAAGCTCGATTGTTACTTTGGTAGTGAAGTACAGAGTATTCATAATAGAACTTTAACTCTTTAATATTAATAATACCTGGATGCATGGTGTCAAGGAAAACCATGGATCAGACTCGAAAACTATTAGGACTATCGTATATTTTGAGCAGCCATATAGAAAACTCTAATGGTGATACGATGAGAACTGACCACCTTCTTTGGGGGAGAGGGAAACGAGTAGCTATCTCGCTTTGTATTAGAGATCGGATAAAATATCAATTACAAAGTTAGACAGTTGTAAAACTAGCACAAAACATTTCTAAACAACCTTGCTGCGCCATCGGGAATCAAACCCTAAATCTTCAAACTGGCCAGCCGACGCTCTACCGTTGAGCTACTGGGACGAAATTGCAAGCTTATTGTCGAAGTGGATTCTGCATTCTTCACTCTAATGTCAGATTGGCTTGCAACTGGCAAACTGACTGACTACCTCCAGCTATTTGTACTTTATCTCAGGTAACCCACCTGATCGTACTAGGGTCGTATTCAGACCTCCGACATCTTTGCACTAACCTACAGGGTTGATTTTTTCGGTCGCTATTATAAAGAACCTTGCTGCTCTAGCCGGGAATCGAACCCTGGATCTTCGAACTTGTCAACCGACGATCTGCCGTTGAGCAACTGGGACGAAATTGCAAGCTTTTATTGTGGACTCTGCACACTTTAGTCCTCTCGTGAGAGATGAAAGTGAGACCTGAAAACCAGTGTATATAATCTACGCTCCCCCTCTTTTAAAATATAACATTTAGGAAATGCCACAGAATAAAATCAACTTTATTATACCCAAATACAAAATGTTCACCTTCAGCAACAATGCGTGCTTTCACACGTGTGATAAAATATCTCAGCGTGTTTTCCAATGTCTCTATGTTTGCACTATTATTTGAAGCTTTTTTGACATTGTTTCTTTTACAATCGTTATTTGAAGAATTAATTTGCAGCTTTCGCCGTAGGACAAAAATGAGTAGTAATTATTTTGCAACATTCTACAACCTTGTAATTGACATTCCTATAACTCTGTCAGGAAGCGAGATAGTCTCCATACTCTCCTATAAAAGGGATTGCCGCTCCATAAAATTGCCTCATCGTGTTTCACCATACGCAAGGCCTAATCAAACCAAAGTGGGGTACACGATTTGATGTTTATTCGGGACCCCATACCATCACGACGTATCAAACACATGCTAAACATCCACACATAACAAATTTTGGTGCCTCAGGATCATAAGAGGCCCTTTTATAGAAAAAACTTCCCAAATTTTACTTCAAAATTGTATGTATAATATTTAAAACTATTAACATATATTATAATTTAAAATAATAATTAATACTGCAGGTTTTAAATTAATTAAAAAATTATTTATACTTGAAATTTTTATCGCATACAAAATTGAGGAGGGCCCTTTAAAATTTGGGGGCCTAGGGCCTCGGCCTTAGCGGCCTGTGCGTTAATCGGGCCCTGACCATAAGGGTTTCCTATATGTATAATAAAATATACGATAACCTTAATATTTCTCGAGTTATTGTACTGCTTTATGACTTTTCTTAATACTCTGCATACAGATATATAACGGATATAATATTATTTTCCCTTGTTACAATTTTTTATATATAAAACATCTTTGCGTGCGCTCCCTGCAGCTCCTCTCTGGAGTAACTTCAAACTTTTTCCATCTTTCAAATTATAAAATTAGGTGGCAGAATTGATTATGCCAGGGTTGATCAGAAATGCAAACGTCTCCGCCTGGTATTTCTACAGATAAGTGTAAGCAGTTATCGTCATCAAAACTGCGAGATTTTGAGTTCTACAGAACCGCGTTTAAAATATTCAAGGTACTTTGAATCTCTTTCGTCAATGTAAATGGGATGTGAGAAAACTTAAAATATGTTTAAATGTTGAGTAAAATTATTCACGTGCAAGAAGATGGCGAAGACCGTTACTTATAATAATGTGTTTTTTATAATTGAAAACATATGTATACAGTATAGAGACATAAGCATTATCGCTAGCGCCTATGGAGTGACTTGCATCCCACAAAACTTGCATGCTGATTGGTTTGTTTTCCAATTGTGAATCGTTACAGAAAAAAACCTTCGCTCTAGGAGGTATTAACCGCCAAGAGTTTCGAGTGATTCGATAGACAGGCTCCTCAAAAACAATTCTATAGAAACTTGAATAGCAAGAAACTATTACTGATTATTCCGATAAAACGAGGGCTCCAATTTCATGTGAAGCCTTACGCAGGAAAACGAAACGAAAGCTGAATATCGAATTAACTACTGTTGGTTAGAATCAAGGCCTTCACCCCAAAAGAAAGTTTAATAAGCCTTTTAAGGCACGAGTCAAAATATGTATTTTCATTTTCTATAGCTTTGATTTATAGCACCAGTTATTTTATAATCTGAGAAGGTCCTTAGTCCTTCATAAGTTTTCATTTTTGCTTAATAATTATAGGCACACTATTGGAAGAACAGCCAGATCCTTTATCCCTTTTTGTTTCCCTATGGTCAAAGCCGGCAATTGTCCAACGAAAACTCTGTCTCGTTGTTCGAAAGGGCGCTTATATCCCTGTTGAGGGTAGACCTTTCGATTTTCTTGCGAAAGGACCGTCTTAAAGTCTGTTGCTGGAACCTGGTTTCTTGGGTGTAGTCGTAAGTCACTCCGCCGATGATGCCACCAAGAACTGGAGCAACCCAATACACCTGGAAAAGATGTGATTCATAAATATTAAAGCAGTTGCGTTACATCTAATCTATATACACTGTCTTCCAAAAGTTAAGCTGAAAATTCTCAAGCAGCGAACGCATCCGTGGATTTTATTGGGTGAAACTTACTGTTGTCGTCGATGGGGATATGCAAATATCAAATGATGTGTCCAGTAGTATTGCTCCTCCAACAATATTAAACTTAGAGGAGGGGTGAAAACAATTCGTTTGCGCCCAAGAGTTTCAATGTTAAAATAAATTTTTTCGAAGAGTGTTAGGGTTGATTTTGGATTAGATTAGCTTTGTTGTGACACGAAGAATACATTCTTAACGCTGGAGAAGATTGGAAGATTCAATTTGTTTGGATTCATTTTGGATTAGATTAGCTTTGTTGTGACACGAAGAATGCATTCCAAACGCTGGCGAAGATTGGAAAATTCGATTGGTTTGGATTAATTTTGGATTAGATTAGCTTTGTTGTGATACGAAGAATACATTCCCAACGCTGGCGAAGATTGGAAGATTCGATTGGTTTGGATTAATTTTGGATTAGATTAGCTTTGTTGTGACACGAAGAATACAATCTCAACGCTGGTGAAGATTGGAAGATAAAATTGGCTTGGATCAATTTTGGATTAGATTAGCTTTATTGTGACACGAAGAATAGATTTTCAACGCTGGCGAAGATTGGAAGATTCTCAACGCTGGCGAAGATTGGAAGATTCTCAACACTGGCGTACTGTTGGGGACTTGAGGCAGGACCGTCTGTTAAGAAAGCCACCAATTTCTGGATCATTCTGTCATTTATCGTTTTTGGAAACAGTTCTAAACAAGTAGGGCAATTATTGGGAGACTCATTCCAGGTCGTCCTAGGGTTATAACATCCACTAATGACTAGTACATTGCATTACTGGCCAAACGCAATAGCCAAGCAACCATACCAGATCACCAAGCAGTGATTACGACAGCGGTAGAAAAGTTGATATCGGCAAATGAGACGAGGGTTACGCATCAAATGACTGTATTGCTCAGGTATCACGAGTTTGTGTCTTCTCGTTTGTGTCGTACTGTGTGTTTACGGCCAAAGGAGCACGATTAAAGTGGTATTGTTAGCATGCGATTTAAGACAGAAGCGCAATGGTCCAATATACTCTTCAAGTCATGATTCACCTTCGATTCAGTGTTCGTAGTTTAGGTTTGCTGGTAGGGAATCTAATGATTCGCGTGTGTCCGAGAAGTTTAGAAGCGTAAGAGAAGAATTCGGGGGGGGGGGGATGAGAAGGAATCTTTCACATAACTCCATACATCTTGACATTAATAAATATCCATGTAATTTCAGTGAAATTCGTCCAAAACATGTTGAGAAATAAATTTGCCGATTTGGTGCTGTCACTTACCCAGTGTAACCTCCAGGTGTTGGTGACTATGGCTGGACCGAAGGATCTGGCAGGGTTGAAGCTGGCTCCTGTATAAGGAAACTGCAAAAGAAAGTTAAAAAAAAATGTAAAAGAATGTGAAAAAAACAATTTATAGAAATTAATTTCTTTTTAACATTTTCTGCTAAATTAAATTTACTTTTAACTTGCCCTCTTTTATATATAGTATAAAGTATAAGGAAAGTATTATGGCGAATTCAAAAATTCGAATTAGAATTTTTGACGGAGGAGTACGTTTCAGGCATCTCTGAAATCGAATCGAGCGTTTTTGAGGTGATGCCTGTGTGTATGCGTATATGTGCGTACGTATATATGTATGTGTGTGTATGTATGTATGTATATATATGTGTATGTGTGTATGTATGTGTGTGTATGTAAGCCTGTGGATGCGATGTATCACGCATAAATGTAGTGTTTCGAACGTAATTTGATATGATTATTATAATCAGTTCATAGTAGAAGCCTATGGATTTTAAACAAAATAGAATGTTCAAAAACTTCCTAATATTTGAATAAACTTAAAAAATGATTTAAGAATCAATATTTTAAATAATATTAAATCACTCTAAACATAATTTTTTATTACAAAACAAACGACACAAACGCTAGCACGAACCATTCTTCAAGGTATTGTACATTTTTCAAATATATTTACAAAAAGCTATATAAAGTTTTAAAAAGTGACAATTATTGTGAAATGTGATCATTTATCATGCGCTAAATTTGTTAAAACATCATTCACGCGGATCCAGTTTGTTCCATTTACGTGAAGAAATACTTTTTGCAATAGTTTTAAATTTTTATGTCAAACAATTCAGCAACTGTCATTTATTTTACGGGATATTAATTAAAATGCCACTCGCATTTAAAAAAAGAAATCAGATGTTAAGTGAATTTGCCGATTCTATAGATGCTTAATGATTGGCAAGGTTTGAACAAAATAGATGAAAATATAAGTATTCAAGTACGTATGTGTCGCCAGGCAAGTTTATAGATTAACTTGAATGTAAAGTCTCGCCAGATATATAAGTTTAATTTATATACCGAAAAGAAGCAAGTTAGTAAAATAATTTGATACTTTGATGTGAAGTCTATGGTCGGAGTACCCAGAATCAGGGTATCGGGGCAAAAACCGTCAAAGCGAAAACTAAAAGTGTGCTTGGCGGCAAAAAGTAAAAGAACTAGCTGGCCATAAGTAGTTATCGAGTAATGTGTCGCGCTTTGAAAGTCTGTAAACGAAGTAAATCAGCCTGAAAGAAAAAAAGCCGATTAAACTTTTTAAACTTTACTGAAATTCTATTTTACAAAATATAATTCACCCCAAACCATTTCGGTTCCATCGAACTGGATCCTCCGCTGATTTTCTTCGTAGTTTTCTAAAAAATTTCTATAACATTTTGCCTCTGAATGGCAACACTTGGAACAAAACTTCAATTAGCGATCCTTGCACCAAGCTTTGCCATATGTAAAACAAGCTTGCATTCTTTAAAAACCGGCAGTGGCTACGGTGCAGTGGAGCCGATATGGTTTTGCGTGAAAAACAACTTTTTTTTGTGGACGGTTTGTTTTCTTTAGGTTTGTTTTCTTTTTATTTTCAAAACAATTCAAAATATTAAAATACTGAAATTACAATAACTATAATTCGAAACCTAAGAATATGATCTAAAATTCAGCTATATATCCATGTAAGACTTTCAATTGGAAAATTACTTCCTTTTTGTTCATAGTTAGCACTTTTAGTTTCCGGGTCCATTATTTTCTTCAAATTATCAAGACGATTACTCAAAAACTATAATAGCATTGCAAAACAAATTATGAATCTGTAAACTGAATTTCCTACTAAGAATTCTTGTTACTTTCTGCTTATATCTATATTTTATTCTTTAGACGATATTTGGAGTAAGCAACGTAAAACAAAATCTCGCACGGACAAAAACTCTTTAATATTGCAAAAAAAAGTTCAAATTATTAAAATACTAAAATTATTTTTATATACTCATAAATATCACCCTATTTCTAACAAAACATGCAAGAATTGTTTACATTTTTATCTAATAAGTTCGGAAAATAAAAGGGTCTAAAGTGTTTACATTTTTTTTGTAAAGATCCGATTTTCAGTCACTCATACCCAACCAAAGACTGTTTTATTCACATCAAAAATAATAATTGCAGTCAGGAATGTATTGTTTTTCAACGCTATGTTTCATGTTCATGCAACACTTTACATTTTTGCCCATTTTTATTTCAATTAGTCGAGTAATTTTGGAATAAAATCAATTGCACAATTTAGCTCATTTGCACAATTTAGCTAGAAATAAAAATGGCTATTAAATTTCGCATTTTATGAGGAAGATTCTATCTTATATCCTGTTGCTCGGCAACGGAATGAAATTAAATGTGTTGTTAATATTTATTATTATTTTTTCTATTTGTATAATAAATAAATGGATGTAAAAATATATTTTATAAATGAACGGTTTGATTTTTCTTTTAATTATATTAATTGCGAACTGCATACATCACTTTCATATATTTTAGCAAAGAGGTTTCAAGCTTATATATTGTGTTTACCCAATAAATTCATTTAGCCGATTGTTGAAGCAGAAAAAGATTAGAACGGGTGTATCTTATAATACAATTTTAGTGTTTTCATTTAGTATATACAAACGGTATCAGGATATTTTATTCTTCAGATCTGCAAATTCAGAGCTACGAATTTAGCGGAATATCTCTAAATAACTTGGTAACTTCTCTTAAACTTTACCAAATTAGCGGAAATGTTTCCAAATTTATAAAATTGGCGCAAATCATTTGTTTTTTAGAATAGAGAACTGAAATGATGTTTCGGTAGCATTTGTCGATCAATCCATCCATCCTACTTAGTAACACATTTAAGGAATTTTTTTAATATCACGAAATTGATAAAAGTATTTGTGAGTCCATAAAAATATCCTGGAATTGATAAAATCGCGCTTAATAAATGAAAATAATTGTATTTTGTTAGGGGATAGTATTGTGATGATGTTTCTTCAATTTGTTGCAAAATGGGTCTATCTGTTGTTCTACAGTCCCACTTGGTGATAAATTTAGCGATTTTTTAAGTTATCGCTAAATTGACTAAAATGTCGCCAAACCTTCCATGGAGATCGCATTATTCAGATGATATGATTTCCATCAATTTATTTGAAGCAAATGATATCACGTCGCTTAGCAACGGATCCAATATGTTATGCCGCATACGATTTTATATTAAATCTTTTCCGATTTGAATAAAATAAAGATATGTATATAAAATAAATGTCATTGACATTGCATTTTGGACTGGATAATATCAATTACGGTCTTCAGGTTTAAACATTCTTATAATTGATATTTTCGGGGACTGTTGATTCAGGGATTATTGATATTTTCAAGTTATTATGCCATTGTTTTGTTATGACGAAAATTGTTGAAACTCATATATAGTACGTTGTACGAGTAATCTTCTACAAATGCATTATATCTTCTAATCTATGAGAATATAAATAGTACAGGTATATTGGCATATATTTTGTTATATATTGGCATACATTGGAATCAATTACGCCTTCTGGTATAACGATTACGGGGATTATTGATATTTCCAATTTATTACGTCATCTCTTTTATTTTGGCAAATATTTTTGAGACTCATATTGTAATACGGGTAATCTTCTACTAGCACACTGGCATATTTTCTAATCTGCGACAATATAAGTAGTACGGGGTTGCATATATTTATACATTTCCTTTTTCTTTTTGTAAATTTGCTTACAAAAGGGGCCAGGATGTTTTATTCTTCAGATCTGCCCATGAAGATAATTTTGCATAGTGAGAACAGATATTCTTAAACTTCTCTTTAGGAGCAATAAATTTAATATTTTAACAGAATTTGCACATGATTGCGAATTATAAGTTTCTTTATATTATATATTCCGTACGAAGAACGGGTATGCTGCTAGTCTATATAAATAAAATTGAAAATCTGTGTGTCTGTTTATTTGTCTCATCATCACGCGAGAACAGTTGAACCGAATTTAATGAAATTTTGTGGGTATGTTTGCAATAGCCCCACTTAAAATTTAGTCAATGTTTCGAGGTTCTATGACCAGGGGTTGTCTAGATATTAATTAAAAATGCACAGTTAAACCGTCCATAGACATAGCATTATGCAGACCATACTTTTTTTCCGTAAATTTATTTGAAGAAAATGATATCATGTCACTTAGCAACGGGATTAAATCCAATGTATTTATGCGGCAGACGATTTTTATTAAATCATTTCGAATTTAAATAATAAAGAAATGTATATGAAATAAATTTGATCGAAATTGCATTTTAAACTGGATTTTTAAAGATTACTCTAAGATTATTGATATTTTTAATTTATTATGTCATCTGTTTTATTTTAACATAAACGGTTGAAACATATATATTGTAGTACGTGTAATCTTCTATTAGTATAGGGATATATCTTCTAAAACATAAGTAGCACTGTTATACCTTCCCACACAATTTTCGCGCTTTAATTTTGACATATATTGGAATCGATTACGGACCTCAAGTTTAAAGATAATTAATATTTTCACTTTATCACGTCATCTGTTGTATTTCGGCAAGGATTTTTGAAATTCATATATTGTTCTACGAGTAATTATCTACTAATACACGGGTATATCTTCTAATATTCGGGAATAAGTAATACGGGCATATCTTTCGAAACAATTTCAGCGCTTTTATTTTGGCATGTATTGATTTAATT
This sequence comes from Amaurobius ferox, assembly GCA_951213105.1. Classification (NCBI taxonomy): domain Eukaryota; kingdom Metazoa; phylum Arthropoda; class Arachnida; order Araneae; family Amaurobiidae; genus Amaurobius; species Amaurobius ferox. The sequence goes on along the minus strand of OX578145.1, from coordinate 106,961,111 downwards.
TAATATTTTTTGCAAATTTGTTTACCAACGGGACCAGGTTGTTTTATTCTTCAGATCTATTTGTGAAGATAATTTTTGTATAGCGAGAACATAGATTCTTAAACTTCTTTTTAGGAGCATTAATATAAATATTTTAGAATGTTTTGAACAGCAATGTCATTTAGAATAGTATAGAAATTTGAACATGCTTCTTTATATTATACACAGGCGGAAAATAAAATCCCAACACCAAGAAGAAATTAGTTTAGAGGAATGAAATTTAGGCAAAGCAATTGTGTAGGTAACATACTTATTTGATTAAAGTTTCAAGGTCACAGGTTTAAGTTTCAAGGTCACAGGTTAAAGTATGCGCGAGAAGAGCCATTTCAAATGTGAAATGGTGGCACATTAATAACCGCTGTAGTCGCCACGATTTTGAATGGAAGCATGCAAACGTGCATGCATTGTGTCGTACAGGTGCCGTATGTCATTTTGTGGGATGAAGTTCCATGCCTGTTGCACTTGGTCAGCCAAATCAGCAACGGTTAATGCTGCTTGTGGATGACGCTTCCATTAATGTCCCATACGTGCTCGATGGGAGAAAGATCTGGTGATTTCGCAGGCTAAGGCAACATGTCAACACTCTGTAGAGCACGTTGGATAACAGCAGCGGTATGAGGACGAGCGTTATACTGTTGGAAAACATCCTCTTGAATACTGCTCATGAATGCTTGTATACTGCTCATGAATGCAGCACAATCTACTTGAATACTGCTCATGAATAATGCAGCACAACCGGTTCAATCACCAGTCTGATGTACAAATTTTCTGCCAATGTGCTTAATATAACGACGAGAGTGCTCCTGCTGTCATAGGAAATGACTCCCCAGACCATAACTCCTGGTGTAGGCCCAGAGTGTCTACCCCGCAGACAGCTTGGTTCCAAGCACTCACCTGGCCTCCTTCTTACCAACATACGACCATCACTGGCACCAAGACAGAAACGGCTATCATCTGAGAATACAACAGATCTCCACCCTGCCCTCCAGTGAACTCTAGATTGATACCACTGACGTTTCAGATGGCAGTGATTCGGAGTTAGTGGTATGAACGCTACAGGCCGTCTGGCTCGGAGCTGTCCCTCAAGTAATCGATTTCTTACAGTTCGCTGTGTCACTCTGGGGCCAACAGAAGCTCTAATTGCAGCTGCAGATGCAGTACGACCCGTCACAGCCATGCGGCGAACACGGCGGTCTTTCCTCTCAGTAGTGGCCCGTGTGCGGCCGGACCCCGGTCTTCTTGAGACAGTGCCTTCCCGTGACCACTGCTGCCAACAATCATGCACAGTGGATACATCCCTGCCAAGTGGATAGATGCATCCCTTTCTGAAATATCGCGGAAAGAAAATCCACCTTCTCGTAGCCCTATTATACGGCCTCGTTCAAACTCACTAAGCTGCTGATACTGCCTTATTCGTCTCCTTAAAGGCATTCTTGACTCAAACCTAGCTCACAAAGCCCAGTCTGGAAGATAAATAACGCTCACGAAGTTTACACCGAGTATTTAAAGCACACGTGATTTGCATGATCATAGTGGCGCTGCTAGCGCCACTCTTATTCTTCTAGCTCGAAATTTGAATAGGAGTCGTCTTTCACATGTGCAAATGAGCCTCCCAAATTTCGTTTATCTAGCATAACTCCTTCTTGGTGCTAGGATTTTATTTTTCGCCAGTGTATATTCCATACGATGAACGGCTACGTAGTAAGGATAATCTACTAAATACACGGGTATATTTTCTAATGTACGAGAATGTAAGTAGTAGGGGTGTACTTTCCCATACAATTTTAGCACTTTCATTTTGGCATATATTGGCATCAATTACGGCCTTTGGACTCAAAGATTAGGGGGATTATTAATATTTTCAATTTATTACGTTAACTGTTATTTTTTAACAAATATATTTTAAACCCATATATTGTAGATGGGTAATCTTTAACTGATACATAGGTATATACAAGTATATCTTCAGATATTCGAGAATATAAGCAGCACGGGTATATCTTTCTATACAACTTTACTGCTTTTATTTTGACATATATTGCGCTTTTATTTACATATATTGATTTAATTTCATATTTTTTGTAAATTTGTTTACAAGTTTAAATTTCTTTTTAGGAGCATTCATTTAAATATTTTAATAGAATTCTTTGAATAACAATGTCAGTTAGAATATTATAGGAATTTGCAGATGATTGTAAATTTTAAGTATTTTTATATTATATGCTCCGAAGAGACGGCATGTTGCTAGATTACAATGTGTTACAATTTTGTAAATCTCTACGGAGATCGACAAATTTGGTCCTTCAATGAAGCCGGCTCTATTTTTCTTAGAGATTAAGCCCAAGCTGTACAGTCTTTAAGAAAGTCGAAATAGGCTGCGTGGCAGAGCAGAATATATAATAGGAGAGCAACCAAAACTTTAGAAACTCCGGGTTCTCTTAGTGGGACTAAAAACATAGTTTTACCGATCTTGCACGTGATTGCTAAGCTGGTAAAATACATTCATTGCATATGGATGAAATGCTTTTTGTTGCGGAAATGAGATTTTTATACTTCTAGTTATTGACGTCTAAAGAACGTTCCAGACAGAGGGAAAAAACAAAGTTCTGTTTATTCAACATTCATGATACGGAAATATTATTCAGCAACTATACTTCTATTGCATTTAGCCGTTGTGTATTAGTGTTTTGCTTACAAAAAGCAATATATATGCTGGGAAACATATTAGAGTGGAAAAATACAAAATCGAATTTTTTGACGAATGTATACATAATTGGGCATCACAGAGAGGAATGAACTACACCAGCTGTAGCCACTCACAGCATCTGCGCTCTAGTGTCTTTTATAGCTCAGCATCAGTTGGTAACTTGCTACCCAAAGTCCGTGACTCTCCATTCGACTTTCTCAAGCAGTAATAAATAGTCCATTGTATTGAGTTTTGCTTGTTTCAGAGTTATTATCATAATGAAGGTATAGGTCTTACACTCCTAATATCCCCCAGACAAATGCGGATTCATTTTTATGTGATCTTTCAAATTTTTCAATCAAACATAAACCATATATTTATATAAATTAAGAGATCAGATAATAATAATTTCATTATTGAGTAATATCCTGAAGAAAATAGTTCTTGAGATATAATCATGAAGGTAAAAGGGCTCTAACTTCATGGATACTTTTGATAAATTTTTCAAATCATAAAGAGTTTCCTCTTTACTTTCATGTTTTAAATAATGTAATTTAGACAAAATTCGTTCCTCCTTGGCAAACGATAATTAGGAATTTTTTTTTTTTTGAGCCACATACCTAAGTAAAAGTTGCGTCTCAAAAGTTATGCACTTTGAGCAATAGATATCAGAAGAAGAAAAAAAAATGCAATTTCACCGTTATATATTAAATAACGGCTAATAAACAATATAAGACCATGGACATATCTGTTTGGATTACAGGTTTCAATAAACGAAGTAAACACACACACACACACACACAAAAAAAAAAGCATGAAAACACTTGTTCCAAAAGTTTATGCACAAGTAACAAAAAACATGGAAAATCAAAATAAAGTGAGTATAATATTATAATATAATTTATTTTAAGGTATAACATGCTCAATCAAATCCATAAAAATGTCAACTAAAAATCAAAACCTGAGGGTTATAACATGCCTTGAGAACGGTGGAACGAAAAAGATTGGACAAGAAACCAAAGTTAGCTGCCCTTTTGAACAGGATATAATAAAAAGTAAGTAAAATCTTCAACATTGCAAAAATCCGGTAGATATTTTTGATGAAAATTTTCATATTCAGAGCAATTAACAAAAATGTCTCCCAAAATTCATTTCCCCGGATATACATAGCTGGCTGATTAATTTATATAATATTTTTCAGAAATAAACAGGTGATCGGGTAATTAAAGGTGAAAGTTAAACTCGATAAATGTGTACGGTGACTATGTCGGAAAAATAACAATTTGTATGTATTAAGGAAACCTTAAGCAACGTATTTAAGCACGCCATATCCCTTTCATCAGCGCAAAAGAACTAACTAATCCGAAGTTAAGCAAGAAAGATCAATCATGCATAAAGCATTGATTATGAATCACTTTCCAACTTCAATACAATTTTATTTAAACATCTCTGAAATGCGATACATTCCTCGGTAATATATTTAAAATTATCATAATACTACAATAATTTATTATATTTGGAAACTTTATCGAAAACAACTGAGATTTATTCAAATGACGTCATCGAAATATAACGCGCCTGGCTCACTCTATAAAAGCAGCATTTCATTCATAAACGTTTTTCCATTCATTTCATTCATCACAATACTATAATAATTTATTTTATTTAAAAACTTAAGACCATGGAGCTACAAGTAATTGAACTCTATGCTTGAAACTTCATCGAAAAAATCGTCCTTCTCTGTGTAAAATCAATGAATATTTCATTCATATCAGCTATATTGCAGACTCCATGAGTTAAATAATTTTGCGTTAAAGAAATGCATCAATTCTTATACAACTCATTCTACATATTTTGCTGTTTACATTTTCCATAAATGAAAATTAGGCTTCGTTGTAGAAATAATCAAATTTGGATGATCATTAAAACTCAAATATATTGTAATTGCGTAGTTTCAGTATGTAGGTGCACAGAATTTAATAAAAAATAAAGCAGTTTTAGGAAGGATACAACACTACATATGAATTAAAAATAACTTTAAAAATCACGATTTTGACACAAGATGGATGCCATATTTTATTTTGAAGTGGATCACGTGATCTCTTCATACAATGGTCACGTGATCGCTTCATATGAAAGGTGTAATTATTATTTTAATTTTTATTATAAAACTACTGAATATATTTTGCTGAAATTTTTTTTATATATTTTATGGGATAATTTGAATATTTCCTAAAACTTTCGAAGCAATTTGTGAATTTTAAATCCGTTTAAAAAATATTTGAAGAATTAGATCCCATAGTGTTCAATATATTTTATTATTTCAACCCGGGTTCAATCCAAAACTAATTGGATGATATGATTGATTTATATTCCCATACATCCCACAGACCTTCTGACTAATATACTAAAATTTCATTTTGATAAAGTCATTTTTACGGAAGTTATCGTGCTAACGGACAGACAGAATGAACAAAGTCATAAACACTTTTCAACTTTGTTGTAAAGTGTTAAAAACTGTTAATCCTATTTTTATTAAATATTGCAATTTTGGTATCCTATATATGCCTGTAAAATAGAAAACACAAAACACAAATTTTTATGATTAAAAGTTTGTCTTCTAGAGCGTTACAAACAGGTTTGGGTTGATATGTACTCTAAATAGGGCTAACTACACGCATCGTCTGATCCGATAAAACAATATTCTTAACTGTATTAAATTATGTGTATTTTGTGAAAACAGCATAATTTGCTAGTATAAAGCATCTTACCAATTTGTTAGTATAAAGTATTTTGGAAATATTTCTTTTTTGAAGAGATATTTGGTGAATTGGTTTATTCACAATGTTGTGACTTCTACAACGACGAAACATTTCATATTTCATTTAACTTTAAACGTTTATTGCATAACAGAACGGATATAACTACAGAAATATGAATGGCAAAATGTTGGCAAGTGTGCAGGGAAATCTATGTTGGTTCCATATGATCGTTCGCCTTTCATCAAGGGGATAAAATGCAACTAATCATGAATTGCATATTGTATGAGTTCTTTATTGCAGAGAAAAAAACTGTTTTGAAAATATTGTGAATTCATTTTTGGTTCTACAGATTTATCTCGAATGTTTCTAAGAAACATATCAATCACTGTCTGGTAGGATTGCGGATGATGCGACGACCTTACGCCTAGGACGAAACGTTTCAAATTTCATTTAATTTTAAACGTTTTATTGCATAATATGTTTAAAATTATGCAATAAATTTTAAATAGATTTATGATTTTAAATAGAATTATGATTTTAAATAGAATTATTTAAATTTTAAATAATTTATTGCATAATAGAATGGATATAACTACAAGAATATTAATAGATTTATCTGGAATGTTTCTAAGAAACATATTAATCACTGCTGGGTACGATTGCGGATGATGTGACGACCTTCGCCGACGGGAAGAGCTTATGTGATTCTGTGATACCTGCTTCATTGATAGAATATTCAATTGAGTGTGGAAAATGAATATTTTTTCGGAACACAAGCATGCATATATATATATATATATATATATATATATATATATATATATATATATATACATGCTTGTGTAGTAAAACGCTATAAAAATATCTATGAGTCGAAGAGACATGTGGTTTGCAGATTAATATTCACCGTGGTGGGGGATTTTGCATGGCATGAAAAAAATAGTTCAAAATCTCGACGCTAGGGTGCGCTGCTGCAAAGAAAACAATGCGAGGTAATAATTGTGAAATGAGATATTTTATTTCAGCCCGATTTACAGCTGCAAGTGTCCAATATGTGTCCACCACCACATTCCAATACTGAGTGCAGTCGCGGTATTACGGCTGATGCAGTATGAAACAGCATATCAAGGGGAATGGCTGCTACCTCCTGCCGTAAGGCGTCTTTCACTGCTAGTAAGGATTGGGAATTTCCTCTATAGACCCGAGATTTTAGGTATCCCCACACCCAGAAATCACAGTGTGAGATCTGGGGATCTCGCAGGCCATTCATGTGTGAAATGCCTGCTCAGTAGGCGATCGGCGCCAAACGTTGACAGTAGCAACTCCATCACTTGACGTGCTGTGTGGGGTGGTATTCAATAATGTTTTTGTCTGATCCTAATTTTGCGTTGAGTGAGCGATATGCATCTCACCTCCATGGCTTTATCTGCAGCAGCGCCCCCTAGTGACAAGATTTTGAACGATTTGTTTTTCACGCCATACAAAATCTCCTACCACGGTGAATATTAATTTGAAAACAGCATGTCTCTCCGACCAATAGATATTTTTTTCTATCGCGTTTTACTTTTGCTCCAAACTTTTGAATTACCTTGTATATATATATATATATATATATATATATATAATTCAATTGTTTAATTTTTCCAATTAGCAGTGAAAGGATATCGAATTTTGTTTTTACTGCTTTTGAGAATGAAAATGGCGTACGAGTTTTTTTCTAATTCTTTTGCACCGTCAAACCTAATTCTTTGAAATTTTCCATTGATCTAGAGTTGAGACTGATCAACTGCGACCCAAACCAGGATTCTAGCTAGTGTTGAAGACCCAGACCGACCGACTCGTCGACAAAGACATGAGTAGCCATTTGGTCGGCCGGTTCTAGATTCTAGCTAGTGTTGTTGTTGTTGAGACCCAGACCGTCCGACCTACCAGAAAGGTGTAAGGTAACTGTATGGACGGCCGGGAAGTGCCACCCAATTTAGACCGGAACCCAGTGGGGGAGGCATCCACAGGGACCGTACCCTCCTTCCCCTACCACCAACCTCTCGGAAGGACTTACGGACCCACATGTTTAACGTGATCGTACTCCGCATGAACACGGCGGCATTTGTGGTAGCGTGCAAATCTAGCGCGCAAACCACGGGGATACCGCACCCGAGATGGTCAACAGCACGCGGTGTTCTGAGGTGGTCACCCACCAAGTACTAACCGCGCCCGATGCTGCTTGACTTCGGTGATCTAACGAGAACCGGTATTTTCAGCACGGTACGGCCGTTGGCCTAGATTCTAGATAGTGTGAAAAAACTTAAAAATTTTGATGTTTTCTTGAATATAGTTGATTATTTTTTATATTTCCCTTTACTTCTGCGTCCAACAGTTTATTTTAAATTTCCTTCAGACACTCTTGGTGAAATACCCTGTAGATTAAAGTGAATGGCAATAACCTCACGGCAATAAGTGAATGAATATAAATGTAAAACTACGTCTGATGATCTATAGAAATATCCATTAGTTTTTTTTATTTTAACAGTTATAAATGTGAAACATATTATCAAAGATTGTTTCAATTTCAGGATTCACTATTAGAAAAAAAAAAAAATCTATCTACTTTTTCCGGATACATTTCGTTATTCCCCAAATATGGCGTACTGAAGCATAATTCTGAAATTTCTTACATCGTTTCTTGGCAACCGTTTGTGTTAGTCACTCAAAACTTTCATCGAAACACGTGGATTTAATGACAGCACTCGTGTTACGATCTCCAGAAATTGCGAAATTATTGACCGGACTCTATTTTTGATCGGGATCTATTGGAGTTTAGTTTTATAGTAAACACTATCATTTAAGACTCCATAAAATGTTCTTTATGGACAATTTATTTCTTTTGGCATAAAAAATAACGTTGTACTGTATTATAGATATTATAGCACGAATTTTTCCAATCAGCTTGCTATTTTTACCCTCAACTGCATGTGGGGCAACAAAATGTCCTTCACATTTCTCTTTCTAAAAGTCCGTCCTTTCTTTCTAAGAGAAAGCTTTCTGACTTAGCAAGGACACTTTCTATCTCTGCTACTTGCATGGTAGAATGGAGCAAAAAGTTTGATTTTTTTCGTTTGACTACAGCTGAAATAGTTGCAATGAAACAATGTAGAAAGTTTTAATAAGTAAAATACACTTTGTTCAAATTGTAAGAAACAGGAAAGATCAATCATGCATAAAGCTTTGATTATGAAACACTTTCCAACTTCAAGACAATTTCATTTAACACATTTCTAAAATGCGATTCATTCCTGGGTAATATTTTAAAAATTACCACAACACTACATTAATTTATTATATTTGAAATTTTAAAACTTCATCGAAAAAAATGAACTTCATTCAAATGACGGCATTGAAATATAAATTGCCTGGTTTAAACATCACTAAAATGCGATACATTCCTCGGTAATATTTTAAAAATTATCGCAATACTACATTAATTTATTATATTTGAAAACTTAAAACTTCATCGAAAAAAATAAACATTCAAATGACGGCATTGAAATATAAATTGCCTGGTTTAAACATTTCTAAAATGCGATACATTCCACGGTAATATTTTTAAAATTATAATAATACTAAAATAATTTATCATATTTGAAAACTTCATCGAAAACAACTGAAATTCATTCAAATGACGTCATCGAAATCTAACAGGTCTGGCTCTCTCTATAAAAGCAGTATTTCATTCATAAACTTTTTTTCATTCCTTTCATTCATCACAATACTATAATAATTTAATTTATGTAAAAACTATGGGGGTGCAAGTAATTTAACTCTATGCCTAAAGCTTCATCGAAAAAATCGTTTGCTTCGCTGTGTAAAATCAATGAATGTTTCATTCATATCAGCTATATTGCAGATTCCAAGAACTAAATAATTTTGCGTTAAAGAAATGCAGCAATTCTTATACAACTCATTCTACATTTTTTGGCGTTTACGTTCTCCATAAGTGAAAATTAGGTTTTGTTGTAGAAGTAATCAAAGTTTGATGATCATTTAAACTCAAATATAATGTAATTGCGTTGTTTCAGTATGTAGATGCACAGAGTTTAAGCAAAAATAAAGCGGTTTTAGGACTGATACAACACTAAATATGAATTAAAAAGAACTTTAAAACTCACGACTTTGATACAAGATGGATGCCATATTTTATTTTGAAGAGGGTCACGTGATTTCTTCATATAAATGGTGTAATTATTATTTTAATTTTAAATTAAAAAACTACTGAATATATTTTACTGAAATTTTTTTTATATGTTTTATGGACTAATTTAAATATTGCCTAAAATTTTCGAAGCAATTTGTGAATTTTAAATTTGCTTAAAAATGTTTGAAGAATTAGGTCCCGTAGGATTCAATGTATTTCATTTTTTCAACCCTTGTTCAATCCAAAACTAATTGGGTGATGTTATTCATTTATATTACCATGAGTCCCACAGACCGTCTGATCAACATACTAAAATTTCATTTTGATAAAGTCATTTTTGTTAGAAATAAATGATCTCTCCTCGCAACGGAAGACAGACAAATCCAAAAACACTGACTCTCGCCTTTCCGCAAGAAAAGGAATGTGTTTACATCGTGTGATCTGCGCGCGCATCATAAGACACTACCGGTACACTTGTACGAACTAAAGTTCTGTTCTGTGTTGTTGATGTTTTGTACTGTGACGGAGCAAAATGCTCGTTTCTTCTTCTATGTAATTTTAAATGCAGAATCTAATTAAATAATCTTTTCTTTCAATCAAGCGCAATTATTCCTGACATCAAGATGGTAACCAAACACAATAAAATGATATTTCTTTTAAGACTTTAGGGGAAACGAAGTCAAATTGCCCTACGCCCTTCGCTCAGAAAGGTAAGCATTTTACCTTATTATAATTATGCTGTTTATAAAGAAAAATGATATAATAACATATTTTCTCATTGGTGAGGCAGAGTGCCATTACCTCTGCACAACCGAGCTCCTATTTTTTATCAGATTATGAGACTGATGTCTAAGCCTGTCTCGCTAGAGAAATTTGTATTAATAAAATAAAATAGCAGCATTTTCATGAACAATACAATTATTATTTGAAGAGGGGCATAAGCATAAGTAACCGAAAGTGATTTTTTACGGAATAAGATAAAAGAAATACCGTACTGCAAATAAACAAAAAAAAGATAACGTTTCTCAAGGAAACTAAAAATAAATTTCAGAATTAAGCTCAAAGGAATTATTCGAAGGAACAGATAGTGAAGTCGAAATAACTAATGCTCAAACAAAAGAAAAACCTGAAGAGGGTGAGATTGAGTTTGAGGCACCGTCAGATGATGAACAAATAAATTCTGATAACATAACCGCCAATCAACCTAGCAGATCCGAGAGATCAAACAAGGGAGTACCTCCCGATCGACTCATCTACTTAGCGCAACAAGCTAACACCGTCGAACCCAGAGACTATAATGAGGTACTAAAAATTAAGAGCCCACAAGAGAAACAAAATTGGCTAGACGCCATGGAAGAAGAAATGCAATCTTTGCAAGAAAATAACACATTCACATTGATGGAACCCCCGCATGGAAGAAAAATAGTTGGTTCAAAATGGACTTATAAAATTAAAAACGACTCTCAGGGAAAAATAGCTAAATAAAAAGCTAGACTGGTAGCAAAAGGATTTTCACAAAAATACGGTGAAGATTATTACGAAACTTTCGCACCAGTGGTCTCACACAGCACAATTAGAACATTCCTGGCAGGAGCAGCATTTAGAAAACATAACGTACAACACATTGATATCAAAACTGCTTTCCTTCACGGGGATCTAGACGAAACAGTTTACATACAATAGCCAGATGGCTACATCTCCCCTGGTAACGAAAACAAAGTATGGAAATTAAATAAAGCTATATATGGGTTGAAACAGGCCGCAAGAGCCTGGCATCTAAAAATAGGTGACTCTCTAAAACAATTAAAATTCGTACAGAGTACTGCTGATCCATGTTTATTCAAAAAGGGAAAAGGAAGAGAAACTGTCTATGTAATCGTATATGTGGATGATATTCTAATATCAGGATCAGAAGAACAAATTGACAAAACAACGAAAGAATTGGGCAGGCAATATGAATTAAAAAATTTGGGTGAAGTTAATTATTACCTTGGAATTAACATAAGAAAAAACCATAATGGAGATTATCTATTAAATCAAAAAAATAAGATTGAAGAAATTGTAAATACATTTAATTTGCAAGATTCAAAGCCCTATAGTACACCAATGGAAACAGGATATTTGAGGAACGAAACAGAAGAAAACCTGCTTCCTAATAACACCAAATATCGCCAAGCTATTGGAGCTCTTCTATATATTGCCACGGTCACAAGACCAGACATCACAGCTGCTACAAACATCTTAAGTCGGAGAAATGAGAAACCACGTCAAATGGATTGGAACGCAGTAAAGCGTCTAATAAGTTATCTAAATCATACAAAGGATCTAAATTTGGTAATAAAATCAACAACAAAACCAATTCTTACAACATACGCTGATGCCGACTGGGCAAGCGATAAAACGGATCGGAAATCCACGAGTGGTAATCTTTTCTTAATTGATGATTCTCCTATACACTGGTTAAGCAAAAAACAATCATGTGTTGCGCTTTCCTCCGCAGAGGCGGAATATATATCCGCTGCTAACGCAGTTCAAGAAGTACTGTGGTTAATCAACCTACTCAAAGATCTCGATATGCTTCAACAGCTCCCGATTACTATTTTCGAAGATAACCAATCATGTATAAAAATGATTGAATCACCGAAGTACATGTCAAGAACCAAACATATTGACATCAGATTCCACGCCATAAGAGATTTTCAGGAATCGGGTGTAATCCAGTTGAGTTATCTTCCAACTAAGCTAATGACAGCGGACATGATGACAAAACCGCTGCCAAAGCCTGAATTTTTGAAGCACAGATCCAAACTGCTACAGCCGTGATATGCAGCTCCAGAGATCAAGGGGGACTGTTAGAAATAAATGATCTCTCCTCGCTACGGAAGACCGACAAATCCAAAAACACTGACTCTCGCCTTTCCGCAAGAAAAGGAATGTGTTTACATCGTGTGATCTGCGCGCGCATCATAAGACACTACCGGTACACTTATACGAACCAAAAGTTCTGTTCTGTGTTGTTGATGTTTTGTACTGTTACGGAGCAAAATGCTCGTTTCTTCTTCTATGTAATTTTAAATGCAGAATCTAATTAAATAATCTTTTCTTTCAATCAAGCGCAATTATTCCTGACATCAAGATGGTAACCAAACACAATAAAATAATATTTCTTTTAAGACTTTAGGGGAAACGAAGTCAAATTGCCCTACGCCCTTCGCTCAGAAAGGTAAGCATTTTACCTTATTATAATTATGCTGTTTATAAAGAAAAATGATATAATAACATATTTTCTCATTGGTGAGGCAGAGTGCCATTACCTCTGCACAACCGAGCTCCTATTTTTTATCAATTTTTAGGGCAGTTATCGTGCTAACGGACAAACAGATAGACAGAATGAACAAAGTCATAAACTCTTTTCAACTATGTTGTAAAGCGTTAAAAATTTGAGCAACGCTTATAAGCACAAATAACACAATAATGCAGCATATCGCTATTTCGAGGATACGCATTTCTCTTTTGGAGTTTGGGATTGTTGGTTCTCCTTCACTGACGAAGGGGATCCTGCGTATCCTCGAAACAACTGTATGCTGCATTATTGTGTTATTTGAGTTTATATGCGTTGCTGAAGTAAAACAATCCTTAAAAGTGTTTTGATCGCAAACGATGTCTTGAGGTGGCGCATAGCCATTAAAATGTTATGTTTTGAATTTTTTAAAATTAATTTAAGTTTCGTTATTACTTTCCTTATATACATAATGTATAAGGAAAGTATTGTGACGGGGTCGAAAATTCGAATTCGAGTTTTCGACGGGAGAGCACGTTTCAAGCATCCCTGATCACGAATCAAACATTTTTGAAGTGATGTCTCTCTGTGTGTGTGTGTGTGTGTCAGTGGGTCTGTGGAGACGATAACTGACGAACGAATGAACCGATTCGAACCAAATTTGGCACAAAAATCACAATCTGTAAACACTGGAAGCCTATTGTTTTTATACGCAATCGAATGTTCAGAACCCCCCTAAATTTTCGAATGAAATTTTGAAAAAATCGTCAAAAAATCAAAACCAATAGTAAGGTTACGCAAACAGACATTTCTTATGTAATTTTTCATTAGAAAACGATTGACATAAATTTTAGAACGCTAACATGAACCGTTCTCGAGATATTACACATTTTTCAAAAATATTATCAAAAAGTCATATAAAATAGAAAAATTCAAAAATGTTTGATTCGTGATCAGGGATGCTTGAAACGTGCTCTCCCGTCGAAAACTCGAATTCGAATTTTCGACCCCGTCACAATACTTTCCTTATACATTATGTACATAAGGAAAGTAAAAAACGGGGGGCGGGAGTTCCCTAAAGTTATCTCATCGGGTAGCTCCATAGGTGTTTGTTATACACCTCCATAAAATATACTATAACCTTAATATATCTCGAGTTATTGACATGGTCTTCTGCTTTCATTGACACCCCTGTATTTTAGGTCTGCCAATTGCAAAGTTTTAGATTTATTTTCACCTTGAAATAAACGTGAATCAAACTCCCCCTTTTGAATAGTGGGGAGTTTTTGCTACCATCTGGTTCATTCCGGTCATATAAGAATTCCATTCAATTCTTTACAAACTCCTCGAAATACGGTCCGAGGATTTTTCGCAGTTAAGAACACGAAACTATTGGTGTTCGTGATGTTCTCAATATATATTTCTCCTTTCGAAATAAGATTGAGAAACAAATATTTTCGAATTAGATTTCGAACAATATCGGCTTGAGGATCGATAAATATCAGATAAAATTGTTGTTCTTTTTCACTGCTCAGGTGTGTTTTGCCACTAACAAACCTGAACAATCCTGAATCAAATTCAATTTCTAATATAGTTTGAGATTTACTACGTTTTCTGTGATGCAATGGAGTTTACGATATAAATTAACTGAAGTGTGGGTTAACTCAACTTTCTTATATCAGAATCCATTTTTACTTTCCTTATATACATAATGATGTATAAGGAAAGTATTGTGATGGGGTCGAAAATTCTAATTCGAGTTTTCGACGGGAGAGCACGTTTCAAGCATTCATGATCACGAATCAAACATTTTTTAGGTGATGTCTGTGTGTCTGTGTGTATGTGTGTGTCTGTGTGTGTGTGTATGTGTGTGTCAGTGAGTCTATGGAGACGATATCTCACGAACGAATGGAGCGATTCGAATGAAATTTGATACAAAAATCACAATCCGTGAATACTGGAAGCCTATTGTTTTTAAATGCAATCGAGTGTTCAGAACCCCCCTAAATTTTCGAGTGAAATTTTGAAAAATCATCAAAAAATCAAAATATTTAATAAAGTTACGCATATAGATATTTTTTATGTAATTTTTACATAGAAAACGATTGACATAAACTTTAGAACGCTAGCATGAACTGTTCTCGAGATATTGTACATTTTTCAAATACATTTATAAAAAAAATCCCATATATTAAAAAAAATATATTAACTGTTGAGAAACATGTTTACTTTTCATATGTAATATCATGCGATAAATTCGGTGACATCATTCACGTGGATCTAGCTCGTTCCATTCATAAGAAAAGATACTTTGAGTAATACATTTGTATTTGAACGCCAATAGTCATTTATCTGCTATAAGAATAACTTATTTCTCCGTCCAGAACGCTTGGCGAGATTTTAGCGCCAAATTTGGGGGAATGTCGCCAACTTGGCGACTTTTTTAAATGTTGCCAAATTAACAAAAATCTCGCCAAATGGATAAAAATGACTCTAAATCAATGAAAATGACGATTAATTAACGAAAATTCAGTATCTTGGAAAGAAAATAAGTATCTACTATAAGAATAACCTATTTCTTTTGCTGTAAAATTAGTAAATTCATTGCATTATATAAGGAAAGTCATGTGCTGCCGACATCAGATTTTTTTATCGTGGGTTCAAATGATGACAAGTATAGTGTGTTACCCTCCACTTTAAAGGACTTGAAACAATATCTTGATTGATACCATAGTTGACAATGAACACCCCCCCGGGGTTAATAACTTGCCCCCAAGAGGGCTAATGACGCTACGAATAAAAATATTTGTATCACTGCTATTTTCCATAATAATGATCGAAACTGTTAAGTTTCGTGGCCATTGAGCCATAAATAAACCATTTTATGGAGATATATAAAGGTAAATGTTATGACTTAAACCACATTACCTACCCAAGTTTTGGCGCCAAAAACTCTCATTTAAGGGACCGTCTATGAGATACACAAAGTTAAATAAAGATCACGTGTGTTGGATAGCGAAAAAACATGGAAACTCTGAAAGAAATAAAGGGTGCAAAGTACAATTATACTTTTCCAACACATAACAGGACGATAAAAGAACTATTCCAGTTAGTAGCACTCATAAACGGACCTACACACAACTGACAACCTCTTTTCAGATTCAATGTAATCAACGTATCTCAATTTTCAGCTGATCCCTTACAACATGCTTCAAGGGTCAATGTGCGATATCTCAGCGAATATGTCACTTAGAAGCATGGAATTTGTTTTGGTCTACCCGTTAGCAACAGAACTATAATTTTGTAAATATCAATGGTAGGATCCGGGGACCGTATAAAAATTGCGATGTCATATTTTCATAACTATACGGCCCCTTGTCGAATCCAAGACATATCGAACATCTGAACATCGAATGCAGACATTTTCTGATTGGAAGTATGTGTCTATAATCGACCATTTCAAAGTTGCTGGTCCTATAACGACTTTACTTCACACCCTGTATATTTATAAAAAAACTTACATGAAATTAAAAAGTAGTTAGTGTTGTCCAATATGTTCTCTTTTCATATGCAATATTACGCAAAATATCTGTTAACATCATTTTCGTGGATCTAGTTCGTTCCATTCACGCAAGAAGATACTTTATGCAATAGTTTTGTATTGTGCGTTAAATAATAATTTATTTCAGGATATATTCATTAAATGTCAATTTCGTTTTGATGAGGATTTTTCTCGTGAGTATGAATAAGGCATTCTGTTTGGATTAATAAGTTGCCAAAATCGCCAAATTATATTTTACGTGGTGTTAATTTAGTGCTAAAAGCATTAATTCAGTGCCAAAAACATTAATTTCGTGTCAAAAACATTGCGGATCTTGCACATTATACTCTGAGTATCTTGCACGTTATTATTTTACTGTGAAAAATGATAAAGTCATTGCTTTGTGTAGGGACAGTGAAATTTTTAATGAGATATTTTAAAAATCAGATTGGCAAAATATTAGGTTCTAAATATTAAGACAAGAAAGATCAATCATGCATAAGACATTGATTATGAAACACTTTCCAACTTCAATGCAATTTTATACAAACATCTCTCAAATGCGATACATTCCTCGGTAATATTTTTAAAATTATCACAATACTACATTAATTTATTATATTTAAAAACTTCATCGAAGAAAATGAACTTCATTCAAATGACGGCATTGGAATATAAATTGCCTGGTTTAAACATCTCTAAAATTCGATACATTCTTCCGTACTATTTTTTAAATTATCATAACACTACAATAATTTATTATATTTGAAAACTTCATCGAAAACAAATGAACTTTATTCGAATGACGTCATCGAAATATAAATCGCCTCTATATAAAAGCAGTATTTCATTCATTATCATTTTTACAATCGTCTAATTTATCAGAATACTATAATAATTTATTGTATTTAAAAATTTGAAAAATTGTATCTACCATATTTATTTTAAAATGTGAAACCTTTCTCATATATAAAATAATTAAACTTTTGGATAGATATTTATTATATATCTCTTTTTACTTTCTGCAGAATATAACGAGAGTTAGAATTTAATTGAATTTGTTTTTCTCCCTATATTAAATAATTTTTATTTAAAAAACTACCTAACATATTTTACTGAAATTTTTTTTATATATCTTATGGGATAATTCGAATATTTCCTAAAATTTTCGAAGCAATTTGTAAGTTTTAAATTCGCTTAAAAAATGTTTGAAACATTGGGCCCCATAGGATTCAATGTATTTCATTTTTTCAATACGGGTTCAATAAAAAACTAATTGGGTGATATTATTCATTTATATTCCCATAGGTCCCACAAACCGTCTGAAAAACAGACTAAAACTTCATTTTGATAAAGCCAATTTTACAGCAGTTATTGTGCTAACGGACAGACAGACAGACAGACAGAATGAACAAAGTCATAAACACTTTCAACTATGTTGTAAAATGTTAAAAAAGAGTAGTTTTGAAGTTCTAACTAGTTTCTATGAGCTAATTAAAAGGATGTGAGACAGAACTGCTTTCCCGCTGGCTGCATAATAGCCGAAATCAATTGGCTAATGAAATATCCTGAAATGCTTTTCAGAAAATATCTGATGTGGGCAGCACATGACTTTCCCTGCAGACTTATATTAACGTTCTCTTTATTTTAATTAAATTTACTTTACTTTTAATTCAATTTACGTTCTCATTCGGTAACTGGACTTATTTTCAAAGGTGGCGTAGAGAAAATACGGAAAACTAAAATATCTCGAGAACGGCTAGTTCTAGTGTGATGGGGTTGGTCTTATTACTTTCGTTAAAAATTACGTATTAAACAAGCATTTAATGGATATATTTGAGTATACCTTGTTCTTTAGTTTAGATTTTGACGATTTTTGCGGGCCATTTTGCAAAAAAAGGCAGGTTATTTTTTTCCGAATCATACCAAAATCTAATCAGCACCAGGGTAACCCACAAGTGGCTCATCGACCGAATTTTGTGAAATTCGATCCAGTAGTTTTTAAGTTAGAGTGGATACAAGCTTTAGCGGGCCATATCGCAAAAAAAGGTGGGTTCTTTTATTCCAAATCGTACCCAAAACTGATCAGCACCAGACTCGCTCACAAATGACTTACCTATCAAATTTTGTGAAATTCGGTTCATTAGTTTTTTAGTTAGAATGGATACAAAATCTGCACAGACACACAGACAGACAGACACACAGACACATTGACAGACAGACACACAGACACATTGACAGACACACAGACACATTGACAGACAGACACACAGACACGCACACAGACACGCACACAGACGTCACGCTCAAAATGGTTTTTTCGTATTCTAGAGGTCTCGAAGCGTGTAGATCCGTCGAAAACTCGAGTTGCGATTTTCGACATGATTCCAATACTTTCCCTATACATTACCATGTACTGCAGGGAAAGTAAAAACATTCTTTTTGAATCTCCCTTAGATGTTTCGATTGAGATTTGCTTTTACTTCATGTTACCCTTCATTTATTCTTTTGAAAATTTTTTTTACTCGTTGTAATTCACGTGGAAAAACATTTGTACTTGTTTGTATTAAATTTATATAAAGATTTAAATGAAGTTTAAATATTTCTAGAGATTTTTACTTTAGAACTGCGAAAAAATCATCAGCTTAACACTTATGAGAAAAAAAATGTTTTACAATGTCTTTTCTTACATAACAGTGGCGGACGGTGAAGCAGAAAATAAATTTTAATCGCACATGAAATTGAACCAAATTGAGGATGTAGGCAGATTCAATTAAAAATTACAATATATTAGATCTTATCCTCATCCAAAATTGATACTATGCAAAATTGTTAAAAGTAAAATACGTGCGTAGATACATTCAATTAAAAAAAATCTGATGTGGGCAGCACATGACTTTCCTTATATAATGCAAAGAATTTACTACTTTTATAGTTAAAACAAAAATGTTATTCTTATAGTAGATACTTATATTCTTTCCAAGATATTGACTTTTCGTCAATTAGTCGTCGTTTTCATTGATTTCGAGTCATTTTTATCCATTTGGCGAAATTTTCGTTAACTTGGCAACATTTAAAAATGTCGCCAAGTTGGCGACATTCCGCTAAATTCGTCGCGAAAATCTATATAATCTAAAGTATCTTTCCACGTGAATGGAACGAGTTAGATCCACGAGAATGATGTCACCAAATTTATCGCATGATATTACATATGAAAAGTGAACATGTTTCTTAACAGTTAATATTTTTTTTTAATTTATGGGATTTTTTGAAAAATTTATTTGAAAAATGTACAATATCTCGAGAACGGTTCATAATAGAGTTCTAACGTTTATGTCAATCGTTTTCTAAGGAAAAATTACGTAAGAAATGTCTATTTGCGTAACTTTATTAAAGGTTTTGATTTTCTAATGATTTTTTCAAAATTTCACTCGAAAATTTAGAGGGTTCTGAACATTCGATTGTGTTTTAAAACAATAGGCTTCCAGTATTCACGGATTTTGATTTTTGTACAAAATTTCATTCGAATCGCTCCATTCGTTCGTGAGATATCGTCTCCACAGACTCACTGACACACACACACACACACACACACACACAAACACACACATACTTTCACACACACACACACACGCACAAACATAGACATTACTTTAAAAATGTTCGATTCGTGATCAGGGATCCTTGAAACGTGCTCTCTCGTCGAAAACTTGAATTCGAATTTTCGACCCCGTCAGAATACTTTCCTTATACATTATGTATATAAGGAAAGTAAAAATAATATGTAAGTATTATCCTAATCTAAAATTTATATTATGCAGAATTATAGAAATTATTTCGTCTGCTTATACCATCATTTTCCTTCGACAATTTTGCAAATTATCAATTTTTTATAATGATAAGTTTTATATAGTTTTTGAATTGAATCTGCTTACACCATCAATTTGGTTTAATTTTGTGTGTGGTTAAAATTTATTTTCCCCTTTTTCATGCGCCACTATACTATGTAGGGGAGGATATTAAATTTTTTTCCCTCATAATTCATTTTTTGCTTTTTTTACGTTATTTATGTTCAAACTTATGTCGTCTTAAACGTAGTTACTTTCCTTATATACATAATGTATAAGGAAAGTATTGTGACGGGGTCGAAAATTCGAATTTGAGTTTTCGACGGGAGAGCACGTTCCAAGCATCCCTGATCACGAATCGCACATTTTTGAGGTGATGTCTGTGTGTGTGTGTGTGTGTGTCAGTGAGTCTCTGGAGACGATAACTGACTGTAGCGAGGTAAACCACCTCACGTTCGATTTGAACGCTAAAAATACTTAAAATGTTCATGGAACATGAAGTTAACGGCCTATAATTGATCTCAAGTGGTTTAAAACTGAAAATTAAGTAATTAATAGGATTTGAAATGAGGACACGGATTAGATTTAAAATAACAAAAATAAGAAGTTTATTTACAAAATTAACATTTAAAAATAAAAAGGAAACATGAAAAAGCTTTGCTCATAACACATGATCATGGAAGTCACTCCCTTAAAATATTAATACATAGCAAAATATGAAAACACCACAAAACCTCTTAAAATAAATTCTACTCGAAAAAAAATCCCAAATACATCATAAATCTTTAACATGTCGTAACATTAGTTTCCTTAAGAAGCAATAATTAAAAGAGAGGGGAGAGAGAGAGCGGTTTCAACATCAGAGTGATGCATGAAATTCCATAGGCCTACCTTCGGCTCTGGGTCCAGTAAGGGCTCGGCTGCGATGACATCTTGGAGTTCGGAAGGAGCATCCTTTTGCTCCGTCAACTATTGAAACAACCTCACTCCACAAAATCTACAAAGGCACTCCCAACTTTTTTTTTTAGAAAAACTCTCTGAAAACTTTCAATTCTATATCTCCTCCTACTCAAATACTATTTGCTGACAGGACTTAAGCCCCCCTTAATATTACTGGTGGACACTTGGCTTCCACTCTCAGTGGCCAGTCCATGACAGCAGGGCTTGCCCACTAGCCCCTGAATTATCGCTTGCAGGTGGCCAGGAGTCCCACGCTCCAGCGCGAACCTCTGGGCTTAATTGCGCCCCCAACGACCGCTTTCCCCCCGTTCTGTCTTCCTCTTGTGTAAGACCACCCAGGCAGTTCCACTGACCCTCTCTTTTGCAGGTGGCCAGAGGGGGACCCTATACAAATTTGTAACAGGGCTAGGGACCGTCCTTTGCAGGTCGCCTTCTTCTCCAAAATTTCACAATGTCACATATTTTGGAAATCACCATGTGACACTGACGAACGAATGGAGCGATTCGAATGAAATTTGGTACAAAAATCACAATCCATGAATACTGGAAACCTATTGTTTTTAAACACAAGCGAATGTTCAGAACCCTCCTAAATTTTTGAGTGAAATTTTGAAAAAATCTTCAAAAAATCAAAACCTTTAATAAAGTTATGCAAATAGACATTTCTTATGTAATTTTTCCTTAGAAAACGATTGACATACACTTTAGAGAGCATGGACCGTTCTCGAGGTATTGCACATTTTTCAAATAAATTTATCAAAAAAATTCCATAAATAAAATAAAATATATACTTTTTCAACTTTGTTGTAAAGTGTTAAAAACTATATTAGAAAATGAAGATATACAAAGTGAAGATGACATAAAAAAAAAGAATTAGGCTACTAATATTTGACAGCGATGATGAACGTTAATAGGATTGTTATTGAAAAAAAGTTATTAAATTTATATTTCACCTTACTTTTTTATTAACACTTTACAACAAAGTTGAAAAGTGTTTATGACTTTGATCATTCTGTCTGTCTGTCTGTCTGTCCGTTAGCACGATTACTGCTGTAAAAATGACTTAATCAAACTGAAATTTTAGTATGTTGTTCAGACAGTCTGTAGGACCTAGGGGAATATAAATGAATAATATCACCCAATTTGTTTTGGATTGAACCCGGGTTGAAAAAATGAGTACTATGAAACATTGAGTACTATGGGACCTCATTTTTCAAACATTTTTTAAGCGGATTTAAAATTCACAAATTGCTTCGAAAATTTTAGATAATATTCAAATTGTTCCATAAAATATATAAAAAAAAAATTCAGCGAAATATATTCAGTAGTTTTTTAAATAAAAATTAAAATAATAATAACACCTCTTACATGAAGCGATCACGTGACCATGATATGAAAATATCAGGTGATCCACTTCAAAATGATATATGGCATCCATCTTGTCTCAAAATCGTAATTTTTTAAAGTTCTTTTTAATTCATATTGAGTGTTGTATCCGTCCTAAAACCACTTTATTTTCGCTTAAATTCTGTGCATCTACATACTGAAACAACGTAATTACAATATATTTGAATTTAAATGCTCATCCAAATTTGATTATTTCTACAACGAAGCCCATTTTTCACCTATGTAAAACGTAAACATCAAAATATATAGACTGAGTTGTATTATAATTGCTGTATTTCTTTAACACAAAATCATTTAGTTCATGGAGTCTGCGTAGCTGATATGAATGAAATATTAACTGATTTTACAAACAGAAGGACGATTTTTTTCGATGAAGTTTTACGCATAGAGTTTAACTACTTGTAGCTCCATGGTCTTAATTTTTAAATGAAATAAATTATTATACTACTGTGATGAATGACATGAATGGGAAATTATTTATAAATGAAATGCTGCTTTTATAGAGAGAGCCAGGCCTGTTATTTTTCTATGACGTCATTTGAATGAATTTCTGTTGTTTAG
Source organism: Amaurobius ferox (assembly GCA_951213105.1). Classification (NCBI taxonomy): domain Eukaryota; kingdom Metazoa; phylum Arthropoda; class Arachnida; order Araneae; family Amaurobiidae; genus Amaurobius; species Amaurobius ferox. The sequence goes on along the minus strand of OX578145.1, from coordinate 106,937,835 downwards.
ATGAAGTTTTCAAATATAATAAATTATCGTAGTATTATGATAATTCTAAAATTATTACCGAGGAATGTATCACATTTTAGAGATGTTTAAATCAGCCAATTTATATGTCAATGCCGTCATTTGTATGAAGTTCATTTTTTCGAAGAAGGTTTAAGTTTTCAAATATAATAAATTAATGTAGTATTGTGATAAGTTTTAAAATATTACCGAGGAATATATTGCATTTTAGCCATGTTTAAATAAAATTGCACTGAAGTTGGAAAGTCTTTCATAATCAATGCTTTAAGCATGATTGATCTTTCTTTTTTTCCTGTACGGAGTCTTAAACTCTAAAAATAATTCGAAATATGTAAATATATATTTATCTCCTTTTGTATCTATAAACTTATATTTCATAACCATATTCATTATAACACGGTACTCTAAAAATGCAGTTTCATATAATGTAGAACCAATCAGCCTGATTTATATGTTCTGAATATCACTTAATGCGGTTTTCATATAAAGCGGTATGAATTTTTCTGTTTTGTAATAATTAATACTTTCCCTGCAATACATGGTAATGTATAGGGAAAGTGTTGGAATCATGTCGAAAATCGCAACTCGAGTTTTGGACGGATCTACACGTTTCGAGACCTCTAGAATACGAAAAAACTATTTTTAACGTGACGTGTGTGTCTGTGTGTCTGTCTGTGCAGATTTTGTATCCACTCTAACTGAAAAACTAATTGACCGAATTTCATAAAATTTGGTAGGCATGTCACTTGTGGGCGAATCTGGTGCTGATTAGTTTTTGGTAAGATTCGGGATGAAAGAACCCGCCTTCTTTTGCGAAATGGCCCGCAAAGGCTTGCATCCATTCTAGCTAAAAATCTAATGGACCGAATTTCACAAAATTTCTTAGATAAGTCGCTTATTGGTCGCCCTGGTGCTGATTAGATTTTGGTACGATTCGGAAATAAATAACCTGCCTTTTTTTGCAAAATGGCCCGCAAAAATCGCCAAAATTTAAAATAAAGAACTACGTATGCTCAAATATATCCATTAAATGCTCGTTTATTACGTAATTTTTAACGAAGAAAAGAATAAGATCAACCCCATTACACTAGGACTAGCCGTTCTCGAGGTATTTTAGGTTCTTTGTATTTTCTCTACGCCATCTTTGAAAATAAGTCCAGCTATCAAATGAGATCGAAAATTGAATTAAAAGTGAATTAAATTTAATTAAAATAAAGAGAACATGAATATAAGTCTGCAGGGAAAGTCATGTGCTGCCCACATCTGATTTTTACTTTCCCTGCATTACATGGTAATGTATAGGGAAAGTATTATCATGCCGAAAATCGCAACTCGAGTTTTCGACGGATCTACACGTTTCGAGACCTCTAGAATACGAAAAATCTATTTTTAACGTGACGTCTGTGTGTGTGTCTTTGTGTCTGTCTGTGTGTCTATGTGTCTGTCTGTGTGTCTATCTGTGCAGATTTTGTATCCACTCTAACTAAAAAATTAATGGACCGAATTTCATAAAATTTGGTAGGTAGGTCACTTGTGGGCGAGTCTGGTGCTGATTAATTTTGGGTACGATGCGGGACCCGCCTTTTTTTGCGAAATGGCCCGCAAAAGCTTGTATCCACTCTAGCTGAAAAACTAATGGACCGAATTTCACAAAATTTGGTAGATATGTTACCTGTGGCACAGTCTGGTGCTGAGTAGATTTTGGTATGATTCGGAAAAAAATAACCTGCCTTTTTTTGAAAAATGGCTCGCAAAAATCGTCAAAATCTAAAATAAAACACTACGTATGCTCAAATATATCCATTCAATACTTGTTTAATACGTAATTTTTGACGAAGAAGAGAATAAGACCAACCCCATGACACTAGGACTAACCATTCTCGAGATATTTGAGTCATGTGCTGCCCACATCAGATTTTTACTTTCCCTGCAATACATGGTAATGTATAGGGAAAGTATTGGAATCATGTCGAAAATCGCAACTCAAGTTTTCGACGGATCTACACGTTTCGAAACCTCTAGAATACGAAAAAACTACTTTTAGCGTGACGTCTGTGTGTGTGTCTGTCTGTGCAGATTTTGTATCCACTCTAACTAAAAAACTAATAGATCGAATTTCACAAAATTTGGTAGGTAAGTCACTTGTGGGCGAATCTGGTGCTGATTAGTTTTGGGTACAATTCGGGATAAAAGAACCCGCCTTTTTTTGCAAAATGGCTCACAAAAGTTTGTATCCAGTCTATCTGAAAAACTAATTCAAACTAACTACTTCACTACTTCACAAAATTCGGTAGATGAGTCACTTATGGGTCACCCTGGTGCTGATTAGATTTTGGTATGATTCGAAAAAAAACCCTGCCTTTTAATTCAAAATGGCCCACAAAAATTGCCAAATCTAAACTAAAAAGTTACGTATGCTCAAATATATCCATTAAATACTTGTTTAATACGTAATTTTTAACGAAGAAAAGAATAAGACCAACCCCATTACACTGGGACTAGCCGTTCTCGAGACATATTAGTTTTTTAAGTATTTTCTCCACGCCACCTTTGAAAATAAGCCCAGTTATCAAATGAGAACGAAAATTGAATTAAAAGTGAATTAAATTCAATTAAAATAAAGAGAACGTGGATATAAGTTTGCAGGGAAAGTCATGTGCGACCCACATCAGATTTTTAGTTTCTTTTAACGCGATTTCCATATAACATGGTATGAGGTTTCCATATAACACGGTACGAATTAATCTGATTTGCACTAATCTGAGTTTCTTATAACGCGGTATGAATTAATCGCGTTATAAGAGGGTTGACTGTAGTTCATTGCTAGCTTTTAGTTTTTGAGATATAAAAATTATAAAAGGGATATATTTTAATCTTTGAATTGATAAAACGATTCCACGAAAGTTATAACAGCTGTGTAAAAACAAATTATTAATATAGACACTGGATTTACTACTGAACAGTTTTGTTGTTTACTGCTGAATTATTTTTTATATATTTGAAGATACTTCGAGTGAAAGTAAGAAAAGCGAGGCAAAATTTTGTTCGGACTTTTTTTTTTAAAGTTTAAAATATTAAATCTTTTTTATGTATTCATAAATTGTTTCCTATTTCCGACAAAATAAGTGAAAATTGATTACATTTATATTTATTAGATTCTGATACATAAACGTCCAAAGTGCTTGCATTTTTCGTGACGCTTCGATTTTAATCAGAGATACCGCAAGCATAGATGTTATTGATGCTAAAATGGTTGATTCATGACTTCCAAATTATAAAAAAAAGCAAAACAGATGAATGGTTTAAAAAAAAGTGTACATACATATATTGCACAGCTACATAGTCGTTATGTTAAATATTGTTCCGTGTTCTAAAGTGCTCGAAAAGTATAAATCCATTGAAATCTTAAATTACAGTTTTCGGCTCCATTTCAATAATTTCCATATACTTTATCATGCATGATAGGAAAATTAAAAAAATGTTGACTATAAAAAAAAAATCTGATGTGGGCAGCGCATGGCTTTCCTTATACAATGCAATGAATTTACTACTTTTACAGCAAAAAAAAAATAGGTTATTCTTATAGTAGATACTTATATTCTTTCCAAGATATTGAATTTTCGTTAATTAGTTGCCATTTTCATCGATTTAGCGTCATTTTTATCCATTTGGCGAAATTTTCGTTAATTTGGCAACATTTAAAAAAGTCGCCAAGTTGACGACATATCGCCAAATTCGTCACCAAAATCTCGCCAAGAGTTATGGACGCAGAAGTAAGTTATTCCTACAGCAGTTAAATGACTATTGGCGTTCAAATACAAAAGTATTACTCAAAGTATCTTTTTTCATGAATGGAACGAGCTAGATCCACGAGAATGATGTCACCCAATTTATCGCATGATATTACATATGAAAAGTTAAAAGGTTTCTCAACAGTTAATATATATTTTTTAATTTATGGGATTTTTTGATAAATTTATTTAAAAAATGTGCAATATCTCGAGAACGGTTCGTGCTAGAGTTCTAAAGTTTATGTCAATCGTTTTCTAAGGAAAAATTACATAAGAAATGTCGATTTGCGTAACTTTATTATAGATTTTGATTTTTGATGATTTTTTTCAAAATTTCACTCGAAAATTTAGGGGAGTTCTGAACATTCGATAACGGTTAAAAACAATAGACTTCCAGTATTCACGGATTGTGATTTTTGTACCAAATTTCGTTCGAATCGGTCCATTCGTTCGTCAGTTATCGTCTCCACAGATTCACTGACACACACACACACATACTTTCATACACACACACACACACACACACCACCTCAAAAATCTTCGATTCGTGATCAGGGATGCTTGAAACGAGCTCTCCCGTCGAAAACTCAAATTCGAAATTTTGACCCCGTCACAATACTTTCCTTATACATTATGTATATAAGGAAAGTAAAAAATGATGACTATAAAAAAATTAGTATTTAAATTAAAAAAAAAATATTCTAAAGTGTATCTTTTCAGTTAATTTAACCACACAAGACAGGAATCTACTTTTTGCTTGCAGCGTAATAGCCGAAATCAATTGGCTAATGGAATATCCTGGAATGCTTTTTGCTTGAAATAGGAAATCATTCCTTTTGAAACTTCGATTGAGCTTTGCTTTTACGTTCTCCCTCAGTGATTCTTTCCATATATTTTTTTCTAATCTTAAACAGACTATTTTTTTATCCTTAGCTAGATTAAACACATTTCATAAAATGTTGAGTTCGCTATAGAAGAATTTCTGAAATATTTACCTTCAAAGATCCTTTTTTATTTTCTTTAAAATATATATTGTATATACTATAGCATACCGGTGGCGAAGATTTTTCAAAAACTTTCAATTCTTGGTCAACCTTTTACATTTCAGTTTATAAATTCCAGCTGTATTAACTGCCGTTGTAGCCATATTCTCATTCCCATGGAGCTAGAAAGAAGGAGATAAAACTCCTATGGATGAAACGCTTGGTAATGCCATAATGTTTTGAGAATTATATCTAGGTGTCACTAGTGTTAGTAAAGTAGTCGCTATTGTTAGTGGACCTAATAGAAAGGCATAGTATTGAGTATATTATTACTTTCCTTATATACATATAATGTATAAGGAAAGTATTGTGATGGGGTCAAAAATTCGAATTCGAGTTTCCAACGGGAGAGCACGTTTCAAGCATTTCTGATCACGAATCTAACATTTTTGAGGTGATGTCTGTGTGTGTGAGAGAAAGTATGTGTGTGTGTGTGTGTGTCAGTGAGTCTGTGGAGGCGATATCTCACGAACAAATGGAGCGATACGAATGAAATTTGGTACAAAAATTACAATCCGTGAATCTTGGAAGCCTATTGCTTTTAAACACAATTTAATGTTCAGAACTCTCCCAAAATTTTCGAGTGAAATTTTGAAAAATTCATCAAAAAATCAAAACATTTAATAAAGTTACGCAAATAGACATTTCTTATGTAATTTTTCCTTAGAAAACAATTGACATAAACTTTAGAAGGCTAGCATAAACCGTTCTCGAGGTATTTCACATTTTTAAAATAAATTTATAAAAAATTCCCATAAATAAAAAAATATATTAACTGTTGTGAAAAATGTTCACTTTTCATATATGTAATATGATGCGATAAATTGGGTGACATCATGCTCGTGGTTCTAGCTCGTTCCATTCACGAGAAAATGTACTTTGATTAATACATTTGTATTTGAACGGCAATCTGCTATAAGAATAAATTATTTCTCCGTCCATTGGCGGAATGCCGCCCACTTGGCGACTTTTTAAATGTTGCCAAATTAACAAAAATCTGGTCAAATGGATAAAAATGACCCTATATTACTGAAAAAGACGACTAAGTGACGAAATGTCAATATCTTGGAAGGAATATAAGTAACCACTATAAGAATAACCTATTTTCTTTTACTGTGGAAGTAGTAAATTCATTGCATTATATAAGGAAAGTCATGTGTTGTCCACTTCAGATTTTTTTTATTATTTTTAAATTAAGGGTTCCCTAATCATGAGTATTATGAACCAGTATTTTTTCATAATTGTACGAATTACAGAATATATGGAGATGAAAATAAATTGAAAGGTAAATAAATTTTGAATATGTAGGAATAGAGATCGAGCTAGAATTTTTCCAGAAGAGAAAAAATACTCCATGACTTGATTTAAAGGAGTATTTTGCTTTCCAGAGGAGTAATTTTTAACAAATGTACAATTACCCTCAAAAAAATTTTTTTTGTTTACAAAATGGGTGCGTAAAAATACGCATGACTTAATTTATAAAGCGTATTTGCTTATTTTAAAGCGTGAAATACGCGTGACTTAATTTATAAAGCGTATTTCCTTATTTTAAAGCGTGAAATACGCGTGACTTAATTTATAAAGCGTATTTGCTTATTTTAAAACGTGAAATACGCGTGACTTAATTTATAAAGCGTATTTCCTTATTTTAAAGCGTGAAATACGCGTGACTTAATTTATAAAGCGTATTTCCTTATTTTAAAGCGTGAAATACGCGTGACTTAATTTATAAAGCGTATTTCCTTATTTTAAAGCGTGAAATACGCGTGACTTAATTTATAAAGCGTATTTGCTTATTTTAAAACGTGAAATACGCGTGACTTAATTTATAAAGCGTATTTCCTTATTTTAAAGCGTGAAATACGCGTGACTTAATTTATAAAGCGTATTTCCTTATTTTAAAGCGTGAAATACGCGTGACTTAATTTATAAAGCGTATTTCCTTATTTTAAAGCGTGAAATACGCGTGACTTAATTTATAAAGCGTATTTCCTTATTTTAAAGCGTGAAATACGCGTGACTTAATTTATAAAGCGTATTTCCTTATTTTAAAGCGTGAAATACGCGTGACTTAATTTATAAAGCGTATTTCCTTATTTTAAAGCGTGAAATGCGCGTGACATAATTTATAAAGCGTATTTGCTTATTTTAAAGCGTGAAATGCGCGTGACTTAATTTATAAAGCGTATTTGCTTATTTTAAAGCGTGAAATGCGCGTGACTTAATTTATAAAGCGTATTTGCTTATTTTAAAGCGTGAAATACGCGTGACTTAATTTATAAAGCGTATTTGCTTATTTTAAAGCGTGAAATGCGCGTGACTTAATTTATAAAGCGTATTTGCTTATTTTAAAGCGTGAAATGCGCGTGACTTAATTTATAAAGCGTATTTGCTTATTTTAAAGCGTGAAATACGCGTGACTTAATTTATAAAGCGTATTTGCTTATTTTAAAGCGTGAAATGCGCGTGACTTAATTTATAAAGCGTATTTGCTTATTTTAAAGCGTGAAATACGCGTGACTTAATTTATAAAGCGTATTTGCTTATTTTAAAGCGTGAAATCCGCGTGACTTAATTTATGAAGCGTATTTGCTTATTTTAAAGCGTGAAATGCGCGTGACTTAATTTATAAAGCGTATTTGCTTATTTTAAAGCGTGAAATACGCGTGACTTAATTTATAAAGCGTATTTGCTTATTTTAAAGCGTGAAATACGCGTGACTTAATTTATAAAGCGTATTTGCTTATTTTAAAGCGTAAAATACGCGTGTAGAGAGGCGTTATCTCGATCTCTGCGTAGGAAATTCTTTATTATCTCAGTTCTACTTTGTACTGCACTAATAATTTACTTATACTAAATTGACTGTTTAAATAAATATTTCAGGCATTTCGCCATCGAAATGCATACAATGCAAAATTATTTATCTTATCCCAGCGCCACCTGAATTATTGTCTTAAACGATATTTGCATTTTTTTAATACAGTCGAATCTGTTTGAAACGGAAGGGAATTCATATTATTATCCCCTGTGTGAAACGGAATCTGCCCGACGCAGAAATGGACTGGCTAATGTGAAATATTTTGTTAATAGGAGCACCTGTTATAACAAACAGAGGATGGAAAAACCATCCAACTATTTTAGCTATTTATGGCCACGAGAACCATTTTTCACAGAACTTTTTATTAAACTATATCACGATTTTCTGAAAGCCATTTCAGAAGAATTTTCCGTTAATCAGGGAGACTCTGAAATGCTAGAAATATGAATCAATGCACGATTTTTAATTGAAAGTCACATCTTTAGTAAGACGCATGTCCAACAAACATTTAAAAAAAAAAAAATTTTTTTTTTTTTTTATGGTAAGCAGTAATATTCTACCTGTAAGTCAATTCATCTAGGTTTTAAGGTATGGTAATAAGCTAACAGTTGAGGACATTGGCTATACTATATTTTATCTACATATACTCGTGTGATCGCAGTATTAAAAAATCTGATGTGGGCAACACATGACTTTCCTTATATAATGCAATGAATTTACTACTTTTAAAGTAAAAGAAATAGGTTTTTCTTATAGTAGATACTTATATTCTTTCCAAGATACTGAATTTTCGACAATTAGTCGTCATTTTCATTGATTTAGCGTCATTTTTATCCATTTAGGGGAGATTTTCGTTAATTTGGCCACATTTTAAAAAGTCGCCAAGTTGGCGACATTCCGCCAAATTTGTCGCCAAAATCTCGCCAAGCATTATGGACGGAGAAATAAGTTATTCTTATAGCAGATAAATAACTATTGGCGTTCAAATACAAATGTATTACTCAAAGTATCTTTTCTCATGAATGGAACGAGCTAGATCCACTAGAATGATGTCACCCAATTTATCGCATGATATTACATATGAAAAGTGAACATATTTCTCAACAGTTAATATTTTTTTTTAATTTATGGGATTTTTTGATAAATTTATTTGAAAAATGTGCAATATCTCGAGAACGATTCATGCTAGCGTTCTAAAGTTTATGTCAATCGTTTTCAAAAGAAAAATTACATAAGAAATGTCTATTTGCGTAACTTTATTAAAGATTTTGATTTTTTGATGATTTTTTCAAAATTTCACACGAAAATTTAGGGGGTTCTGAACATTCGATTGCGTTTAAAAACAATAGGCTTCCAGCATTCACGGATTATGATTTTTGTACCAAATTTCATTCGAATCGCTCCATTCGTTCGTGAGATATCGTCTCCACAGACTCACTGACACACACAGACAGACATCACTTCATAAATGATTGATTCGTAATCAGGGGTGCTTGAAACGTGTTCTCCCCTCGAAAACTCGAATTCGAATTTTCGATCCCGTCACAATACTTTCCTTATACATTATGTATATAAGGAAAGTAAAAATGTACTTATATACATATTTAAAATAATTAAATTAGTTATGGTATAATATAGTATTAATCGGATACACTTTTCAGAATTTTCAAAGTCTCATGTATAGGTGAGTAATTACATATGAATTATCAGCATTTTCAGCTAAATTTTTCAACTTAGCTTTTCCTGCATAAAACGGAAACCTTTTCAAGACGTAAAATTCTTTCGATCCTCTGAATTCCGTTTAAAGCAGCTTCGACTGTATAAAGTTTTATCTCCTTACTTTTACTTCCATGATTATTCCACCAAGAATATAAATGCATTACTGGTTAAAGTTTCGTATAAGCTTACCGGATTATTATAATAATATAATCAACTTGATTAATCTGTCTGTTTATTTATCTATCTGTCTCTGGGTAACGCTGCTACAAAATGTTGCCAAACTTGTTTCAATCACTGATAAACATTTCAATTTAGATACTAACCCAGACCATGAGCATTTTCATAACCCTTCAATTGAACACTAAATTTTTCCGATCAATCATTGACTTTCACGTTCACTGCTGCTTGAATCTTTAAACTACAAAAGCAATACAATCATGCCGAAAAATATTACTTATAAGAGTACAGGCCATCATCAACATTTATCGGCATGTAAGTCTACATAAATTAGTTATTAAATAAAAGTCCCTGAACATCTAAACTTTGTCTGTAAACAGTTTAAAGAAATTGATTCAAAGCTAAAAAAGAAATAGCATTTGTAACAGTGTAATAAAATATAAACAACAACGAATGAAGGATTTAATCAGCGATGTTATTATGCTAATCGGTAAAAGTATTCCATTATGGGTTTCACTTTGTTAAGGTTAAAATATTATTGACTAAAATGGTAATATTTTAAATTTACCAACTTATTATGGTCAACAGACCAGTGAAAAAAGTATGCAAATCCTTTGAGCTGTTCTCGAATTATGAGCGCTCATAGGAGACAGACAGAAATATATTTTTAATTGTCGTTATTCCGTACTTCACATTGGCGTGATAAAACTTACATCTGAATAAAAGTAAAGCAACTACTGCCTTGCACCAGGGAGTTGCATTAAATGCAATAAAATATTCAACTAATAATTCACCACCTACCGTGAACCATGGTTTTTGCTGTCTTCGCCGCTTATTATCAAGGTGCAAGTTATAAGATAGTCAGATCAGTAAGCATAAAACTACTCAAACCAAGGATTTTAGAATTTTTCTGGAAGAAGTAACTTCAGATTTAACAACGAAGAGGGGCGGGGGAGGGGCTCATTTCTATCCACAGTTCATCCTAACGGTTGGGGTTTAAAACGCTCCCTATTGTTACTGGAATCAAAGTTACAATCTTTCTTCCAGAAAAATTCTAAAATACTTGCTTTAAGACGTTTTGTATTCACCGATCATCTCATAGTTTGTACCATGCTAGCGAGAAGTAGAGACCACGGCACCATGGGGGGTGATGAATGATCAGTTGAGCATTTTCTTGCTGTTACATTGGAATTTACACAGACTCAGCTTCATTGCCTGAAAGAGTTAATCAAAATGGATCACATGGTTCGGGTGATATTTAATTTAGAAACGTGTATTGAAATTTTCCTATTTATATATCAGATATAAAGTAAATTCAATGTTTGGCCCTTAAACTAAATATTTAATGTTCATTAAAAAACTCTTAAATTATGTTATTAATTTAATATATTTCAATCATCAGAATATTTCGGAATTTTTTTTTCTTCCCAAAACAGTTGATTTATTTTATTTATTAACAGATATAAAATGAGAAGAAAATTTTGGAATAAAAATAAAATTATATATTTATCTTCTTTTTCCCAGAATACAAAGGATTATGGACAGAATACAAAGGCCTACTGGCCAAATATCTTTAAACAGCAAATAAAAATTAAGCTTTGATAACTTGAAAGTTATAATAAATTATGAGCAAAAACAAGTTTTTTAATATCTTCCGCTACATAACAATGGCGCACAAAAGAATCAGAAAATAAATGGACTAAATTGAGGGTGTAGGCAGATTAAATTCAAAACAATACTATATAAATATAATCCTTATCTAAAAGAGAATTGTCGAAACTATTTCATCTGTCGTCTACACCCTCATTTCCTTTCGAAAATTTTGCATAATATCAGTTTTGGATAATAAGATTTATATATCATTGTTTTGAATTCAATCTGCTTACATTATCAATTTGGTACAATTTTATGTGTGATTAAAATGCAATTTCCGCTTTCTCGTGCGCCACTATCGTGTGGGAAAAGATATTAAAAAAAGTTCTATCTCATAATTTATTTTTTACTGTATTCATGTTCAAACCTATGCAGTATTATACATGGATTAATGTGTTAGAACTGGAAAAACATGTCATCCGAAAACACTGAACCGTGTTTGGCCAAAAACATACATGGAAAGGACAAACACATAGTCATGACGTACGCAAATGGCGTAACAGCGTAACTCGATGACGCGAAAATTCGATAGATAAAAATGCGTGTCGAAGCTTCGTGCCGAGTTTCAGATTTCTACTAGCTCTGGGATCCGAGAACGAGCCCGTCACAGATGTTGAAGGAGGAGCAGAGTCCACGTGAAGGTTATAGATGTGTAGGGAAAATTCAATTTTAAGAATATTCGCTGCTTAACAGAATCTAATGCTTACATCAGTATTGGAGGCTTAAGTGTATACTGATTTGTCACATAATAATATATCTTAAACTCTACCTCTAAACTCATGTAACGAAATTGTAAAAAATTTTCTTTACATGTTGCAGGTATATATTAAGTAATTCTTGAAATAAAATAGAACTCGGTAAGGAAGGGAGATGGGGGTGAGGAAATATATTTTTGATAAAAGCTAAACCGACCAGCAATACTTTTGAGATATACCTTCATTCAGGAGTGCCTCCCCTCCCCCCGAAAAAGAAAAAACTTTTCAATCTACTACATTTTCAGATTCTTTTTAATGGTATCAATATCGATTTTAAATGTTTTCTTTACAAATAGATAGATGCAGTGCGAAATATAGAAACTTTTTCTTTAAATGTATTCAGCATTCCTAAAAAATAATGATTTCATACATTTTTAAAATAAGAGTTTTTTATACTAAAGGCAAATAATACAACATTTCTCTTTTTTTCCTATTTCTCATTTTATATAATGCAAATTCTGCCTTTCATAAACTATAATAGCGGCTTTTATGAGGGCTATATGGTGGCCGGAGCCACGGCGTATTTCTTGGAGGCCACGCATCGGAAACAGAATATGGGGTTAGGCCACAAACATTCACTTCTGCGATATCGGACAATTGCACAGTGATGGGCAGAGATAGCCCAGTAGTTAAGGTGTGGATATCGCACACTGTAGACCCGGGCTCAATCCCGATCCCGAATCATATGCAACTCCGATACAGTGACCTACTAGAAATGGCTATTCTAGACTGGGTGATAGATCCATATTGAGTGAATTCCGCGAATCACAGATTATATTACAGATTATATCACAGATTAATTTAGTATTTTGCGGTTGATATCACATCGCAAGGGTTTTTTAACGAGCGTTAAGTAAAAATCTATAAGAACTAAAAAATTAAAAAAAATTTCTGGAACTTAAAATTAACAATTTTTTGATATTACCCATATAATAGCTCAAGCTATATTAAACAGGAAAGATCAATCATGCTTAAAGCATTGATTGTGAAACACTTTCCAACTTCAATGCAATTCTATTTAAACATCTCTAAATTGCGATGCATTCCTCGGTAATATTTTTAAAATTATCACTATACTACATTAATTTATTATACTATTTGAAAACTTCAAACTCCATCGAAAAAAATGAACTTCATTCAAATAACGGCATTGAAATGTAAATTGCCTGGTTTAAGCATCTCTAAAGTGCGATACATTCCTCGATAATATTTTTAAAATTATCATAATACTACAATAATTTATTATATTTGAAAACTTCATCGAAAACAAATGAAATTTATTAAAATGACGTCATCGAAATATAACACGTCTGACTCTTTCTATAAAAGCAGTATTTTATTCATAATTTTTTTTCTATTCATCTCATTCATCTCAATACTATAGTAATTTATTTTATTTAAAAACTTAAGACCATGGAGGTACAAGTAATTAAACTTTATGCTTTAAACTTCATCGAAAAAATCGTCCTTCTCTGTGTAAAACTGTGTAACCTTCTCTGTGTAACTTTTACAGTAAAAAATTAATGTATAAGATCCACGATATTGTGTTTCTATCGTTGAATTATACATTTGGCGATTTTCCAGAAGACAATATGTAAAACTATTTCAAAATACCCATTTAACTTATATTTCGCCCAACTTTAAATAAACAATCAACAATATTGATAGCATCCTCAATAAGCGATATAGTCCATATATTAAAATATTTTAATAATTTATTCATAAATTAGGCGTAATTTTCATTAATTTTGCCTCATTTTTGCAATTTTGACAATATTTTTGTCAATCTAGGGTCAAATATCGCCAAGTTAGCGATATTTTGCTAAATTATTCGCCAAGTTCGCCAAATGCATCACCGAGTGTTACAGACAAACGGAGAGAAGTTCACTTCTTATTACTAGAAAGTATGCTCGTCATTTGACGGAATTCAGAATTTGCGAAACATTACTTCCCGTTTGGCGTTATTTTTATCAATTTGGCAACATTTAAAAAGTCGCCAAGTTGCCAAATCTCGCCAAGCGTTATGGGCGGAAAAATAAGTTATTCTTATAGCAGATAAATGACTATGGCGTCCAAATACAGAAGTATTAACAAAAGTATCTCTTCTCATGAATGGAACGAGCTAGATCCACGAAAATGATGTCACCCAATTTATCGCATGATATTACTTATGAAAAGTGAACATATTTCATAATAGTTAATAATTTTTTTTATTTTATATGATCTTTTGAATTTTTTTGAAAAATGTGTAATATCTCGAGAACGGTCCATGATAGCTTTCTAAAATTTATGTCAATCGTTTTCTAATGAAACATTATATAAGAATTAACTATTTATGTAATTTTATTAAAAGGTTTTGATTTTTTGAAGATTTTTTCAAAATTCCACTCGAAAATTTGGGGAGTTCTGAACATTCGATTGCGTATAAAAAACAATAAGTTTCCAGTATCCACGGATTGAAATTTTTTATAACAAATTTCATTCGAATCGCTCCATTCGTTCGTAAGATGTTGTCATTATAGACTCACACACACACGGACATCACCTCAAAAATGTTCGATTTATGAACAGATATGCTTAAAACGTGCTCTCCCGTCGAAAACTCGAATTCGAATTTTCGACTCCGTCACAATACTTTCCTTCCGTGTTCACGCGGAGTACGATCACGTTAAACATGTGGGTCCGTAAGTCCTTCCGAGAGGTTGGTGGTAGGGGAAGGAGGGTACGGTCCCTGTGGATGCCTCCTCCACTGGGTTCCGGTCTAAATTGGGTGGCACTTCCCGGCCGTCCAAACAGTTGCCTTACACCTTTCTGGTAGGTCGGACGGTCTGGGTCTCAACAACAACAACAACAATACTTTCCTTATACATTATACTATGTACATAAGGAAAGTAAAAATAAGAGTACGATACGCAATTTGAAAGTGACTTTTGAATAAAACCTCCATTTATTTTATAGTTTGGGAGATATGGCTTATCTGCGCCATTTTATGATTTTGTAATTACCTTTCAATTTCCTCACACATTATATCTCGGTTTCACAAAAAATGTCCGAAAGGAATAAAAGATCAACGGCTGATGGTAGAATTAAAGTGAAATATGAAAAATATACAACAAACAGAGGATAATTTGGCTATGACAGTCGCACCACCCTCCCGAAACTGATCATTTCATAAAGAATTCGAAATTTAATTTTCTATACGGCCAATAATCAGAAAATGCCAATTAGTAAAATTTGCTTCCCGTTTCATTCGGACAAAAGAAATTTTACTCAGCACCTTTAGATAAAAAATTCGCTGAGTTTTTTCAATTACTGTTTTTAGGTATATATCGTTGAGGTTGCAGCAACAAATAATTTGTTCAGAACTAAGTGATAGCAAATTTCAGTTCGCGATTTTCCCTCTTTTAAATAGAATTGCGATGTCTCCCGTCTTTATACTTTCGGACGAAATTAAATGTCCGTGCTTCCAGTTCCGGTACAATAGAATAAGTCCAGATTTTTTTAAAATTATCAATATCTTGGCGAGTTTTTTTCATCAAAAGTACCGGGTAAGTTTATATTTAAGTGTGGTGCAAATTTTACTAACTTACATTTTTTTTTATTGGAGTGTCATAAAAAAATTAATTTTGCATTTCTATGAAATTATCAGTTCCGGAGAATGCAACTACCATAGCTTAATTATTCTTCGCTGATTAATTTTCATATATCACTTCACTTCTCTTCTACGACCAATCGTTGATTTTAGATTCTTCTTGGATACTCTATTCTTTTGCAACCACTATAGCTAAATTATTATTTGTTTGCTGATTATTTTTCATATCTCACTTCACTTCTATTACCAATGGTTGATTTTATATTCTTTTTGGATACTATTCTTTTGCAACTACCATAGCTAAATTATTTTTTGTTTGCCGATTAGTTTTCATATTTCACTTCACTTCACTTCTACGACTAATCGTTGATTCTATATTCTTTTCGGCCACTCTTTGCTAAACATCCGTTATAAGGAACGCCGAACCTTTTAGGCGGTGTTTCTCTAAAGTACCGTGTAAATGAAAGTAGTGCAAGTAAAGACTAAGATAGTTCTAATTAAATCCTTGATAATGAAAACACACATTTATATTTTGTTAACGTATAGGCACTGTGGCACTGCAGGAGCGGCAGTGCTCTCTCTCCCTCGCAGCCTCGCGTGCAGCTTCCTATGTGCGCATGCGCACAACAGTCAAACACCGCGCCCCTGCAACTGTGAAGCGCACAGTTTCATACAAAGATTTTTGTATCTTTTTCATAAACTGGAGCCATACCCAGTTTATTGAAGGCCCAGACCACACAAGGAAATGTTATTTGTTTATGTAAAAGATACAAAAATCTTTGTATGGAACTGTGCGCTTCACAGTTCCAGAGCGCGGTGTTTGACTGTTGTGCGCATGCACACATAGGAAGCTGCACGCGAGGCTGCGAGCGAGAGAGAGAGCACTGTCGCTCCCGCAGTGCCACAGTGCCTATACGCGAGCCGTCACTGCGATACTATGGAGTCAGAAACCGGAAAATGGGTCGAAAAAAAATATTTTTTTTTGTAATTGTTGATTTAAATGATTTGGATGTTCTGTTTTTTATCACATTAGTTGATCCGCAAACTAGACGTTGAAAAATTTATTTTGTTTCCATATGTCACCCTTAAGAGTCTGGGGCGCATTTTCGCTGTTTTTTCTCAGAATTTTTTTTATAGCTCTGTCTGTTTCTTTTCCTCAACAACTAACAGACATAACGCTTTGAAATTTTTATGACATATTTAGACAAAGCGTGTGCATATATTATCATGAGATTTTGAAGGTTAAGTTGTTTATATTTTTTAACGCAAATAAATATAAAATTCTGGCTAAAAACTGGGATCTTAAGAGAAAAATAATAATTTGAAAGACAAATTGAAGTAAATTAAAAACGAGCTGTTAAAATGTATAAAAGTATTACATCTTTCGTCTGTGAAAATTTTGAACTGATAGCATTTAAAATCGTTCATGAGAAAAAGGAATATGAAGATAGTAAATTTAACATGACCATGACAGGCAGGTTCCTTTACGCCGTTATAGTATAGGTAAAAGGAAAATATGTAGCATTTTTCTGACCATTCAAAACCGAAATCGTGGTGGAACTCAAGTACCGTGTATATAGACGGATCGATTTGTTATTTCAAATTTAAGATTTAATGTTCAATTTCGAATATTAGATTTTATGAAGAAAATACACGCTTTAAGATCCGCTGCACGCACCTATGAGGTGCGCACACGGTAACTCAAGAATTATTGCACGCACCGATATGGAATTTTGTGTGCGTACATTACGTATAATTCAAACTAGAAATATTTTATTTGTAATTAATTTGATTGGAACATTTCGTCGAAATGTAAGACATTCATAACATTATTTCCTATGGAGAAATAATGATCATTTTCGGCTTAATGTAGTACTGTAGTCTATGAGAGAAATTGATAGGTGGATATATACGCTGCGGATGTAAATAGTTGTAAAATTATGTTAACGCAAATTGAGAAATACACCATATTCATCATCTTGATCAATCGGATGCAAACTTGAAGAAATATATTCCTAAATAATTTACATAAGGAACATTTAAAAAAAATTCCTTGCTTACGAAAGCACACAAATTGCTTTAATATTGACTGCCTACGGTACTAGAGGACGTAAATAAAATTAAATATGAAAGTAAAAGTAAATCCGGTGGAATCTTAAACTTCCCATATTTTAAATAGAGATTAAAAAATGAAAAATCTACTTACTGCTAGAAGGTGTCCTACTACATAAGAAAATCCTATGGACAGCGCCTTAAACCCCATCTCAGTCCTATGTGGATCCATGTTTGCTAGTACAGTGATCACCACTACCACAGAAGCCATAAACTCGATTCCGAAAGCCTCCGATGCGGCAACTCCAACGGCCGGCTCTGTTGCCCCAAGGCCCGCACTTGGCCTCTGTCCATGAGGGGTAAGACCGTATAGAATTCCAGCACCAGCCAAGCCACCTAGGCACTGTGCCATTACATAAGCCGCTCCTCTTGTCAATGTTATGTGCCTGGTGACAAGGAGAGCGACAGTAACGGCAGGATTCATGTGGCCACCACTAATCTGTCCCATGCATTGTACTAGAGTGGTCACTGCCAAACCGAATGCGAGGGCTACACGAAGTTCGACGGCTGAAGCTATTATTTGGTCAGTTGGTGGAGCTTTCCATCGAAGGCAGGACCCGCATCCTAGGACGGTCAGAAGCAAAGTTGCGAGAAATTCAGTTCGAACAGCCTTCCAAAAGTGCAGATCTGTCAACTCCTCCCTGAACGTCAGATCTTGTGGTAATGAGTCCATATACCTCCTCATGGCTTCAACGGACGAGTAGCCGTTAGCCGGTGGGGTAAGTTTAACAGCTGGACCTCCACTGGCCTCAGGAATCGTGTAGCCTGGACTGGCCATTGTTTAATCGTGTGAAATATTTATATTCTACATACTAATGTAAAATTCTCAGAAAACTTATGTTTTTATGTCACTAACATGCTGGCGCTAGATTGCGTCTTGTTGACATCGTGAAACTTGAGCGAATTCTGGGGCTTCCTGTGAAACGCCGGGGATCAAATGGAATCTCCAGTCCAATTCTCTTCTCTCTCCGTGTGCGTACCGAACATGATCCGGGAGGCGTTTGTTATAGAATGAGAGCGCCCAGACTTCCCGGACAAAAATCCCTACGTTTTCCCTACCACGGAGAGAGATTCCCTAAACAGCCTCCGGTAATGCGCCATCCTCCTCTTTTTTTAAACTTGTTGAATGAATCACGATCTCTTTACACATCTCTGCGTGTGTTTCGTAACGATATGAAAAATATGAGACCTTTCTGTTTTTAGTGTCCCTACATTTTTATCAATTCTATAGTATTGCTCATATATTTGGTAAATTGCAGAGAAAAATGTAAAATTTATTGTGAAATTTCAGTTGGGAATGCAATACCAATTATTTTTTACTCTGTAATTGATAAGCATTAAATCTATGAATGTTTAAAGATGATAGTTATGTATTCGCTATAAATAAATATCATATTTTTACATTTTTTTCTGTTGCTAGCATTTTCGAATAGAAAACATAAGATATAATGCTGAGTGATTTAATTTTTTAGTCAATTAAGTAGCCATTATTTTTTAGGCGTTTCTAGGAAAGAAATATACTCACCATTTTCACTTTATACACTTTAAATTTTGTTAAAGTCATTTCTATTTTCTCTTAAATACTCCTTTCAAAAGTCATTTTTACTATAATACTCCTTTTTTCAGTTTATGTTTATTTGTGACAAAATTGGTCTTACCATATTATTGTTTTTACTAATTCTATTTTTAGAGCATCTATTTATACGGACGAGTTATAGATAGAGATTAAATGATGACTAATATAGATTTAGCAACAAATTCCAAAGGAGGTAGAAAGTATTCGCAAATATTTCCGGTTCTTTTTCCATTTCCGATTCAAAATTTTTCAATTTATTTAGAACATCATTTTTTTTTTTTCAGGATTGGCAGATGATAACTGATATGAATTTACCAATAAATTCTGAAGGAGGTAATGGTTTGCCAACAATTTCCCCTTGGCTTCGTTTTTGCTTTTCGATTCAAACTTCATTTGAAATATTTAACTCTCAATATTGACTACAAATAGAGCTTAGATGATGCCATATGGATTCCGCATCAAATTATAGAAGGGTAGGGGGCTGGCTTACTAAGGATTTTAATTTTCGGTTCTGGAAAAGTTACTTACGATTCGAAATTTTACATTTTCTTTTCAGCATCTATTTTTCAGGATCGGATATAGAGTTTAGATAGTGACTGATATGGATTCAGCATCAAATTATAGAAGGGTTAGGGGGGGGGGGTGATCACTAAGGATGTTAACTTTCGGTTCTGGAGAAGTCCCTTACGATTCGAAACTGTACATTTTCTTTTCAACAACTATTTTTCAGGATCGGATATAGAGTTTAGATAGTAACTGATATGGATTCAGCATCAAATCTTGGAGGAGGTGAGAAGATTCACAAAGGGATTTCCACTTCCATTTTCTTTTCATTTCCGGTTCAAAAACTTTTTTTGTGAAAAATCCTCCCCCCCCACCCACGGCAAAAAATATTCGATTAATGTTGTTATCATTACGACGATATTTTTTGGAAAGTTTAACAAGCAAACGTTTTAACATGCAAAAAATAAAATAACTCTCTTAAAAGTATAAGAAAAGAAAATTATATAAAGTGATTCAAAAGATTTGAAAGTAACTTTTAATAAAATAAACTTCCTATGTTAGAAAAAACTATCTGATCAAGCTCACAGTTGAAAAAAAAATCGGCCGCTGTGGAAGCAAACGTGTATCATTCCACAACATGCAAATCTGCAAGTGTGTGCGCATGCGTATAGCATCAAGAAACCGTTTAATAGGAGCAGAATCATTGTTGCGAAATTAGAATTGTTCTATCTGCAATGCTAAAGGCTTCAGTGAAAAAACTTTTGAGATTACAAAAAAAAAAGAAAAAAAAAAAAAAAAAAGAAAGAAATAGAATGATTCAATATCCAATAGACACAATGCCCCAAAGACGAAAATCTAGATTACTGAAAGTAGAACTCAAAGTATTGTATGCGACATTTCGAAAGAATGTCTTTCGACTAATAGTGAAAAATAAAATTTGCCTTGAAGTGGACTGGACGTCCAGGTACCACCCCACGCAGAGAGGACATAAAACTGCCCGAACTTGAGTAAGCGATGCGGCGTTCAACATTGAAACAACTTAATACGTGCAATTCAAACTGCTGATAAAGTAATGTGCGAAGCAGAGTGCGTGGCTGAAGTCTAAAGTGAAGGTAAGTGAACCACGCAGTACGAAATCGGATGAATGGCCAAGGATTTCACTTTTGCAAAGCGAAAATGAAATCTTTCTTAAGAAAGAAACAAGAAAAGCGCTTTTTCAATGGTGTAAAAATAGTATAAATTGGGAATTTGATGACTGATACATAATAGTCATTTAAGTGACAAATCTCAAATCTGTTTTGGAACTGGTGATAATAACTTGTGAAGTCTAAATAACCTTTTGATTATTATTTCCCTCAGTTTTCATTATAATTTATGTTTTCTTTAAACTAACAATTCCGATTAGTTAGGCTAGATAGACCAATCACAGAGTTAAGTAACATTTTTTGCGATCCTGATGTAGAACAGGATAAGGTTTCGGATCGCGAGTAATTATAGAGAGATTCCTGGCAGGAAGGGATTCATGGTGGGATTCGATTAGCGGTTAAGCGATTGTTAGAATTAGCTGAGTGCGAAGATGGACGGCAGCCTAGTGGAATGGAACCCATTGGATACCACTATGACTAGAAGGGTCTAGTATTCTGGGTCAGCCACAACACGGTGCGAGGCAGAAGGAAAAAGTCATTTTGGAAGTATAAATCTTCCTAACTGGCCTATGGTGTAAGCTTTTTATCACCAGTCCCATAAAGTGTATTATATTTATCTATTTGTATCTCATTATGGGCGTGTGCAATATCGGTTATGGTCTATGTCTCTAGTTTATTTAAACAGCCCGCTGCTGTAATTAAGCGAAGGACAGAGCAAATGTAGTTTGAGTAGTGCCTTCGTGTGTTATTGCCCTGGGCTGAAATGTTATGGATACAAAGTCAATTTAGGTTATAGTTGTCCCTTTTAACAGATCTAAGTTAAATGCTCTACAAGGGCATCTAAAGAGTATAAAGAGACAAACGAGGTCTCCACCAACTATACCTTCGTATGGAGAAAAACTGGTGAAGAATTCTTAGAAGAATGCATTAATATCAAGGCAGACTTTTCCCATCATTAACCTTTTGGGTTGCATGACATCACAAGGTTAAGGTGTTGGAAAATTATGCACCATGTTACGTACAATCAGTTCCGGAACTTAATAGAAAAAAAAATCTGATGTGGGCAACACATGACTTTCCATATATGATGCAATGAATTTACTACTTTTACAGTTAAAAAAAATGTTATTCTTATAGTAGATACTTATATTCTTCCCTTATATATATAAGATATTGAATTTTCTTCAATTAGCCGTCATTTTCATTGATTTAGGGTCATTTTTATCCATTTGGCGAGATTTTCGTTAATTTGGCAACATTTAAAAACTCGCCAAGTTGGCGACATTCCACCAAATTTGTCGCCAAAATCTCGCCAAGCGTTATGGACGGAGAAATAAGATATTCTTATACCAGATAAATGACTATTGGCGTTCAAATACAAAAGTATGTATTACTAAAAGTATTACTAAGTATTATTAAAAAGTATTACAAAAGTATTACTAATTATTATTAAAGTTATACAAAAGTATAATTATTAGTATTTTTTCTCATGAATGGAACGAGCTAGATCCACGAGAATGATGTCACCCAATTTACCGCAGAATATCACATATGAAAAATGTATCTCAACAGTTAATATATTTTTTTAATTTATGAGATTTTTTGATAAATTTATTTGAAAAATGTGCAATATTTCGAGAACGGATGCTAGCGTTCTAAAGTTTATGTCAATCGTTTTCTAAGGAAAAATTATATAAGAAATGTCTATTTGCTTAACTTTATTAAAGGTTTTGATTTTTTGATGATTTTTTCAAAATTTCACTCAAAAATTTAGGGGGGGTTCTGAACTTTCGATTGCGTTTAAAAACAATAGGCTTCCAGTATTCACGGATTGTGATTTTTATACCAAATTTCATTCGAATCGCTCCATTCGTTCGTGAGATATCGTCTTCACAGACTCACTGACATGCACACACACACACAGACATCACTTCAGGAATATTCGTTTCCTGATCAGGGATGCTTGAAACGTGTTCTCCCGTCGAAAACTCGAATTCGAATTTTCGACCCCGTCACAATACTTTCCTTATACATTATTTATACAAGGAAAGTAATATTTAGAGAATTTTTTTGATTTCTTGTATCGAAGAACGATTCCAAGATTTCATTTTACAAAATGAAAATATATCTTGTCAACGTAGTAGATGAATCAAGAGCTATCTGCCAAATAATCAAAGCACTCCAATTAGAGTGCAACAACTTGGCCTTGTAATATCGCTTATCGCGATTGAAATCGTCTGCAGTATTGCTAAAGCGAAAAATCGACACCTAAACACCCACCAATGCCATAAAATTACGCCAATCACGAAAGCTAAAGCTCCAGTGGTTTATGCTACCCCGAGATTTTTGCATTAAATGCTACTCCCAACATAGCTAGTTAATGTATAACGGAAAACAAAACTAGGTTTTGATGCTGGAAAGAAAGTCGTACGCGATACATATAAGATTTTTACGTTCTCATAGAATATGGTATAAAGTTCTGTTTTCACGAAAATTTTCGATTTCGAGTTTTTGATGCCAATGTCAAAGTCAAATGCCAATACAATTTGATGCCTTCAGAACTTTTTGAACACATTTTAACTATTTTCAGAGGGCTGCCAGTCTGCCTTTATGTGGTCGATTTCTTGTCTACAATATAGCTGCCTCAAATATTGATGGATTTTCACGCAACTTTATATCCGATTTTGCTAACAAAAAATCTAGTGCTAGATAGAATTTTTTGAAATTCGTGCGAAAACTTCCAAATTTATTCGAAATTTTATATTTTCTTAACAGGGCAGCATAGGACAAAATTTGACATAACAATTGATGGCAAATGCCTTTGAATCGGTGATAGCGACCCCAGTAGTGTGGATGTGGCACTTTTCCTGACTAGCCGATCTTCTCGAGCAGTTAGTTCTCTGTCTGTGTCCACTATTGACAACACCGAGCGTCTGCCATATCGCTCCGACCAAGATGGCAAATGATACGTATGTTGGACCTACCAAATTCCCTTAGGCTTATCATGCGACCTCTTTCTAAATTCGACAATAGTTTGCAGCGCTATCTAGTACGTCTCAAATGCATTTTTGTATACAACTTACAGTATCACAGCATAAAAGCCAGTTCCAATTGTCGTGGGTGAGAACACCGGTCGTTTTAAATGCTGCACGACGCGTCGTTCTCATGCGCGTTGCACGACCCCTATAACATCATTGACGCTGACATTGATCATTTGCACAACTCTTAAAACGATATTTGTGTGCCAAGTTTCGTGGCTGTAGCCCATTTTTTAATGGGTGCATATATTTTTTGCAATAGAGTGCATTTCCATATGGTAAAAATTCCCTACATCTCGTCCGAAATTCCCTACGTTGCTCTTTGCTTTTTCCCGACCTCATTTCTATGCGGAAGAGCAAACTGGAGAAGATATAGGATCACACTCTCATTATAGATTATAAACTATCATAATATTTTCATAAACTTGCTATGTTACCCAATTTTTTGAACATCTAGAAACCTACAAATTATGTCCTACAAGGTGGCTAGAATCAAATTTCTTAAAGATGGAACTCAGTCTGCAAGTGGCTGTAACTTTCAAATTTATGAGCAAAGAACCCAGCTATAGGGGCGTTTCAATCTCATGGATTCTGCTATTTACATGTCGTGTTTGTAACTAATATCTTAAATTTAGAATAGCAATGCTATGCTAACACAGTAAGTTTTTCTTACTGCCGTTGCAGGTATCGTCCATTTTATGCTGACTAGTGTATAAAAAGAGTGAAACCGGTCACTGGATGTTGTTATCTGCAATCGGAGGGCAATACTAGCTTTGGAAACGTCTTCAAATATGTCAGTATGAATTTCTGCAATGCAGAGATGTAGCTACAGTGATTAGCGCCCAAAGTCATAATAAAATATTTGCGCCTTCCTCCAAACAAAGGCATGTTGAAAATCAAATTAAGTGATAAGAAATCAATTTATATAATTTATAAAATTCAAATATATATAAAGTTTTAAACTCAATCAATCTTGACCTTGATAAATATATTTATAAATTAGCTTCTAAATACGGTCTGCCTTTAGAGGCATTTAATATGTGGAAATTCACTTTATTAAAATTTATTGAAAATACTATTTGTAGTATTAAATTGTCTAGATCTATATATAATATTGATAATTTAAAACATTCCATTAATGATTTACAAAGATCTTCTGCTATTACTTAAGTTGATAAAGCCTCTAATAATGATGCTATTATCTGTAAAAAATTCTATATACAATTTCTGTTAGATTATTTAAATAACAATAGTCTATTTAAACTTGAATCACACTCCATTAATAGTATTAAACTGAAAATTATCAATTTGTATAGTGATTTAAATATTACTTATAAATTTCTTAAATTTCCATACACAGGATGCCCACTTATATCCGTTACATCCCCCTTAACTTCTAAACGGTGACAGCTTAGGCCATAAAGTTTGTGTGTATAGTTAAAAGGCTATGCGCTACTAGATGAGACAACTTACAACGCCATTTATCGGCAAATTTTGGAATTAGCGGTCCTATCTCGTAAACGGTGAAAGATACGTGAAAAAAGTCAATTAGAAAGTTGTAGAGCACTCTCGATTTAGTATGAAAAGATACCTTGCGCACATTAATACTCAAAACAGAATGCAAAAAATGAACATTTGTTTGATTGTGAAGCGAAGCGAGAAAAGACCACCTTACGGACTAAATACGAGCCTGTGTTGTGGCGCCGGGGAAACGAACGTGATTCGCATTCATGAGGACCATGGTTCTGTCCCCACCGGTTGCGTGTTTTACTGAATGTCTCTACAAACCATGACAACTTTCTGCTGATCTTGCAAAATCGTCTCTCCAAACAGACAGCTCAACTCAACCATGTCTGGTATAAAAATCCCATGGATCTCATGTATTATGCAAATGAGGATGGGACGTCATACCTGTTCACCAGAGACTACTATACTATAAAAAGGATGTTTCTGCTGGGTTGTACGTTAAAGCGGAGAGTTATGGCAGAATTTGGCAGTAACGAGTATTGCGAGATGTTGTTAATTTACGGTGAATGTGGGCAAAATCAGCTGCAAAGCTGTATCGTGAACGTTTCCCTCAAGGCCAGCATTCTACTACACGGCAGACCATCTTAAAAGTTGCAAAACGTTTAAGGGAGACGGGCTGCGTGACCAGCCGACCTCGAATTCGTACACCTCGTAATGTAGGACGCAAAGTGCAATCTGAAGATGTGCTAGCATACGCTCTCGCCCATCCTCAGAGCAGCACAAGAATGATCAGTGAAAATTGTGGCCACTCAAAAAGCCGCGTCTGGAAAATCCTGAATGAATCAGGTGCTCATCCATACCCATCCACACCTGTGCAGGGATTGCTGCCAAGACATGCTGAGAGACGTTACACGTGGTGCAACTTTGTGATGAATAACTTAGAGGTCAACCCAACATTCCTGGCAGACATAATATGGACGGATAAGGCATGTTTTTCGAGGAACGGAATGTGTAATAGACAGAACGTTCATTTCTGGTAGCTGGAAAACCCGAGATATGCCGTCGAAGTTCGACATCAACAGTGCTGGTCGATTAATGTTTGGTGCGGAATTTTTAATGACAGGCTCATTGGACCAGTATTTTACGAGGGCACGTTAACGGGACAACGGTACTTGTAGCTTCTGCAGGATTTAATAACCGACTTTGTTGAGAATCTACCGTTACACCAACTCCTAAATGTATGCTTCCAACATGACGGCGCACCTCCGCATAAAATTTCAAACGTTCAGCAGTACCTAATAGAGACATTCCAGAATCAAGTCATCGGGTATGGCGGTTCCGTCGAGTGGCCCCCGCGCTCACCTGACTTGACCGCATTGGACTTCTTCTTATGGGGACACATAAAAGGGCAGGTATATGCGACCCCTCCGTCAACATTGCAGGATCTTCGACGACGCATTACTGATGCTTGTGCGTCCGTAACACCTGCCATGTTGCACAATGTGCAGCGAGAAATCCAGTCCAGAGTGCAAATGTGTATAGTGGCTAACGGAGAGTATTTTGAGCAATATACTATTCTAAATAAATGGTCCTGAAGACAGTGAAGTGTCTTTCTAAGACAGTGAAGTGTCTTTCTTCCACTCTTTATGACATGACAATTTTCGAAATCGTAACCAAATAAATGTTCATTTTTTGCATTCTGTTTTGAGTATTAATGTGCGCAAGGTATCTTTTCGTACTAAATCGATAGGGCTCTACAACTTTCTAATAGACTTTTTTCATGTATTTTTAACCGTTTACGAGATAGGACCGCTAATTCCAAAATTTGCCGATGGCGTTGTAAGTTGTCTCATCGAGTAGCGCATGGCCTTTTTACTATACCTAGACACCAACATTATGGCCTAAGTTGTCACCGTTTAGAAGTTAAGGGGGGGGGTGTAACGGATATAAGAGGGCACCCAGTATAGTGCTAATACCTAAATTTCATAAAAATACTATTAAATTTAGAACAGTAACTAGTGGTCATAATACGTACTCTACTACTGCGAGTAAATTACTTCTAAATTATTTAAATGTAATAAATGATAGTTTACATTTTTCTAGCAATGACTACCTTATTCAAATGATAGTAAATAATTAAAGAATAAATTAACATCACTTGGTAAACTAACTGGATTTCAAACTTTTGATTTTAAAGATCTTTTTAATAATATTAAAATCTCTGAACTTTATGTAGTAATTTTAGCTCTATATAATGCTTATGTTACTTATCATACTACTCATGCTATATTTACTAAATTCTCTAAATTTCTTCACTTTGTTCTCTTCAATAATTATATATTTCAAGGTAATAAATTATACTTACAAGTCTCAGGGGCTCCACAAAGTGACTGTAGTAGGTTCCATAAGGTGGCTGTAGTCTACCTATGTTGTCAAGCCACCCAGGTTCTATATACAAATAAGACAACGCTTGACCACATACTGAATGACAGGGCCGGATTAACCACGGGGCCAACCGGGCCATGGCCCGGGGACCCTGACTCTGGGGGGGGGGCCCAAGTGGCATGAAATTTATATTATATATAAATTAAAAATATAATATAAATATAATATTTTATTAATTAAATTTCGGCGGTATAAACGTGTAGCTTTTCTTCCAAAATAAAAATTTATCTTATACATTTTTCAGAATTAACTTTCGAAACACACTTTACAGTTAATAAAGTGTAGAAAAAATTTAGTGAATAACACAAATAGTGAATAACACAACTTGTGATGAGTTCATTAACGTCATGGGTCAGAGGTTGTTAGCAGCAATTGTGGATGAAGTGAAGCAAAGTACTGTTCGATATCTGTGGACTCTACGGCTGATGTATCTCGCATAGATCAACTGACTTTCATAATTAGATATGTAAGAAGTGACGTCTCTGTAGAAAGGTTTTTAAAGTTCATACCAATTTACGGGCATAGTGCTGAAAATCTTTTCAATGAAGTTACTGGACTTCTGAAGGAAAACCAAATTTCCCTGTCTAACTGCAGAGGTCAATCTTACGATAACGCGTCTAACATGAGCGGCAGGTACAATGGACTTCAGGCCAGAATCAAGGTAGAAAACCCTTTGGCATTATTCATACCATGTGCAGCTCACACCTTAAATCTTGTGTGCGTCAGAGCAGCTGAAAGCTGCAGAGAAGTTGCTGCATATTTTGACTTCGTACAGAATCTGTACACCTTTTTTAATTCCATAACGCATCGATGTTGCGTTGTAGCTCATCCTCTCTCTTCCATTTTTTCTTTCTCTCATTTTCATTTGTATCCATCTGATTCATATAAAAAAAAAATTCTCTCATCCATGTTAGGTTCAAAAAAGAAAATTCTGAAAAATTTATCTGATACCCGGTGGTCTGCTAGAGTAGATGCAGTCATAGCCTTGAAAGAGAGCTACCGAGCTATTGAGGCAACATTAAATTCCATGTCATCAGACTTGTTTGAATCATCTGAAACGAGATTGAAAGCTGAAGGCCTAAAACAATATATGGAGAGATTTGAGACACTCTTCCTCACATACTTTTGGTGTGATTTATTAAGAAGAATTAATAAAGTCAGTACTTCTCTGCAAAAATCAACTGTAACATTGCATGTCGCCGTGCAACTCCTGGAATCTCTAACATTGTATATTCAGGAGAAGAGGGAAAGCTATGATTGGTATGAAGCTTTGGCCACATAAAAAAAAGAGCCTAATTACCAGGATTCCATAATTCGAACAAAAAAAACGAAGTTCTAGATTGACATTTTATGATAACGAAGGTACCACAGATGTTGTTTTATCTGGTAAAGAAAAGATGAAGATTGAAACTTTCCTTCCTGTGGAAGACAGTTTAATCAATAACTTGGATGCTCGATCTAAAGCTTACCGAAACATCTTTGAGATTTTTGGATTCTTTGAGGATCTGCTTTTCTTAGAGGAAGAATCTGTAAGGAAGCATAGTGAATGTTTTGCAAAAATATACAAAGATGATGTTGATGGAAGAGAACTTGCAGAAGAATGCATCCATATCAAAGTATACATGAATGCAAATTATCCTAAGACAGCAGTGCTCTTTATGGACATCTCTGCTGATGACGAAGAAGAAGAGAGTGATGAAGACGATGATGGAGAAACAGGTTCCAGATCCATGGAGTTCCAGATGAGATACATACAGGAGAAAAGAAGGAGACTGAACCTACAAAACCTTTACAGCTAAATGCATGAAGTGGAATTTAATCTGCTTTCACTAACATAGAAATAGGGTTGCGAATATATAGTTGCATGATGGTTTCCAATGCAAGCGGTGAACGTTCATTTTCGAAGTCAAAAATTACAAAATACGAAAAACGCAGTGTGATGAAGCAGGAGAAATTAAACGACCTAAGCATTTTAAGCATTGAAAACGAGTTACTTAAAATAATGGACTCTAACGATATAATTGATGATTTTGCTACTAAAAAGTCAAGAAAAAGATTGTGTAAGCCAGAATGTGTCTTGAGTCTTTTTGTAACTTGTTTTTCAACAAATCGTTATGTCACAGTCCCATTTTTATATTTTAATATCCCCCTTTATATGTTGTAAAGAATGTAAATATTTGATGTCAAAAACAAATGTAATATTCGTTGGAATCATCCAACTGGTGAGTATTAAAACAATTTTAGCCATTTGTACATATATAAGTATACGTTTTACAAGTTAGTACTATTACTGTACGTATATTATTGCGAAGAAAGAAATTTGCAAAATTTACAGTGAACAGGGGCCCCCACTCTAAGTTCTGGCCCGGGGCCACAGATATGCTTAATCCGGGTCTGCTGAATGACTTGCTTAATAATATGCTTGAGGATTTAATACCCTCCTATGACCACCCAGGACCCCAGACCTATCAAATATAGAACACGCCTGGGGCAGAAGGATTTACTTACCTGTGACAAAAGGATTTACTTACCTGGGACAGAAGGATTACCCTGCCAGAGAAGGATTTACTTACTAAATGTCATCTTCTTCTCGCCACCACTTCTTAATAAAACGTTATTTTGCTCCCAAATTCTAATCGTTTGCATATCTCCTTAAACGATACATACATGCCGAGTTTTGCGACTGTTGCTTAATTTCTTATGGGTACATATATTGTTTTACAACAGAGTATATATTGTTGCGAACGTGCAATATTCTCTCACTGGCGTCCCCCGTCTTGTCTTTCGCTTCTATCGCAGACCAAACGGTGCCTTCGAAGTGTTTTCTCCAGAAGACAGCGGTACGAACATTCTTTCCTTGACGTCACTCTATGGTTGCTAGAATTTCGAGTCAGAAGAAGAGTTGCCAGATTTGGCGATTTCCGGAATCACAGAATACTATATTCAGAAAATTGACTCCCTTAGGAACCTATGGCAACATCGCTAACATAGGATTTCGCATAGACACTAGCGTTCGCGGAGCCAACCATCGCAGCTATGATGTAAAAAAACTCGACTACTAGATTTGGCGACTATCGCTCAATTGGCGATTTTATGTTAATGCTGTCAAAAAAAAATTACAGAGCTGTACTTTTATAATTTTTTGAACTATAAACATGATCAGCATTTCAAAATACTCTTATCTGTAATATGTGTAAATTTAAATAAATAAACATAGATATATATTTCATTCATGTAATCATAAACTAAATAAAAAATTGGCGCATTGCATCACTGTAAATCATTATACACCAAACATTACAAGCTAATATACCCAAAAGACTCAAATATTATATAATATTTTCAGCCTAAAAAGCACACTAGCGTGTTGATTGTTAAATTGGTTAGTTCTTAATTTATTATGGGATGCTGTTAATATAATGTTTTTTAAAATACACTAATATTCTTATAATGAATGACAAATTTACATAAATGCATTATCAAAGGTGTCGAACTCAATCGTTAATTACAAAGGGGGGGGGGATTATTTTCCATATTACGTCAGTTAGTAAAAAGCATGTAAAATATATACACATTCAATATCATATTCAACATACTCTGGAAAAAGCTATTCAAATATCAGTTTTTATCTACTTTATATAAATGCGGAAACGTTTTTTAACTAATAATGCCACTGCTTCTTAGAATTTAGTATAGTCGGCAGTGATAATACTGCACCAATTTCTTATGATGAACACGTGCATAGGATGAAATATGGGATGGATAACAAATAACCTTTTTATTTAAATAAAAATAAATTACATACATTGTAAACGCAGTGCCTTTTCTTTTGGTAATCCATAAAAAATAAAAGAATTGATTATAAAATTCAAAATAGCAGCTAAAATACATTTTCCACGTGTAAACATGCGATGATAGAATGAAGTTTTTCCAAGTGTTTCATTCAGTGCCATATAGGGTTATATTAGCAGAACGTTTTGGCGAAAACCGTCACAGACCATCGTCAAGCGTGCCAACCTTGATATTGGATTTAATTTTGGATGGCGGTTGAGGGCGCTGCGGTCGAGTGAAGCGTCTGTATATATTAGTCCGTGTCCGGAATGTTCCAGAAACTTCACGAAATAACGATTCTGGAAATTTCTACACAGAGATTTCCTGAAGTTTCTACAGAGGGACTATAAAAAGAATTCATCACTCCGTTGGAATTCAGTTGACGAATGGACGTAACACGAGCTACATTGGGTTGTGATTTTTGTCAGTAGTAATGGTTTTGAGAGTAGTAGTGGTTGTTTTGTAAAATTACTTTCGTCAACATTCTGTGAGTAATATCGCTTATTCTGTGAAATGAGTGGAGCATTTAAATGCTGTTTGTTTGTATATTGTTCCTGTTTACTTTGTGCTTGTGAATAAACGTGAGTTATCCACAAACTTGGACTCGTTTTTGTATCCTGCGTACACACCCACAATTCTAGAGGATACGTTTCAAAACAATTGTATATAAGAGATTTAATTACTTGTGTATTTTAATTACCTGTGACTTATCCATGAGTAGGTTTATATGTTGTAAGAATTGATATATAATCATACAATTTGACTGTTAGTAATAAAATATTCCCTATAAATTTTTTTTTTCGTGTTTTGTATTTTTAGTTGGAAAGTTCCTTTTGTGTAAATCGAAAGAAAATTGAAACAAATAACAAAGCAAAACACAAGTGAAATCTTCTTTTAGTGTGTGTGCCTGGCCATTTGAAAAAAAAAATTCTTTTAGTGTGTTTAAACAGGACATCTATTGAAGACTCATTTTGTCCGTCTGTAACCCTTTGGGCCGTCGACAGGAGAGGGCGGGGGCAAAAAGACATATTGCATAGAGGCGCGGGTATTTTTATGATAAAAGTGCAATAAGTTGTAAAATATGGGGCAGTAGGGGCATTTTGCTACATAGGGGCAAAGTAGTATTCGGGACATTGATAATACTTTTCCCCATTTTTATAAATCTGAACTGTGTATCATCCGACAATATTCAAATTTTGCATATAGATGCAGTGGTCAAAAAAAAAAGAAAAAATAGAAAATTGCATAATAACAAAAGAGTAAAATCTTAGTTGAAACATCGATTATAACGAATTAATAATGGTATAATTTATTGCTTCATTCTGTGATTTTAACAAAGATTTGACTTTTTAGCTATTTTTACAAAAACACAATTTATTAAAATTTGAAACTTAACGAAAAAAAGTTTATTAAAATTTGAAACTGTACAAAAAAAAGTTTATTAATATTTGAAACTCAACAAAAAGAAAATTTATTAAAATTTGCGTGCATTTCTGTGGAAAATGATTTTCTCCAATATCCTACCCAATTGACTGGCCCCCATTAACTGGCTGGCCCCCTTTGACTGGTAAACCATCTGAGCCTTCCTTGTTACGCCTCCACTGTAATGCTAAATATTTCAGTTTACAGAGAGACGAAAATTTCCTGCATTTTGTCTAAAATTTCCTATGTTGCTCAATGATTTTACCAAAAATCATTTCTAGGCGGAGATTAGCTGGTGGTCCCCAAGAGATTTGCCGATGTGCTATTTCAATTAAAGAAGATAGAAGGGGGGGGGATGGTTGTTATCTTAGTGGTAAGAAGTTTCGCAATTGTTATCTGCTGTTCGATCTCCTCAAGGGGTTGTGACAAGACAGCTCATTTGCATATCCTCTTCAGTGCTTTTTTAATGCCAGTAAATTTTTACAACGTATGAAAAATCGCTTGCTTATGAGCGAGAAAATATGGTGAGAAATTCGTTTAGATTAGAAAATACAAAATCGAGGAATTTATTAGTGTTATATAATTTTGGAATAAAGAATGATTCAGTGTATTTTTTAAGGATATCACTATTTTATTTACACTATTAAAACTCATCCTAGCATGGAAATATGCATGTTCGTATGTATGCTATCATGTATTTATGTTATTAGGTATGTCTGTATGTATATCGATTTAAAGCGTCAATTCGTGGAGTAGAAAGTCGTGATTTTTTAAATAGCTTTTGAAGTTGTTTTTTTTAAATGGGAGGCTAGACTTTGGCCTGCGCCCAAAACATTCGCGAATTTAAAAGAAATTATAGATTTTTGATTTACAAAATTCCCCCTAAAAATACTAAAATATCCCCCTAAAAATACTAAAATCACAAGACAATTGATTGTCCTGTGATTTAAAATGTGATTTCTTAATGTTGAAAGTCACGTTTTTTTTTTAAATGGGAAGTACACTTGGCATGCGACTAAAACTATCGAAAATTAATAAATAAATAATTGGGATTTTAATTATCAAAAAATGGATCTTTATCGCCCAATATTTTGAGTTATGCCTAATTTTTAAGGCCCCCCTTCTTTTTGTGGGTCAAAGTTAGTATATTGTGTGATCGAATACCAAACAGAGAGCTCTGTGTTAACAGCGGCTTAATTAAGTGGGAATTAGGATTTTTTTCAAAGATATCTTATCTTTATATCGCTAGGAATCTTTGGCACGATTTTGTTTTGTAGAAAGGTAGTTGAATGGTAGGAGGAATTCTGACACAATTCATTAACGTTTATAGCGCCGCATGCTTGTATAACAGAGAATGTATTTATCTTTGTTTTATCGATGTCCATCGATGAGGGCGAGACAGCCCAGTGGTTAAGGCACGGGTATTGCACTCTGAGAACTCGAGTTCGATTCCTGGCTCTGCACAATGTTTCCCCGTTTCGCGTGGAGTACAGGCACGTTATATATGTGAGCCTAAAAGTCCTCCCGAGAGGTTGATGGTAGAGGAATGAGGGTACGGCCCCTGTGAATGCCTCCCTCACTGGGTTCTAAATTGGATGGCTCTGTCTCGGCCGTCCAAACAGATACCTTATACTTTCGGGTAGGTCGGACGATCTGGGTCAAAAGAAAGAAAGACGTTTAGTGATAGTTGTGGCTGCTAAAATTGTGCCCTCTAATATTTTTTAACAGCTCGCTTTGGGCCCCGTAATTAGCAGTAAAGACGTATATAAAGACATTTTATATATAGTTATAGTCACAATTGCATATTTACCACTTAACTGATTTATAAAATTGATTACCACCGTTTTGTATATAGTTACAGTCAGAATTTAATAATTACTGATTACTTTCATTTATTGAATTGATTACTAGCATTTTGTGTATAGTTAGAATCGCAATTGTATAATTACTGATTACCACCATTAATAGAATTGACCATTTTAATTGATTATCACCATTTATAGAATTCATTACCAACATTTTATATATAATCACAGTCGCAATTACATATTTCCATACTCTTTCACTGGTTTGCTAAGATGAATGGAACATATTTAGATCAAAATATTTCCGATTCTGTACTGCTTTAGCCTTTTGATTACGGGTGGGACAGAGTCCATCCCAAACGAAGAACCTCTCAAAAGGACAGGTATTTGACATACTCTATCCCAAACAGTTCGATCCCCTTTGCAGGCATTGGCGTCCTCCCAAACGAAGAACCTCTAAAAAAGACAGGTTTTTGACATACCCTATCCCAAACAGTTCGATCCCCTTTGCAGGCATTGGCGTCCTCCCAAACGAAGAACCTCTCAAAAAGACAGGTTTTTGACATACCCTATCCCAAACAGTTCAATCCCCCTTTGCCTGCAAAAGGTGATCGAACTGTTCTCGTTCGAGGGTTGTACATTTCTCGTTACGACTGTTCTCGTAACGAGCTTCTTTGTTTGGGATGGACGCTGTCTCACCCGTAAGCAAAAGATTAATATATAAAATTGAAAATTCCAAAATGTGCATCCAAGCTAAATATCTCCCGAAATGTTCAATATATCGATAAAAAATTTTCAAGAAATAAAATTTAAATGTGTTTTTTATAAGTTTAATTCTCCTACACCTACCAGTATGACAATGGGGATTTAAATACCCTTTTTTTACAGTCTATTAAGACCGCTTATAATTCAAATGCGGCTCACTCGATCTACATAACTTTTGTTATGCTTAATGAAGAGCAGATTTTTCGTTAAAATATTTCAGATCTTGCACCTCGTTAATTTTATTTCCCCGGCAGTGCCAATTATTTTGTGCAAATCAGGAATAAAACGTTTGGAGTAGAATTTACTCAGCCTAAACACACTAAACAACATGGAAAAGCAAATTATAGCTAAAATTATATCTTGTAAGACACATTCTATTTTGCACTGTTGCTGGTTTGTAGTAAATATTCAAAACTTCAAGAAAAATTTTAAAATCTTTGCTTTCAATAGTTTTGTGCCTACTGTCTTCCAAACAAATTAGAGAGACAAACTGCACACCATTTCCGTTACACCCTAAAATAATTATAAATTAGTAATTACCCACTGGAATGTTCTATACCGATTGTGGTACTAAATTTTCTAGCATTAAGTAGAGTGAAAATTCCCTGCATGGAGTGTGAAATCCCTATTCCATTCTGCGTTTCCCCAACTTCATTTATAAGCGGGGAGCAAAAGCAGAAAAAGATTCTACCGATCCCCTTGTGCTGTTTTTCGATGAAAGGATAGAGAGAAAAGGGTGGAGCTTGGGTATAGAGATCCCTAACTATCGTCTGCTCCTACATCTCCTCAGGGGGTTGTGAGAGAGCATATTTACATGTATCTTTTAGTGCTTTTTCGATGAGGGCTAATTTTTATATCGTAGGCATAAACGAACGTTTGTTATGAGAGGGAAAGAGTGGATGGGGAATTAGTTTAATTAGTAAGGCGTATTAGGACATTTTTTTGGATGTTATGTAATGTGAAATGCACAGGAAGAGATTTGAGTGGTTTAAATAACTTATTGGATAATAATACAAGTAGTATTTAAATTAAAGCGTTATTTCGATTAGTTTCAAATGATAGGATCCGTAGACATCGTAAGTGTGGGTAAAAAGTATATTGTTATTAAAATGGGCCCCCAAAGAACGTTTTCAAGGGGAGGGCAAACCACTGACGTTAATAAGGCAAACTCAAGTATAAGATGTACAACATCGACGAGCTTAAGTATAAGATATACAACATCGACGAGCTACATCTTTCTGGTAGGTTGGACGGTCTGGGTCTCAACAACAACAACATCGACGAGCTTGATGTCTATGTAAATTTGAATGTTCAGGTGGGGATAAGTGTCCCTTTATGCCCTCCTTATTATCGTAATGGTTATTATCGTAACTTTCATGCGCCCATGGTTATTATCGTAACTTTCATTGCATTTTTAGATCTTTTTACAACATTTTTAGATCTACATTTACAACAGTTTACAACAGTTTTTTTGCATCACTAGGGGGTTCTTTCCCTGCTCGCTATGAATGGCCAACCCCCCGTAACTCACTTCGAGAGTCGGGAGGATTTGCTTCCTACTCGCAAGAAGCTATTTCAAGCCAAACTAAAGTTTAAATCGGTAAACAGTGCATTTCATCTTATTACTCTATTATTTCTCTAAATGTACAAAATTTCATATTTCTGCGTGCTATAGTTTTTACGGTACGAAACAGAGAAAATCGATGGACGTGCAGATACGAAAGAACATTTTTCACTTCAGAAGTGCATAAAAAATAAAATATCTCGTAAGCTACATCGAAATTAAACAATGGGCTCCGTCTTCAAAAAATTCAGCTATGTAGGTACCTGCCAGCAAATATTCGTGGTCTTGCTATTGTTTTATTCATGACTTGAACTCGCAGTTCAAATATTTTGTCTTTGACTTTAGCATTAAATATTTCTTAAACTACAATGTATATCGAAAAAGGGTTTATTTCAGCGTCTTATCCAAAACTTTTTCTATAAGAGTACCAAATTTTATATTTTTGTATGTTATAGTTTTTGCGGTACGAAGCTTGAGACACGAGAAATTTGTCAAACAGCGGCGGAGTCAGCTACTTTTTACTTTCCTTATATACATAGTATAATGTGTGGGGCAAGTGACGGGGTCGAAAATTCAAATTCGAGCTTTCGACGGAAGAGCACGTTTCAAGCATCCCTGATCACGAATCGAACATTTTTGAGGTGATGTCTGTGTGTGTGTGTGTGTGTGTGTGTGTGCGTGTGCGTGTGTGTGTGTGAAAGTGTGTGTGTGTGTGTGTGTGAAAGTGTGTGTGTGTGTGTGTGAAAGTATGTGTGTGTGTGTGTGTGAAAGTGTGTGTGTGTGTGTGTGAGTGAAAGTGTGTGTGTGTGTGAGAGAGAAAGTGTGTGTGTGTGTGTGTGAGAAAGTGTGTGGTGTGTGTGTGCGTATGAAAGTGTGTGTGCGTGTGTGTGTGCGTGTGTGTGTATGTGTGTGTGTGTCAGTCAGTCAGTGAGTCTGTGGAGACGATATCTCACGAACAAATAAAGCGATTCGATTGAAATTTGGTACAAAAATTACAATCCGTGAATACTGGAAGCCTATTGTTTTTAAACACAATCGAATGTTCGGAACCCTCCCCCCCCTAAATTTTAGAGTGAAATTTTGAAAAAATCGTTACTAAATCAATACCTTTAATAAAGTTGTGCAAATAGACATTTCTGATGAAATTTTTCCTTAAAAAACCATTGACATAAACTTTAATACGCTAGAGTGAACCGTTATCAAGATATGGTACATTTTTCAAATAAATTTAACAAAAAATCCCATAAATTAAAAAAAAAAATTAACTGTTGAGAAATATGTTCATTTTTCATATGTAATATCATGCGATAAATTGGGTTACATCATTCTCGTGGATCTAGCTTGTTCCATTCATGAGAAAAGATACTTTGAGAAATACTTTTGTATTTGAATGCCAATAGTCATTTATTTACTTAAGAATAACTTATTTCTTTGTCTATAACGCTCGGCGAGATTTTGGCGACGAATTTGGAAAATGTCGCCAGCTTGGTGACATTTTTAAATATTGCCAAATTAACGAAAATCTCGCCAAATGTATAAAAATGACGCTAAATCAATGAAAATGACTACTAATTGACGAAAATTCAATATCTTGGAACAAATATAAGTATCTACTATAAGAACAACCTATTTTTTTACTGTAAAAGTAGTAAATTCATTGCATTATATAAGGAAAATCACGTCCTGCCCCCACATCAGATTTTTTTTATATAGAGAGATACGAATATTTTTCTAAATTTGACGAACATTTGGATTGTTCGTCAGATTAGTGCGAAGCAACTACTGCCTTATAACAGGGTGTTGCATACAAGCAAGAAAGTGCTCTAGCAAGTAATAGGGCAGAAATAGTCCCGAGTGCTTACAATATTTCCAGATGTAAGCGGTGTTAAAATAATACCTTATACTGCTGGTGATAAATATTTTTCAACTACCAGAAAAATTCTAAAATCTTTGCTTTAAGTAGTTTTGTGCCCACTAGATAACTTGAATGCAATGGGTGCTTATCCCTCGACTTAATTCTTTTTACATGGCTCTGCGCATGTGATGTGACAGGAATAACAAACTCGAACATTTTGTTTTCTGGCTCTCTGAAGAGACCGAATTTGTTAATTACATCATTTAGACGTCGCTGAGGAAGGTGTGCACAGCACAATTAAAAATCTCCGAGCAAGTTGTTTACATTTGGATATTGCCACTTCAAAATTAACAAAAAAATATTAATTGTAATAATGCGAAAATTTGCTGTGTTTTGGCAAGGACTCTCAAAGTCCTCCATGGACCATGTTGTCACGAATTACGAAATACTAAGCTCGTCGACGTCAGGCTGTCAACTTTTTGATTGATTGTCGGGCTGATCGCCCAACCTCATATTAAAGAACCTTGAATGTCTACTCCGTGCTAACGAGCAAAATTGACTGCGAAATTATGGTTCAAAGATACTACAGGGATTACCAGTTGAGAACTTTTTTCAGCATGTTGAAATTAATATTAAAAGAATGAAAAGTGGGATATTGAAATATACTTATGCTGTGCACGACACTGGCCGGTATTCTGAAATCTCTCACGTCATTTTCATATACATGCAACATTCCATTTCTGTACGAAATTTCTTTCCAAGTCGATTGAGTGATTTCAAAGTTATTGCAGAGTTCTGCATAATTCGTATACGCTGAAACATCGCGACTTTGCTCATAGTCATGTAACATTCTACAATCATACCAAATTTGACACCCATCGGTTGGGTAGTTTCCTAGATATTGCAATCTCGCGAAATATGCGCATGCACATACTGAGTATCACACGGGGAGATTTAAAACAATTCTTCTTCATCATTATCTTCATCTTTGTGATATTTTAGACGAGCGACAGTGATTCGCTCAGCCAAGTCCTCACCTCCGAATTCGTAGCTGGAAAGTATTATATTATATATGGAGTAATACCCCCCATTGTCAAAGGCTTAATGTTCATTAGACGCCAAAATAGTTAAAGACTTCATGCTTTTTACTTTAGAATACAATTACAAATTTGAGAAAAACCAAAAAAAAAAAAATTATAATTGGTGCAATAGCAGTCGAAACAAAAGAACTTTAAAATGGCACTTTTTACAATTTTCGCTCCGGCCTTTTCGTTAATGCCGACGGGATTACATCCTTAACTTTTCAACCGATTTTAATCATTAATGATTCATTTTGTGTGTTCTGATAGGAGGGACATACTTTTCCTTTAAAACTTCAAAATAAATTTGATTTAGAATTTCCAAAATAGAAAAAAAAATATGATTTTTTAGACATTTTTATACAGCCTAAACTACTAAACCGATTTTATTCAATGATGGCACATTTTATGTATTCTGGGGAGGGGAGATATGTGCTTTTCATTTTAAACTCGAAGACACATTTGATTTACAATTTCAATTCGGAGTGACCCAACTTGATTTTGAAATACCAAAATCCATATTTTTAAGCTGACTGTGATTTTTCCTTTTTTTTTTTTTTTTCGCAAGAAAATTTCGCAAGAAAAATTGAAAAATCTGTATCGTTGACCCAACTGATCACTTTCAAGTTTGACAATGTACATATCGGGGGGCTAATGATGTCACGAACACAAAAATTGTATCCAGGCTATTTCCCACTTCAATGATTCTGTAATCATTGAGTAATCATGTTCGTTTGAGTTATCAAGTTCATTGAGTTATCATGTTCATTTGAGTTAACAAGTTCATTGAGTTATCATGTTCATTTGAGTTATCATTTTCATTTGAGATATCATGATTCTGTGATCATGAGCTAAGTTCTGTGATCATTGAGTTATCATGTTTATTTGATTTATCATGATTCTGTGATCATGAGCTAAGTTCTGTGATCATTGAGTTATCATGTTCATTTGGGTTATCATGATTCTGTGATCATGAGCTAAGTTCTGTGATCATTGAGCCATAAATAAGCCCTTTTATGCTTAATTATGTCAAATTTCGTCCTATGTTGTCATGTTAAAGAAATGTAAAATTTCGAAGTTTTTGCTCGAATTAAAAAAAATTCTATCTTGTTCTAGATTTTTCGTTAACAAAGACGGATAACAAGTTTAAAAAAAATGCCCGACAGCGTCTATTCATGCCAAGAATAAGACCATCTATGGCGGTTTGGTATCTGTGTCCATTCACGGAGCAGACATCTTCTTAGCTGGTAAATGTACTGGGGGGGAGGGGGGGTAATGGAGAGAACGTCTCTCAAACATGTCCCATACATGCTGAATGGGACCAAAGAGCTAGAATCACAAAGAGCAGAAAGAGCTTGATCTCGAAGGATGGGACTCCAGTAGGGGGATTTTGATGGCCATTCCATACGAAGCAGTGTTTCCGATTCTAAGTATTGGCCGACAATGCGAGCACTGGGAACTCGTGCGTTATCGTCCATAAAAATTTGATGTGGGCAGCACAAAACTTTCCCTGCAGACTCATATTCACGTTCTCGTTATTTCTTCAATAGTTCATTGAATTGAGTTTAATTGCATTAAATAACAGACACAATTATTTTAAATGACACTGAATTTTCACTTTTAATTCAATTTTCGTTTTAATTTGGTAACTGGGCTTATTTTCAAAGGTGGCGTGGCGAAAATGCGAAAAAACTAAAATATCTGGAGAACGGCTGGTCGTCAAGTAATGGGGTTGGTCTTACTCTTTTATTCGTCAGCAATTACGTATAAAATAAGCATTCAATTGATATAGAGCATATGCAGTCTTTTATTTTTAGATTTAATGGTTTTTGCGGGACGAATTCGCGAAAAAAGCAGGGTTTTTTTTCCCGAATCGTACCAAAATCTAAGCAGCATTAGGTTAATCTACAACTGCTCTAATCTACCAAATTTTGTGAATTTCATTTATTTATTTATTTTATTTATTTATTTGAAAAAGACTGCAAGCTACAGGATGTAGTCTCAGTTACAGCGTGCAGGAATAAAAATACATTAAAAAAATACTGATTAAAATACCATAAAATACATTAAAAAGTTAAAATACATTAAAAAGTTAAATACATTAAAAAGAAAAGCTAACCTTCAACAACCAATGATCTTCATAAACAGATTCACATGAATACATACAATAAAATACAGGATGTTTACAAAAAATGCTTTTTAAAATCCATCTCCGATGAATAAAAAATATCTAGATTATCAGGGAAACTGTTGTATAACTTAGAAAACTAGTAATTGCACAATTAGATCCAATACTCGAATTGAAATTCTTTACAGCAAATAAGTTAATGCTTCTTGTTGTATACTGAGGAACACGAAACCCAATGCCATCCAAAACAGGAGAACAGTCAACTCGGCCACCAAACAGATTACTGAAGAATGAAAACAGAATGCAATCCCTTCTGCTCTGTAAGCTTTTTAAACCAAACAAATCACGTAGAAAAGTAGCGGATAAGGCATAACAACGAATGCTAGTTTTCCTATAATAAAATTTTTGTATTTGTTTTTCAGCTAGAGTGGATATAGGCAATTTTTGCAGGTCATTCAGGAAAAGAAGGAGAGTTATTTTATCCGGAATTGTACCAAAATCGAATCAGCACTAGGATCACCCACAAGGGACTTACCTACGAAATTTTATGAAATTCGGTCAATTAGTTTTTCAGTTAGTGTGAATACAAAATCTGAACAGACACACACACAGACTTCACGTTAAAAATTGTGTTTTCGTGTTCTAGAGCTCCTAAAACGTGTAGATCCGTCGAAAACTCGAGTTGCGATTTTCGGTATGGTTCCAATACTTTCCCTATACATTACCATGTATTGCGGGTAAAGCAAAAATGGCACCAGGACGCACGGCCGCAAGAAATGGCAAATCATTGACAAATCATTAACCGGATTATTGCAATTTTTATTGGTGAAATTTAAATTGTAATTTTTATTAGCATTGTTATTAATGCATTTTATTTTATGATCCAGCTATCTATTGTTTGCGCACAAAATTGCGTTTTGCATTTATTAGAGATGGGTGAATACTATCCGGAAATACTAGAATAATTTGAATACCAGAAAGTATTGGCGATCTCGAATATCACCCACATGAAGAAATTCAAATAATCTGAATGTTGCTTCATGTTTAGCATCAGGTTCTGAAATGAAGAAGTCTGGATACTCCAGAAGAAAAAAATCGAACGTACCTGGAAGAAAGTTTGCTTTTTTCAGTGCAAATACGTTCGAATACTGGAAAATAGCAGTCTATCTTTTCTTGAAAGAATTATCTTCAAAACATTTAATCACCGCTTAGTCAACAGATTTTTAAGAGCGATTCTTCAGCATCTCTGGTCTGTCGGCGAAACTTTCTCTTTGGTTCAGTGGATTTTAAATTGAGCCCCACCTGTTCAGTTACACGAATCTACACAATTAATCATAGACACAGATAAGTCTGAATAGACTTTATTTCCCGATGGCAGGCACATTTACATAAAAACGGTTGGACGCGACATGCTGGTTAACATCCAGCTTCCATAACTTCAATTCCGTCTACAATTGCTGGTGTCTCACTTCTTATCTGTCTGAGACGTTAAGACCGCGCCACCTGCCTTTCTGTTACAAATGAACATGCAAATTTCTCTCACACTCCCCACCTGTACTCCTTCTGAGAGTACACAAATTTTTCACTAATAATAAATTTTACAATCTTTGTAACACACATAAATTAACATAAATTCAATAAACATAAGAAAGATTAAGTACATAAAAGGTTAAGTTCATGAATATAATTTATACTATTTATACATTTTTAAACGTTTAATTAACATCTAATTCAAAAGGATACAATAATTGCACAGGTTTCCTGAACAGTCCTTTTGAAGTTTTCACCACACAAGCACGTACGAGATTGTCTCTGCCATAAATTACTTCCTTAATTATTCCCA
Organism: Amaurobius ferox; assembly: GCA_951213105.1. Taxonomy (NCBI): domain Eukaryota; kingdom Metazoa; phylum Arthropoda; class Arachnida; order Araneae; family Amaurobiidae; genus Amaurobius; species Amaurobius ferox. The sequence goes on along the minus strand of OX578145.1, from coordinate 106,893,690 downwards.
TGCTCCATAACAATTTGGATTTACAAGTCCCGTCTACTAACACAACATCCCCAATTTGGAGATTTCGATGTTTTTCAGGACATTTAAAATGATGAGCAGAGTTCAAATGAAACAAGTACTGTTCTTTCCACTTAGTCCATAACTGTTTTAACAGTTTGACGTGGTACCGTTTTCTTTTTATTAAGGTTTCTTTAGTGGAAAGTTTATTTTCCAGTTCCGCAAAGTGTAACGGATAACTAAAGACTTTCCTACCAAATTGGAGGAAATGCGCGGGTGTAAGTGGCTCTGGTTCTCCAATTTCACTTGCGGTGTACGTTAGGGGTCGCATGTTGACAACGGCCTCAATCTCAGTTAATATTGTTGTCAGTTCCTCAAATGTGAGCAAAACTCGTCCTAAAATCTTTGGTAACGGATCCTTGACACATTTTACAAGTCGCTCGTAAAATCCTCTCCACCAAGGGGCACGTTCTACAATGAATTTCCATGACACACTTTGACTTGATATGAAATCCTGCAACTCTCGTTCCTTTATGATTTTTCCAAAATACTGCAGTTCCTTATCAACAGCTTTAAAACTTTTTGCATTGTCAGAATAAATGACCTTACAATTACCACGTCTTGACAGAAATCGGCGAAATGCTAAAAGAAAAGAATTAGTTGTCATGTCTGATGACAATTCTAAATGAATAGCTCTGGTTGTAGCACACGTAAATAACACAATATATGAATTTGCAGTATTATTCTTGTCTGATTTTACGATAATCGGTCCTGCGAAATCCAACCCGATAATGCTGAACGGGGGCGATTCCGAAATTCTGTCCTTCGGAAGTTGGTCTGTTAGATGATTCGATGGTTGAGCATTATACTTTCGACAAATTAGACATTTGTTAATGATCTTTTTAATGAACTGTCGCCCTTGCGGGATCCAAAATTCTTTTCTAATTTGCGAAAGGGTTAACGAAACTCCACTATGCATCAATTTCCGGGGCTCTTGCATAACTAACAACTCTGTAAACCTTTCATTTCTGGGTAATATGACTGAATTTATTTCCTTTGGACTAAATTCACTTAGATTAAGTCTGCTTCCTATTTTTAATAAATTAGTGTTATTTAAGTATGGATATAAGCTGTAAATTTTCGAATTTTTCTTAATATGATCACCTCTTTTTAAAGCTTCAACTTCTGCTTTGTAATTTTTTAACTGCACTCCTTTTATCAGTGATATTTCAACTTCTTTCAATTCTTCAGCAGTTAAATTTCCTTTACGTTTAATAGAGTTTCTTACATTGAAAATAAATCTTTTTACCCATGCTATTATTCTTACTACCTTCAGTAATTAACTAAAACGTTTCATCTCTATAAGTGGTTTTTGAGGATCTGATGTGCAGAAATTTTGAGAAATTATTTTTCCTTTAGCTTCCTCCTGTATTACTTCGTCATCTGCTTTCTTTGTCGTTTTTGGCCAGACTCTAACCTCTTTGGCTAACCATGGAAGGCCATGCCACCATATTTTATCAATTTCGAGTTCAGTAAGTGATAGTCCACTTGTTAGTCTATCTGCCGGATTGTCTCGACCTGGACAATGTCTCCAGTCTTTTGGATTGGTAAGAGTTTGGATTTCAGAAACTCTATTGCTCACGAAGGGTTTCCAAGCGCTTGAAGAGCTTTTAATCCAGTGCAGAACAATATTCGAATCAGTCCATAAATATTGTCCTTCCGTGTTAAGTTTGAGAATTGACATCACTCGATTGACAAGTCCAGCTCTAATCAGTGCTCCCATTAATTCCAATCTTGGTAATGTCAAACGTTTTATGGGTGCTAATCTGTTTTTGGAAGTGGCAAAAGTTGTTTTTACATCGTTGTCCTTAACAAATCTAAGAAAAATGACAGCTCCAAAAGCTCGTTCACTTGAATCACAGAAGCAGTGTACCTCTACATTGTTATAGGAGTCTTGCAGATCCCGGAAATAATATCTAGAAATTTCTATTTTACTAAGATATGCGAGTTGTGTGCACCAACTATCCCATTTTTTCTCTAAATTTTCTGGCAACCTTTGATCCCAATCAATTCCCTGCTCCCACAGTGATTGAAAAATAATTTTTATACTGATCGTAAATGGAGATAAGAATCCAAGTGGGTCAAATATTCTCCCAGCCGCTTTGATTACAGTTCTCTTAGTTTTTTCCTGGCAATTGACAAATTCGGAAAGATTATGATTCTCTAATCTTAAAACATCCTTATCCGTGTCCCATATTAAACCCAAAATTTTAAATGGAGTTGCATTACGTGACGTGTCGGGAAGTACATCCAAGTTCAAGGATTTTAAATGTTCCTTTACCAGAACAGAATTACTTTGCCATTTACGTAGGGACATGTTAGCTTTTTGGAAAATATCTGTGGATTCTTTTGATAACTTCAAAATCTCTTCTACTGCAGATGTACCTGTTACCAAATCGTCCACATACATTGCAGAATTAATCACAGAACATGTTTCGGGATACTGATTTTCAAACTTTTTCACATGGTGTTTAATAACGGCTCCTAACAAAAACGGACTAGAAGTCACACCAAATAGTACACGTGTCATTTTCATAATTATAAGTTTCACTACAGAATCCTGATCTTGTGGAAGTCTATCAATCCACAAAAATCGCGTCAAATCTCTATCACCTTCGGCAAGACTTATTTGCAGAAATGCCTTTTCTATATCTGCCACTACTGCTATGTTATTACTTCGAAACTTCTAAATTAAATCAAACAAATCCGGGTTTAGATTTGGACCTGAAAGAAGCACGTCATTTAGAGATAATTGAGAAGGAGCATGTGCCAAAGCATCAAAAACAATACGCAGTTTAGTAGTTTGTTTATCTTCGCGAATTACAGCGTGATGTGGCAAATAATATGTCAAATTTCCATTAGTTGAATTTATGTTCTGTGATTTAACCATTTCTACTATTTCAGAAGCCATATATTCGTCAATGACGGCTTTGTATTCTTTAAACAACATAGGATTATTCTGAAATCGTTTAATCAAACTTTTAATTCTTCTTTTTGCGATCTCATAATTGTTTGGAAGTTCAACTGTATCGGATATCTTAGGTAACTTCACTTCATATCTATCATTCTTAAATTCGATATTTCTTTTAAATTGTTCTAGTACTTGTTTGTCGCATGTTTTCAAATCTGAATCTGTAGGTTCGCCTCTAATCCCTAAAGATTCAAGTTCCCAAAATCTGTGTAGTTCAATCGACGTTTTATCTTCATTATTTTCGTCCCAAATAGAAACATGCATTGTCATACAACTCAATAAATTATTCGAATTAATTACATTAGAGTATCTACCATGAATCATCCACCCAAGCTTCGTCTCATTCAAAACGACGGTTGGTGAAAGACGTTTAACTTTTCCCGTCATGATTGACCAATAATAATCACTCCCTACTAATATATCTATTTTATTTCCTTCATCTTTTAAACTATCAGAAACGTCTGACAAATTAAACCCCAATAATTTAATTTCATCACACAATTCAGCGGTAGGTGCTCCTATTATATCTGGACAATCGTTTTCCGTTTCTGATGCTTCCAAATTAAACACATAATCTGAGCTCATGTCTTTCAATAAAATGCGTACTCTATTTTGAGTGCTGACGGGAGGATTTTGACTTTCCGCAAACTTATGTATTTTAATCGACTCGTTTCCAACGACCTCCAACCCTACTTTTCGGGATACATCCCGTTTTATAAAACTTCTTTGTGCCGCCGTATCAAATAATATACGAACTTTCACAATTTCATTTCTTCCAATTAATTTGCACCGCAAAGGCTGAAAATATACACACGAAGTTCCAGTCCGGCCACGAAGTTCCAGTCCCCGGCCGTCCAAATAGTTGCTCTTAGTCCTTTGGACGAGTCGGACGGTCTGGGTCTTCAACACGAAGTTCCAGTCCGGCCACACATTTAACTGCCGTAAACCCCTGGGTTGGCTATGTGGTCTGGGCCTTTCACACGAAGTTCCAGATCCACATTTGCTTTGATTATTTTGTTCATAGATTAACGACGAAACTATAACTTGTGACTTGTGACGCCGAAGGTTTTGTCTGGAATGCTTGCACACAGAGGGACTTCTGATGCGATTTTGACAAACAATTTAAGCATTTGATTTGAGTTGATCTGCATTGGCTCTTACGATGGAATTTTTTATAACATCTGAAACATTTTGCTTGCTTACGTAAAGAGTCTCTTCGCTGTTCTAAGTTTAAGTTGCAATCTTCGGATTTGTGTTTTTCATTGCAAAATGCACAATGATTTTCAGTTATAGTATTTAAACAAAATGCAGATGGGGTCTTATTTTTCATCGGACTGAGATATTTCGGGGGTTCCAATTTCATTTTACTTTCGTAAGATCTTGCATTTTCAATTTTGTAAGATGTTACGTTTTGAGCCTTTTCTCGCGCTTCTATTTCTCCCTTTAGATACATTAGTAACGCAGTTACATTGGTTTCTTTCTTCTTATTTTGCCTATAAAATTGCAATACCAATTCATTTGGAATGCATTTATATAATATGGGCAACAATAAACATTCATATGTGTCGGAATTGACTTCGAGTGATTCAAGACTATTTGTACCGATATTTCATCGTACAATCTTCTTAGCGCAAACACATTGTTTGACTTACGCACAGGTTCTAAACTTAACAAACGATCAGTGTTTGCGGAAACTAGAACTTCCTTTTTCCCAAATCTATATTCTAGAATTTCTACTGCCTTTCTGTAATTTTCAGCTGTTAAAGGAAGACCTCTTATAGCGGCTGCTGCCGAATCACTAAGCAACGATTTTAGGTAATTAAATTTCCCGACTTCTTGAAGTGTTTCATTTTCGTGAATCGCGGCTTTATATTGAGGCAAAAATTCTTGAAATTTACAAATATCACCTTCAAATTTGTTTAGGGAGATACGTGGTAACTTAGTGTTTGTCTTCACTTTGATGTCCGATATCGTTTCTGCACTAAATTGATTTACCTTCGGATTTTCACCCAAGTTCCCCAAATATCTACTGGCACGCGATCTACACAGCACAATTGACCGAGTGTATTCTAAGGAACCTTCTAATTATTGTTCCAAATCCTCTGTTTCGATTTGCGTTTCAATTATTTCATTCAATTTTTCCAGCGCATCTTTATGTTCTCCCAGAACAGCTATGGAATCCTGAATTACTTCTGCCCGCGAATCTTCTTTTTTATTTATTTCATCCTCAATTTTCTTTATAACCTTTGTAATTGCACAACGGATTGTGCCTCGTTTCGGTTTACTACGCTTAACAGTATCTTCTACACTCATGTTTTCGTTTAGCCTTCAAATCTTCAACTCAATTGTTCAAGAAGCAAAATTTAGGTACTTACCCCTCTACGATTCATCAGCTTTAACTTTACGTGTATCGAAAAGATGAACTACGGTGAGCCACAACTCGAAGTATTCCCGGCCGATGCACCACTACGTCGGCGAAACTTTCTCTTTGGTTCAGTGGATTTTAAATTGAGCCTCGCCTGTTCAGTTGCACGAATCTACACAATTAATCATAGACACAGATAAGTCTGAATAAACTTTATTTCCCGATGGCAGGCACATTTACATAAAAACGGTTGGACGTGACGTGCTGGTTAACATCCGGCTTCCATAGCTTCAATTCCGTCTACAATTGCTGGTGCCTCACTTCTTATCTGTCTGGGACGTTACGACAGCGCCACCTGCCTTTCTGTTACAAATGAACATGCAAATTTCTCTCACATGGTCTAATTTGCGATGAAAAGAGAGGCGGACTAGATCCTGAATGTGTTCGAATTCTTGTTACTTTCCTTATATACATAATGTATAAGGAGAGTATTGTGACGGGGTCGAAAATTCGAATTCGAGTTTTCGACGGGAGAGCACGTTTCAAGCATCCCTGATCACGAATCAAACATTTTTGAAGTGATGTCTGTGTGTGTGCGTGTCAGTGGGTCTGTGGAGACGATAACTGACGAACGAATGGACCGATTTGAACCAAATTTGGTACAAAAATCACAATCCGTAAACATTGGAAGCCTATTATTTTTATACGCAATCGAATGTTCAGAACCCCCTAAATTTTCGAATGAAATTTTGAAAAAATCGTCAAAAAATCAAAACCACTAATAAAGTTACGCAAATAGCCATTTCTTATGTAATTTTTCATTAGAAAACGATTGACATAAATTTTAGAACGCTAACGTGAACCCTTCTCAAGATATTGCACATTTTTCAAAAAATTATTAAAAAGTCATATAAAATGAAAAAAAAATATTTCCTTATGAGAAACATGTTCACTTTTCATATGTAATACCATGCGATAAATTGGGTGACATAATTCTTGTAGATCTAACCCGTCTCATTCATGAAAAAAGATACTCTGAGTAACACTTTTGTATTTGGACGCCAATAGTCATTTATCGGCTGTAAGAATAACTTATTTATTAGTGCATAACGCTTGGCGAGATTTTGGCGACGAATTTGACGGAATGTCGCCAACTAGGCGACTTTTTGAAATGTTGCCAAATTAACGAAAATCTCACCAAATGGATAAATATGACGCTAAATCAATGAAAATGACGACTAATTGTCGAAAATTCAATGTCTTGGAAAGAATATTCGTATCTACTATAAGAAAAACCTATTTTTTTACGGTAAAAGTAGTAAATTCATGACGTTATATAAGGAAAGTCATGTGTTGCCCACATCAGATTTTATTTTTAAATAAAAACGTACAGCAGAGGAAAAACATTTATAATTATCCAATGATTGTAGTTAAGAGTATCTAAATTTAAAGCTTCTGAAAAAAAAATTAAAATATAAAATATTTTATTTCTAAATTAATTAACTTATTACATTTATATATATTTTTTATATTTCTTTATTAATTTATTTACTAACAATTAAAAAATATTTAATAAATGCAAATATTAATTATTACAATTTGAAATAACTATTCGGGACATTCAAATATTCATTCGATATCTATTTAATAATCGAATTTGAGAAAAATACCATTAACCTATCTCTAGTATTTATACAATGTAATGTTTAGTAAATAGGAATAAAGCGTTCCATTATTAGCCGGCGAAGAAATATGTTAGACAACATGGTAAGACACAAATTATAAAGACACAATGCACATTCATATTCGTGCCACCATCATGTAATTTTGCTACGCAGTAATGCTCTGTAATTTCTGTGATGCTAAATTTTCCCGTATTAAATAAAGCGGAAATTCCCCACAGCCTGTCTAAAATTCCCTACTTTACTCTGTGTTTCCCCAGCCGTATTCGTAGGCGGAGAACTAAGTAGGAAAGAGATGTCGGCGGTCTTGCCATCTATTTCGATGAAAGGAAAGAAAAAAAGGAAGGGGTGGGGATATCAAGATCCTCAATTATCTTCTGCTCTCCGATAGGGTTGTAAGAGACTCATTTGCGTGTTCCTTTTCAGTGCATTTGATGCGAATTAATTTTTTTAATGTATTAATGATTACTTGTTGTGAGTAGGGAAATAAGGATTATACGGTGTAATTGAGAATTTCTGTGATGCGTGTGTGGGATGTCAAATACTGAATGTTTCAATTAAGTAATTTGAAGTTATATAAAGGGTGTTTAAAACAGATTGCTGGAATAAATATCTCTTGAATGGGTGATCGTAGATCCATGGTTCTAATTTAAGAAATGCTTTAATTAAAGTGGACTAAAACTGCATGCGAATTTGTATCATATAACGCTTTTAGTACAGAAAAAAAAAAAAAAATTAAATGGCCCCTCAGAAAGAAAATTTCAATTATTTACCTTCTTTAATTGTTATCATTATCCTTTTTATTGTCTATGTTTATCTTCTTAAATATTATGTTGTAATGATTTATTGTAATGGTTTTATCTGCAACTGCTTCTATGTCATTTGTTGCTACTGTAATTACCGCTTTTACTCATTTCCTTTTATAAGGTTTTCTTTAGGTTTTTTTTGGGTATTCATGGATCTTCTTTGAACATTAAAGAATATAAATTATGAAAATATTTTCAATGGCCAAATAAATCAAACAAAAAAATGTCATTGTCATACGATCAAAATTATCCAACATATCATTCATCAAAATTTTTGACGGGTAATTTGGGTTTGTATAACACTTTTCTTTCATCGTTTCTTTTGATCAGGTCAAAGTTGTTTAAGTCCTATAACTTTGAAAATTCTTTCCAGGTCTACACTTGCAAATAAGAGTACTGAGTTTTCTTTCAAAATATTTTTAAATGAATAAGGGATAATTTTCTAAATGGAGTTTCCTTTATAGAGGGTCCGTATAAAATATTAAATGTTGTACTTTTTACAAAAACGTGTCAAGTGATCGAAATTGCCGTATTTTGAAAGTCTGTCTTATTTGAAGTATTACTTAAATTGTGGAACTATGGGCCTGAGGACAATCGTTCAAGAGATATTTTGTTATGCAAATTTTGCTTTCCTTATATACATAATGTATAAGGAAAGTATTGTGACGGGGTCGAAAATTCGAATTCGAGTTTTCGACGGGAGAGCACGTTTCAAGCTCTCTGATCACGAATCAAACATTTTTGAAGTGATGTGTGTGTATGTGTGAAAGTATGTGTGTGTGTGTGTGAAAGTATGTGTGTGTGTGTGTGAAAGTATGTCTGTGTGTGTCAATGAGTCTGTGGAGACGATAACTGTCGAACGAATGGAACGAGTCGAACAAAATTTGGTACAAAAATCACAATCCATAAACACTGGAAGCCTATTGTTTTTATACGCAATCGAAAGTTCAGAACCCCCCTAAATCTTCGAGTGAAGTTTTGAAAAAATCGTCAAAAAATCAAAACCGTTAATAAAGTTACGCAAATAGACATTTCTTATGTAATTTTTCATTAGAAAACGATTGACATAAGTTTTAGAACGCTAACATGAACCGTTCTCGAGATATTGCACATTAAAAAAAATATCAAAAAGTCATATAAAATAAAAAAAAATATTTCCTATTGAGAAACATATTCACTTTTCATATGTAATACCATGCGATAAATTGGGTGACATTATTCTCGTGGATCTAGCTCGTTCCTTTCATGAGAAAAGATACTTTGAGTAATACTTTTGTATTAGAACACTAATAGTCATTTATCTGCTATAAGAATAACTTATTTCTCCGTCCATAACGCTTGGTGAGATTTTGGCGACGAATTTGGCGGCATGTCACCAACCTGGCGACTTTTTAAAAATGTTGCCAAATTAGCGAAAATCTCGCCAAATGGATAAAAATGACGCTAAATCAATGTAAATGACGACTAATCGTCGAAAATTCAATATCTTGGAAAGAATATACCTATCTACTATAAGAAAAACCTATTTCTTTACTGTAAAAGTAGTAAATTCATTGCATTATATAAGGAAAGTCATGTGTTGCCCACATCACATTTTTTTTAAACATCCTGTGTTGTTGATGCAAAAGTAGTCATTCCCACTAATTCAGGTTACGGGCAGTAAAGTAAAATCACTTGCATATGAATAAATACATTAAAATGTAAAATATTTACAACAAATGATTTTTAAAAGCAATTTACGATGAATAAAAAACATCAAGGTTATCGGGGAAGCTGTTGTAACGTTATCAGAAATTTTTAATCGGACAATAACAGCCAATATTTGTACTGAAATTCCTTTCAGCAAATAAACTCATGTTCCTCGTAGAATACTGGGGAACATGAAACCTGATCCCACCCAAGACAGAGGAACAAATCAATGTTGTTATTGAACAGATTCCTGAAGAATGAAAATAAAATGAAATTCCTTCTGTTCTGTAAGCTTTTAACATTAAACATATCACGAAAAAAGTAATATAGTTTATAAGGCGCTAATATACGCCGTTCTTGAGATATTGCACGTTTTTGACTTTAAATAAAATAATTTCTCAAAAAATAGAAGCATTATAATCAAATTACGTTTTTCTAAGTACTCTTAACCAGAAATCAACTGGAATAATTTTCAGGAGTCGCCAGAAGCTGTTTTCGAGATATCAGATGATTTACTTGCTCTTTACAGGAAATTGTGACATAAAAATCGAGCGATGCCCTGAAATTCAGTACGCGCAAATCTAGTCTGTAAATAAAACCAAACCTATTGATTTTTGTCTTATTAAAGCTCTAATTCGAATGTCTAAATCAAAATTTCTAAATTTGGTAATTTGTATGTAAAGTACTGCGTTGGACACATCAAAGTTTTTTCATCCAAGCTATAACACTTTTAATAACGTTGAAACGTGAGTGCTTTAGCTTTTTTTTTACTCGAGTCAAAACTGTTATAGACCACATTCGTTAAACATTTTTGTTTTCCGTTATTGATGTTATTGATTTTCTTTTGTTGACAAACCTCTAACAAGAGAAACATAAGAGCAAAATCATGTTTATAAGCTTATCAAAAGCGGTTTCTTTTTTTCTCCCTTAGCACTGGCATAATAGCGGATTTAATTTTCATTTATTTCGTTTTTTGGAAGTTGCAAATTCGTGACTTTGAAATTAAAAGTGATGATTGAGGTGTAAAGGAGGAGTGTGTGTTAAAATTTGGTGGAAAATTACGAGGGCAGAACATTTTTACAAATTTAATAGTTTTCATTTTTTCTTTTTATAGAATAATTTGATGCACTGGATGCTTGTAGAGTTTTCCAACATCACTTCACACATTCTTTATCGTATGCTTAAAAAGAGTTTGTAGGACACCACAGGATCATTCGTTGATGTGATCCATCTGATTTTGGAAGAAAAAGGTGAGATATGGAGGACAAGTTTATAAATATGCCGATTTCAGCTCTTGAGAGGAAGGATATGATAATATTGATGACTTCAAAATTGAAGTTGTCATATCCTTGAAAATTCAATTTGTGATAAACATGTTATACCAGGAAAGTTTGTTCTTTTCTATTAACGTAAAACAACTTATTCATTCATAAAGTAGCAAGTTTGAAATGTTTCTAAATCATATTGAGCGTAAGTATGGTTGTAATAGGCAATTATGTAGCTCGAGAGGATGTTAATCCATTTTTGGAATCTAAAATATATTACGTGACTGTGAAAATGAGACATCAAAAAGGAGTGGGCAGAAAAATATGCAAATTGCAGAGTAGACGCAGCTCACCGAGTTATGTAAAAGATGCGAAATGCTAGCTGTCCCGCGCACATTGAGTGAGATATAAGCGAAGGAACCTGCCGAATCGGCAATAGTCGCGTCGCTCTGTCTGCCAGGGAAATCAATTTACAATTTTTTTTTGTCTCAGAGGAAACGTGTAGTAGCAGAGCATGCTAGGCCGCTGCCAACCGAAGCAGTTCCAGCAGACAGATGATTTCATGAGGGGTATGGTGATCGGACTCAGAAGGGCAGGTTGGCCCTTACGTCAAATCTCAACGGATAACCGTTTACACGCATCCTCGGTGCACCGGCTGTGGCGAAGATATTGGAACAAGGGAATGCGGCACGTATAAGGTGTGCCGGTACGGTCAGTGCGACGTCAGCACGCGTGGACCGACGTATCAAAAGGCAAGCGTTGGCTGTCCCGCAGGCAACTTTCGTCGCCCTTTTGCAGCATGTGCAGGGCACCCTTGATGCTCCCATATCGACCAGGACCATTATCCGCCGATTGGTCTCCGGGGACCTGCACTCATGGCGTCCGTTAAGAAGACTGCCATTGACCCAACAGCAGAGACTCTTCCGTTTGCAATGATGTCGGGATAGTGGACGGCGGAATGACACAGGGTCGTGTTCTCAGACGAGTCACGCTTCTGTTTTATCAATGACATTCGCCGTGTGCAAGTCTGGCGCCGAAGTGGTGACAGGTCCAATTCGGCCGCATCTGTGGAACGCCACACCGCGGCATCATGGTTTGGGGCGCCATCGCCTATGATAGCGGGTCACCTTTGGTCCGCATTGAGGGCACTATGACGACCCAACGATACGTGGATGACGTGCTGCGGCCGGTGACACTACCTTTCCTTCAAGGGGTGCCCAATGCCATTTACCAGCAGGATAATGCTCGACCACACACGGCACGCATCAGCCAACATGCTCTGCAAGATACCCAGGTCAGGTGCTCCCCTGGCCATCAGTCTCCCCTGATCTCTCACCAATCGAACACGTCTGGGACGTGATTGGACGTCGCTTGTGTGCGCTGCCACTGCCGGGTTTAGAAGACGAACTCTGGCAAATGGTTCACAGGGAATGGGCAGCCATCCCTTAGGACACCATCCGCAGGCTCATGGACTCTGTACCTAGACGTGTTGCTGTCCTTATCGCCGCCCGTGGTGGTCCTACAACGTACTGATCAGACGGTGTTATCGCTCAGTGTATAGATGTATCATGTTGCAATAAACATCACTTTTTGTTCGTTGCTGTCTCTCTCTGTTTGCCGATTTTCATCACTTTCTGCCCACTCCTCCTTCTTGGTGTCTCATTTTCACTGTTAAGTAGTTTATATGGATCAATACTATTATGATGGAAATTTTATTTCGATAACGCTTTGCCACTGCAAAATCCATGTTAAGATTGCCTTAACTGTCTATCCTACATTCCCGGTTGGTATGCTGTTGCCAGGGCTGAGGTCACGTGATGTGGAATACTTTATTTGAAATTATGCCACATTTACGGTTGTAATATAATGTACTCCTTCACATGCAATTTGGCACATTTTAAAATGGCGCCAAATCGCCAAAAATCTGAAATATTTTGATATCGATTGTATAGATAGTGTATGGGAGTAGATGAAAAGCTTGAAAAAACCATAATGGTTTGAGAAATATATCCAGGTGTCGCTAGTGTTAGTGGAATACCATCTGCTTGTTCTCAATCAAAGCAACAGGAAGACGTAGTGTTTAGTATATGTATTTTTGATTATTTTTAAATTAAAGTTCCTTATATATGAGTAGAAGTAACACGCATTTTTTCCTAGTAAAATTGGGTACACAATATATGGAGACAATATAAACTTGAGTACGTAGGAATAGCTTTTATTGTTCGAGTTCTAATTTGCATTGGATTAATAATATTTTTTCTGCAAATTAACAGTTTGAATAAATATAATTTATTCGATTCCAACCTTTCACTGTAAAAACACATGCAATGCAGTGGGACTTATCTGATCGTAGCATTACCTAAATTATCTCAAAGAATTTGAGTTTTCCCAACATGGAGTTTTACCTCCATGGGGAGTGGTTTCATTTTTTTTTAATCAAAAATTACGTATTTTCATATATGAGTTTTCAGGCCATTTAAAAATGTATTCCGTTTAACTATTTCAATTTGATCAATATGAGATATACGCACAACTGAATAATCACTGTCATATTTCATAACAATCGGACGAAATATGAGATAGTTTCGGAGCTCAAGCGATTATATGCATTGCATAGACGAACCTCACATAAAAAATAGCTGATTTGTAAATTAAGAAATCGCACCTGAGCAAATAAAATTCTAAAAGCAGATGTACGTTTAGGGAACACTTTGGCGTCCTTTTGCAGTGCGAAAAAGCCAAGACTTGAACGCCAAATAAGATTTTAACCATATTCTAATGTGATGCTGAATTTCAGCTCTGGTGGTACTACTCATTGAGTGGAATTTGAAGTAAAACGAAGGAAAAGTATTGAAGTCAGAAAAATGAAAGCGAACGGGAAACAGAATACAAGAGTCAAATTAAACATTATCATGCAGTTAAACGACATCTTCTTAGAACAAATCGTTGCATAAAAGCTAAAAAGTGCTCAACTGATTATTTATCACCATCCGTGGAATACGATTTTGCGGTCATTGCCGTAACTACCAGAAAAATTCTGAAATTCCTCTGTTTAAGAAATTTTGCGTTCACTAATCATCTTGTCACCTGCACTGCTGAATGTAACCAAGTAACCATAATCCAGGGTTAGAGCATTAGACGGTTAGGTTAGTTAAGGTTAGAAATTCTTTGGTTAGTGATGGATGATCAATTGTGCACTTTTCTTGCTTCTGTGCAATGCCCTGTTATAGAATAGAAGTCGCTGAATTGTATTCTTGAGAGCTTGGAATTGTTTTAGCGGAGGGCGTGACGAAAAACGGTCGGGCAGACGTGTCGAAGCTGCGGGATTTCTTAAAGGAGTGAAGATTCCCTTTCCCCCTCCACGACAGAATTTTTTTTTTTTTTTTTTTTTTTTTGAGTCGTTTGCCGTTTCGTTTCCGCAAACACAGTGTTAATTGTCTGAAGACTTTGGGAAATAACTTTAAAAGTAAAGGCAATTTGATGTAGAAAACAGTTAAATTATAAGGGTTTCGATATTTTTGATACGTTTCGAATTTTTACTTCCCCAATACGTAGTATCGAGAAAGTATTGATTTCACGAAAATTTTCGATTTCGAGATTTTGATGCCAATATGTGTTTTAAGACCTCCTGAACATGTTTTGACTATTTTGGAGTGATGTTCGTCTGTCTGTCTGTGGTCGATTTTTAGTGTACTCGATAACGGCCACAGATATTAATGAATTTCACGAAACTTTATATCCGGCTTTGTTAGCAAAAAAAATCTAGAACTATACAGAATTTTTTTAAATTCGCGCAAAAGCTTCGAAATTTATTTGAAATTATAATTTCTTTTAACATGGCAGCATAGGACAAAATTTGACATAATCATGCCAAATGTATAAAAGGATATATGTTCATGAAACTTAACAGTTTCAATCATTGTTGTGAAAAATAGCCGCGATACAATTTTTTGGTTAGTGACGTCACTCGCGCCCCCTAGGGGATACATTGTCAAGTATGGTATCATTCCAAAAATTTTTTCAAGCTCTTTAAAGTGAAAAGTAACACGTTATAATTGCTTTCATTTGGACTCATATACCGATTTTTCAAAAAAAATCCTATAGAATATGAAAAACAAAAGCTGCTGAAAATGGATTCTTGTATAAGAAAGTCGAGTGGAGCCACACTAGTAAATTTTGTGAGCATTATATACTTTTAAGAGTAATTATATACTTTTAAGAGTAATTATATACTTTTAAGAGTAATTATATACTTTTAAAATATACTTTTAAGAAGATAAAAAAATAAAGCTTGGTGAATTACATATAAATTTTTGTTTTTGCTTTTCATGATTTTTATTGACTATCTCATGCATTGCGTTTTCTCGCATATAGCGTTTTTAAATCGGTTCCTCAGAGAAACGTAGAATCGGGATTCCAGTGCAGAAATAAAACTGCCAAATGTCATTAATTTACTTTTAAAATATACTTTTAAGAAGATAAAAAAATAAAGCTTGGTGAATTACATATAAATTTTTGTTCTTGCTTTTCATGATCTTTATAGACTATCTCGTGGATTGCGTTTTCCCGCATATAACGTTTTTAAATCGGTTCCACAGAGAAACGTAGAATCGGGATTCCAGTGCAAAAACAAAACTGCAAAATGTCATTAATTTATTTTTATTGTAATTGCGTTCCCATATTATACCTTATTTGTTTGTAACCTTGTTAAAATATACCCCATAAAACGCTTTATTTGCTAATTTTGATCCCCTGGCCAAATTACTTTATCACGCTTCATCACTGGATTACTCAAAAGCAAATGAATATATATTGTAATGAAATTTTGTATTTAAAATATTATGTAGTAAATACAGACTTTTTGTAATTTGTAAACTTAAAAAACGGTATTGAAAATGTAAGATTTTTATAACGTTATTATGTATAAGGGAAATATTGGCTTCTGTTATGTTTAATATGGACATGAACATAGTTGCCAACTTGAAAGAGAAATTTTTAAAAAAACATTTTAAGAAATATTTAAGATAAAATTAGTGAGTAACGCTGTTGCTCGTTACAGATTCGTATGGAAAATGCCATTTTTTTCATATTTTGAATGAGGAAACGTCGATATGTTGAACGTGACGATGGGATAGAAAAGGTTTAGATATTTATAATCTGAAATTTGATTTTTTTTTACACTTTTCTACTGTTTTATGATACATCATAAAGGGCACTTGAAATCAGAAGATAGAATACATATTGGGTTGCGTATTGAGATTGGCAGACACTTTTCTCCTATCACGTCAACAAACTAACTGAACGATGACTAGCGTATACGCCCTGTGGAATGTTCTGGAAAAAGACGTGACTCGTGACAAAATTCAATAATCGACAAAATTCGAGAAATTACGAAAACTCTCTAATGGTTGCCACGTTGGTGATATTTCGCCAAATTAGTCGCCAAGGTCAAGTGACCCAAACCTTCAAATTACAACAAAGTGTTTTAGTTACATATTTGTAACAATATTATGTTACTTCCGTTACATACTTCCACTTCATTCGCGTCACATTTCTTACGAGATTTACTATACCCCGTGCCATAAGATGTTTCGCATCGAAAAGAATAATTTGAGGAAGAACGTATATTTTGTTCGGTGAATTATGAAACAAATACTTTTAAATGTCCTTGCAAAATATAAAAAAGGAACATAAAAATATAATAATTAGTAAACAAAAACATCTCAATTCGTGTAACTTAAAGTGCACTAAATCTAAAATGTAAGCAATTGTAAAAAGACATGAAGAAATAGGAACAAAGATAAAACACAGTTCTTGGCTTCATTTTTCAGAAAAACTTCTTCAACTTGAGAACGAGTGTTGAAATTTTTATCAGAAAATAGAAAATAGCTGGTTAAAACTTAACACCAAGAGAATACAAATGAAAATTCTTCGTGCCTTACGGCGTCGGCTTAGTTCTTATCTTTTTTATTTCATGAACAAAACAAAACACTTAAAATGTTTTAACTCAATGATATACAACCAACAGACTGCCGTATTATTTTATACCACCGGCAGATTAATTCTCTAATGCATTACTGGGGCCATTGTTTATATTATTATATATTTAAAACTGTAAAAATTTCGTAAAAAGCAATATACAATGCAAAATGAGTAGGGTCGACCGGTTTCGAAGGTAATAAACATCCGTTTTCGTCATGATAAATTAGAAGTGCAATATTCATTCGTCAGAGCAGGATCGGCAACTGCTGTCAGAATAGTAAATGTGTTTAAAGCAGGAATATGGGGTTGCTAACTACGAGAGGAGAAAAAAAGAGCTAAAAAGCAATAGACAACTAGTAAGATACGATGTGTGTCTGGGCAGTATGAATGAACGGTAAAATACCAAATAGGAAAGTGAATTACCAACAAAGAATTAATCTGTCCTACAAATTTGAAAGGCAACTAACTGGATTTCGAAAGTTACATGAGTCATCTAAACCAGATGAAAAAGTAACAGTTTTTAAACAAATACGAAACAGACGTAGCATAGAGAAAACTGTACTTATTTTAATAGGCTATTTATGTTTGCAGTTTTGCCCTCAAGTGTTTTGAATTATTGTTAGATGTTCATTTTTTTCTGGAATTTTGACGTTTATTTATAGTGTCTTACTATTTGTTTCTTCATTATTTTCATGATTTTTTACCTCTTTTTTTTCCTCTTGCCGTTTCCAACATTTTCCAAAGTCTCGAAGTTGGCAATGTTTTACAAAGTGTGTCATCAAGGTTACTAAATTGCCGCTAAATTTGTCACCAAGTGCTACATATATACAAGCGGAAGGGGAGAAGAATATTTTTTATATAGTATTGGCCGATAGATTGAGTTTTAATCAAAAGATGTTTTCTCATATGAATGGAACGAGCTAGATCCACAAGAATTTGTCCCGTAAGATTGCACATGCAATATCAAGCTATTTAATAATACTTATTTCTTTTTATAATTTTCTTTGTTTCTATGTTTTTGTTAAATTTATTCGAAAAATGTGCAATACCTCGAAAACGGTTTATGCTAGCGTTCTAAAACTTATGTCATTCGTTTCGCAATGAAAAATTAAAAATTACGCATGAAATGATTTTTTTATTTATCCTTATAAAAGCTCCTGATTTTGATTACCCTAAAAAGAAGCCTAAGAATCTCTTGCTATTTATCTTCACAGCAAATTATCTTTACTTGCAAAATTATCTTCACAGGCAGATCAGAAGAATGAAATATTTTGGTCAAAAAATATGAAGTTTGGTTAGTATACGTTAAAATCGTTGGCGAATATTTCCTTTATTATCATTTTTACCTTATTTCAATAATCGGCTAAATACAATAGAAAACATGAATTTGACAATTTGTTTTCCAAAATAAAACAGATGAATTTGAAAGTATCAATAATTCCCGTAATCTTATATATCCCAATGGCATACTCGATATAATCCAAACAAACATATAATAATTTTTATAAAATTTATATTTATATCAATGTCTTTATTATTTAAATCGTCTAAATAAAATAAAAATATCCCGCCGAATAAACACATTTGATATAATTCCATTGCTGAGCAACAGGGTATAATTTTCTTCAATAGTCGCGGAAAATCATCATCTGCATAATGATGGATGGTTTAATATTGTGTATTTTTATTAATATCTTGACAAACCCTGGTCTTAGAAAATCGAAACTTGAATGGGGTTACTCGCTGTAAGCTCATTTAAGTTTCGTAAGAGTGGAGACTAATCATAGTAAATTCGAAAAAAAACTCCTTCAAAACTGTGGATTTGTATGCGAAACAGACAAATAAACAGACAGACTTTCCATTATATATATATATATACTACTTGTATTTAAGTCTGTCAAAAACAGGGATGCAAACATTCTTAAAAAATCCAATCTGCGACATTTTAAAAAATAATTCTTATATTATTTTTAAATGCATGGTGCTTAGTGGCGAAAATAATTGTCTCAATTAAAAATTGGCCCAGTTACGTTTTGCACGGCGGTCGAGTTTCAGTTTTTTACGTCTCCCAAACAGGGGCTTTGAGAGGGGTCTGAGAAATTTTACTCCTCCCTCAATTTTGTCCACTCCGAAGAAAACACATTTAAAATCCGGCTCCGTTACGTTCGGTTCAGCGATTTGTGAAAAGATTCAGCCTTCAAAGCCACGGAAGGGTTGTTTGATGCTTTGAAGAACTATAATCTTCGCTCCGAAAGGGGGAGAAGATCGAAACTCCAGCAATGTTAGGTTCCGTCTGATAATCGATACTATAATTGTGCGAAGATTACGCCTTCACGGTCACGAGAAAGGGGTGGGACAGCCCAGTGGTTAGCGCGGGGATTGCACTCTGACGACCCGAGTTCGATTCCCGGCCTGCCCAAACTATTTCCGTGTTCACGCGGAGTATGGGCACATTAAATATGTGGGTCCGTCAGTCCTTCCGAGAGGTTGGTGCTACGGAAAAGAGGGTATGGTACCTGTGGATGCGCCACCACTGGGTTCCGTTCTAAATTGGATGGCACTTTCCGATCGTCCAAACAGATATATATTCCGGTAGGTCGAAAGGTCTGGGTCAAAGATCACCAGACGAACCTCTAGAGGGCCCGGAAAGTCTTTTTGAAAACTACGTTTTTCGGGAAAGGGGGAGGAGCTTAAATTTAAAATTCGGCTTCGTTTGGCTGAATCATTATAAATATGCAAAGATTTAGCTTTCTAGGTTAACAGAAGGGCTTCTGGAGGGTCTGTAAAGATAAAAATACGTTAGATACTTTAGACATGTATATATAGTGATAGAAATAGAAGCAGACATAGAAGATTATAATTTACTTTACATTCATCTATCATATTTCAATATTGACTATTTTACCATCATTATTCCTAGAATTATCGTACGTCATAAGAAAACTTTAAATTTCGAAATAGCTCGAGTTATCAAAATTTTCTGGAAAACAATGAATTTTCCATGCATTAGTAGGAGAAAGTGAAAGTAAATTAGTTATTGAGAAAGGAAAAAAGTGTGATT
Source organism: Amaurobius ferox (assembly GCA_951213105.1). Taxonomy (NCBI): domain Eukaryota; kingdom Metazoa; phylum Arthropoda; class Arachnida; order Araneae; family Amaurobiidae; genus Amaurobius; species Amaurobius ferox. The sequence goes on along the minus strand of OX578145.1, from coordinate 106,873,812 downwards.
TTGAACTATGTTACTCAGAGTATGAGATTAAAAACCTGTAAAGAAAACGAAAAGAAATACGTCAAGTGTGCTGGATCAGTTCAAAACATGTTCTGAGATACTTTGGAGTAATGGTTGAAGTGTTAAACAAGAGCCCTTTGAAAATTCCGACGTGAGACGGAAAGAGGGGATACCGAAGATTTTTGAAGTGTTCCTTTAACTGGAAAGGAGAAAGATATTCTTTTTTTTTAAAGTTTACACTGAATTTTTCTTTCAATAGTCTAGAAATCGTGCATCTTACTGTTAGCAGCTGACAACGTGCTCTTCAAAAATGTTTTGAATCATTTCAGATTTTATTTATATACGTAACGTATAACAAACATATGGATCTTTAAAAAAATAGCAAAACGACACGAAATGTTTATTATATTCTAGAAGAAAAATTGAATATTTTAAACATCTTTACATCACGAATGTACACTATATCATATTTGTTGTAATATAAACTAGATTTTAATCTTTACATCACGAATGTATATTACATCATATTTGTTGTAATATAAACTGGATTTTAATCTTTACATCACGAATGTATATTATATCATATTTGTTGTAATATAAACTAGATTTTAATCTTTACATCACGAATGTATATTATATCATATTTATTATAATATAAACTAGATTTTATGTCCGTAATATGATGGGGGGAGGGGAATAAAATTCTGACACATAGCGAGTATTCCTGCTGACATCGCAGATATCAGCAAATATTTACTGATGAGCGCATAAAAAGCATAAAATCCGTCCATGGATGCTATTATATGCAATGGGAGCGCAATCCTAGATTTGGGAACTTCTTTATATTTTACTCTAGACGGGGTTTGTGAGAATGAGATGCATAAAGTTTTTCAAAATATTCTTTATGATCCACTCCCAGCAACACTTCTGCTGCGAATATTAAAGTCCCCGTTCATACGCAGACCACAAGCCCCTCTCGATTATAATGTTATTCGCACGTTCGAAACAACTTCGTTCGAAATGACTAGTGATCATTAAATGCGACACATACCCACTTATGTAAGTTGTTCATAATTTTTCTGTATGTGAAAACCCTTTTGATTTAAACAAAAAATAGCGCATATTTTTTAAACATAAAAATAGCGCACATTTTATAAACATAAAAATAGCGCACATTTTATAAACATAAAAATAGCGCACATTTTATAAACATAAAAATAGCGCACATATATCTTAACATCTGAAATGGAAAATATTTTAAATCTTATTTTAAATCTTATGAATTGTCCAGTAGGCAACAGAGGAGTGAACCATTTGGTAGTGAAGCACGTTGCTCGATGCACCAAATGAGGGAACTCACATTGCATTTTTCGGGACTTACAGTTTAAAGTGACACAGCAAATATCCATGTATATTCACCCTCCCTCGTACCTGGAATTCGAACCCGGCACCTGCAGCTTAGAACGCCAGCTTACCGATTGCTCAGCTACCAATCGACCTTATAAGTAAGATAGTAATATCTTATTGAAGGAATGGTTAGTTTTTTATCAGGAAGGTTTGAAACATGTAAATCCATCGAAATTCGTGAATTGAATTTTTGATTCCATCCCAATACTTTCTCTTTATATACAGCAGATTTCGTTAGAAAATATAAAGGGAGACATAAAAATGTAAAAGGACAAAAACAAATTGTAATTTCGCTTAAATAGTTTTGATAACAAAACTTGGCACAAAAGTTTTTATTTGTAAGTCATAAAATCCTATAGAGATTATTAGTTTGCAGAAAGGGATAACGGTTTGGATTTTACAGTTATCAAGTTTTACACTCGCTGTAAAGTAAAGACGCAAGGATATCGGTATGGAATTTTATACTTTCTTGACTATTTAGTATTTAGTTCGGGACTGTGTCATTTTTATGTAATATGAAACTTCTTGTGTGTGGAAATTTTAGATTTGATAAGTAATGGAAGCAGGGAGAAAGCAAAGGAAAGTGGTGAGAAAAGAAGACAGGAAGAAGGAGAGAAAAAATAAAAGAGAGAAAGAGCAGGAATAGACAAAGAGAGAGAGAGAGAAGACAAGAGGGAGAGAGAAAGGGAGTGAGAAAGATAGAGATAGAATAGGAGAGAGAGAAAGTGAGAGGGAAGGAAAGAGAGTAGGAAAGAAAGAAGGAAATAAGGAAGGAAAGAAGGGAAAAAGAAAGAAAATCAAGAGGAAAGAAAAAAGAAGAAAAGGAAGGAGAATATGAGAGCGGGAGAGAGTATCTTAATCTCTATTTAACAATTCTGGAATTTTGTGGAAAATATCTGGCTTACTGTATTTAAAGTAGATGAGCAGTTCTCCACATTTTGCAATTTTGGGTGAATTATTAATTTTAGAAGCGTAAGGAATACATATTTTATTAGAATATATTTTATTAATACGATTTCTTTTTAATAAAATATATATTTCCTGTTTTGTAATAGCAAATGAAGTCCTTTTGAAACGTTATTTTGCACTGTTCTCAAGATATTGCTCGTTCAGGGTATGTCATTTGAAAAAATAACTAGTACAGTTCACTATTAAAAATAGGCGATTAGCAATCTTGTGAGATAAAATATCTCAACTGCCTTTTACGATGAAGAATTTTTTCTTGCTGAAAATTGATGTTTTGCTGATGCCTTGCAGATGTTGGATTGATGTTAATTGAATAATTTTTACATTCTGTTTTTCATGCACATGAGAACTACTTTGACCGGGATCTGTAAATTAAAGTGAATTGCAAACCATTATAAGCATCTATGCATACTCGGGAGTTTCCCGTCAGTACAAAACTCAATTCTAACTCCACAAGTATGGGTCTGCAGGACACAGGTGAACCTTGCAGTTCATGCAAAATCTATGACGGGTAGAATATCGATGGTTGCCATTTTAAGGAATCTCTTGTTAAAAGTTTTTTGGTTCGAAAAGATTTATTTCCTAACAGAAAAGAAAATGTCTTTTCGTTTGTGATAAAGAAATCTCAAGTTTTTACAGTGTAATTTTTTACAGTGTATTAAAACTTTTTAAATACTACATTTATTAAAATATTGTTTTTATAAATAAACTTTAAAATGAAGGAAACATGGTAAATGAATACAACTGACTGACATTTTTTGATACTATATACAGGTTTCTAGTAAAGCCTTTTAAAGTCCTTAAACTTTAACTTTGCAAGGAAAGTGATGGATACATGTTAGGCTTATCTATTGTAAAACAACCCTCCCCATAGCTTGCAGGATTAACGGGAAATTGTTAAAGATAGGAGATAACGAACCTAGCAGCAAAGCAAGATAGACGAAAAAAGCCAATCACAAAGTTTCAGAGCATTTTCTAAAAACTAGGAATCGGCACCAGGAACGAACGAAATGCTTATACGGAAGTCGCCAAATACCTATCAAAACTTGTATCATCAGGGCCCATAACACGGCTACACCTGCAATGCTAGTCAAAGTATGCGGTTATTATGTTTTTGGAATTAAAAAGGGCATTGCCTCTGACGGAGGGCATTTTAAACAAACTCTACACTCAAATTCTGTTTATGTAAGTGTTGCTTATGCTATCATTACTGAATAGGACAGTCATTCACCAATAAACCTATTGTGTCAAATATAGGCCTTCTATTGCAGTTTTAGTGTCGATTTCTACTCATTTGACCAGTGTTACTCATTATACCACAGTGTTACTCATTACACCACAGTGTTACTTATCAGACCACAGTGTTACTCATTAATCCACCGCGTTACTTATTAGTCCACAGTGTTACTCATTAGACAACAATGCTAATCATCAGATCACAGTTTTACTCATTAGACGACAGTGTTACTCATTAGACCAGTGTTACTCATTAGACCACAGTGTTACTCATTAGACCACAGTGTTAGGCATTAGACCACAATGTTACTCATTAAACCACAGGGTTACTCATTAGAACACAGTGTTTCTCTCTTCTGTACCGGACCATGGCATCCATTATACCAGGCCGCGAGAGATTTTCCTGGAATTTGTCGTTTTACATTTTTGAGCTTTTTTTACGAATAAATATTTCATAGTGGAAATATTTTAAGGAGAATGGAATTCGTGGATGTGTCGAAAAGCTCAGAATCAGAAAGCCTCAATAACATCTGTGTGGCAAATGTCAGTGACCAAATCTCTTTTAAATTTTAGTATGTCTGCTCAGCTGACTTCTATGGTGAATTGCAATGCATAAATATCTTTGTCAATACCAGTTTTTTTTTTCAAACTAACACCAGTAAAACCATTTTAAAATGTAATAATCCATTTTATACTGAATAATATTATAAATTTTTGGTCCGATATGTCAATGCGATACGTTAATGAAAAGCAGCACACATTAACTACAATGCTGGCTTGAGGAAATTAAAATATGACAATCTTACAACAAGATTTCATGAGTTCCGTGATTGATAACTTGTTTAAATGTAATTTCATATTTATCAACATGCCACACCATATACATAAATGTACTAATGCACTTTATGATTATGATATGATTAATTATTAATTCTTCTGTTAGTTTAATGTCTGAACTTGAAAAAAGTTTGAAAGGTATTTACGATAAAATTTGTTGGGACCGGACCCTAGTCTTATAAAAAAAGTATTCACCGGGCAACGATCTCACAAAGGTTGAAAAACACTGCATTGGACAATAATCTGCAACTTTGTAATAGGCTATTTGTCTATCTCGCTTTATTACTGAGTTTGTTATTTAAAGCTTTTTAAATCCTCCGCTAAGGGCGCTGCAATCACTTTTATTCGAATGGGCATAATCGCTTTAATGTAGACAGACATAACGTTCACACTCATATGTCTTTATTTTCATAATTAGTGGAGTGCTTAAGGACTTCTATAAGAATTCTGTATTTTAACTTCAAAACTTTCTCCAAAAGGGCTAAACTTATATGGCATCATGTTTCTATCTCGGGCTCATGTTTTATAAATTGAGAGTAGAATCTTTGCCAGAGCTTTTATATCGATCATAAAGTAGATAACAAGGATAAGGGTATAAGATGTAATAATACTATACCATTTTGTTTAGAACGGTGTCGATTTTTAGTCATGTGAGAGTGCTTGAGACGGCATTGCCACGCAACGGGAGAAGATTCTCCGGTAATGTAATCTACTCAGCTGAACAAATTTGACCTACTAGCCTGCAACTACAGGAATAAGTTTTTTTAAAGTTATGTTAAGTGCACAGTTTTGATCACTTAATAATAAAAAAAAATCTGATGTGGGCAACACATGACTTTCCTTATATAATGCAATGAATTTACTACTTTAACAGTAAAAATAATAGGTTATTCTTATAGTAGATATATTCTTTCCAAGATACTGAATTTTCGCCAATTAGTCGACATTTTCATTGATTTAGCCTCATTTTTATCCATTTGTCGAGTTTTTCGTTAATTTAGCAACATTTAAACAAGTCGCCAAGTTGGCGACATTCCACCAAATTCGTCGCTAAAATCGTCGCCAAGCGTTATGGATGGAGAAATAAGTTATTCTTACAGCAAATAAATGACTATTGGTGTTCAAATGACTATTGGTGTTCAAATACGGTTCATGCTAGCGTTCTAAAATTTATGTCAATCGTTTTCTGATAAAAAATTACATAAGAAAAGTCTATTTACGTAACTTTATTAAAGATTTTGATTTTTCAATGATTTTTTCAAAATTTCACTCGAAAATTTAGGGGGGGGGGGGTTTCTGAAATTCGATTACGTATAAAAAACAATAGGCTTCCAGTATTCATTGATTGTGATTTTTGTACCAAGTTTCGTTCGAATCGGTCCATTCATTCGTCAGTTATCGTTTTCACAGTATCACTGATACACACACACACACACTCACACACACACACACACACACACACACACACACACACACATACACAGACATCACCTCAAAAATGTTTGATTCGTGATCAGGGATGCTTGAAACGTGCTCTCCCGTCGAAAACTCGAATTCGAATTTTTGACCCCCATCACAATACTTTCTTTATACATTATGTATATAAGGAAAGTAATAACAAATTTATTCACTGATCTATTTTTATTTGTTCGAACTATTATCTAAGGTATTTTTCAAAAATTTGAAGTATCTTTAGCAAGCACTGTATATTGTCTCTTAAAAGTAGTTCTAAGCCGCTATCTAAAAGTAATTTTAACGCTATTTAGGCTAATATATTAATTTAGAAGGAATTTTCTTTTGAAACCTTAATTAAGAAAAGTATAGCACATAAATCAATAAAAAAATCTGATGTAGGCAGCACATGACATTCCCTTCATGATGCAATACATTTATTTCTTTAACAGTGAAATAATAATTTACAAGAACGAAGGCACAATATTTTGAGATGAATTGTACATTAAAATTTGGCACTTCTTTTAATGATAACAAGTAAAATTATTTTGAAGTACTAAGTTATCTTATATTTCACGCATATCTAACTTGAGAATTAACACCTATAAGAAATATTGCTATCGTTCTATAAGTAACATAATCCATGTATTAAACGATTTTAATAATTAACATGAAAGAACAATCATGCATAAAGCATTGATTTTGATACATATTCCAACTGAAATACGATTTTATTTAAACACTAGCAGCATACCCGTTCTTCGTACGGAGTATAAAATGTAAAGAAACTTTTAATTCAGATTCATATGCAAATTATGTTAAAATATTAAATTTATTGCTACTAAAGAGAAGTTTATGAATATCTGTTCTCATCATGCAAAATTATCGTCACGGGCAGATCTGTAGAATAAAACATCCTGGCCCCTTTCGAAAGCAAATTTACAAAAAAAAAGGAATTGAATCAATATATGCAAAATGAAAGCATTAAAATTGTATAGGACCCGTACTACTTATATACGCGAATATTAGAAGATATAACCAGTATTAGTAGATTACATGTATAAATTGAAAATAGCAATAAACCCGTAATTGATTCCAATATATGCCAGAATGAAAGCACTAAAATTATATGGGAATATATATATATATATATATATATATATATATATATATATATATATATATATATATATAATATATATATATATATATATATATATAAAGCATAGTAAACATAAAAAATTAAAATTATTTCCACAGTTATCCAATTATTCTCCAGAAGTTGGCGCAAAGCAGCACACTCTCCTAAAGTAACATACAAGATTCATATGAAAAAATGAGGGAAATGACCAAATGCAAGGCATAAAATGGTAGAGGGGGATGGCGACCCCTCTTTCCCGTTTAAAAGACTGCTTTTATGCCCGGGCAACACTCACGGTACCAATGCCATGCAGAAGTCATACTTCCGTATATGTGTCAAATCAAAAACACTCGAAAAAGTGCAGAGTAAACAAATAGGAATCAACCAGGATTGCAAGGGAAGGAAAAGAATGGAAATGCAGCAAATGCCAGAGTGCCTTATATATAAAAGCAGTTTACGCATGCGTAATACGTTATTTTTACTTTCATCGTTCTATACCTCTGCCATATCCCTTAAATAAGCATTTTCTCCCTTTTTTGTATTAAATAGGGAATTATAATAACATGTCAGAAAGCCAACTGGATAATTCCGTTTTATTGCCTCCTTCATAATATTCCTATTATGTATGATGCAATCTGACTTGAAAGTATTAATGCGTTGATTTCTTTTGAGGTGACCTATGACGACATTTCTGAAGATGTTTTTGGTCAAATTGGAACTCCAATCTATAATATGATTGATTTCCATATTGAAATTATTTCTCTTGTCATATAAGACGGTATAAGTACCATATCTACTGTCATGTTTTAGTGTGATATCTAGAAAATCAACACTATCATCCTCCTTACTTTTATTCTCAATCAATTCCAGTTCTTTTGGATAAAAAGTAAAATCAAATTGGGGTGTATTCTTATATTGCCCAACAAGGACATCGTCAACATAACGAAAGTATGGCATTTCGTGTAGTATATGAGTGCCATTTTCAAATTTATTCAAGTATAGATCGGCGAGCAGGGATGAACAACCCCCTCCCATGGGAATACCCTTCACCTGTTGAAAATAGCTGGTGCCATCAAATAAGATATTTTCAAATAACACAATGCGAATCAGGTCCTTGTATTTTCTGAAGGTAATATGTTCTTTTAAGTCATATATTTCATGTAGTATATTTAAAAGTTTTTCATTTGCAATTGTCAAATAGGATCCACATAGCAATTGCAAATGAAAAACTTTTAAATATACTTAAAAATGTTCTGATTATACTCAAGAAACAAGGAACAGTAATGATAAATAATAGTTACGATGTCATCAACCGACTTCCATTTTATAGCAAGGATATACGTTTCAAAAGTTACGATTTCCGTGATTTATTCAACAACATCAATCTGGAAAATCTATATGAAATTTTGAAGGAACTACATGAAATATATGACTTAAAAGAACATATTACCTTCAGAAAATACAAGGACCTGATTCGCATTGTGTTATTTGAAAATATCTTATTTGATGGCACCAGCTATTTTCAACAGGTGAAGGGTATTCCCATGGGAGGGGGTTGTTCATCCCTGCTCGCCGATCTATACTTGAATAAATTTGAAAATGGCACTCATATACTACACGAAATGCCATACTTTCGTTATGTTGACGATGTCCTTGTTGGGCAATATAAGAATACACCCCAATTTGATTTTACTTTTTATCCAAAAGAACTGGAATTGATTGAGAATAAAAGTAAGGAGGATGATAGTGTTGATTTTCTAGATATCACACTAAAACATGACAGTAGATATGGTACTTATACCGTCTTATATGACAAGAGAAATAATTTCAATATGGAAATCAATCATATTATAGATTGGAGTTCCAATTTGACCAAAAACATCTTCAGAAATGTCGTCATAGGTCACCTCAAAAGAAATCAACGCATTAATACTTTCAAGTCAGATTGCATCATACATAATAGGAATATTATGAAGGAGGCAATAAAACGGAATTATCCAGTTGGCTTTCTGACATGTTATTATAATTCCCTATTTAATACAAAAAAGGGAGAAAATGCTTATTTAAGGGATATGGCAGAGGTATAGAACGATGAAAGTAAAAATAACGTATTACGCATGCGTAAACTGCTTTTATATATAAGGCACTCTGGCATTTGCTGCATTTCCATTCTTTTCCTTCCCTTGCAATCCTGGTTGATTCCTATTTGTTTACTCTGCACTTTTTCGAGTGTTTTTGATTTGACACATATACGGAAGTATGACTTCTGCATGGCATTGGTACCGTGAGTGTTGCCCGGGCATAAAAGCAGTCTTTTAAACGGGAAAGAGGGGTCGCCATCCCCCTCTACCATTTTATGCCTTGCATTTGGTCATTTCCCTCATTTTTTCATATGAATCTTGTATATATATATATATATATATATATATATATATATAAAGATTTAAAATGAATAAAGAAAATATATAGGTGGAATGTTTGTGTTTACAGGGTTGCAGAAAGGTCAAGGGGGATTGCGACCCCTATTTCCTGGAGAGAAGCTAGCTTTGACTTCATGAAAACGCTCCCAGAGACTCTGCACGCCCGAAACAACAATCGATCATGCCCGTGGGGAAAAAATGGCCAAATCCCAGACAACATAAAAATGATCGATATCATACTTTTTGGGATTGTATTTCTTTATATATATATATATATATATATATATATATATATATATATATATATATATATACCCATACTACTTATATTGTCGCAGATTAGAAAATATGCCTGTATGTTAGTAGAAGATTACCCTTATTACAATATGAGTCTAAAAAATATTTGCCGAAATAAAACAGATGACATTATAAATTGAAAATTTCAATTATCCCCGTAATCTTTATACCAAAAGGTCGTAATTGATTCCAATATATGCCAATATATATCAAAATATATGCCTATATACCTGTACTACTTATATTCTCGTAGATTAGAAGATAACACGTGCATTTATAGAAGATTACTCGCACAACGTACAATATGTGAGTTTCAACAATTTTTGTCATAATAAAACAATGGTATAATAATTTGAAATTATCAATAATCCCTGAATCAATAATCCCCGAAAATATCAATAATAATAATGTGTAACCTGAAGACCGTAATCGATATTTTCCAGTCAAAAATGCAATGCCAATGAAATTTATTTTATATACATATCTTTATTATTCAAATCGGAAAAGATTTAATTAAAATCGTATGCCACATAACACATTGGATTTACATCCATTGCTAAACAACATGATATCAGTTGCTTCAAATAAATTGATGGAAATCATATCGTCTGAATAATGCTATCTCCATGAAAGGTTTGGCAATATTTTCTTCAATTTAGCGATAACTTAAAAAATCGCCAAATTTATCGCCGAGTGGGACTGTAAAACTGATAGTCCCATTTTGCGACAAATTGACGAAACATCATCATAATATTATCCCCTAACAAAACACAATTAATTTCATTTATTAAGCGCAATTTCATCAATTTCATGACATTTTAATAGATTCACAAACATTTTTATCAACTTGGTGATATTTTAAAAATTCGATAAATGTGTTACTAAGTAGGATGGATGACCCACAAATGCTACCGAAACATCATTTCAGTACTGTCTTCTAAAAAAAACGAATTTAATTTCATTGATTTGCGTCGTTTTTAGCAATTTGGCGATATTTCCGTCAATTTGGCGAAGTTTAAGAAAAGTTGCCAAGTTAGCGATATTCCGCCAAATTCGTAGCTCTGAAATTGCAGATCTGAAGAATAAAACATCCTGATCCCGTTTGTATATACTAAATGCAAACACTAAAATTGTATTAGAAGATATAACCTTTCTAGTCTTTTTCTGTTTCAACAATCGGATAAATGACTTTATTGGTAAACACAATATGAGTTTATTAGCTAAACACAATATAAAAGCTTAAAAACTCTTTGTCAAATGAAAGTGATGTACGCAGTCCGTAATTAATATAATTAAAAGAAAAATCAAACCGTTCATTTACAAAATATATTTATACATCTATTTATTTATTATTGAAATAGAAAAAATAATAACAAATATTAGGAAACACATTTAATTTAATTGCGTTGCTGAGCAACATAATAAAGAATCTTCCTCATAAACTGCGAAATTAAATAACCATTTTGATCTCTTCCCCATAAAATGCAAAAATAATAACCATTTTGATTTCTTTATACTTTCCATTGTTTAGTAAATGCTTGACCATGGAGTTAGATTTTCCATTAAAATTCATGTTTCAAACAATTCATGCTTTCAGATAGTGACTAATTAATGCAAAAATCCTGCACTAAGCTCATAAATGAAGTTTTAATTCACGTTGACTTTTTAAACAAACGATTTTCATCCTTTCCGTTTGGATAAACCACGGAGTTAGAGAGTAGATCTCCTAGGATAAAGTTCCGTTTTTCATTAATATCTCGACAACTCCTGGTATTAGAAACTCGAAACTTGGGCAAAATTTATGGGGGGCTATTTTAAGGCTACTCACAAAATTTCATTAAATTCGATTCAGCCGTTCTCTCGTGATGATGAGACAAACGAAATATTCGTTTTTCACTAATATCTCGAGAACCACTGGTTATGAAAACTCCAAACATGGACTAAATTTTAAGTGGGGCTATTTCTAGGCTACCCACAAAATTTCATCAAATTCGGTTCAGCCGTTCTCCCGTGATGTTGGGACAAACAGACAGACAGACAGACAGACAGACAGATTTTCAATTTTATATATATAGATTTCTAAAATGCGAAACACACAGAGCTGATATATTTTAAATTATCACAGTTCTACAATAATTTATTATATTTGAAAAGTTAAAACTTCATCGAAATAAAATGAACTTTATTCAAATGATGTCATCGGAATATAAATCGTCTGGCTCTCTATGTAAAAGCAATGAATATTTCATTCATATCACTTTTACGCCAGACCCCAGAACTAAATAATTATGGCGTTGTTGTTGTTGAGACCCAGACCGTCCGACCTACCAGAAAGGTGTAAGGCGTGAAGAAACTTCAGCAATTCTTATACAACTCATCTTACAATCACTTGTTTACATTATGCATCCATTATAATTAGGCTTCGTTGTAGAAATAGTTTGATGATCATTTAAACTAAAAATATTGTAATTGTGTTGGCACAGAATATAGACCCACAGGAAATACGCAGAAAAAAAAAGCGGTTTTAGGACGGATGCAACACTAAATATAAATTAAAAAGAACTTTAAAAATCACTATCACTGGGAAAAAAAGATGGATACCATATTTTATTTTGAAGTGGGTCACGTGATCTCTTCATATAATTTGCGTGCAATTATTATTTTAATTTTTTATTAAAAACTACCGAACATATTTTGCTGAAATTTTCTTATGTATTTTATGGGATAATTTAAATATTTCCTAAAATTGTTGAAGCAGTTTGTGAATTTTAACTTCAGTTAAAAAATATTGGAAAAATTGGGTCCTATAGGGTTCAATGCATTTCACTTTTTCAACCCGGGTTCAATCCAAAACTAATTGCGTGATATTATTCATTTACATTCCCATATGTCCCACAGACTGTCTGAACAACATATTAAAATGTCATTTTGATAAAGTAATTTTTACGACAGTTATCGTGCGAAAGGACAGACAGACAGAAAATAGAATGAACAAAGTCATAAACACTTTTCAATTATGAAAGTGTTAAAAACTAATATTTTATTATATTACACAAATGGTTTGAATTTCAATCAATTTATTCCTAAAATTCAAAGTCAAAATTTTCCTCATATGTCAATAATGTAATTCATTTTTTGTCATTTAATTTTGAAAGGTAAAAACCATCTCTATGACAATCTTCTAAGTTGCTAAATAAATGTGTATCAATAAATAAGTAACGCCATACCATAATGTCAATGGCATTGAATCAACATTAGGTATTTTAAAATTGACCGTTTTTGTTGACTCTATTGGTCAAAACAAATTGACTTATACTCGTTTGGAAAACCTACATAAAAATAAAATTGGCATTCAAGTTATGTTCCGGGAAATAAAAGTGTACAGGCGAATTGCATACGACTATTATAAAATGTTTGTTAACCTGTTAATGGAAAGAGCTAGATCTACAAGAATAATTGTAATAGATTTGTCACATAATATCGCATATAGAAAGTGAATATATTTGAGGATGATTATTGCTTTTTAAATTCTTGTCATTTTTATATAAATGTACTTGAAAATTATAAAATTATTATTTATTTGACATTATTGAATGTTGCAATTATTTTTATGAATTTAACAAAAAAATCTTTCGAAAAACTTTAAGGGTCTTTTGAGCGTCTGTGTTCAAAAACAGCAGGGTTTCAGTATTCACTGTTTACTACAATCGTACGAAATTGTTTTCAAAATGATTCCTTCGTTCGTGAGATATCGTGTCTATACACTGACGGGCACACACACATACAATAAAATTGAAATAAAATAAAATTGAATTTTTTGGCCAATTCTTTGGTTTTAGTGTCCTTAAAGGCACTAATTTATTCATACTGTTTTATGATTTTTCATCATTTAATGTTTTATGATATTTGTTTTCCATTTTAGATGAAAAATGTACAATACTGTTTTGTAAATTACATATTTAGCTCTTATATACAAAATTACATATACAGTGGTTATTTTTGTAACAGAACTTAACATAATTAGTCTTCTATAATTTATTTTTTATTAAAAAAAATGTTCGAAAAATGATCTAAGGAGTCCGATATCTATGGCAAAATTTATTGATTGTAACAACTGTACAAAATATCATTCGATTTCTCTGAATTTGTTAGAGAGTCATCAAACTCACAAGCCCACAGATAGACATTAAAAGGTGATTGATTAATTTCCACATGCGCTCAAAACCTGTATATTCATCAAATCTCGATTTTCGGATTTTTGACCCCATCACTATACTTTACCTTTATACAGAGTCGAGTCAGATTATTGTTTCCACCAGCTAGTTTATGGAGTAACCGCTGGGATCAGTAAGGTGTTGGAAGGTGTTCACACGTATGTGGAGTCATGCTGACTGTAGTGCATCTGCAAGATGCTGAAGGATGCGTGGTGGAGAATCTATAGAGCGAACAACCGGATGAAGGTGGTTCCACAGATGCTCAATTGGAGAATTAGAAGGACAGGGAGGTTTTCATCCTGCTCCGCCAATCATTCTCTGACAATTCTCGCTGTGTGACATATCGCATTGTCATGCTGGTGTAGGAATTGATGTTGCTAGTCCCGATCCAGGTCCGAACTTGGGACCCAGTGCTTACAAGACTGACATTATAAGGTTAGACCAAAAACTAGCTTCCACTCCGAACTTATAATTCGGATACTGTTTCCTAGCATCTTCAATCGATGTCTTTGGCAGGAGCAGAGTCGGCTGCTGCCATACACTCCACCCCCTGATGAGTAGCCCGGTCGAATTTCGGTAAGGAGAGGGCTACCCAGAAACCCCCCCCGCGTGTTCCCATCCGAAACTCAGTCGAGGACTGAATAGCCGAGAGGCGTGTCGTACCTCAGGCGTCGTAACGTCAGTCGTGGTCAACCAGGGAAGGAGTGATCAGCGTCTGTGGCTCAGCGTGGTGCTGCCATCTCTTGTTGAGAGGTGAGATCGTTAGAGAAAGAAGGTTGCGTGCTCGATTTATACATCGATTCCTACAAGTATGTTCTGGGTCATCATTGTAGGAATCGATGTTGCTAGTCCCGAGCTGAGCCAGGCCCGAACTCGGGACCCCGTGGTTACAAGATCAACATTATAAGGTTAGAGAAAAAAAACTAGCTTCTACTCCGAACTTATAATTCGGGTACAGGTTCCTAGTATCTTCGATCGATGTCTTTGCAGGAGCAGAGTCGTCTACTGCCACACTGGCAGATCCCATCCGCCTCAGGGAAGACAATCAGCATGTTATGGATTTACGTGGTCTGCAAGGATGGATTCAAAACGAATTGGCTTCATACTGCCTTCCGCAAGTATAAGTGGACCCAAAGTATGCCACAGAAACATTCTCCATATTATTTAGAGTGTTTTCCTTGCTGACATTTTTAATGAATCAGTATGTCCTTTTTTCGAAAATTTTGTTAGAGACAGAAAGACACCCATCCATATTGACAAAAGTTGATTCGTCAGCGATGCTCCGAAAGTGAATCCATCCAATACAACATTAAACCCATCAAATGTGTCAGACTTTATAAGCCTAACACAATACTTTCCTTTTCCATGTATGATATACGGCTAGGTTACTTAAAAAAAAGTCATTTGGTTGAAAGTTATCAAGCTTCCAAACTTTCCTCGAAAATGTTAAACTTCCAAAACATTAACCTCTATCAAGGAATAACTCTTTTACAAAATTGGTCCCGAATCTTTACGGTTGTGAACTTTTAGAACCACCGTAAATTAGATACAAGGACACTTTTCTAAAATTTTATACTTCCTGTAGCATTTTGTTTAGAAGTGGCGATTTTCATTTATAGCAGTTAATGCGACATTGTTGCTATGCAACCAGAGAAGAGATATCGGGGAAAACTTCCTGATCGGCTTTATCTAACATAACAATCGGCTTTATCTAACATAACAGGTTCGAGTTTTGAACTTTATTCAAATGATGAAGAGGAATTATTATATAGAAGATTATTTTGGTAAATATTTATGTTTGTGTCTATACATTGTGAAAATTTTGCATTAACTAGAACAATATTTTTCAAACTGGTGTCGAGCACTCTTGGGGTTCAAAGGAATATATGCACATTTTCATATGGTTTCATTTTATGATGTTTAAGGTATCATTTTATGATTTTTAAGGTATAATTTTATAAACTTAAAGTCATTCTTTTAGAATTTTCATAATTCTTTAGAAATTTCTTTAGAAATTTCTGAGAATTTGGCAACTAGTTCAAACTATGATTTTTTTATTTAAACTACATGACAATCGTTATTTAGGTAATTATGATTTTTCTTTGGCAGAAATAATGGCATGAAAATATTAAATTTCGAATAATTTACGCTCTAATCATGCCAGTAAACATTTTATATTTAGTTACAGTTTTTACGTAATGCAAACTTTTAGAACAATACCTGAATTCGTTTTAGAGTGATCGCATCCGTATCTTGCCGTTACAAACACACGCGCCGACACATGCATACATACACATACGCAAGTTGTATATATTTCCTATAATATCTGAAATTTGTCCAGGGGTATTTTATAACGTGATTTTAATTCCAAATTTAGAGTTAGAAAATTTTGAAGGAAAGTATTTCGTTTCAAAAAGGCTGATCAGATTTATCATTTCTGAACCGTTTGTGCTGGACAAATGCTTCTAATTGGAAAATTGTTTTATTTGTTAGAATTATGTTAAAACACTTCAAGACTGTTTGACGTATTAGCATAAATATACTTAAAAGGTTTTTATATAGCCCTTATAGCGAAGAGAGTTTGATTACTGGAAAAATATTCATAAAACCTAGAGTTCATTAAAAAAAAAATTTGAGGGTTCGAAGTACAATAAATAAATAAATAAATAAAATTGAGGTTTCGAAGTGAAAATCTCGTAGTGATATACATAAGATGAATTTTAGGGTTCGAATATCAATTGAATATTGATTTGAAGCAAATTAAATACACAAAGTACGCTAAAGCATTATTTTGCGTATGATTACAAAATTCTTTCAAAAGTAGCTTGGTAAGAGCGTGGTTTTTGATGTAACTCAGGAATTTCGTTCTGTTCCTCACGTATTGATTTCATACGTACAGATGCCAAACAAGCTAATTATAACATTAAAGATTACAAACATATTTTGAGACTCTGGACATTTTACTCCAAATGGGCCGTATAAAAGTTAGATTTCGTATTTTTATGCAAATACCTTCCACCGTTTTAAAAATATTTTAGACAAACTTTTCTTACGTTTCAAACCAGTTTTGAAATTGAAAGTACTATTTCCGTATTCTAGAGGTCCCAAAATGTGTAGATCCGTCGAAAACTCGAGTTGCGATTTTCGGCATGATTCCAATACTTTCCCTATACATTACTGTCCTAAGGTAACTTCCCTTTTTAGGACACGCCCGGTTAGAGCGCGAAGAAGAAAGAAGGCCGTATTTTTAAATAATAACATTAATTTATTTACAATATTTAAACCTATATACAAGAAAATATAATACACAAAATGCTCCTCTTAACATATCTGCATTGATCACCCATTCTAATAACAAATCAAAATAAACATTGGTAAGGAGTCTCATAGACTAATTTGGAACAGATGGTAAGCTATCATGAAAACACCTGACTTAAACTGGTAAAGATTAATTTAGTTGGAGTTAACTAGTTTATATTTACTTGGAGTCAAATACTACTTATTAAAATGGAGAGGGAGAGAGAGCTAAAAGATACAAATCAGGCACAGGCCCTTAAATGTGTAACTCACCAACCAATCGCCGAATAAACGACATCTCTCTGAACAGAATTTCTCAGAGGACTTTGTTGGGAACACTTCTTTACTCACTCCAAACTCAGTTCCTTCTCCTCGCTCCTTTTTTAAATTCTCAAAAACTCTCTCTCTCCAAGATTTTAAAACACGCCCCTGAGGCGCATACAAACGTCCCATTGGATTCAGGGTCTTAACCCCTTGACCCCAAAGCAACGCCATTGGCTTTTAGACCCCCAGAAACAAAAGCCCCTTTTCGAGCCCCTGCGAAACCGATACTCTTTCGGCCAACTAATTCAAACCAGCCGAGAACCCTATGATCTGTCCGAAAAAGCCGCAAGTTAAAATCTTTAGGTACGAATACGAGATCTAAAGAAACTTCGACATCCTGGTTTTCTATTTCGAGTGCAGATGGCCGAAGAAAAGGCTGACCCCCAAAAATAAATAAGAAGACACTAGGTCGCATTCCCGAAAACATTGGCTCATGGGTTTACCATGCGACAATTACCATGTATTGCAGGGAAATTACAAAATGAAAATTGAATGTATTTGCGTCGTAGTCAAAACATTCTAAGAAAAAGTTAGAAAATTCGAGATTTTGTCTTGACAACTAGCTGTCCGTTACGTCCTCAACCGGTCAGAAATTGCTACAATGTATGATAGACTGTAGCACCGATAACAAGATATATTTTATGTGGTCTTATTGGTCAATACATATTGTCTCACAACGCCATCATTTTTCTTATAATTAATATAATATAGGCTGACTCATGGCTGCCATGTTCTGTAAAGAAACGTGTTGCCCTAACCAGGAATCCAACTACGGTTCTTCATATCGGCCAGCAGACATTTAACCGTTGAGCTGCTGGGGTAGAATTGCAAGCTCTTACCGTTCAAGTGGACTCTTTAATTCTTTACGAAAATTTATAAGCAATCTACTATTCATGAAATTTTCTACACTCTTGTTATCAATAAAGTCTATTAACGTATATATACCAAAGTTCTCCACATTTATTTCACTGCATCAATATTTTTGAGCGATTTATTTTTCACCGTTTAATGTTATCATTCGGTTAAAGTTATCAAGAATCGATGTGATTACAATAAGCGGCGACTGCTGTAAAGTGAACGTTCATTTCAATTTTCTTGCACATTAATTATTGATTTAAAAAAAAAAAAAAAGTTATGGTTTTCAAATTCGTAGCAAGCGGCTGTAAATTTCCGAGTTCGGTTTGTAAAATTTTCAGTTTCTGTAGTATGTTTTCTGAAAATTTTACAAAAGTGTCAGATTTTATGGTTCATGTTAGTTATTATGGTTTATACAGTCAAAAATGTTTTAAAATATGTTTTACAGGCTAGACAAATTCAAAAGGATATTTTTTTTGACGATATGGAATTTTGATATCAACTCCTGTCTACTGTGTATGTATAGATGCATGTAGTCATTCAAAAACTCCATTACTACAAGTATGTATCTCTTCTTCTTCTTTGACCCAGACCGTCCGACCCGAAAGGTGTAAGGTATCTGTTTAGACGGCCGAGAAGAGCAACATAATTTAGACCTTAACCAAGTGAGGATGGAATCCACAGGGACCGTTATCTCCTTCCTGTACCACCAACCTCTCGGAAGGACTTACGGACCCACATATTTAACGTGCCCGTACTACGCGTGAACATGGGGATCGTTTGGGTAAAGCCGGGAATCGAACTCGGGTCGTCCGAGTGCAACCACTGAGCTATTTCATCCCTATGCATTCCTGAGAAAGTAGCTCTCGTGTGTTTAAAATTCGTTCGTTCGTTCGTTACTAATTCCCCCGCGGTGTAGGAGCGCCTACGCACCACGTCCGCAAGACCCCCAGGGTATCCCATAGAGAAGGGGAGGAGATTTGTAGCTTCACTTTTATAGAGGCTCCCCGAAAGGCGGAAGTCTTACTTGGCCTCCTCGACTTAACAACATCCATGCCGGCTGGCGGGATGCGAACCCGCATCCCGACAATCCAGCGATCAAACGGAAACGCATGCCCCTGACCGCTCGACCACCGTATCGACGTGTGTTTAAAATAAACAGTAGAACATAAAATTAATTCAATTAAGTGTAATCTAGAGCTAAAAGCATCGGGCGAGGGAAGTTTATTTGTTAAGCTATTAATTCAACTAAAAAAACTTTCTGATTTTTACAGGGTAACTGGATTTTCTCATCCTACAGAAGAGCTGAAGAATTAGTAAAATATTTTAGAAAGAAAATTGGGGGGGGGGGGGGTAACTCCAGTCCGATGGAGCTAACATGGTTTTACGTGAATAAAATTTTGAAAAATAAATCTCTAATAAGTTTATTCGTTGCTTCCCATGTGTTACTTGTTTAATCTACAGCTGATAATACGGGCTCATGGTAATTAAAGAAAGACACAACTAAAACAACTTAATAAATTAGTCTTAAAATAATTGGTAAAGCAATAAATTATTTAAGTCTTAACGTGACAATTATATTGAGATAAAATCATTACACAATATATGTTTGTTTTTAACCAGTGAGCCACATTCAAAGTGAAAATGTTTCTCCTTTACAATAATTAATATATATAAATATGCGATTAAACATCATGTAATATTTTATTCAAAAATATGAGTTGATTTTTATTTATTAACTCTACTATTACACGTATATGCACAATTTACCACTGTCAAACTTTATATGTATCAACTAGGTATAGATTCCGCGAGATATTGCAAAATATATTTCAGGGATTCCACAAAACGAAAAAGGTTGGGGCTCACAAAAGGTTGGGAGTGGTAAATTATACGTGTAATAGTAGAGTTAATTTTTATTTATTAACGCTACTATTACGTGCATATGCATAATTTACCACTGTCAAACTTTATATGTGTCAACCAGGTATAGATTCCGCGAGATATTGCAAAATATATTTCAAGGATTCCACCAAACAAAAAAGGTTGGGATTCACCAGTCTAGATATTTGAATTTGCAATCTGATTCCTACTGATAAATGACTGCAAATGCAAATCAGTCTTATGCACAAATTAATAATTACTGTTGACAGAAACTCTAAAAGAATCTATAGAAGTGTTTCCATATCGATCCCACAGGGTTTTGGCAAAGAAAATATAACCCCGCAGTGAAATACCAATGAAGAAAAGGAAGCTTTATTAACAAAGTATCGCCAAAACTTTCAAGAAAGTACGAAATCTCCTTCGAAAGTAATAATGCGTTACGAAGTTAGAAATTGAAAGAAAATGAACTTCTGGGGGCAAAGTTCCTCCGAACGCTTTCTTGATGGCGAGAAATGGAATTAGAATACTCTTTTTGAAAATGCCAGGATTTAATTTGCATAAACTGAATAAAATAGAAAATCGATTGCAGTTTTGTTTTCAGTACATCCATTCTTAAAGAAATAATGATATTTTCCTTTGTTCCAAGCGTGATAAAAGCATTTTATGATAGCTATCTTGAAACTTTTTAGCGAAAGTTCTTTGTCACGTTTTTCAACCGTGAAAATTAAATAAAGTACAAAACTATTTATTACTTTCCATGCAATACATGGGATAGTATAGGAAAAATATTGGAATCATATCGGAATTTGAATTTTCGATTGATCTACACGTTTCAGTCACTCTAGAACCTGAAGAGCCTATTTTTAGCGTGGCGTGTGTGCGTGAATTAACTCTAACATAAAAAACTATTCGACTAAATTTTACAAAATTTGGTAGATAAGTCACTTGTGGGTTACCATGCTGATGATTAGATTTTAATATGATTTGAAAAATTAGATTGTTTTTTACAAAATGGAGCGCAAAATTCATTAAAATCTAAAATTTGATACTAAATATGCTAAATTGTATTAACTAAATGTTTATTTTACACGCACTTTTTGCCGACAAACTGAATAAGATATATCTTCATACTCTAGGTCGCATCATCCTCGAGATATTAAGGTGCAAAGAATTTTGTGGATCTGACTACATGTTTTACTCTATCCGATGAAGTCACTCACAGATTACTCTGGTACTATACTTATATATATATATATATATATATATATATATATATAATATATATATATATATATATATATATATATATATATATATATATATATATATATATATATGTATATATATATATATATATATATATATATATATATATATATGTATATATGTATATATATATATATATATATATACATATATATATATATATATATATATATATATATATATATATATATATATATATATATATGTATATATGTATATATTTATATATATATATATACATATATATATATGTATATATGTATATATATATATATATATATATATACATATATATATATATATATATATATATATATATATATATATATATATATTATATATATATATATGTGTGTGTATATATATACGTATATATATATATATGTGCATATATATATATATATATATATATGTATATATATATATATATATATATATATATATATATATATATATAAGAATGTCAAAAGAACAAGATGGGAAAGCGCCAACAGGTAAAATATTAAGTGGCCAAGGAGGATTGTGACCCCTTATTTCCGGTATTACTCCTAGGAACACTCCCGGAGCCGATACCTTCCTGTGGCCTAATCTCCATGATGAAACGTCCAAGCAAAAGACGTAAACCAGGAGTGGAAGCATAGACCACGAGTATATTCAAAGAGATGAAAATGGAAGGAATAAAGTTGCAATGTCGCTTCGTCTTAAAAGTTTCCGAATCGAAACAATGGTATTTAAAGAGATGCTTAATGTATATACGTTGCCAATAAATTTGCCAAAAAAAATATTGGCAACGTATATACTTGTATAGTATTTTAAGCATCTCCATAAATACCATTGTTTCGATTCGAAAATTTTTAAGACGAAGTGACATTGCATTTTTATTCACTCCATTTTTATCTCTTTGAATATACTCGTGGTCTATGCTTCCACTCCTGATGGTTTACGTCTTTTGCTTGGACTTTTCATGGAGATTAGGCCATAGGAAGGTATCAGCTCCGGGAGTGTTTCCTAGGAGTAATAGCTGGCTATAACCGGGAACAAGGGGTCACAATCCCCTTTGGCCACTTTATATTTTACCTGTTAGCACCTTCCCATCTTGTTCTTTTGACATTCTTACATATACTAGGCATTCTTGAGCAGCATTGCGCCTTTTTTGCTTAGTTACTTGTTTATATTTGTAATATGATAAATTTCGTACTATTGTATGTTCACTTATATATATATATATATATATATATATATATATATGTGTGTGTGTGTGTGTGTGTGTGTGTGTGTGTGTTAGCGTTAGTAGTATGTTCATATTTTCACAAATCAGCTAATAATTACACCCAACTTTACTCAAATTGTTTAACTTCATCAAATACCATATTTTAATTACTAGTAAACAAGAAGGACATTAAGTCATAAAACTTGGAAATTTTGTAAATTTTTGTTGTTTCTAGCCATTAGATTGTTCCGGTATTCGGTTAATAGAATTTTGAAGAATTAGCAGCTAACTGATGGGCGCAGGAAATGGGAAATAAAACCCCAAGCACGAAGTCTCAGAAAAAGGTGTTTTATTAGCAAAGTATTGCCAAAACTTCTGACAAAATAAGAACATTCTTTTTTTTTTGTACGAACGTAATAATGCATGCCGAAGTTATAAATGGAACCAAAATGAACGTCTCGGAAAAAGTTTTTCCCGCCATTTTCACCATGGAGCTAAAATAGAATTAGAACACTGGTTTGAAGTGTAAGGATTTAATTTGCAAAACTTGAATGAAATGGAAAATCAATTGTTATTTTTTTTGTTTTGTTTTAATTTCATGATTTTTTAAAGAAGTAATAAGATTTTTCAGTTGCACTCGCCATGATAAAAGCCTTTATTAAAGTTATTTTCACATTTTTGCGTAGAATTTAATAGTCACGCTTCTGAATGAAAATAATTTTATGATGCTCAAAATTCGTTGTGATGTGTTTTTAATGTTTATTTTCTTTTACTTTTGATACATTAACTCTGAAGAAAAGTACTTTAATCAATTGACAGAAACAAATCTTGCATTTTTGTTCTTTTCTTAAACTCTTAGCCACTTACCAAATACTTCCTAAGCGTAAAATCGTTTAGGATACAAACTATGGAAGTAAAAGTAGGAGTTAAACCTTCATAAAAAAAACGCCAATATCGTTTGAAACAATAATTCAGGTGGCGCTGGGGTAAGATAAGTAGTCCTGTAGTGCATGTATTTCTACGGCGAAAGGCCTAAAATATTTATTTAAACTCTCAATTTTGTAAAAGTAAATTTTTAGCGAAATGCAAATTAGAACTGAAACAAGAAAGAATACTCAGACGTATTCAAAATTATTTTACCTTTCAATTTATTTTTATCTCTATATACTCGATACTCTACCCTACAACTATGAAAAAATACTGGTTAATTATACTCATAATTAGGGAACACTTAATTTAAAAGTAATCAGAAATACATATACTATAAACTATATATTTCTGTCGTGTCAACTAACAATAACGACTGCTTTACTGACAATAGCGACTGCTTTACGAACAATAGCGAGTGCTTTACGAACAATAGCGACTGCTTTACTAACAATAGCGACTGCTTTACTAACAATAGCAACTGCTTTACTAACAATAGCGACTGCTTTACTAACAATAGCAACTGCTTTACTAACAATAGCGACTGCTTTACTAGCAATAGCGACTGCTTTACTAACAATAGCGGCACCTAGATATAATTTCAAAGCATTATGGCATTTTCAAGCGTTTCATCCATAAAAGTTTTATCTCCTTCTTTTTAACTTCATGGTTTAAGATTTGCACTGTAATGCTATGCATCCAAGCATAAAACATGGTGTTAAAAATTATCTTTGCATCACATTTCAGAAGAAACTATATTTTTCCTGTTTTTTATGATTATTATTACGATTACTTTGAGTTTAAGGGCAGATAGTACAAAATAGCGTTTAAATTTTCGATTTTGGTTTAAAAAAATTGATCAAAACAAAATAATTCCAAAAATATATAACATATGAATTTAAAATATATAAATCCTCGGATGGATCACAAATTGCAATGTGGCACAACATTAAGCGGGGGTTGAGGCCCAGTAGGATAAAATATTGTTGCCACACTGTTCGGACATTAGAATAAAGATCATTTATTGTTCTGAAAAATACAAAGATTTTGGAACATCTGAAAGGAAAAAGTGTTCATTTGATGCTGTGTACGGAGAAATGGAAAAATGCATATAAACGACAGCAGGCACCTTGGAAAAAGGTGTCAGTACGGGATATGTCCACTGTGGAGTGCGATGCAACATCCCACATGTCGTTTCATGCTTTGCAAAACATTATCCAGCAGCTGTTGAGGCAAGTTATCCCACTCCTCTGTCAGTGCACGGATGAGGGTGTTCTTGTTTGTTGGAGGATAATTTCGACCAGCAAGTCGTTTCTCCAAAGCATCCCAAACATTTTCATTGGGTTTAGATCTGGAGAACGTGCTGGCCATACGAGGCATTGAATACCCTCGCTGACTAGACAGTCCTGAATAATGAGTGTTCGATGACATGGTGCGTTGTCGTCCATGAAAACAAATTTATCACCGACAGCACCACGGAAAAGGCAAACATGGGGCAGTAGAATTTCATCAATGTATCGTTGGCCGGTCATAGTCCCAGATGCAACCACATGTAGGGGCGTGCGGACATTGATCATGATGCCGGCCCATACCATGATGCTGCATGTCGGATATCGGTCCCTTTCCCGAATATTTTCTGGACTATAAGCAGTACCACTCTCACGCCAGATCAGTTGGCGTCTACAATCCGATGACAGACTGATCCTACTCTCATCTGAGAATAGTTCTCAAGCCCAGTCCTGTTCGGTCCAATTGCGATGCTCACGATACCATTGCAAACGGGCGGGACGGTGCAGTCTGGACAATAGGACACACACAACAGGTCTGCGGGCGTATAGTCCTCCTTCTCCCAAACGTCTGACTCTTCGAGGAGTAATCAAGATTACTCCTCGAAGAGTCAGACTTCGAGGAATGATTCTAGCTCTTTGGTCTGACTACAGTTTTTCGGGAGATCCACTGTCCTGTGGTAGCAAGAAACTGATTTGCCACCTGCTGAGCTGTGGTGCGCCGGTCCCTTTTTGCCGATAGGACAATGGACAATTGATAGGTCAATGGACAATCGGTAGGACAATGGACAATCTATAGGACAATGGGCAATCCTGCAGGCGTCGTACTTCTAACACGACCTCCCCTGTGACGCTTGCTACACATTGCAGTTGTTTTAAATGCTTGGCACAGCCTTGATACAACACTGTGGACGATGTCAAACTCCCTGGCAACGTTATTTTTCGCCCTTCTTCGATCTTTCTATTAATACGGCCACGCGTAAAATCATCTAAGTGATATCAAGAAGACATATCGAAAATTTTAAGTTCGTCAATTAAATCTTTCCCGTAAAACTTTCACCTGAAACAACAACTACAAATGAGTCAAATCCTTTTAATCTCTTATCAGCGCTATCACGTGACGTACAGGCTTGGAAATGAAAAATTTGCATACACACACCTCTTCTTACTGTATCCCGCACTTATTTTAATTTTCCACATTTTGCTTCTGTTCATTTTGTGGTTGATATGGGTGATAATGTCATCCATCCTTTGCAATTATCCAGCAGTATATATATATATATATATATATATATATGTATGTATGCATATTTTACATATTTAGGTAGACTTTTAATATTGGGTTGAAAGATAAAATTTCCCATATTAGTGTAATAACTTGTTCCAAAATTATAGATGTAGTTAAAAAAAGTTGAAAACAACAAAAAGGTGTTCTTAAAATGTCGATGATTTTTGGATCAATTCACTAGAAAATTCAAAATTCTGTTTTTTTTTTGTTCAAAATTTAAAATGTTTTATTTTATTATCACTTAATATATTTTTACCACCACAACAAATATGAAGGAGGTATGTTCAATATATATATATATTTAGAAAATTGCATTAAACTGATATACTGTAAAAATTAATTGAACAGTAAGTAACAATATAATTGCTATAATTAAATAAGGTAACATATAATTCTCATCTTGCATTTTATGTAGCAACTTAACGTGCATTCCGAAAGAAGAAAAAAAATCTAATCTTTATATTTAACTTAAACACAAAATGTTAAATTCTGTATTAAAATTACTTCATTTCACTTCCCTAGATGTGCTATCCACCCAATCAATTAATAATTATAATTTTTGGTATTTATACAGTTTAAAATCATCATTAAACTAATACTTTTGCATAATAAATTTTCGTGAATACAATCGTGCTCTGCCTCCTGTTTTGCTGAATGAAAATAAATTTAGCTGTTGCCACAATCTAAGTCCAAAAGTCAATATTTTTGATCCGCATTTATAATGCAGAACAAACAGGGCGCCGAATAAATTAGTTTATTAATTGACTTAGAAGATTCATCACAGAGTGTGAGGCAAGGTTAACTAGTTTATTTATAGCGTAGCTTGATATGTAGTATTTTCAAGCCATTTTTTATGATGCGAAGTACAGGTACACCACATTCTTTAAAACATAATTTTAAGACAGTGGATGCTACAGATCAAAGTAGGTAATGCGTACTATGCCCTATACTACTATAGATCATAAAGATGATGGCCCCAGTAGAACATGAATAAACTATTTTTAACGAGACTTTTTTCCCCCTTTCCGCGTTTGTATGTCTGCCTGTTTGCTTGGTTGGTTTATGCGTTTAATCAGACTAAATTTCTTAAAAAAATTTCTTTTTAAGATATAAGCATTGAAAACTTTAAAAAAGTAAAATTTTAATATTTCTTTAACTTGACAAGACGTTACTCGAAAACTTCAAGAGATTAAAACATAAATATAGATTTAGAAACTAAATATCATGACATATATTTTTGTCCCTTGCTATTTGCATCTATATTTTGTAGTTTTAAAGATATTTCGAGTAAAAGTATAAAAAAAAAAAGAAAGAAAAAAAAACTTATTCGGAGAGATAACTTTTTAATGTTTTTTCCCCGAAAAAATAGAGCTTGATTCAAAATCGAATAGGGCTTGAAAAGAGCTACAAATTCTTGCTTATGTTTCAAAGTCTCTTTTAGTTTTTGAGATATAAGCATTACAAACTTGAAAAACGGAAAAGTTCCAATATTCTTCAATTTGAGAAGACGATTACTAAAAATGTATGATCTTTTTTTCAACAATAGACATAGATTTTAATACTAAATTTTCTGGTACAGATTTTTGTCTTTCGCTATTTATATCTATCTTTTATAGTTTGCTATATATTTCCAGTGAAAGTTAATAAAATAAAACATTCGTTCGGACAGCTACTTTTTTAAGGTTTTTGAAACAAAAAACGTTCAAAGTAATAAAGTACTGAAATTATATTTATATATTCATAATCTGAACCCCATTTCCGACAAAATAAAAAAAAATTATATTGTTATCTATTAGGTTCGGGGGTATAAGAGTCCCAATGATTTGTATTGTTATCTATTAGGTTCGGGGATATAAGAGTCCAAATAATTTACATTGTTATCTATTAGGTTCGGGGATATAAGAGTCCAAATGATTTACTTTGTTATCTATTAGGTTCCGGGATATAAGAGTCCAAATGATTTACATTGTTATCTATTAGGTTCGGGGATATAAGAGTCCAAATGATTTACTTTGTTATCTATTAGGTTCGGGAATATAAGAGTCCAAATGATTTACATTGTTATCTATTAGGTTCGGGGATATAAGTGTCCAAATGATTTACATTGTTATCTATTAGGTTCGGGGATATAAGAGTCCAAATGATTTACATTGTTATCTATTAGATTCGGGGATATAAGAGTCCAAATAATTTACATTGTTATCTATTAGGTTAAATATTACCGAGGAATGTATTGCATTTTAGACATGTTTAAATAAAATTGCATTGAAGTTGGAAAGTGTTTCATAATCAATGCTTTAAGCATGATTGATCTTTCTTGTTTTAATTCTGACTACCTTCAACTAACTTGCATCGTAGATATGATGTATATAGCATAAAATGTCATTTCCTGACCTTAGTATGCTGCAATTTATGAACATTTTGAAAAAATGGCAATTTTTCATATTGCCCCGCTCTCTCTCTTAATTCAGTCTTCCCTACTCCTATCTAAAATAATGTTACTGTTGCAAATTTGCAAAATACTGTGGAGTTTCTTTTCACCCTCTCACTTTCGTATCTTTCGACCAGACGAAGAAAGCATCCGCACAGGCAACCTTTACCATAAAGTGAGTCTAGGATTGCCACATGCCGAAGTCAGAAGAAGATTTTCCAGATTTGGCGATTCATCTCCAATTTGGAGACGTTTTGAAGATTCTAGTGCGATCTCGAAATACCCAATATTTTACGAGATATGAGAGATTTTTAGAAGTTTCTGCATAGAATCTATAAAAAGGAGTCATCACTCCGTTGGAGAGGAGTTAGCGAGATAGATACGAGCTATATTGAATTGTGACTTTCGTCAATGTTTTGAGAATTATAGCAGCTGTCTTTTATGAAGTGACTTTTCTCAATGTTTTGAGAATAATAGCGACTGTCTTTTGTGAAGTGACCTTCGTCAATGTTTTGAGAATAATAGCGGCTGTCTTTTGTGAAGTAACCTTCATCAATGTTTTGAGAATAATAGGGCTGTCTTTTGTGAAGTGACTTTCGTCATTGTTTTGAAAATAATAGCGGCTGTCTTTTGTGAAGTGACTTTCGTCAATGTTTTGAGAATAATAATGGCTGTTTCTGTGAAATGATTTTCATCCATGTTTTGACAACAATAGTGAATGTTTTATGAAATGATTTTCGTCAATGTTTTGAGAATAATAATGGATGTTTTGTGAAATGACTTTCACCAATCTTATGAAAATAATATCAGTTATTTTGTGAATTTAGTTGAGCCTTTTAGTGCTGTTTTACTGTATATTATTCCTGCTTATGCTGTGCTTGTGAATAAACGTGTTAGTTATCCATAAATTTGGACTCATTCTTGTATCCTGAGCACACACCCACGATTTCAAAGGGTACGTTGTAACATCACACATCTTATGAAATATTCTAAAACGTCAAAGATTATTTATCCTAAATATGCATACTTTTACATCTATACATTGATTTTTAAAATTTATCTGTTTTTTATTTATCACAAGTTAATAGTAATGTAGGTATATTGAATATTGTAAGAACCACTATCTGCGTATGGCATAAAGATTCTGCCAATAGCAGACAGTTAAAATGCCCGAAGCTTAATTAAGACTTCAGTTGAGGCTTTTGTTCGCCCTTTGTACGTTATTCTAAACATCCAATCTCTCATTATTTTAAGATTAAGTTTTGCGTATGATATTAAAGTGGTTTTGTAAACAGGGAAAATTTTTGCTTAGTAGCTTTCTGTTTTGATTGTTTTGAAATGTCCTTGGCTTTGTCATTTGGGAACATAATATCATTATTTTTTGCAAGGACATATAATTCAAAAGATACATTTTTATTTAGTGTAATTTATTATTTCTATTACAATATATAGAGTGTATCTAGAGAAAGTATTGTTATGGGGTCGAAAATTCGAATATGAGTTTAAATTAATTTACACGCTTTGTGAATTCTAGAACAAGAATAAGCTATTTATAGCGTACTCGTATTTGTGTGTCTATGCAGTGTTTCTATGTATTTGTCAGTGCAAATGTATTTATCCTTCCAAGCTTTAAACTTTCTACAACAAATAAAATTGCTATTTGTAAGAAAATAACATACAAAACATTCTTGAAGAAAGCAGGCATATGTCCACATACAAAACTTTCTTGAAGAAAGCAGGCATATGTGTGAACATAAAAATCTTCCTTGAAGAAAGGCATATGTTAACATACAAAACTTCCTTGAAGAAAGCAGGTATATGTCAACATACAGAACTTCCTTGAAGAAAGCAGGTATATGTCAACATATAAAACTTCCTTGAAGAGAACAGGCATATGTCAACATACAAAACTTCCTTGAAGAAAGCAGGTATATGTCAACATACAAAACTTCCTTGACGAAAGAAGGCATATGTCAACATACAAAACTTCCTTGAAGAAAGCAGGCATATGTCAACAGACAAAACGTCCTTGAAGAAAGGCATATGTTACCATACAAAACTTCCTTAAAGAAAGCGGGCATATGTCAACATACAAAACTTCCTTGAAAAAAGCAGGCACATGTTAACATACAAAACTTCCTTGAAGAAAGCAGGCATATGTCAACATACAAAACTTCCTTGAAGAAAGCAGGCATATGTCAACATACAAAACTTCCTTGACGAAAGCAGGCATATGTCAACATACAAAACTTCCTTGAAGAAAGCAGGCATATGTCAACATACAAAACTTCCTTGAAGAAAGCAGGCATATGTCAACATACAAAACTTCCTTGAAGAAAGCAGGCATATGTCAACAGACAAAACGTCCTTGAAGAAAGGCATATGTTACCATACAAAACTTCCTTAAAGAAAGCGGGCATATGTCAACATACAAAACTTCCTTGAAAAAAGCAGGCACATGTTAACATACAAAACTTCCTTGAAGAAAGCAGGCATATGTCAACATACAAAACTTCCTTGAAGAAAGCAGGCATATGTCAACATACAAAACTTCCTTGACGAAAGCAGGCATATGTCAACATACAAAACTTCCTTGAAGAAAGCAGGCATATGTCAACATACAAAACTTCCTTGAAGAAAGCAGGCATATGTCAACATACAAAACTTCCTTGAAGAAAGCAGGCATATGTCAACAGACAAAACGTCCTTGAAGAAAGGCATATGTTACCATACAAAACTTCCTTAAAGAAAGCGGGCATATGTCAACATACAAAACTTCCTTGAAGAAAGGCATATGTTAACATACAAGACTTCCTTGAAGAAAGCAGTCATATGTTAACATACAAAACTCCTTTGAAAAAAGCAGACATATGTTTTCAAATAGATCTAGAGCACCAAGAGCGAATATACGTGATATAGTTATAGTTGATTTTTTCAATGGCTGATTTCACCCATTAGTAAATATTCGCTCTGCGCGTTCTTGCTCTGTTTAAATTGTTTTTCGCTTGCTTTGCAGTTTTTCTTAGCGGTTTTTAAAGACGTATACTGTTCTTTTGGACTGAAGAAGGGAGCTTATAACGTTCTTGAGACAATTATCGTCACCTTACTGACATACGTCTGTTTTCTTCAGGAAAGTTTTGCATGTTATTTTCTAAACTACCTGTTCAATTTCTATGAAAATTGCCAGACTGGTCACTTAAGGGTCACTCTTTTACTGAATAGATTTTTATACAAATATTAGAAATAGAACGAATAGAAGAAAGAAGGTTTTGTGAGCAGAGAAATTTATTTGGTAACTTTAATTGTTAAGTTTTTAAATGTTTTGGTTTGCTATTTTGAAACATTATTTATTTATTTATTGAATCTTCCGGGACCGTATATCGCATTTTCGCTTCCAACTTTAATATACCGGCAAAGTGATAAATTAAGGGAGGGGATGTTGTGCAGATTTATCTATTTTATTAGGTTTTTGCTATTTTTGTCTTTATAATCTCAAGCCAAAGGTGTTGCCAAAACATAATGTTAATGGTTGAAGAAATAGAAGGAAAACTGTATTCAGCTCATGAAGTTAGAGATAGGACCACCTTCATGATTCAGCTGAATATGAAAGTTAATAATGAGAGGTCATCCAAATTTAAAAATTTAGAATATAAATATTTAAACCATGGAGTTGGACAGACTCGCTTCTTGCTTTATCTTCAAATTCACGTTTTAAACAATGTAATTAATACAAACCATGGAGTTAGAAAGAAGGAGATAAAACTCTTATGGATGAAACGCTTAAAAATACCATAATCCTTTGAGAATTATATCTAGGTGTAGCTAGTGTTAGTAAAGTAGCTGCTATTGTTAGTTGACACAGCAGAAAGGTGCAGTATTTAGTATATGTATTTTTGATTATTTCTAAATTAAGGATTCCCTAATTATGGGTATAATTAAACAGTATTTTTTTCATAGTTGTAGGATAGAGTACAGAATATAAGGAGATTAAAATTATTTTACCTTTCAATTTATTTTTAATACGTAAGAATATTCTTTTTAAAATTGTCAGTTTAAATACATATTTTAGGCCTTTCGCCATAGAAATGTATACAATGCAGGGCTACTTGTCTTATCCAAGCGCCTCCTGAATTACTGTCTCAAACGATATTGGCGTTTTCATAATATGAAGTTTTAACTCTTTACCTGCATGATACAAACTTTGTTTATAGATAGATTGGTTGGAGATGAATTGTATGACCCATAAAGTTAGAGAGAGATAGTTCATTTTCTTCCATGGTATGAACAGAAATTGAAAACTTAGGATAAAGAGCTTGAGGTAATAAACTTGAAAATTTGGTTTGTTAGAGGGTCAAAAGGAACGTAAATAATTTGCGTTATGTTTGGGGCAGATATAGTATGTATGTTTTGATAGAGAGTTGTATAAGAAATAGTAATATTTGAATGGAAGGGATTTATGGCTCTCATGTGTGTGTGTGTATGTGGATGTTAGGAGAAGATGGGAGGGTCAGTCGGGGTTGATGTCCTCCGGTTCCTGTTTCCCATACATGACAGTGGTGTACTTAGACATACGTAGCTCATGAAGAGAACATACTTTGCTAGTTTGTCAGATAAAATTAAATAATATTATGTAAATAAAAAAATCAATAAGCAGTTATGGAGAATGTTGGTTAAGTTATGAAATGCCAATACCAAAATAGTTCAGGGAAAGTGCTAGAGTGAAGTTTAAAATTTTGAAGCCGAATTTTCCATTAACATTTGAACACAAATCAAGTATTTTTAACTAGCCGTCTGTGTGTATGTTTAAACGCGTGAGTTGCTGTTTGTTTGTGCAATGTATATATCCACTTTATCTCAAAAACTATTTTTCCAGTTTTTTAAAATTTTTATAAGTCATCCGTTACATTGGTGCTGATTAAATGTCAGCACAAATCGGAAAATTTTGCGTCCTTTTTACAATCTGGCACTCAAAGATCGTAAAAACTGATATAAAAATAAATATGCTTAAATACATTTAATGAATGTTTATTTTATACGCTAGTTTTATACCAAAACGGACAAAAATTACCCCCCCCCCCTTTCGCTGGAATAAAGCATTCGCGATATATTTCAGTGCTTTTTAATTTTGATGGGTTATTTAAAAATGAGTCAACAGATCAAATGAAGTCTTAAAACTGTAAATTCTCAATGTAATTTCCATGTGTTATTTTGACTGATAAAACACGCATTAATGTATGCAAAGATATAAATGAAAAAATAGTTTTAGTATTTAGAGCAAGTCACCCGTTATCCTCGTCAGATTTTTGTTGATTTATACAGTGTTTTATCATAAATAAACAAGAAAGATCAATCATGCATAAAGTATAGATTATGAAACACTTTCCAACTTCAATGCAATTTTATTTAAACACCTCTAAAATGCGATACATTCCTCGGTAATATTTTAAAAATTATCATAATACTACAATAATTTATTATATTTGAAAACTTCATCGAAAACAAATGAACTTTATTCAAATGACGTCATCGAAATATGAAACGCCTCTATATAAAAGCAGCATTTCATTCATAAATATTATTCCAATCCTTTCATTCATCACAATAATATAATAATTTATTTTATTTAAAAACTTAAAACCATGGAGGTACAAGTAATTTAACTCTATGATTAAAACTTCATCGAAAACATCGTCTGGTTGATTCTCTGTGTAAAATCAATGAATGTTTGAATCATATCAGCTATATCGCAGATTCTATGAGCTAAATAATTTTGCGTTAAAGAAATGCAGCAATTCTTATACAACTCATTCTACATATTTTGCTGTTTACATTTCCATAAGTGAAAAGTAAGCTTCGTTGAAGAAATAATCAAATTTGGATGATCATTTAAACTCAAATATACTGTAATTGTGTTGTTTCAGTATGTAGATACACAGAATTTAAGCAAAAATAAAGGGGTTTTAGGACGGATACAACACTAAATATGAATTATAAAGAACTTTAAAAATCACGATTTTGACACAAGATGGATGCCATATTTTATTTTGAAGTAGGTCACGTGATCCCTTCATATAATGGTCACGTGATCGCTTCATATAAGAGGTGTAATTAGTATTTTAATTTTTATTTAAAAAACTACTGAATATATATTGCTCAATTTTTTTTATATATTTTATGGGATAATTTA
Organism: Amaurobius ferox; assembly: GCA_951213105.1. NCBI lineage: Eukaryota > Metazoa > Arthropoda > Arachnida > Araneae > Amaurobiidae > Amaurobius > Amaurobius ferox. Next base: position 106,838,887 of record OX578145.1, on the reverse strand, counting down.
AATATTTCCTAAAATTTTCGAAGCAATTTGTAAATTTTAAATCCGCTTAAAAATGTTTGAAAAATTAGGTCCTATAGGGTTCATTGTATTTCATTTTTTCAACCCGGGTTCAATCCAAAACTAATTGGGTGATATTATTCATTTATATTCCCATAGGTCACACAGAGCGTCTGAACAACATTCTGATATTTCATTTTGGTAAAGTCATTTTTACGGCAGTTATCGTGCTAACGGACAGATAGACAGAATGAACAAAGTTAAAAACACTTTTCAACTTTGTTGTAAAGTGTTAAAAGTAAATCGAGTTAACTTCCAGAAAGATTACAAAATAATTAACTAAATAAATAATCTTTCAAAATACTCAATCATTTCCTTGCTTTGTCAATTATTAAATATCTTTTAAAAGCATGACTATATATTATATGGATCATGTCATATGAAACATTAGATGTATATCCGGCATTGCCAATTTTCTTGACTTACATTTTCCAATGTCTAGGGAAAATATTGGAATATGGTTAAAACTTTGAATACGAATTTTAAAGTATTTACTGGTTTGAACTCTCTGTAACATATATCAACTAAACTGAGTGGCTAAAAAGTGCTGCGATGTCATTTGAAACATGCAAATACTGAGGAGGGAAATAGTACTGATGCATTTGGAAAATTCTCCGGATTCTGAGGGCTATACAACGTAACGGGATCAGTGGGTAGTTGATCAGTCAAGAGCGATTATGGTTGAAAACGTCATACGCGGTCTCGGAAAATATGTTACACAGTTCAAAAGGGTTAAAATTTTGGCTTGTGTTAAGGGCAGAAAAACGTACAAGGATATTTTTGAAACCACTGGTACTGGATTATGAACTGTCCAGCGCATTATTAAATCTTGGACAGATGCCGTTGAACCATCAATTTCGAAGAAAATGTGTGGTCGAAAAAAAGTCCCAAGATCGTTTAAACGCTTAGTGACATCGAATTGCGAAAATAATTGAGTTCGATCTTAGAACTCACTACCATGCATAATAGTGCAACCATGTATAATAGTAGTACCATAGTACAACCATGCAGCAAGACCATTTCCACCCCCACGACGGGACTAGAACTCAAAAGACATTGACTAAACATCTGCATTGCAAAAAGAAGCCACTAGCTACTGAGAGTAATCGGTAAAAAAGACTCCAATTCGCCAAGGATCATACAGATTGGATTGTTGAGCAATGGGGGGGAAATCATGTGGTCAGATTAATCTAGATTAATTTTCTTCTAACATGAGGGATGCATCAGAGTTAGAAAGTAAGCATCGGCCACTTCCTGTATTGTACCTGAAATTCAACAGGGTCCAGGAGAAAGTGTTATGATATGAGATTGCTTACTGTCCGGCTGGTCTAGGCGCAGCAACACTATTTAGCAATGAAATGAAGTCAGTTGAGTATTTGAGTATACTGAATGACTATAATGAGGATATTCATTCCATCAATGGCATTTTTCTTCCCTGAAGACAATGAGATATTCCAGGATGACAAAGTCACGATTTATCGTTCTAAAATTGTGAAAAATTGGCCTCATTCTCACACTTGAATTGGTCACCACGAAGTCCTGACCTCAAACCCATTGAGGGTATGTGAAGTATACTGGGAAACCATTCACTCTTTCTTTGTCAACCAAGGATCTTGGCAAAATGTTATCGCAAATCTCGGCACAAATAAGTGTTGAGACTTTGAATAAACTCATAGACACAAAACGTGCTGTAATTCGTGCTAAAAGTGGTTCAAAGAAATATTAACATGCAAGCCTTCTTTTTTGACTAGGCAGTTTATTTTCATGATTCCTCGGTGTCTAACTATGTTTCCAATATATCCAACCACTCTACCTCGAAATATGTCGGCCCCGTTTTAAAACAGATAAATATTTAAATCGCAAGTTTATATTTAAAAGCGAATATCATTTATAAGATATTAGCTAGTCGAAAACCCAGACCCCCGACTCGTCCTGGAACACGAGCAGCACTTTTGACTGCCAGTGTGAGAGACATTAGAATGTTGTTGCTGTTAAGACTCAGACCGTCCAACCTACCATAAAGGTGTGAGGTAACAGTTTGGACGCCCGGGAAGAGCCACCCAATTTAGACCGGAATCCAGTGGGGGAGGCATCCACAGGGACCGTACCCTTCTTCCCCTATCACCAACCTCTCGGAAGGACTTACGGACCTACATGTTTAACGTTATCGTACTCCGCGTGAACACGAATCGGTTTTGGCAGTGGAGGGAATCGAATCTGGGCCTACCGAGTGCAATTCCCACGCGCTAAGCACTGGGCTACTGCGACCAGACGTTAGCATGTTGTTGTTGTTGAAACACAGACCGTCCGACCTACCAGAAAGGTGTAAGGTAACAGACGTTAGCATGTTGTTGTTGTTGAGAACCAGACCGTCCGACCTACCAGAAAGGAGACGCTAGCATGGGTCGTTCTCTAAGTATTTCATATATTTAATATAAAAATAAGATTAATCTATTCAAATATAATTGAAAATTCATCTGTTGGTCTGTCTGTCTCATCATTATGGGAGAACGGTTGTACCGAACTTCATGATAGGATCCCATTCACATTTGAGGAGCCTTTCAGCCTGTTTGTCTTCATGTCCTATGTTTCCTTACTTACTTTGAGCGTGACTCAATCGTTACAGGAGCCTTCAATCAAACGGGATCCAATCGTTATTTGAGTCTCTAAACTAACGTGACCTAATCGTTTTTTGAGCCTCTTATACATGCAATTCAAAATCCGATAACGTGTCCCGATCATTTTTTGTGCGTCTATTTAAGAAACTATGGAAGTTTTATAAGCAATGGCAGACATTGAGAATTGTGGGCATAGGCCTAAGTGGCCATAATTGTGGGCATAGGCCTACCTGCTAGGTTTCGCTTGGACAACTGTATGTTGCCTGAGAAAATCTATTTCTAATAACAAGACTAAAAATGTAGTTTTCAAAGAAGCTATTGTGCAATTGTAAAATCATTATTATCTATATAAATAAAATTGTAAATTGTACTTCTGCCTGTTTAGTTATTATATCAACATGGGAAAATCCACTCCTTTTCATTTTGTGAGAATTGTTAGAGCATTTTAATAAGAAAGGCAGGGAATTAAGTTTGGGAAAATTTGGAAATTATATATATGTATTTATACGTTAACAACTTGCATCCCAAGTTCACTATCATTTAAAAAAAAATTATAATAATTTCTTCGACAATAAGGATACAGAATTTATTGAAACCATATAATAGTGTAAGAACGCAAAATAAAGGTGGCTGAGAAGTATAGACTCTAATTCTAACAAAGTAACTTAATGAGCGAAAAATACATAAGGCAAGCCAGAACTACTGAATTAAATAATATGAAAGTCGACAATATCTACAGTAAATATGACACTAAGAAATATATATATACCTGGTGGTCAGAATTAAAACACTCCTACTCTGAGCACTCTATACATCGAACTACTCAGTGTAAAGGCTCCAAAATTGTTGAACTTACTATTCAAGACATGGGGAAAGGGATTACGCGAAAAAAAAATTAGTTCCAGAAACACCGATAGGTGGCGCGGTACAACAGAAAATACGCTGAAAAGACACAAAATACACATTTGTAACACATTTTATTCGAACGTATCAAACATTCATATCACAAGGACCTTATCGATGCAAGGATACTGCTCAATATGGTTCCCTTCTTCAAGATGTAAAATCTGTAGTCTGTGGACATTTTGTTCAACTGCGGATCGTAATTGGTCGATTGAGATGCTTCTCACATGCAGAGTGATACTGTCCTTCAAATCTGCCAAGGTTACCACACGTCCTCGATAAACAAGACTTTTTAAGTATCCCCACAGCCAAAAATCACAGGGATTAAGATCTGGAGAACGAGATGGCCAGATTGTCGGAAACGCACGACTAATTGCTCTACCATTAGTAAAATGTTGCCGAAGAAACTGCTGTACACATAGTCCAATGTGTGGAGGCGCTCCATCTTGCATAAAGGTAATTGAATCAAGACATTGGTGCTGTTGCAGTTGGGGTACAACAAAATTTTCGAGTATATTTTTGTACCTCCTGGCCGTCACGGTGCATGTCCCAGGACCATTGGGAGTAACCTCTTCGAAAAAGAAAGGTCCAAGAATGAATGTGGCTGTTAAACCACACCAGACAGTAACTTTCGGTGAGTGAAGGGGAATCTCTTGGAAGGTACGAGGGTTTATTTTGTGTCTTTTCAGCATATTTTCTGTTGTACAGGGCCACCTATCGGTGTTTCTGGAACTAATTTTTTTTTCGCGTAATCCCTTTCCCCATGTCTTGAATAATAGGTTCAACAATTTCGGAGCCTTTACACTGAGTAATTCGATGTATAGAGAGCTCAGAGTAGGGGTGTTTTAATTCTGACCACCCGATATATATATATATATATACAGTAATACCCCGAAGTTAAGCGATAGGTGGGTTAGACGAAAATCGCTTGAGTCGAACTCGCGTAAGTCGGGATACAACTTTGCATATAAATACATATAAATTTTTTTTATATAGTATGTATTCTGTATATATGTATTTGTTTTGTACATGTATTCTGTAGGAAAACTGAGTATATATCTAGTAATAAATAATATCATTATTATCAAATGAGTCAGTGCTTTTAATATGTAATGCATGAACACTATTATTTAAAAATGATTTCTAGCTGTTTTTGAGATATTAAAAAAATTCCCCACTTGAAACGCTATATCTCTGGAAAACATTTAAAAAATCGAATCTTTTTTCACAAAAAGTGAATTTAACTTGTTTTGTATAATTGCGCTTCAAATGCTGCTGCAAATTCGCATAAGACAGTGACGTTGCAATAAACGTCTGCTATAAAAAAGGAAGAGCGGAACTTGTTTCTCATAACTTGGTGAAAAATCTCTAATGTTCTATCCTATCGCAATGACTCTATCATTAAAAGATAGTGCTCTTCTTGTCAAATTGTTTTATGAGAATAACAGCTCTTGTTTAGTTGCTCTTAGAAAGTTCAGAACGTTGAAAAAGTTAAAATCTGGTCCTCTGTGTGGCAAGAGCTTGCGCAAAATGATTTTAAAATTTGAAGAGACTGGCTCTTTGGACATCAAACCTGGCAGGGGACGGAAAGCAGTCGATGGAGAGATAGTGGAAGACGTAGCTACAGTGTTAGAAGAAGAGCGTAACGCTAATGAATCTACGAGTGCACGTGGAATTGCCCGATCATTAGACGTACCCTCCAGTACGGTGCAAAAAATTTTGAAACACATTTCGAAATGTTATCCTTACAAACTGACCCATGTTCAACAGTTGCTACCTGCGGACAATGTTGCACTTGAAATGTTCGCACTTCAATTTCTGTCTCGGATACAAGCGGACGATGAATGGCCCTGGAACGTTTTGTGGACTGACGAAGCACACTTCCATCTCCACGGAACTGTTAATACTCAAAATCGCAGAATCTAGGTAACCGAAAATCCACAGGAACTACGCCAGGTGTCTCTTCATTCCCCCAAAGGCACTGTGTGGTGCAGATTTACAACAGCGTTTATTATAGGGTCTTTCTTTTTTGAGGAAGTTGGTCCTCATGGCCCCGTCACTTGTTCTGTCAATGGCCATCGATATGAACGTCTTTTGAAAAGTCACGTTATACCCACACTGCATGAGCGTCAGTGTATCGATAACACTATTTTCATGCAGGATGGGGCTCCACCACATATCGCAAAACCAGTGAAGCGGCTACTTCGCAGTCATTTTGGAGATGACAGAATCACCAGCCGCTATTTTCCTGTAAGATGGCCAACACGATCCACTGACCTCAATCCATGTAATTTTTGGCTTTGGGTGCATCTGAAGAATATGGTGTTTAATGGACACATTACCAATTTAGCGGAACTTAAAGTTAGAATCACGCATCACATCCACAACATCTCTACAGAAACACTCAAATCTGTTGTTGAACACGCTATTTTGCGTTTTTAACTTGTTTCAGAATGCGAAGGACAGCATATTGAACATTTATTACGTCATTAGCCAATGAGTAAGTCAACGTTTATTACTTTTGTATTGCATTCTAGTGTAGTAAAGCGCCAATTATTCTCCTAGCGGCGACTTTTTGAACTACTGTTTTTCCCTTCAACAAACAAAATTTCATTGCTCCACGAGTGTTCACGCAAAATTTCAAATCATTCTGACCAGTGCTTTTTATTTGAGACCATTTTCAAACCGGGAACTTTTATTATAATCACCCTGTATTTGTATTTCCTATATATTGTATTTATTATATATATTTGTGTTACGAATTCAATACCAATAACATTAGGAAATGAGTTTCAAATTTGCATATACAGGGCGATTCAAAACGATGGGGCAAAACTTTAGGGGGCGATAGGACACACCTAAACAAGCACTTTTCGTCATACAATGCATGGTTGGATATCGTTAAGCGCCAGAGGACGATGTTTAGCGAACGCATTAAGGGCATGGTGTTGCACTCGTCGTCAGTTCTACCGTGGATTTCAGAAGGAATGAATTGTCTCATAAATCAGGAGAAGGCTGACATTCATTTCATGTACGGAGTTGCGGACGGGAATGCGATGAAAACCCAAATCCGCATGTTGTTCCAACACGATGGGCAACACGATGTTCCAACACGCCACCCCATTTCAGCGTGGCTGTGCTAAACGCCTTGGATGCAACATTCCCTGGATGAGGGATTGGTCAGGGTGGTCTCATCACTTGGTCGACACGATCGGCCGATCTCCCATGTTTGGACTTTTCCCTATGGATCCATATGATAGCCTCATCTAGGATAGCCCCGTCGATTCTGTTGAGGACCTTGTTGCTAGGATATCTGTTGCTGCGAGAAATGCCTGGTGTTTTCGCCAATTTACGACGATTTCTACGTCGCAGGTGTGAGGCCTGCGTTCATGTTGGCGATCGCTACCTTAAGCAGTTTCTGCAAGTTATCCATTGCAATTTGTTTTATAATTTCTTCGATTTCATGTTTTGAACAGTTTCTGTATATTGTTCGTTAAAATGTGTTTTGTAATGTCTTCACTTTCTTCATACCTCCTTTGTCATTCTTGTGTTCCATCATTTCATGCAACAGTATACGCGTTAACCCTTAGTGCTTAACTTCTTGAGTCATAACCATGCATTGTGTGTCGAAAAGTGCTTGTTTACTGTGTTCTATCATCCATTAAAGTTCTGCCCCATCGTTTTGAATCCCCCTGTATATGTGAGGAAATATATGATGTTTATTCTAATTTAATAGAAGTAACTTTATTACGTTAAAGTTGGGAAAGAGTTGTGCTGCCAACATCGGTTTTATTTAAACATGGAGTTGGTTAAAAATATATTCTAAATACATTACATCTACATTAATGTAAAAATATCATTCTGAAATAAATGATCATAGAATAATCATGTTATCTAAGAATAATGATATCAAGTTCTAAGTATAAAATCCAGAAATTTTCTATTAAAAATTATATTATTATTTACAAATTTACTTTCTGTTAGTAGAAGCTCTTAATCCCATACCTAAAGTTTTAATTAAAAAATAAAGGGCGAATGTAATTTGCTTAGGATGGGAGGAGTCAAACAAAAGCATCTTCTGCCTCCTTAATTAATCCGCGTGTTAGCTAAGAGGGAAGTGCTGTTATTGAAAACGATTTGATACCGTACACAGATGTGGTTCATGCTAAATAAGTTATTGTCTAGGTTGTTAATATTATTTGCCAGCTTCCTTGTATTATGTAACTTTAGTTAAATCTTAATGTAAGACTAGTTATATACCCGTTGAAAATTAACGGTGCTACTGACCAGACATTGTAAATGTTCGAATAATATGAATATTAATTTTTCATATTAAGTAATATAGAATAGAGAAAGTATTGTTTTCACAAAAATTTTCGAATTTGAGATATTGATGCCAATATATGACTGGCGTCTATGGACGCCAATGCCTGCAAAGGGGGATCGAACTGTTTGGGATAGGATATGTCAAATACCTGTCTTTTTGAGAGGTTCTTCGCTTGGGATTGAAGTTGTCTCTCCCGTAAGCAAAAAAGTTAAAGTGAAGGGTAACCTGCTATAATTGTAATCATCTGATAATCGTTTGTAATCATTTGATCGTATAATTGTAATCATTTGATCATATAATTGTAATCACTCATTACTGATTTTTCAAAATTGTTCTTATAAAATGTGAAAAAAAAATACTAAAAAATGGATTCTGGTAGGAAAAAGCAGAGTTGATTCCAGTTAATTTCAGGTCTTATTAAACAGTTCAATCGTGTTCTAATATTAAGTCTCTCTTACTTAAAATAGGGTTCACTCGTTGGCAAATCGAACACTACTGTGTGCGGGACCCCTAAAAAACCAACCATTGCAACACAGTAATTTTTCATTTCTTTCCAGTTCTTTTTTTCCCTTTCGTATCATATACCCTATTATGGTACAATTTTTCAAGTCTCTGTCTTACCGGTAGATACGGTTTCCAAACAGTTAGTTACAATGTGAAAATTTTGTGGGTAAATCGGTTCTCAAATGTAAATGTTTGAATAATTCGATTTTTTTAGAGGGTTTTATTAAATTATTTACCCATGTATCAGGTTTAAAGCTTTCATCTCACTTAAAAAGAGGGTGTTTATAATTTATTTGGAAAATTGAACATGTTGGTTTTTTCTCCATTCCTAAATTAACAAATATTCGTAAACTGTAATTTTCTCGAAATATAATAGTTCGAACTACAGAGCAATCTACCATTGCACCCCATTTCGAATCTATCTCTCTCATAGGATGGTCAATGGTTCAACCAGTTCGTACTTGCAGATTGACACTTTGGGAGTTAGCATTTTGTTACGAAACGTATCGTCTAGAATCGTGGGTTAATACACAGGATACAAGAACGAGTCCAAGTTTCTGGATAACTTACGCTTATTCACAAGCACAAAGTAAACAGGAACAATATACATGTGGCAACCGAAAATGAAAGTTTAGGTTTAATTTATAATTTTAAACTATATTAATATTAATTAATATTATTAAGCATTAAAGACATGGCCGTTGATCTGAAATTAACATTAAAACGTGCATCGCTCGCTGTTGTGCCGCAATAAACCCTCCAATTATTTTTACCTTTTGTGTAAGTCCTGAAAAGAATTATTAATTAATATAAAAAAGATTAGACTATTTAAAACTTAAACAATATCATTTATTAACAACATCAACTTATCAAAAACATCAATTTTCATTAGTATCAATTTTCATTTAATTATTTTAGCGAGGTGACATATGCGACTAGAATTATTAGTTTTACGATGGGGTCTAGGATCGGTAACAATCAGAGCACATACCTTCCAGTTTAATCTTGGGCTTATCATCTCTCCAAGGTTTGCATCACTCTTGCCACAACTCTGGGGTGTGTGGCTCCGAACTTTGATTTCTTTCCTCTCATCCAAGCTGTGGTTCCTTCGGCGGGGGGGGGGGGGCAACTCCGCCCTTATTCCCCTTGGCGCTCATTGGTTCTTCTCAACCCAATGGCATCATATCGCATATAGTAAGGCCCCTCTCAGCCCCATTGGTCTTGCACACCTAAATTTATAGTCCTTTTGACCTTAAAGTTCAAGTCCTCATAAACCCCGGCGCCAGCCAGACTGCACGCTTTGTTCAGCGTTCTGGCCACCATAAATACTCAAATAAAAGTGTCTCATGTGAGAACAATTTCTGATCTCACAATACAATCAAACAACAGTTAAATGCTCCACTAATTTCTCAGAATAAGCGACAATATTCTCAAAATACTGGCGAAAATAATTTCACAAAAAAGCGGCTTCTATTCTCAAAACATTAACGAAAGTCACAGTTCACTGTAGCAAGTATATTGTCAACTCGTTAACTGAACTCCAACGATGTGATGAGGCCTTCTTATAGTCTCTCTATAGAAACTTCTGGAAATCTCTAGAAATTTTCAGAATTATCTAATATCTCCTAGACTAATCGTTATTTCGTGAAGTTTATGGAAGATTCCAGAAGTCGCCAAATCTAGAAACTCTTCTTCTGACATGAAATTCTAGCAGCCATAGAGTGACGTCAGAGAAAGAATGTTCGTACCGCTGTCTTCCGGAGAAAATACTCCGATGGCACAGTTTGGTCTGCGATAGAGACGAAAGACAAGGCGGGGGACGCCAGTGAGAGAGTATTATACGTTCGCAACAATATATACATAGACTTTTAAGAATAGCCATACCCTGTTGTTAATGTTGTTGAGACGCAGACCGCCCGACCTACCAGAAAGGTAACTGTTTGGACGGCCGGGAAGAGTCAACTAATTTAGACCGGAACCCAGTGGGGAGGCATCCACATGGCCGTACCCTCCTTCCCCTACCACCAACCTCTCGGAAGGACTTACGGACCCACATGTTTAACTTGATCGTACTCTGCGTGAACACGGCGTCAGTTTTGGCAGCGGAGGGAATCGAAACCGGGCCTACCGAGTGCAATTTCGCGCGCTTACCTCTGGGCTACCGCGCCTTATAGCCATACCCTGTGTTTAGTTATTTCATTTACTGAAGTAAAGTTTTTGAAAATATACCCTGTCAATATGCGTGTCTATTGCGACGGGAGTTTTTCAGAAAGTAAAAGTAGATTATGTTTAAAATATGAATTGTGTGTTTTAAAGTAAAAAAGGGTGAAAGGCTTTGAGTAATCGGTTAAAGTATTAATTTCACTTTCCTCAGATTCAAAATTTTCTACTCGAGCCTGATAAATCTGAGTACGGGATAAACTCAATCTAGCTTATCGCACGATAAATGACAAATCAAAGACATTACATACATATTTGAGTCATATATATTTTCTTATAATAAACAAATCAATTTTAGGTATAAAGTTATAAAAAAAAAATCTGATGTGGGCAACACATGACTTTCCTTATATAATGTAATGAATTTACTACTTTTACAGTAAAAACTTAGGTTTTTCTTATAGTAGATACTAATATTTTTTCCAAGATATTGAATTTTCGACAATTAGTCGTCATTTTCATTGATTTAGAGTCATTTATATCCATTTAGCGAGATTTTCGTTAATTTGGCAACATTTTTAAAAGTCGCCAAGTTGGCGACATTCCGCCAAATTTGTCGCCAAAATCTCGCCAAGCGTTAAGGACGAAGAAATAAGTTGTTCTTACAGCAGATAAATGACTATTGGCGTTCAAATACAAAAGTATTACTCAAAGTATCTTTTTTCATGAATGGAACGAGCTAGATCCACGAGAATGATGTCACCCAATTTATCGCATGGTATTACATATGAAAAGTGAACATGGTTCTCAATAGGAAATATTTTTTTTTCATTTTATATGACTTTTTAATAATTTTTTTTAAAAATGTGCAATATCTCGAGAACGGTTCATGTAAGCGTTCTAAAATTTATGTCAATCGTTTTCAAATGAAAAATTACATAAGGAATGTTTATTTGCGTAACTTTATTAGTGGTTTCGATTTTTGACGATTTTTTCAAAATTTTATTCGAAAATTTAGGGGGGTTCTGAACATTCGATTACGTATAGAAACAATAGGCTTCCAGTGTTTACGGATTGTGATTTTTGTACCAAATTTGGTTCGAATCGGTCCATTCGTTCGTCAGTTATCGTCTCCACGGACTCACTGACACACACACACACACATACTTTCACATACACACACACACACACACATACTTTCACACACACACACACAGACATCACTTCAAAAGTGTTTGATTCGTGATCAGGGATGCTTGAAACGTGCTCTCCCGTCGAAAACTCGATTTCGAATTTTCCACCCCGTCACAATACTTTCCTTATACATTATGTATATAAGGAAAGTAAAAATATGAGACACAGTTTGATAATACCCCCGCTGGAGTAGGGTAACTCCGCTCTCCCTCGAGGGAGGTCAGTTATGCCTCGAACATAATGTATGATGGCTTTTTTTGACAACATTGATTGTAACTATTAAGTCTCGTGATTATTAAGCCATAAATAATCCCTTATATGCATGATTGCGTCCAATTTTGTCCAATGCTGCCATCTTAAAAAAATATAAGATTTTGAATAAATTTTGTTCGAAATTTATCTCGAATTTAGAAACAATTCCACCCTGTTCTAGATTTTTCGATTGCAAAGCCGGATATAAAGTTTCGTGAAAATCCAATAATATTTGTAGCAGCTATCGTGTGATTTGACGATAGGCATCGGACGGACATACAGGTAGACAGACATCACTCCAAAAATAGCCAAAACTTGTTTAGGACGGCCCAGATATCGGCTTCAAAATCTCGAATTGGAAAATTTTCGTGAAAACAATACTTTCTCTATACTATATTTATAGTATGCGAAAGTATAGAAACAAAAAAGTATAGATATTATGTTCCAAAACGAGTCAAAGCAATTTCACCAGCGAAAAAAAGTTTCTACACAAAAAAAGTTTTCCCTGTTCTTGACACAAACCCTTAATCTCACACGGAGAATTTTTTTTCGTAAAATAATGAGTGAACGTAATCTCCTTAGAATAACATGCAGAGTGGCCGAATAGAAACATTTTCCGACAGACTTAATTAAGCCGCAGGCAATCTAAGAGAGAATTCCCACCATTATTGGAAACGTCCTGACGTCATTCACATCCAGATGCTGTCTGTTCCCATGCTAAATAAGATAATGTGTAGAATCCTAATGATTTGCAATAATCTTGAGAGTAAATTGTAACATTGAAGTGTCTGAAAGAATGATGATTTGGTTATTTCCATCAGTATGCTTCTTGTATTGCTTTGAGAGAGTTGTTTAAATTTTGCTCTCATGAAACCAGAGGAAACATTTCTCGTATGATTTTTAACACTTTACAACATAGTTAAACAAGAAAGATCAATCATGCTTAAAGCATTGATTATGAAACACTTTCCAACTTCAATGCAATTTTATTTAAAAAAGTCGAAAATGCAATACATTCCTCGGTAATATTTTAAAACTTATCACAATACTACATTGATTGATTGATATTTGAAAACTTAAACCTTCATTGAAAAAAATGAACTTCATTCAAATGACGGCATTGAAATATAAATTGCCTGGTTTAAATATCTCTAAAATGCAATACATTCCACGGTAATATTTTTAAAACTATCAAAATACTACGATAATTTATTATATTTGAAAACTTCATCGAAAACAACTGAAATAAATTCAAATGACGTCATAGAAAAAATAACACGCCTGGATCTCTCTATAAAAGCAGGATTGCATTCATAACTTTCTCCATTTCATTCATCACAATACTATAATAATTTATTTCATTTAAAAATTAAGACCATGGAGCTACAATTCATAAACTTTATGCTTAGAACTTCATCGAAAAAAATCGTCCTTCTGTTTATAAAATCAATTAATATTTCATTCATATTAGCCATGCAGACTCCATGGACTGAATTATTTTGTGTTAAAGAAATACAGTAATTCTAATACAACTCATACTACATATTTTGCTGTTTACATTTTACATAGGTGAAAAATAGGCTTAGTTGTAGAAATAATCAAATTTGAATGAGAATTTAAACTCAAATATATTGTCATTGTGTTGTTTTAGTATGTAGATGTACAGAATTTAAGCAAAAATAAAGTAGTTTTAGGACGGATACAACACTCAATATGAATTAAAAAGAACTTTAAAAAATCACGATTTTGAAACAAGATGGATGCCATATATCATTTTGAAGTGAGTCATGTGATCGTTTCATATCATGGTCACGTGATCGTTTCATATAAGATGTGTAATTATTATTTTAATTTTTATTTAAAAAACTACTGGATATATTTCGCTGAATTTTTTTTTATATATTTTATGGAACAATTTGACTATTACCTAAAATTTTCGAAGCAATTTGTGAATTTTAAATCCGCTTAAAAAATGTTTGAAAAATTAGGTCCCATAGGGCTCAATGTATGTCATTTTTTCAACCCGGGTTCAATCCAAAACTAATTGGGTGATATTATTCATTTATATTCCCATAGGTCCTACAGACCGTCTGAACAACATACTAAAATTTCATTTTGATTAAGTCATTTTTACGGCAGTTATCGTGCTAACGGACAGACAGACAGACAGACAGACAGACAGAATGAACAAAGTCATAAACACTTTTCAACTTTGTTGTAAAGTGTTAAAAATGTTTATGATTTTGTTCATTCTCTGTCTGTCTGTCCGTTCCCACGATAACTACCGTGAAAATGATTTTATCAAAATGAAATTTTAGTATGTTGTTGAGACGGTCTGTGGGACATATGGGAATGTAAATGAATAATATCACCCAATTAGTTTTGGATTGAACCCGGGTTGAGGAAATGAAATACATTGAACCCTATGGGACCTAATTCTTCAAACATGTTTTAAGCGAAGTTAAAATTTACAAATTACTTCGAAAATTTTAGGAAATATTCAATTTATTCCATAAAATATATAAAAAAAATTTCAGCAAAATATGTTCGGTAGTTTTTTAAAATAAAAATTAAAATATTAATTACATCCATATAATATACGCAATTACAATATTTTTGAGTTTAAATGATCATGAAACTTTGATTATTTCTACAACGAAGCCGAATTTTAATGGAAGCAGAATGTAAATAAGTGAGTGTAAGATGAGTTGCATAAGAATTGCTGATTTTTTTTCGTGCAAAATTATTTAACTCTGAAGTCGGGAATAAAAGTGTATGAATGAAATATTCACTGCTTTTACATAAAGAGCCAGACGATTTATATTTCGATGACGTCATTTGAATAAAGTTCATTTTTTTCGATAAGGTTCTCAAATACAATAAATTATTGCAGTACAGTGATAATTTAAAATATATAAAAACGCTGAATGCATCGCATTTTAGCGATGTTTAAATAAAATTATATTTCAGTTGGAAAGTGTTTCATAATCAATGCTTTATACATGATTCATCTTTCGTGTTTAAATTTAAACTTTTAAATAACGGTGTTGATTGCAGTGATCTGTTATCAGAGCTATCAATTTTAAAGTCAGGAATGTTTAACTGAGAGATAATAATTTGTTTTATGCTTTTAAAACTAGATATAATTATTGTAATTCAAATTCTACTGTTGCGTTTTGTAATCTTTACAATGTGCATGCCAGAAATCTAGAGGTTTTTACCATGCCAAATTCTCAATTTAAAAAATTTGTTTGTCCAAGATTAAATAATTTAAAACTTGTGCCCATTTGATATTTTCAAAAAGAAAATATTTTTTTATGTGAATATCATAGATGGTTGATGTTTCACTGAGGGGAAAACGGAGCGTTACGAAAAATGTACGCACTTTGGATGCTTGTACGCTCGAATATAGTAGATAAAAACGTAAATACTTTTTCATGTTTTGTCAGAAGTGGGGTCCAGATTATGAATATATAAGTATTATTATTTATTTTTGTATTAAAATCCAGTGGTTGCAAAAACTACTTTATTATTGTAGTGATCTTCAACTACAACTATATTATGACAAATGTAGTTAACTACAACTACAACTACATTTTTTAAACAGTAGTGACTACAAACTACTATTAAAATGTAGTCACTATATAACTACTTTTATAAGGCGAATTTTGCCACAGCTTCAAATTACACAAAAAGTTGAATATATGGGTATACAGTAGTAATTTAACATACTTATTCTGAAAAGAGTAAAATAAAATAAAAGTATAAACTTTAAAATGTGGCTTCGCCAGCGATGAAGGACATTGTGATGCCAGACAGCGCTTTGGCCGTGTAATTTTTGTACATCGAGGGAAAAAGATTTTATTAAAGGACTTTTAAACCTATTACTTTCCTTATATACATAATGTATAAGGAAAGTATTGTGACGGGGTCGAAAATTCGAATTCGAGTTTTCGACGGGAGAGCACGTTTCAAGCATCCCTGATCACGAATCGAACATTTTAAGTGATGTCTGTGTGTGTGTGTGTGTGTGTGTGTGTCAGTGGGTCTGTGGAGACGATAACTGATGAACGAATGGACCGATTTGAACCAAATTTGGTACAAAAATCACAATCCGTAAACACTGGAAGCATATTGTTTTTATGCGCAACCGAATGTTTAGAACCCCCCTAAATTTTCGAATGAAATTTTGAAAAAATCGTCAAAAAATCAAAACCACAAATAAAATTACATAAATAGACATTTCTTATGTAATTTTTTATTAGAAAACGATTGACATAAATTTTAGAACGCTAACTCGAACCGTTCTCGAGATATTGTACATTTTTCAAAAAAAGTATCAAAAAGTCATATAAAATAAAAAAAAAATATTTCCTATTGATAAACATGTTCACTTTTCATATGTAATACCATGCGATAAATTGGGCGACATCATTCTCGTGGATCTAGCACGTTCCATTCATGACAAAGATACTCTGAGTAATACTTTTGTATTTGAACGCCAATAGCCATTTATCTGCTGTAAGAATAACTTATTTCTTAGTACTTAACGCTTGGCGAGATTTTGGCGACAAATTTGGGGGAATGTCGCCAACTTGGCAATTTTTTGAAATGCTGCCAAATTAACGAAAATCTCGCCAAATGGATAAAAATGACGGTAAATCAATGAAAATGACGACTAATTGTCGAAAATTCAATGTCTTGGAAAGAACATTAGTATCTGCTATAAGAAAAACCTATTTTTTTACTGTAAAAGTAGTAAATTCATTACATTATATAAGGAAAGTCATGTGTTGCCCACATCAGATTTTTTTTGGTTGTCTTTGATTTTAAAGTTTAATTAAAGTTGACGTGTATTTATTTTATTTATTAAAAGTATAAAATGAAATAAAAGTAGAAACTATTTATTTAAAAACATGTTTGTTCATTTTTAGTAGAATTTGCATCTCAAAATTGCAATCAGTTAAGCAGGATCTTTTGGGAAATCACACATCTGAATATATCCATATAAAAAATCAACTTCAAGAAGTAATGGCCTTCCTAACCCTGCAGCCATTCATCATACATCGTTGCGCAGAACACGAAATTTCACACAAATGAAGAAAGGGTGATCACATGATATGTAGAATGGCGCCTTGTTTGTTCACTGAAGTAATGTGAACAGTAGCGTCCAAACTCGATACAAAATAGTCATTCATTGTATAGCGCTACTCGCTACACTACTTTTATTTAAAAGTAGCGCGTTACACTACAAACTACAAGAAAAAGTAGTGACTACTGTAGCTTCGCTACACCACTGTTAAAATCTGTATTTATTATTAAAAAGGATCTTATTGTTTTTGAGTAATCGTCTTGTCAATTTGAAAAAGATTGAACATTTTCCCTTTTTCCAGTTTTTAATGTTTATATCTCAGAAACTAAAAGAGTTAGCTTTAAACAATACAAAATAATTTGTAGCTCTTTTGAAGTCCTATAAGTATATATATTTGGATTTTCAATAGATCTTTGTTGTTTTTCTAAAAATAAAAATTAAATATGTTTGTCTGAAAGTGTTTTATTTTCATTTTTCATACTTTCACGCAAAATATCTTTGAAACTACAAAAGATATAACTATATAATTTAGTTTCAAAATATGTTCTTATTTTTTATAAAAAGCTCTTATAGTTTTATCGTCATGTCAAGTTGAAGAAGTATGAAAATTTTGCGTTTTTCAAGTTTGTAATTCTTATATCATAAAATCTAAAAGTGATAGCTATAAACAATAAGCAAAAAATTGTAGCTCTTTGAAAGCCCTATAAGTAAACAGATTTCAGATCGAATTATTTTTCATTTCGACATTAAAAAAGTTGAGTTTAAAAAAGTTAGTTTTATATTAAAAAAGTTGAGTTGAGTTTTATATTAATAAAGTTTTTTTTTCAGACCTTTCAGACGCCACCCGGTGTCTTAAGCATCGAGGTGAGATATAGGTAGATAGAATTATGACAACCTTTCTGTGAGCGTGAGTACAAAACTACAGTGCCTAAAAGCAATGTACCACAAGAGAAAACGTCATACCGATTTTCACGTTACTGTGATCAATGAACTTCATTATTTTGGACCTTAGAGGTTTTAACGAACACCAGATAAAGTTAAATAAAATTTTAAGAATACGAATATATCCCTAGCTAAATCTCTATGAAAATAAAATGACTTTTTGTGTATATCACTTGCAATAATCACACCAAATTTCATACAAATTTTTCAATTCATTCCAAAGATATCGGTCATTTCATTTGCATTAAATTCCCATTAGTTTCAATGTGAACTCCTCAGATTTTGATCTCTCATTCGAGATCAGAGCCGTCTGGCGGAGGCGGTTTTTAGGGAACCCGTTTTTCGCCTCGGTCGGCACACTATCTCTTCTAGGCACTGTAACTGAACTACAGTGCCTAATTGTAACTGAACTACAGTGCCTAAGTATAACTGAACTACTCTGTAGTTCCGTCACAGTGCCACTGTAACTGAACTAACTGACATGACTGTTGTATTCCCCTAATCGCATATTTTTTTGCGCATCTCTCCTTCCAATGCGATTGTATGGCGTCTTGAATGCTTTAATAGTGTAAGCGTTTGCTTATGTTTTTAAGCTAAAATGGTAATATCGTGCACTGCATATGGATGCAACTCAAAATTTATCAATGGTTGAGTTCTAAGCTTCACAAATAAGTCTTTTATACTAGTTTGTAATTTATTAATGTAATACGTAATTGTATATGCTAATTGTATATGTTAATGTAATGTAACATGTTAATGTAATATGTTCATTTGTTTTTATGCAATAATATCAAATATCACCAATCTTAAATATAATTAATGCTTTTTTACTGAAGGCAATATTACTGATTAAAGTAATTAAATTTAAAACAATTTAAAAGTACTGAAACGCAAATTAATATCACCAAACCTAAAAAACATTCATCACTGTGCGCTTTTACGCCACCGCATATTAGGAAACATATTATAGCGCCGATAAGAAGCCAAGTCTAGAAAGGCCTGACCTGTAGTCACGTGGTATATCCAGCTTTCATTTCTCCAGGCTAATTTCAATAGCAATGCACCTTCTACATATATCTCAAGTCAAAGGTCTCAAGCCCCCGTTCACATGGAAGCCGGTATTTTCCGGCCATGAAACATTAGGGTGCAAAAGGAAGTATTTTCCGGGGCCCATTCTAGACTCGTTCACATGTGCAAACCCTATTGTTCCCGTTTAAAGGAATATGATGCGTTTAATGACACCTAGTAATTTTTCATGGCTAAAACTTTTCAGTTTTTCTTAAATAGTCTTGACAAGCATTTTTAGTAAACAATTTATTTTTCTTTTTAATTTCATTTTTAAAAAGCGTATTATTTTTAATTCATTACTCTATATTATTATTTTATTTCTTTTAATACAACAAATTTACGGAAATGAGAAACTAAATAACCATTTTATTATTGCTGTTTTTGAAATACCTTTATATATAAATGTGAAATATTAGAAATTACACTTAAGATTTAAAAAAAAATATACCATAATTAAATTTAATATAATTTTTGAAATTGAAGATATATGCTTATTTTTACATGCATTAAAAACTTTATTCCATAAAACTGTTTAAAGAATTCATGCTTAAAATTCAAAAACAAAAATGTTTCACATTTGATCTTTGTTTTTTAGACTAAATTTTATGTATAATAAGTGTGAATTAGTGGAAGATGGGTTAAACCTTTTCAAGAAATTTTATTCAAGACAAATCGATATAAGATGTTGGCTAGAGAAAAAAAAGCATATTTATACAGATTATATTTTAACTAATTTAAATCGGTATAACTCATTTTTAATAAACACATGAAATCTTACTGCTTGGCACAAACACAAAAAAATCTGATATACCACTAGAGCACTGTTAACAGTACTTTTAATATAGCAGCATAAAAAATCTGATGCGGGCAGCACATGACTTTCCCTGCAGTCTTATAGCCACTTTCTCTTTACTTTAATTCAATTTAATTCACTTTTAATTCAATTTTTGTTCTCATTTGGTAATTGGACTTATTTTCAAAGGTTTCGTAGCGAAAATACGAAAAAACTAAAATATCTCGAGAACGGCTAGTTCTATTGTAATGGGATTGATATTATTCTTTTTATCGTTAAAAATTACGTGTAAAACAAGCATTTAATTGATATATTTGAGAATACGTAGTTTTTATTTTAGATTTTGACGATTTTTGTGGGCCATTTCACAACAAACGCAGGTTATTTTTTTCGAATCATACCAAAATCTAATTAGCACCAGGGTAACCCACAACTGACTTATCTACCAAATTTTGTAAAATTTGATCTATTAGGTTTGCAGCTAGAGAGGATATAGGCAATTTTTGCGGGTCATTTCTAAAAAAAGAGGCGGGTTCTTTTATCCCGAATGGTACCAAAAACTAATCAGCACCAGGGTCACCAACAAGTAACTAACTAACTTACCAAATTTTATGAAACTTGGTACATTAGTTTTTGAGTTAGAGTGGATACATACATTGTACAGACAGATACGCAGACACACAGACTCACAGACAGACAGACACACATACAGACGCCACTCTTAATATAGTTTTTCCGTATTCCAGGGATCCCAAAACTTGTAGATCCGTCGAAAACTCGAGTTGCGATTCTCGGTATGATTCCAATACTTTCTCTATACATTACCAAGTATTGCAGGGAAAGTAAAAATCTGCTGTAGGCAGCACATGACTTTCCCTGCACACTTATATTTACGTTCTTTTTTTTAAAATTAAATTTAATTCACTTTTAATTCAACTTTCGTTCTCATTTGGTAACTGGATTATTTTCAAAGGTGGCGTAGAAAAAATACGAAAAAACTAAAATATCTCCAGAATGGCTAATCTCCAGTGTAATGGGGTTGGTTTTATTCTTTTCTTCGTTAAAAATTAAGTATGAAACAAGCATTTATTGGATATAGTTGAGTATACGTAGTATTTTATTTTAAGTTTTGACGAATTTTGTGGGCCATTTTGCAAAAAAAGGCAAGTTATTTTTTTCCGAATCGTACTAAAATCTAATCAGCACCAGGATAACCTACAAGTGACTTATCTACCGAATTTTGTGAAATTCGGTCCATTAGTTTTTTAGCTAGAGTGGATACAAACTTTTGCGGGCCATTTCGCAAAAAAAAAGTCGGGTTCTTTTATCCCGAATCGTACCCAAAACTAATCGCAACAGATTTGCCCACAAAGTGACTTACCAAATTTTATGAAATTCGGTCAATTAGTTTTTCAGTTAGAGTAGATACAAAATCTGCACAGACAGACAGACAGACAGACAGACCGACACACAGACAGACGCACACACAGACGTCGCGCTAAAAATAGATTTTTCGTATTCTAGAGATCTCGAAACGTGTAGATCCGTCGAAAACTCGAGTTGCGATTTTTAGCATGATTCGAATATTTTCCCTATATATTACTATGTATTGCAGGGAAAGTAAAAATACTTACTTTTGACCTGTTTCGAAAGCTTAAAACCAACTCTCTTCATCGATATGTAAGATGTAGGTAGTCCTCTAAGTAATAAAAAAAGATAATAATAATACAATAAAGCTGATTTCACATGTAGTACCTAAAATATGTAGAAATAATTTATATTTCTGCTACTAGTAATGATGGAGTTTTCTCTCTTTTTTTGGGGGAAAGAGGATATTAGTATTTAGTACTATAAAATTTTATATATTTAAGTATATTGAAGGCAACAGCTAATTACTCAGTTTAATTTATTGCAAAATACATGTAATTTTGAATGCCTTAAACATTTTACTTTGTTATTAATATACATTGTCACGAAATGCAACGCTTTACTAATATTCACATTATTCTCATATCATCTCAAGCTATAGGCATACCGCTTTGATAGACATTGAACATTATATAAAAAGCTTAGAATATAAAACTAAAATCATTAACTTGAAATAATTTATAAATGATTTATTGCAATATTAAACAACATATATTCATTCAAATATAAATACATTACAAGCGATTGAACGATATAAAATAATAGAGTATTGAGCTCGTTATATAGGAGAATGTAACCCATATTTCGAAAATCAAGGAAAATTATTTTATCATCTGTTAAAAACTACTTGGATAAATCCAGAAAATTTGCCCAAGAAACAGAACATTATATTTGAAAATCGCTGTTTCAAAGGAAAATCAGCTGACTTGCATCACTATTAACTGATATTTAATTGTATACGTTTCGATTAGTAATTAAGGAACAAAAATTTCTATAAAAAAAAACCATGAAATTCAGAAACAAAATTGTCTATAGTTCATGACGAAACAGTTATGTCAAATAAACCTGAATCAAACTTTTCGGTTAGATTCTTCATTCATCAAATTCCAAGGCATGATAAAGATCGATCTGTTTAATTCGTAAATAAATGCGTGTAATGACTGTAAAATGACCTATATAAAATAATATAAATTCACTACTAATGAACAATCTTCAGATAGAATTGGTTCACGAAGTCCACGAGGTATCCACTATACGCCATGTTTTTCAAGAATTCGCTGCTGTGTGCATGAAATTGTGGGTAAATATTTAATCTACCCCCTTCGTTCCCCAAATAAGAGGTAACAAAATTCTACCTTCTTTCAATCGGGTATTTCCCCTGCTGGTACATGAGAACGCTGACACGGGCAAAATGCAGAGCCAACGGCACTACCGTGCTGAAAACAACGGTTCTCGTTAGATCACCGAAGTCAAGCAGCATCGGGCGCGGTTAGTACTTGGGTGGGTGACAACTTGGAACGCCACGTGCTGTTGGCACATTTTGGGCGCGGTAACCCGGTGGTTTGTGCGCTGGATTTGCACGCTGCCACAACTGCCGCCGTGTTCATGCGGAGTACGATCACGTTAACCATGTGGGTTCGTAAGTCCTTCCGAGAGGTTGATGTTAGGGGAAGGAGGGTACGGTTCCTGTGGATGACTCCCCCACTGGGTTCCGGTCTAAATTGGGTGGCACTTCCCGGTCGTCCAGACGGTTACCTTACATCTTTCTGGTAGGTTGGTTGGTCTGGGTCTCAACAACAACAACAACGGGCAAAATGTAGCAATAATACCGGCTTAAAATGTGCAGGAGAACGGGGCTCTAGAAAACTGAATCGTATGGCACTCATAATATTGACCACGGGATAGAACTGAACAGATCCGTAATTTTGATTCCCCCTCCTGGAGGCGGTGAAAATGGGAATTTTTGGAAAATCACTTTAGACCCACTGGCCCACCCCCTCAGTGATCATTCTAGAAGACTGAATTTTTTGCATGCATAGTATCAATCGCGAGGAAACCAATGGATCCGGGTTATCGATTCCTCCCAATTAACCGAATATCGGAGAAAATTGGGAGGTCGAATAGCCGTTTTGGACTCTCCAGAATCTCATGATGACGTAGAAGGTTAGAACGCTGCACATTGATAGTATAAACCACGGGAAAGAAGCTAACTGAGCCAATTTTGGATCAAAGTTAATTTCGACGCTAAGCGCCATACATTGTTCAACAAAATAAATATATTAAAGAAAATTACAACTTAATTTTAACAGTGTTTTTCCTTGTCTTTGATAGGCCTAAATACTAGTTTTATGAATATGCTTCTATTGTATATGGCAGCATTCATATACTTGCTATTAACTATGAATGTTGTTATTTACAATAAGTGTATCCCAAAGTTTTGGAACACCCCTTATCGACGGATTAAGTAGCTGTGAAATTGTCCGCAAAAGTTTCAGATAGCCTGAGTTAATATTTCAAGAAATTCAAAGGCGTCTATGTGTAAGAAATACTTGACAGATGACTTCTTTTTGGTTTAAAAAGCGAGCGGCTGGAAATATTGTGTTCACCTGTATGTAAAAGAGTATAAGAGTGACTCTGCATATAGGTGATGTACTCAAAGTTCTAGGTGAGTTCTCATGTCCAAAAGTGCTGTTATGAAAGGATCTATTTAAAAATATACGAAATGTAGATGGGATTAATAATATAAACATCTTGATTTATCTATCTTTCTATCTGTGGGTAACGCTGCTACAAAATTTTGCCAAAGGCGTTTCAATCACGGTTAAACATTTCAATTTTTATGATATAACCATGGAGCTTTACGTAGTGTATGACAATATATGCAGAAAATGGGGCCATGATGTGGGCGATTGTTTCTAACGTAATGCAGTGACTATACTTATTTCACAGCGAAATTATGATGTAACCATGGAGCTTTGAGTAGCGTATGGTATCAGATACTGAAAGTGAGGCCATGATTTGGGCAGTCCATTCCCTACACAATGCGATGAATATACATCGTTCACAGCGAAATTATGATGTAACCATGAAGCTTTATGTTGCGTGTGACTTCAGATACTGAAAGTGAGACCCTGGTGTTATTTTATTTTTAATTATTTTATATATTTTTATTTGAAATACCACGCAATTCGGAATGTCACGCTAATTTCGTTAACATGTTTAACCAAGGTTTAACTGTATCCCGCGTCCAGCGTTCGCTTCTCAACGCAACGCGGGATACAGTTAATCCTTGGTTTAACATTCAAAGTAGTTCAAGCTTCTTCCAACAAAAGTAGGAAATATTATTATTGTGTGTTTTTAGTTTATTACTTTAAGGGAAGAATGCCCGTGGGTCTGACTAGACAAAAATTGACAAAAATGTCGCCGAATGAATAAAAATATCGTCATATTGATAGAAATGACACTAAAACAATAAAAATGACGACAAATTGATAAAAATTCAATATCTTGGAAATAATATGAGACTCTACTATAAGAATAACTTTGTCCTTCGGCCGTAATGCTTAGCGAAACTCTGGCGACAAATTTTGGCGGCCTTTCGCCAACTTGGCCAGTTTTTTTAAATGTTGTCAAATTGGCGAAAATATCACCAAATTGGTATATATCCAAATAAATTTCAGAACCCTTCTGTTGAACGGAGCCCTCCCTATAGGCAGCACAGAATCATCCTATATACTAGTTTTGTGGGTATGAACTTGGCTGTTGCAGCACCGCTTAGCTTGAGCTTAATTTCGAAGGCATGAAATGTTTTATGTGTGTTAGGATGAAATTTGTCAGTCTCCATAGATATGGAGATACATAAAATTGTGGCACAACCCGAATTTTATTCCCGGCTCTGACCAAACTTTTCCCGTGTTTACACGAAGTACGGGCACGTTAAATCTTTGGGTCCGAAAGTCCTTCCAAGAGGCTAGTGACAGGGGAATATGTGTACTGTCCATGTGGATGTTGCCCCATTGGTTCCAGTTAAAATTGGGTGACACTCTTTAGGCCGTCCAAACAAATACCTTACATCCTTGGGGAGGTCGGACGTTCTGTGTAGAAAGAAAGAAAGAAAGAAAATTGTGGCACAAGTTTTTAGTGCTAGAGCAACCAAAGCTAAAATTACACTCTAATGTACATTGCAGCATCCATAGACCGGTTTCGTGGTTTAGCGATGGAACGTGAATCCGGGAATTGCTATTTGGTGCAGTAGGAGTGCAATCCTAGATTTTCGAACTCCCCATGTAGGCGTGTTCAGTGAGTCCGACTCATTACATCACGCTTCCTATTCTTGTACTATATAGCTTTCCCCGAAAAGCATCCCCAATAATTTGCAAGGACAGGTCCAAAAATGTACATGTTAGGTCTATTTATAGTAAAGTAGCCATGATCCATCAAACAAAAGCGATTGCAGCTCTCTTAGGAGAAATTCTTTTAAAAGTTAGGATAACAAGCTCGGTAACAAAGCCAGGAAGACGAAGAAAAATTGCCAGTTACATAGTTATAAAGCATGTCTAATGATTAGAATTCGATCCTAAAATGTTTACAAATTGTATTTTTTTTACACATATGGTCATTGATGAGTGGCTGTTCTATTCAGGATTGATACAATAAAAATACTTACAAGATCAGAAATCTAGTGTAAAGCCGACAGGGCACATTTGAATTTCAGAATGAAATATCACGTCAGTATTTTAACAAGCATTGCAGGTGCCACAGTGCTAGAGGCTCTAATTATACTACCTTCTGACACGTATTTATTACCTCCAGTATACATTTTTCTTTTGATCTTAGAGCTGATTCATACCAATTAGATGATGCTCTACTACAAATTTAATTAGCTTTTTTTTGTCTATCTCGCTTTGTTGCGGGGTTTGTTACTTTAATATTTCAAATTCTCCACTAGGGAGCGTTACAATCACTTTTATTCAAACCGGTATGGTCACTTTACTATAAATTGATTTAACGTGTACACTTGCGGACCTTTTGTAAAGAACCTTGCTGCTCCAACGAGGAATCGAACCATGGATCTTCGTACTGGCCGTACCGTAGCTCTACCGCTGAGCTGCTGGAATGGATCTGATTCTCTTATCGTTGTGTTTGACTCTGCACAGCTCTTATCATCGTAGTGGACTCTACACTTTTCGTACAAATTTATTGGAGTGCCTAACGATTTTCTGGGAACCTTGTGTAAGGAAAGGAATGTTAAGAGAAAATAAACTCATGCGCTGCTCACATCAGATGTTTTCAACTCTGGAATATAGGGAAAAAATCCGCACTCGAAAAGAATCTATTTACAAAATACTTACAGTCTGATTTTAATAAGAAAAATTGTGAATAACATTATTACTTGTTATAGGTTGATGTGAATGATCGCATCATTTCGCATATTTTTTGAATGAGAAAAGGTGAAGATGGTATAAGATACCCAGGGAAAAGTTTCGATATGTTTTGGTTTTTAAAACTTTTTGATATATTTTTCGCTTTTTTAATTCTACTGTTTCGATAGATTAATAGAATGCAGTTTATTTCTTCTGAATCGAGATACAGACGATGAAGTTTTTGACCATGGAACGTTTGGATAACTTTGCAGTCACTCCGCGGGGCGAACATGCGGTAAGCGCAAGCGATAAGCTCATACTAACGTACAGCTGGCGTGATGATGCCCAGACGTAGCTGATATAAAATTTAAATTTTTTACCCTTCTCTACCAATTTTGATTCATACAGTTTAAAGAGTATATATAATCAAAGGAAAAATTATGCATTGAATTTTGCATTGAGTTCGACAGCTATTTTCCCTCGCATCACGTCCACAACTCAACTGAACAATGACAAGTTTATACACCAAACTTTCTGAGAAAAGTTTTGAATAAAGCACATAAATCGTCAAATTCTTTGCCAATCTTCAAAATTCGAGAAGTTTCCAGAAATCGCCAAAACGTCTCCAAGTTGGCAACATGTCGTCAAATTCATCACCTTTAAGACCTCCTGATCGAAACCTTCAAATTGAAACAGTGGTTTCCCGTTACGTATTCCTAATATGATGTCACTTCCGTTACATACTTCCGTTTCATCTAAGTCACATTTCTTTCAAGATTTAATCTACTCCGCGCCTTAAGGTGTTTCACATCAACGATGAGTTATCGTCTTTAAAAGTTTTCTAAAAACCAACATCTTAAATATACTACTAATCCACTCCTGACGAGTGAAACAAACTATCTGAAAGCTTCGTTCTTTCTTGATGCCTTCATCAGCTATTTATTATAGTTAACAAGAGAGTAAGTCTCCCCAGAAAATAAATTGCCATCAGCTTAAGTCAACTCCCTTTAGAGACTTTTTTACAATCTGGTCATGAAATAAAGGAAGTTAATGGCTTTGAGAAAATAATAAAAAAAATCTGATGTTAGCATCACATGACTTTTTCTTCTACATTCATTTATCTTTATATACGAGTACATTTAACTTTTATTGTAAAAAATGATGAAATGGTTACGTATATGAAACTACATCGAATTTTAAGGCCTTTACACCCTCCAGACGATGAATCTATATCAATCATTATTTTATCATAAATCATACTTATAGCAGATTCCGAAAACTATATGTTTAATTGAAAATGTAATTATTGTAAACGGACGTGACATCACCAAAATCCGAAATCCGTAGTGAGTCCCAGTATCCCTTTCAGAATATAATTCTGAATCCATATCAGTAGTTAATTAAGCTATTTCTATAACCAATCCTGAGAAATAGATGTTTCAATGAAAATTTTTGACTTGGAAGTTAAAACTCATAGGGAACAACCCTACCTCCTTCAGATTTTGAGGCTGAATATATATCAGTTGTCATCTAATCTCTCTTTAGCCAATCTTGAGAAATAGATGATTCAAGTAAATTGAAAATTTTTGATTCGGAAATGGAAAAAGAACGTTGAGTGGAAATCCTTAGTTAACCCTTCCTCCCGCTCCAGAATCTAATCCGGAATCTATTTTGCTTTACGTCTTCTGGGGGCCGAGAAGGAGCCTTTAAAATATGACTTTCGAAAATGATGTAAGGACTAAAAGTAATGACGTGAAAATTTTATAAATGAAAATGATATAATTTTATATACGAAATTGGCATAACGATATAGCTTAATGA
Source organism: Amaurobius ferox (assembly GCA_951213105.1). NCBI lineage: Eukaryota > Metazoa > Arthropoda > Arachnida > Araneae > Amaurobiidae > Amaurobius > Amaurobius ferox. The sequence continues at coordinate 106,810,365 of OX578145.1, read as the reverse complement.
CGCGAAAATTGTATAGATTATGCCGTGTGCGGAGTTTCAGTTCTCTAAGTGATCTGGAAACAGAGAACAAGTCCGTAAAAGATAACGTACGTGGATGACGTAACAACGCAACATTTCCGTCTGATCGCTGGATTGCCGGGTTGTGGGTTCGAAACCCGCCAGCGGGCATGGATGTTGTGTAGTCGGGGCAAAGTCAGACTTCTGCCCTTTGGGAGTCTCAATAAAAGTGAAGCTGCATATTCTCTCCTTCGCCATGGGACCAGGGGTCTAGTGGACGTGGTGCTAGGCGCTTCTTACCACGGGGGATAAGTCACAACAACAACAACACAACGCAACATAGTGTTACGAACGTATCCTCTAGATTCGTGGGTGTATACACATGATACAAAAGCGAGTCCACGTTTCTGGATAACCTACGTTTATTCACAAGCACAGAGTAAACAAGAACAACATACAATCAAACAGCACTTAAATGCTCTACTCATTTCACAGAGTAAGCAAATTATTCTCAAAATACTGACGAAAATAATTTCACAAAACAGCAGCTACTATTCTCAAAACATTGACAAAAATCACAGTCCAGTGTAGCTCGTGTCACGTCCATTCGTAAACTCCACTCCAACGGAGGAATGAGTCTCTTTATAAATTTCCCTATCGAAAATTCTAGAAATCTCTCCATATCTTCCAAACAAATCGTTATTTCGTGAAGTTCCTATGACATTTCGGAAGTCGCCATTGGAGTTAAATCGCCAAATCTGGCAACCATTCTTCTAACTGGGAAATCCTGGAAACACTGGGCTCGCGTCATCGTCACGTCATGCTGACGTCATGGACTGCGTTTTCGTCCCCTGGCTTTCGAGACAGACGAAAGAGAAGGCGCCAAAGGGAATATTGCGCGTTCGCGACAATAGTGACGTAAAAATTTAATAGATGAAAATGTTCCTCGAGCGGAAACTGTGTGCTAAGTTTCAGCTTTCTACGTGCTCTGTGAGCCCAGAGCAAGTCCGTCAAAGATGATGAAGAAAGGATCAAACAGAGTCTACCTGTTAAAGTCAATAAAAATAATTTAGGGAATAGGGAGGAGTTCCAATTTTTTAGTTATACTAAAATCTAATCACTAACATGGTAACGCATAATTGACATAATTGCCGCATTGCAAGATATTTTGGTTTAATTTTTGAGCTAAACTAGATAAATAGTATATTACAAAGACACACACACACACACACACACACATATGCATACGCATGCACTTTCACCCACCCGCACACATACACACGTTATTATCTAATTCGTGTAGATCAGTCGAAAGTTCGAATTCGAATTTTCGACCCGTATCCAATTCTTTCTACATTATCATTTATGGCATGGAAAGTAAAAAAAAAATTGACGCTTTTAACGCACTTTTATTCCATTTAGAGATTTGATACATATACCGGTGCTAGCGTACATTAGAGTTTAGGTGTATCTCTAGCACAATAAACATTCAAAATTATTTCTCTAAATTAGGTCAAGATTTTGAAATAAATGAATATTCTTGAAAACTATCGGAGAAATTGGAGTTGGAAAGGAAAAAAATATGCGCAATTCGCTACAGATTAAAAATAAAATGATTTAGTAGGAAAATAATAAGGTACATCAGAGCTTTCTTACATATCGATTTAGCAGAAAATCTTTCGGCCTTTTGTTGGTATATCTTATAAAAATATGATGTGGGTAACTGTCGACTTTCATCACAGGCACAAATTAATGTTCTCTTCATTTCTTTAATGTTCCCTTAAATTGAGTTTAATGGCGTAAACTGATACGATACTTATTTGAAATTATATCCAATTTGCAGTTTTAAAAGATTTTTTTTTTATGTGAAACAACATCTTATGCCGCCGGGTACGAAGTAAATTCTGAAAGGCATGTGACGGGGACGAAACGAAAGTACCACCAAGTTGTTATGAATACCTAACAGGAAACCCGTGCCATAATTTGAAGGTCTGGGTCGCGTGACATTGGCGTCAAATTCGGTTTCCTTTGGGGACACATTTGGTAAAATTTCGTTAAGTAGGTGTTCTGTCTAAATCCATTAAAATGGTTGATTGGTACTTAAAGATGTTCAAAATGCGTCTTGGAATTTTAACCACACACAGTGCTATGCACATAGCTTTTATATCCAGGATATCTTAGAAAAGTTCTTAGCCTTTTGCTTACGGGTGGGACAGTGACTATCCCAAACGAAGAACTCCAAAAAAACAGGTATTTGACACAACCTATCCCAAACAGTTCTATTCCCCTTTGGAGCGTTGGCGTCCAGACATTGGCGCCCATGGAGGCCAATGCCTACAAAGGGGGATGCAACTGTTTGGGATAGCGTATGTCAAATACCTGTCTTTTTGGAAGGTTCTTCGTTTGGGAATGACGCTGTCCCACTCGTAAGCTAAAAGTTAAGTAGCCTAACAACTTGGTAAAGATAGGCACATGAGTATATACGAAAGGACTATCTGTAGCAGTGACAATTCCAGATCAAATAAAAATGATTGCAGTGCGCCTAGTGGAGAATCAGAAAGTTAATGTAATGAACTCGACAACAAAGCGATATAGATGAAAAAAGCGAATAACGGAGCTGTAGAGAAGTATTTGAAGTACTGCCTATTTTTTTTTTGGTCTCAGCATTAAGGGAGAATGGCTGCCCCGAATTGGAGGAAATTTTGGGGGTGGACTTGGAATAGCCCCATTAAAAATTTAGCCCATGTTTTATGTTTCTAGGGTCAGAGGTTATCGAGATACTAATAAAAAGTGCACTAATAAACCTTCTATTGAGATGGCATTTAGACGATATTTGTTCCGCAAAATTATTTGGAAGAAAAAAACTTTCATCATCTTGCTAAGCAACGGAATTAAACCCAAGAAGTTAATATAGCAGTAAATCTCTTTTGATTTAAATCATGTTGCTAAGCAAAGGAATTAAATCCAATGAGCTAATACAGCAATAAAACTTTCTTGATTTAAATAATAAAGAATTGTATATAAAGAAATTCCATCGAATTACATTTTTCATGGGATTATATCCGTTACGATCTTTGGCCTTAAAGGTTACGAGGATTATTGACATTTTCAAATTCTTACGTCATCTGTTTTATTTTGGTGAAATATTTTTCAAATCCATATATTGTATTATGGGTATATAATACGAGGGTATACTCTTCTAATCCAAAAGCGATACCGGTACAGCTTCTTATACAATTTTAGTACTTTCATTTTGTCATATATTGATTCAATTTCATATTTTCTGTAAATTTGTTTAAAAACAGGATCTGGATATTTTATGCTTCAGATCAGCCTGTGAAGATAATTTTGTATAGCAAGAATATATAAGATTCCTAAACTTCTGTTCTATGAGCTTAATTTAAATATTTTAATAGAATGTTTTGAATAACAATGTCATTTTAAATACTATAGGAAAATTGCACATGATTGTGAATTTTAAGTTTCTTTATATCGTATATTCCGTACGTAGAACGGGTATTCAAAGTCGACAATAAAACTGTTACAGAAGGGAAACTGTTTTACACAATGTGGTTACTGGTGAATGGCTGCTAAAGGAAACAACACACATGCACAGGAATCTAATGTACAGCTTGTTTAAAATGCCCCCCCCCCTCAGATAGAAACAATGTGTATTTGAATTCGAGATATAAGATTACTGCATACATGGACAAACATTGCAGGCCTCTGTTTAGGCATCTTATTGGCAGGACTTTTATAAACGCGTTTTGTATGTTTCTGGTGTTGATTCCTACTAATTAGATAATCTTCTATAACTTTGTAACTGAAATATTTCTTATATTATTTCGCTTTGTTGCAGACTTCGTTATGGTACCGTTTTAATTTTCCGCTAAGAGCGCTGCAGTCACTTTTATTCAATCAAACATGGCCACCATTCATATGGACTTTTCCTTACAAAGTTATTGGGGGCATTTATGACTTTCCTAGAAGCCATGTATACTATTGTTACGAACTTCTAAAGTACTCTGGAGTCTCTTCTCTCTCTCTCACTTTCGTCTCTTTCGAAATCCAGACGGGGAAAACACCCGCACACAGGCATTCTTTCCCGTGGCGTGAGCTTAGGGTTTACACATTCCAAAGTTGTTCTGAGCCAACGGTCCTACCGTGCTAAAAACACCGGTTCTCGTTAGATCACCGAAGTCAAGCAGCATCGGGCGCGGTTAGTACTTGGGTGGTGACCACCTGGGAACACCGTGTGCTCTTGGCACATTTCGGAAGCGGTAGCCCGGTGGTTTGCGCGCTGGATTTGCACGCTGCCACAACTGCCGCCGTGTTCATGCGGAGTACGATCACGTTAAGCATGTGGGTCCGAAACTTCCTCCGAGAGGTTGGAGGTAGGGGAAGGAGGTTACGGTCCCTGTGGAGGCCTCTCCCACTGGGTTCCGGTCTAAATTGTGTGGCACTTCCCGGCCGTCCAAATGGTTACCTTACACCTTTCTGGTAGGTCGAACGGTCTGGGTCTCAAACAAACAAACATTCCAAAGTTCGAAGAGGGGTTGCCAGATTTGACGATTTGCAACATTTGACGACTTTCCGAAGGTTCGAGAAACACCACGAGATAATCAGTTTTTCTACGAGATATGAGAGATTTCCAGAAGTTTCGATAGATAGACTATAAAAGGAGTCATCACTCAGTTGGAGAACAGTTGACGTGATACGAGCTACATAGAACATTATTCTTCAACGTTTTGAGAATAGCAGCGGTTGTTTTGGTAAATAAGCGGAGCATTTAAGTGCTGTTTTACTGTATATTATTCCTGTTTACGCTGTGATTGTGAATAAACGTGTTAGTTATCCAGCAATTTGGACTCATTCTTGTATTCTTAGCGTAAGCCCACGATTTCAGAAGGTACGTTTCATCACTATGTATTAAAGGGAAACTAATAAATGTTCACAGTTGCTTCTCTAGAAATAAGATTTTAATTTAAAAATGAATAGGTATTCTTGAAAATTATGAGCGAAATTTGAAATCTGCCTAAAAAGAAAAAGAGATATAACCATTAACAATGTAATGGAAAAAGAAAGCTGCAAGAGTTTGTTAAACACTTCTCGGTGTGTGATCGATAAGATGGTGAAAACGTTCGATGACATCTTCAATTTCCTTGGTTGACCAAACACCATTATCGCAGAACAAATATTTTCACTGGCCCGTGAATCGATTGGCGAATCATTCACGGAGGATTCATTCACTTTGGCTTCTTGCATCCCGAGATGAATTTCTTTATATTAGGAGAAATTGGACTGTGCAGCGAATCTAAAACAATAGAACGATAATAACGTTTTGTTTTTATCTTTGTGCCTTAATGTTAAATATTATAAATATTAAGTTACTGTAATATTAAATAGAATGCATAAAAAAACATTAGATGTGTCAGATTTTCTGTTCGTACAGTAAAACGCCATTTTGAAAGCAGGAGTCTAGATATACTATAATGAAGCTAAATTAAATATTATCAGTTTTAAGGAAATAACGTATGGGGATATAATGCAATAGTATAACAGTCAAGGAATTTTGAGTTTTCACCCAAGTTCCAGAACAATGCTCAAACATTTCTAAGTCAAGGACCAATTTGAAATTCTTTTATACCACTTTTTGGCTCGAATACAGAAGTTCGAATTCAAGCAGATTAAGTGCCAAATGTCTGTGATAACTTTCAGGATATTTTAAAACCGAAAGATTGGACACAGAAATTTTTCTTGTGAATGATGCAATAGTAGTTGGTAAATCAGTTTGTATATATTTCTCATTATTTTTTCAAAAGTGCTGCTAATCTTATTTTCGTTCCAACCGTCGACAACTCTACGAAGTTTTTTTTTTAACAGAGAGAGAACATCTAGTAGCATCCGGAATGTCCGTTACGATTGACACCAGTTCGTCAAAGCGTAGTCGATCACATGAATAGAGATACAAATAGCCAACTGAGCTGTATCGGTTAAATTCATCATTTCATCCAATGCCAATGAGTACAATTTGCATTCTAGCAACTTTGTTTTCGATGTCTTCTCAACATTCAATAGCAGATTTTCAACTAAGTAGCAATAGTCGTTCCATACTAATTTATCTTTCCGTTGGCATCCTTATTGTGTGGGCAAACAACTTTATCTGTTGCTACAAGATACTCTTCAAATTCCTCATCAGAAAACAATTTCGACATTTTGACATTTTGACATTTTATTTTCCCTACCATACATGGTATTGTATAGGAAAAGTATTGGAATCGTGTAGAAAATCGCAATTCGAGTGTTCGATGGATCTATAAGTTTTCGAGCACAATATAACCCGAAAAATCTATGTTTAGCATGACATCTGTGTGTGTGGCTGTCTGTCTGTGTATCTATTTGTGCAATGTATGTACACACTCTAGCTGAAAAAAATAATTGATAAAATTTTGCAAAATTTCATAGAATTTGGTTCACTCGTGGGTGATTCTGGTGCTGATTAGATTTTGGTACAATTCGGGAAAAAAGAACCAGCCTTCTATGTGAAATGGCCCGCAAAAGTCATTAAAATCGAAAATAAAAGACCACGTATGCCGACATGTATCAATTAAATGCTAATTTTATACTTATGTTTGACGATAAAAAGAATAAGACCAACCCCATTACTCTAGGACTAGCCGTTTTCGAGATACTTTAGTTTCTTCGCAATTTTTACAATCTCGCCTTTGGAAATGCACCCAGTGACCAAATGAAAATAAGAATTGAATTAAATCTGCAATGTCAATGTAATTTTAAATAATTGTGTATGTTATTTTTTGTAATTAGGCTCAATTTAATGAATTGTGAAAGAAATAAAGAGAAAATGAATTTGAGCTTGTAGCTAATGTCATGTGCTGTCCACATTGATATATCTAGTTTTGACATAACTTTCAGCATCCTCTGATCTAAAAAACTGATTGTTGCGGATTTAATGATATTTCTTTAGGAGGTCTAGTTTGTCTGTATATATCGCTGACACTGGAGACTAATGGATTTCGTTGTATGTTATTGTATTATAATGTATTTTCATATTGTGTTCCTTGAAAGCATATAAGGTGCGTCTCAAAAGTTTATGCACTTTAGTATAAGCAATAGATATCAGAAGACGAAGAAAATAAGAAATGCAATTTCATCGCTATATATTCAATAACGACTAATAAACAACATAAGACCATGAAGATACCTGTTTGATTTGCAGGTTTCAATAAACGAAGTAAAAAGCATCAAAAAACTTATTTCAAAAGTTAATGCACAAGTAACAAAAAACGTGGAAAATCAAAATAAAGTATGCAAATACGGTAGTAATTTGCATAAAACAGTTCTGCAGAAGTTTGCCGACTATATATAAGACTGCTGCGTTTCACTTCTCACCATTCAGTACAATACCGCGTATGAAACAGTTTATAAAAGACGAAGTGTGTGAAATTTGGAGATTAAAAGCTTATGGAAAGTCTGTTCTTGATATCGCGAAAATATTAAATCGGTCAAAACGAGGCATTTATGCTGTGCTACAAAAAGAGCGCGAATATAAAGTAAAAGATAGATCAGGCCGTCCAAAATGTACCAGTTCTCGAGATGACAGAAAACTTTTTCGTCTAGCATCGTCTCAGGAACTATCGTTACCTTAAATACAAAGTGAATCAGGTTTAAAAGTATCTCGATATACTATTTACAGACGCTTACAAAGTAATTTCAATATAATGCCTGTACCTGTGAAGCGACTTCCGAGTTTAACTGAAAATCATAAATTACGTCGTATGGAATGGGCTCGGGAACACATGAACTGGGACGACCAATGGATAACTGCTATATTTAGTGATGGAAAGGAATGGAATATTGATGGCCCAGATGGATGGGCATCGTACTGGCATGACCTGCGTTAAGAATCGAGAGTTTTTTTCAGTAGAAAGCAAAGTCGTTTCTTGATGGTTTGAGGAGCGTTTTGCTTCAATTGTAAGTTATCCTTAACCTTTCTTAATGGTAAGCAAAATGCGCTAAATTACCAATAAACGTTAAAGGATCACATATTACCAGAAGCAGCGAATCTAGCTGGACCAAACTTCTGTTTTCAGCACGATCATGCCCCCATTCATGCGGCAACGTCAACGAAACTTTGGTTGCAGTGTAATAACATTATGGTTATGGATTGGCCGGCATGAATCTCATAGAAAATCTTTGGGGGATTCTATTAGATCCTAAGAGTTTATGCGAATAGGCGACAGTTTTCGTCTTTGGCCGAATTAAAGTGCAAAATGGAAAACTGTTGGTATAATTTATACCCAAAAATTCTGGCCAAGGAAGTATGTCTTAAGCACGCAGATAATCAATAGAGAGGCGTGCCGTGTGTGGCCTGGCATTATCTTGCTGAAAAGTTAGCCCGGGGTGACGCGAAAGGAATGGCAATACAACGGGTCGTAGAATGTCGGCAACGTACCGTTGTCTGTGATGGTGGTGCCACGGAGGACTATCAAAGGGGTCCGGCTAACAAACGAAATGGCACCCCCAGACCATAACTCCCTGTTGTCGAACCGTGTGACGTGTGACAGTAAGAGCAGGATCCTGACGATGTCCGGGCTGTATCCAGACACGTCTGCACTGGTCATCGAGACTCAGTTCGAAACGGGACTCATAACTGAAGACAATTCGTTAATAGTTTGAACAATTCCACTTTGATCTGGCCCCGGCACCATTGCAATCGCTGTTGACGGTGCATACTGGTCAGTGCTAGGCAACGTAATGGACGCCGCGGGTATAGATTCCGCTCCCGTAGTCTTCTATTAATGGTCCAGGTGGTCACTTACGTGTTTGTCACACGTTGGATGGTTGTTAACGACGAATCTCGTGCTGTCACATCTGCTCTGACAATCGCTCTATCTTCCCGTTCTGTCGTCGCCCTAGGCCGTCCGCTGCCCGCTTGCTGCTGAAATCTGCCATTCCGAACCCATTCCTGCCAACAGCGTCTAATTGCTGCATCGTTCCTACTCAAATGCCGAGCGATTCGTCGGTGTGCCCATCTAGCCTCATGCAGTCCGAACGCACGCCATCTTTCAAACTCCTTCATATCCTTGTAGTGGCCGCGAATTCGCCGGCGAGGCATTGCATTAAGGTACTTAAACACAATCTAAATCCATTGCACGTTTTGTTCCTGAAAGCGAGACTCGCTCCTTATATACACCACCATGGTGCTCAGTTTCAATGCGCTGCAGTTCCGACTATTCTTTCATTGGCTGCGAATTTTTGAACATTTGCGTATTCGGGCGAAATGTGTTTGCATGTAATGTTCCATTACTATCGGATTATTTTGTGGGGTGCATTTATTTTTTTTGTCTTAGAGTGTATTTATCTCACTTAATCATTCTTTTATTATTATTATTATTATTATTATTATTATTATTATTATTATTATTATTATTATTATTATTATTATTATTATTTTATGCCGTCTAAAATCATAGAATCATAACCATTTTCTCGTCAAAAGGAGCAGCGAATTTAGGCATCAATTAATGTTTTAAACTTCGATTGCATCTTGTGAATATATTCCTCCATTGTTTAATTGATCTAAATCTTCAAAATTCGAATATGCGTGCGCAGCTCATCAAAAATTGAGGTACAAGTACATAGTTCCTTGTGGTGCCCTAATTACAGGGAGCCACGCCATAAAGGGATTCAAATTCAATTCATGCTTCATCTATATTCATTGCAATTAGTCAATGTGGAATAATGAATTTAAAACGAATTAAATTCCATGAATAGAGATGTCAGTTTCAGTATTCCGTGTTTCGCTGCATTCTAAGTGCAACAAAAAGTACTTTCTAAAATGTAATCATGTCAAGGAATAATTTGATGTGGACAGCGCATGACTTTACTACAGAGTCATATTAATTTTCTTTATATACTCTGTAAAGTATTGATTTAAACGTTTATCGCATAAAATAACATATAAAATGGATATTTATGTAAAATTATATCCGACTTGCAGTGATAACATAATTTATTTTTACATTTGGCGACTTAGCGTATCTTAAAGTTACGCCAAGTCGTGAAATATTTCCAAAATTTTTAATATTTTAAGAGTAGTTTTTCCGAGTGCAATGGTTTGGTTTCATTCGTTTTGATGTTAAAAATGACATGTAAAACAAGCATTTAATAAGTACATTTAAAGGAATTTAATATTTTATTCCAGATTTTGACATTTTTTGCTGGTTATTATAATAAAAACTGTTTGTTTTCTAAATCGTACCAAAAACACATTTAGCACCATCGTATTGCATAATTAACTCCACTATCAATTTCCGTAAAACTGTGTTGAATAGTTTTTGAGCTAAAGTAGATATTTTACACAGACAGACACAGAAACAAACACAGACACATAGATTAACAGACATATTAACAGACAGGTACATGCACACACGGACATCTCATTAAAATAGTGAATTTCTGTACTAGAATGCCCATACCGTGTAAAAATCTTACCCGATTTCAATACCTTATGCATTACCATGCAGGGAAGATGAAAAAGTGTTCTTTAAATGCATCTACATGAAAAATGTTTTCATAATATTGGTACTGATAGTGATATTATAATGAGTACGCCAGGAAGAAATATTGAAAAGTATTTTAAATTTAAACATTAAACGATTAAGAAAAAAATTTAGTAAAAATTGTGTAGCGAGAGCGCGAGGCCTCCAACTTGGCACTGCTGGAGTCCTTTTCCGGGATAAAGCGTGGTAGGCGAGCATTACATCGTAGAGCAAAAGACGTCCTCCAGCTTAAGGCATTTAAAACTTCCTTATGAGCCTTCGAAACAATACTTCTTCCCTTCCTGTGAGTTTTGTAAGATACCGAATGATGTTGTTGTTGGATTGCGCATGAGGCGTGCAAGCTATAAGTTGAAAGAAAGTAGCACTTATGAGGCCGTGATGAGGCATGCTTGTGGTGAAATTGTTGCCAATTACATGGTCGATGAGGAGTAAAGTAAGGAAGATACTCCCACTGCAGGTAACAAACAGTATTGATGGACCGGTATCTCGCGTATTATGTGCTCATCAGCATGGAATAACCGTTAATTGCAATGGCAGAAAGAAAACTTGCTGTTTGCTGCAAGTTTTTCATGCTGTCATTGCAGTTAACGGTCATTCCATGCTGAGGAGCGCGTAATAAATCCAAAACCTGTCCTTAGATAGTGTTATTCGCAATGAGAGTGTTTCCCTTATTTTTGGAAACTCTCCTTTCCGGAAGGTTCTTCTGATTTTGAGAAGTGCAGTGTAGGAAATTTTTTAATCGTTTCAATAATTGCTTCCAGGCGCCATCTCATGAAAATACAGAAGGTATATCTTTTCAACAATACATCTTCTATATAATAAAAGGCAATATTTGTGTGTCTGTGTGTCTTATACACTATAGGTTCAGCGACCGCGCGTCAGAGAGCTACGAAATTTGGCAATCGGAGACCCGGGGGGGGGGGGGGCAAGGGGGACACGTGAAAACCGATTTTAAAAATTTTAATTATTTTTTTTTATTTAATGTTTTATTCGATTTCGACCGTTTTTCCCCTTAATTCCCCACCATCCGGACGTCGTAGAAAAAAAAAATCACACCACCGGAAAGAGCAGACAATTTCGAGTAAAATATATCAATTTCAAATCTCAGGCATAAATTCTAATATTTTTTAAAGATTTTAAAACAAAAGTAACTTTCGGTTAAAAAAAACGAACTTTCATTTTTAAATCCTCCCATCGGGAAAAGTTCCGAGAATTTCGACTAATAATTTACATTTTTAGAAAGCTCAGAGATCTGGCATTTTTACAAGTTCAATCTGGTCAAGAAATATTAAAATTGCCCGCAGGATCGGGATTTTAAGATTTTCCGAATTTCAATTTCTCGGCATTCCGCTAAAGGAGTTCGTCACCGACGTTTTTCCTACGCAGAAGTTTTTTGCCCGGGAGGAGGGAAGGTGGAGGGTACGTCACGGTCCTGAATACGCAATAGGGAAGAAAATGACGGAATTAAGAGCTTAGCATATGGTCATTATAAAATTTAAATGATTGAATTATGATGGATTATATTATTGTGGCGTAATGTATTGTTGTATTGTAAAAACTTAATTGCGGCGATGTATTTCACGTTAAACAAATGGGTCCGTAAGTCCTTCCGAGAGGTTGGTGGTAGGGGAAGGAGGGTACGGTTCCTGTGGATGCCTCCCCACTGGGTTCCGGTCTAAATTGGGTGAATAAAAAGAAAGTTATGGAGATTGTCGCGGAGGGCGCGGTAGCCAAGTGGTTTGCGAGCAGGAATTGCCCTCGGTAGGCCCGTGTTCACGCGGAGTACGATGACGTTAAACATGTGGGTCCGTAAGTCCTTCCGAGAGGTTGGTGGTAGGGGAAGACGGGTACGGTCCCTGTGGATGCCTCCCCCACTGGGTTCCTGTCTAAATTGGGTGGCACTTCCTGGCCATCCAAATAGTTACCTTACATCTTTCTGGTAGGTCGCGCCAGCGAGTTTGCCACGGTCAGAATTTTCAAAGGTAGCGAACAGCCTGATCGCCAAAGGCCGCTATGTCTATCTGTCCGCTTGTAACGGAAAATTAAAGCTTTGGAAAGCGACGAAATTCAATACAGAGATGCTTCAGATTACCAGAGAATGCCGCTCGGTGAGATTTTTTTTATATATTCGAATTAGTTTTTTGTTGCTGTTGTTATTTTATGTTGAAGCACGATGTTCAGCAATTCTCCACACAAATCGGTTCCTGACTGATCGAAAATATCATCACCGAGTTTCCATCTCGACATTATCGAAAAGACCGAAGAACGTTCTTAATATCTATCTTCTAACCGGATCCGTAGGGCAATTTCTTCATATTTATTTATTTTTAAATACATGGAAATATGCGTGTTTAAGGTAATCTTGTTTTTATGTTATCTCATACGAAAACAGGAAATTAGCACAATTTGACAATTTGACAAAAATATGGGTGTATCTTCATTCTAATAAAAAATTTTTTTTTTTTTAGAATTACTCTATTTTCTGGTTTTCTTTCAATTTTCGAACAAAAAATGAAATTTTTCAATTCCACTCCTGAATGGTTTCTTTCTCCAGAAGCAGTATGACGTTTGTGCGTATGCGTGCCTAAATGCGTTGAAAGGACTTATATTGAAACGAAAGGTGGGAATGATTTTGGTTCAAAACCGTCTATTAGGTAATTGAGGAGAGTTATATGTATCTGTATAGTTTACGTAGAGGGCGCTTATTTAGGATCCGGCCAACTCCGAGTAATTTATTCTAGTGTGTACATAATTTTCGGGAAGCTGAATAACTGGAAACAATGAGCAAAGGATGCTTTGTGCCCGTGCTAGTTCATAATATGAAAACGCAAAATCACACACTTGACATGTACATAGCGTGGTAGGTGAGCATTACAGCGCTGAGCTAAAGACATTTCCATCTCAGGGCAATTAATATTGCCTTATGAGCGTCGCTACAGTTGATTATCATTTTCTATTTTTATAGAAAAAAATAAGCAAATATATTAAAATGAAACTAGCGAAATGTTAAGCCTCATCAGTTTCACATAAAAGAATGATTTAAGAAAGCTTTTAAAGAAGAAACACTAAAATATTCACTCTAAAGCCTATCCATATTTTCCAAAGAGTAGCATGTCAACGGATAAAGTCTTTAACAGAGCCTCCATGAATATTTACTACTGTATATTTTGAAGTCGACACTTTAATTATAAGGTAAAGATAAGCAGAACTTTTGGCACTTTGTCATAATTTCAGTTTCAATAACATGTATTTCAAATTAAATGTGTTCAAGGGGAGTGGCAACGCTAAGATAGTTAAGCACTAATAATATAAAGCACTCCCTGAATCAAGGCTTTAAAAAGCACTGCAATGGATAGGCGATACTAGTGGTTATCAAACGTTTCTGGACAGGAATGCCTTTTAAATTAATGAATATTCATGGAACATTTTGAGCTCATTTTGATTCATTAAATTATTACATTTCAAAATAAGTATAAAATAACTCAAAATGTTCATTTATAATATTTATTTCCTTTAGAATGATATTTGATAGTATAAAAAAATGCATTCCATATTTTTAATTTTATATAGTAAGAACATTAAGAAATTTAATACATGATTATTTATTTTATTAATAGAACGTTGCATTCTATAAACTACGTTAACATTTTATTTAATTTTAAAAACGAACTTAATATTAATAACAATTTATTTTTTTTTTAAAATTAGGAATTGGTGAAATAGTTAAATTTCCAGTTTGAAAAATTCTTCCAAAAACTTTAGATATCCCCAGAATGATCGCATTTAATTTCTCTTAAAAATACATAAGTAAAACTTCGTCACTGGACTTTATTGCGTGAATCGTATTTATTTTTTTACGAATTTTCAACGGTCAGAAAAATAAATGTGAATTTCTGACTTTAATTGTAGACGAAATAAAAAGTAGATGTTTTAGGATGGAAGTCCTTGACTTGATGATTCCAAATCTGTGATCGGTTTTCTTATGCGACGAATGGTTCTGATTGCTAAAGGATCGACAAGATTTGAGTTTATTTTTTTAAAGTGTATACAACTAACAATCAGGCAGGTCACATTACTTGCATAATCAAGTCTTAAAATCAAGACCACATTACAACATTGACCTCTGTTATAATTATTACTCAACACAACCGACGATGGGCTTTTCCACTTTTGGAGCAAATATTTCGGAATTATTTTTAACACTTTACAGCAAAGTTGAAAAGTGTTTATGACTTTGTTCATTCTGTCTGTCTGTCTGTCTGTCCGTTAGCACGATAACTGCCGTAAAAATGACTTAATCAAAATGAAATTTTAGTATGTTGTTCAGACGGTCTGTAGTACCTATGGGAATATAAATGAATAATATCACCCAATTAGTTTTGGATTGAACCCGGGTTGAAAAAATGAAATACATTGAGCCCTATGGGACCTAATTTTTAAAACATTTTTTAAGCGGATTTAAAATTCACAAATTGCTTCGAAAATTTTAGGTAATATTCAAATTGTTCCATAAAATATATAAAAAAAAAGTCAGCGAAATATATTCAGTAGTTTTTAAAATAAAATTAAAATAACAATAACACCTCTTATATGAAGCGATCACGTGACTATGATATGAAAAGATCACGTGACCCACTTCAAAATGATATATGGCATCCATCTTGTCTCAAAATCGTGATTTTTAAAGTTCTTTTTAATTCATATTGAGTGTTGTATCCGTCCTAAAACTACTTTATTTTTGCTTAAATTCCATGCATCTACATACTGAAACAACGTAATTACAATATATTTGAGTTTAAATGCTCATCCAAATTTGATTATTTCTACAACGAAGCCTATTTTTCACCTATGTAAAGTGTAAACAGCAAAATATGTAGAATGAGTTGTATTACAATTGCTGTATTTCTTTAACACAAAATCATTTAGTTCATGGAGTCTGCATAGGTGATATGAATGAAATATTCACTGATTTTAAAAAGAGAAGGACGATTTTTTTCGATGAAGTTTTACGCAAGTTTTACTTTAAGCATGATTGATCTTTCTTGTTTGTTATAATCAAGTCAAGATTTGTTATAATCATTTTTTTGTTATAAGCAAGTTTTTTGAATAACATTTTTTTATCGATGAAACATGAAAGTTTCCGACATTTTCATAGATACCATTCTTTAATCAAATATATGTTTACAACTCATTGCATTTAGGGTCAAAACATAATATTTTGGAGGTTTCTCGAATATAACTCTGCATGCAACTTTTTCTATTTATGGAAAATGGTGAGACATTTGACGGTTTATACCGAACAATGTGGGCCGGATTTATAATCTTCAAAAATTTATTTCCGAAAATATTTCGAAAAAGAATTTTTACGCCGATTGTAAAGTTGAATGTGGCTCTGTTGGTTTTTTTCTTACCAGAATTAATTTTTAAAAGCTTTTTTTTCTCAAATTTTACAAGAAAAATTTTGAAAAGTCGGTTTCATGGATCCAAATGATTGCCATTATAGCATGTTACCCAAGGGTTTGAAAATTGTTTTCATTGATACCATATTTGACAATTTCGTCACGAAAAAAAAATAATTGTATCGCGGCTATTTCTCGCAATGATTTAAACGCCTCGTGATCATTAAAAAATAAATAAACCTTTCTATGCAGGATTATGTAAACTTTTGCCCTTTGTTGCCATGTTAAGAAAATGTAAACTTTCAAATCAATTTCGATGTTTTTGCTGCAAGTAAAAAAAAATTCCATTTAGTTCTAGATTTTTTGATAACAAAGCCGGATATAAAGTTTCGTGAAAATCCATTAATATTTGGAGCCGGTATAGTGTACACAAGAAAACGAGCACAGACAGACACACTGACTGGCAAACAGACGGACAGATAGCACTTCAAAAATACTCAAAACGAGTTCAGGAAGTTTTAAAATATATATTGGCATCAAAATCTTGAAATCGAAAATTTTCGCGAAAATCATAGCTCGATAATGTTTTCTCGTCAACTCCATTTTCTTTTCTTTCAAATTTAATTCTACGATAGTTAAATTGTGATTGTTGCCTCAAATTATCGTCTGCGGACATAAAAATGTTCAAATTTAAATAGCCGACCAATAATTTTTTTCTAGCGCATATCGTCTGCCCCTGTCTCATAAATGTCAGTGTGACCCCCGTATTACTGATAAAAAGCATGTAAAAAACTTTCAGTGTTTACAACAAGACTTAGATTTGTCTCAGATGCATGACAAACTTTCAGAGATGAAAAATGACAATTATGGAGTTGCCAAGGGCACAATTTCAATGCTGTTCGTTGTTTATTTGTACCAGGAGGAAGAATGTGAGACTAGGAGACATTTATGCAGTTTTAATATTACGAAGATTTACGGATTATAAATGTGAAACAAAGCTCAGACTCTTAAACGCCAGTTTACGACAGTCCTGGGCCGGGAGGTCATGACAGCAATAAATTCAGTGCACATAAATTACAGATGTGGTTGGGTCAAAAATCTCCTTGAGGCCAAGGCTGAAACCAAGAAGATTGGGTAGTAAGGTGGCCAATGAAGAAGTGTTGCCTCATTGCCCTGAGGATCAACCAATAAGTTACGGAGGGTGTATCTGGACCTCAGGCAAAATTATATGGCAACAAACAGAGAAAGTTCTTGATATATGCAGTCAATTCATAATGGCCGGGTAAGAGTGTTGTGCTTTACAAGAGTGAATTAAAAATAACCGTCGAAGAATATATTCAGAGAAATTGAGAGGCGATGCCGGCCAAGAAGGTGATTTCGAGTGAATTAAGAATGGCCGTCGAAGAGTGTTGTAATAAGAAATAGGAGGCGATGATGACCTAAAAGGTCTTCATCGCCTCCTATCTGAATTTAGAGAGTCTGAATTTAGAAAGACCGTCCAAGAGTATGCTTGCAAAGTCAATTGGAGGATAGGCATGTCCAAGTGATGCATACCAGTAAAATTGGAGTTCAGAATGTCCAAGACGACAAATTAAGGTATGTGCATATCTGCATTAAATATTAGGTCGGATATATGATTTTGGACAAACCGAATCCTGGTCTCACACGTGCAGGTTCTTTTCCTTAAGAATGTATATTTAATTAATGAAAGTTCATAATTATAATATGTGTCATCAATAATGTTTAGTTTAAAATTTAAAACTATGGAATTCAATTGTGTAGTACATTAATTAATAATTATATTTTCGAAATTCGCATAAAGAAAAAATGGTGGGTTATAATGCGGCAACGATGCAATGTACGAATACACGATTCACGACCATGGTTATTCAGGGTAATTTCCTAATTATAAACTCCTCTGTTCATTTTCTTTCACCACATATATATTATCCCAAACTATCAGGAACATTACTCCCCATTACGGACAGCTCCAATCAAACTTTCAATAACATGCTCGCAAATGTTTTACAATGTTCTGTCGTTATACATAGTATAATGCAATAGAGAAAATACAGGTCGAGAATTCACAGGCGATTTTTCGATGGAGGATCACTTTTTAAGTATCCGTTCTTGAGAAGATGTCAGATTATGTATGTGTGTGTTTGTGAACGTGATATCTCACGAACAACTGGAGCGTTCCGAACGTAATTTTGTACGATTAGTAAAATCGATACATGTTATAATCTAATTTTAATCGTAATCGTATTTTCAGAAGTCTGCCCAATTTTTGAATGAAATTTTAAAAAAATGCCCCAAGCCTGCCAATATGCTACTTAAGTAATCATTTCTTATGTAATTTTTCATTAGAAAAAGACTGATGCACATTTCAGTGCTCTAGAATGATCTGTTTATTGAGATATTGCACGTTTATCAATTAAATTTATAAAAAAAATACATAAAAAATATTAACTGTCATGAAGCATGTTCACTTTTTATACGCAATATTATATGATAAATTTGTTGACATCAATTTCGTGTCTAGTTCATTCCATTCACGAGAGAAGATACTTTCTGTAATAGTTTTGTATTTTAACGCTCAATAATTAATCAATAGTCATTTATTTCTAGGACGTAGAGCCGTGGGTATCCATCTTACGTCGTGAAAGAAATAAACCTGCTCACAAAAGAATTTTTCAAGCAGTCTTATATTAAAACTGCACCAGAAACAATAGATGGAAATTTTTTTATTGGGCACGAAATTGAGATTATTGAGCCAGTACGCTCATATTTAATTGCAAGATAAGAAATCTGTTACAAAAGCTCAATTCAAGCAGATTGAAATCAGGAATTTAAAATTTATAAATTTAAAACACTTTCAGAAATGATGTATATCAAATATGTTGTACAATTTTTCTAAAATTCATGCATTTATTTTTTAGCTTTTGATTTTTATCAAGGAATATTTATTTGAATCTCGGAGTGATAATCTCGGAATACAGCAGAACATAGGCTTTGAAAGTAATGTAAATATTTATAATTATTTATTTACTTTCAATATTTAAAATTTTGAACTTGTACGTCTCTCTTTATGCATTTTTATTGTGTGCTTTTATATACAAACTTTTTACTGTCTGTTTATTAAAAAAGTGTTTCTATTTATTTTGTAAAAAAATTAAATTTTAAAAGGTTTTATATGTAAATGTTATTTTATATTATACCTTTCAAATTAAAATTTTAGTTTATTTAAAAAATGGTTCTTTTATAAAAATATATTTAAATACTTAAATTAAAAAATGTTTTCGTTATTTTTGCAAATACTTAAAATTTTACTTATTTAATTGGACTTGTGCATAAATAACATGATGTTATTTATAATATCAGTTAGCATCTTTTGTATGTTGAACAAAAATAGCTACGTATTTATACCTGAGGAAAAACGTAATTTGACACTACTGGTGTAAATAAAAAGCTATAAACTTTCACAATGTTATATAAACCATCTGATAAACTCTATTAATAATTAGAAACTAGATTTATTCTTATAAAACCGATGATTTTAATTTAAATCAGTCAATGTATAAAATAAATATTCAAAATTTTAATCATAGTTTTCCATATTAAAACCAATATTCTAAATTGAAGAATCAAAAAAAGTTCGTTGAAATGAAAACAAATTAACGATTAGGTAACTAGCTCCGGATAATTGTTGTACTGAGGTCTAGCGATTAATTAAATAGCTCCGGTTAATTGTTGTACTGAGGTCTAGCGATTAATTAAATAGCTCCGGTTAATTGTTGTACTCAGGTCTAGCGATTAATTAAATAGCTCCGGATAATTGTTGTACTGAGGTCTAGCGATTAATTAAATAGCTCCGGTTAATTGTTGTACTGTGGTCTAGCGATTGATTAAATAGCTCCGGTTAACTGTTGTACTGAGGTCTAGCGATTAATTAAATAGCTCCAGTTAATTGTTCTACTGAGGTCTAGCGATTAATTAAATAGCTCCGGATAATTGTTGTACTGAGGTCTAGCGATTAACTAAATAGCTCCGGTTAATTGTTTTACTGAGGTCTAGCGATTAATTAAATAGCTCCGGTTAATTGTTGTACTGAGGTCTAGCGATTAATTAAATAGCTCCGGATAATTGTTGTACTGAGGTCTAGCGATTAACTAAATAGCTCCGGTTAATTGTTGTACTGAGGTCTAGCGATTAATTAAATAGCTCCGGTTAATTGTTGTACTGAGGTCTAGCGATTAATTAAATAGCTCCAGTTAATTGTTCTACTGAGGTCTAGCGATTAATTAAATAGCTCCGGATAATTGTTGTACTGAGGTCTAGCGATTAACTAAATAGCTCCGGTTAATTGTTGTACTGAGGTCTAGTGATTAACTAAATAGCTCCGGATAATTGTTGTACTGAGGTCTAGCGATTGATTAAATAGCTCCGGTTAACTGTTGTACTGAGGTCTAGCGATTAATTAAATAGCTCCAGTTAATTGTTCTACTGAGGTTTAGCGATTAATTAAATAGCTCCGGATAATTGTTGTACTGAGGTCTTGCGATTAACTAAATATTTCCGGTTAATTGTTGTACTGAGGTCTAGCGATTAATTAAATAGCTCCGGTTAACTGTTGCACTGAGGTCTAGCGATTAATTAAATAGCTCCCGATAATTGCTGTATTGCTCTTTCTTTCTCTCAAAATGCAATGTAGAGGGTGCTCATAAAATAAACTTCCTCTATATACGTACCTCTCGAGATTAGACTTTTCGACGAACACGGATGACATGTGAAATTTAATCGCTTGAAAATATGTGTTCAAGATTTATGTAGATGATATGATTCGAGCTTTCACGGTTACGGTTTTAGCGCACGAATTATGGAAAATTCCAATGGCAACACCCCCTTTTTAGTTTTTACTTTTCCTGTAACACACGGTAATGTATAGGGAAAATACTGGAATCATGTCGAAAATCACAACTCGAGTTTTCGACGGATCTACACGTTTTGAGACCTCTAGAACACGAAAACATTTCTTTTGGCATAACGTCTGCCTGTGCGTCTGCTTGTGCAATGTATGTATCCACCTTAACTCAAAAACTAATTGAACAAATTTCATAAAAATTTATAGGTGATTCTGATTGCACTTGTAGGTTATTTTAATGCTGACTAGATTTTAGTTCAATTCGGGATAAAATAATCTGCAATTTTTTACGAAACAACCAGCAAAAATTGAATGTATCCAACCTAACTAAAAAATGAATGAACTATTTGGTAGATAAGTCAATTATAGGTTACTCTGGTGCTGATTAGATTTTGGTACGATTTGGAAAAAAAGAACCTGCAGTTTTTAAGAAATTGCTCGAAAAGATTGTCAAAATCTGAAATAAGACTACGCATGCTCAAATATCTTAAATATATTAATTACATGCTTAGCTTATACTTAACTCTTGATGAGGATAAGAATAAGACCAATCTTATTGCTCTAGGACTAACCATTCTCGAGATACATTAGTTTTTTATTAACACTTTACAACAAAGTTGAAAAGTGTTTATGACTTTGTTCATTCTGTCTGTCTGTCTGTCTGTCTGTCCGCTAGCACGATAATTGCCGTAAAAATGACTTAATCAAAATGAAATTTTAGTATGTTGTTCAGACGGTCTGTAGGACCTACGGGAATATAAATGAATAATATCACCCAATTAGTTTTGGATTGAACCCGGGTTGAAAAAATGAAATACATTGAGACCTATGGGACCTAATTTTTCAAACATTTTTTAAGCGGATTTAAAATTCACAAATTGCTTCAAAAATTTTAGGTAATATTCAAATTGTTCCATAAAATATATAAAAAAAAATTCAGCGAAATATATTCAGTAGTTTTTAAAATAAAAATTAAAATAATAATTACACATCTTATATGAAACAATCACGTGACCATGATATGATACGATCACATGACCCACTTCAAATTGATATATGGCATCCATCTTGTTTCAAAATCGTGATTTTTTTAAGTTCTTTTTAATTCATATTGTGTGTTGTATCCGTCCTAAAACTACTTTATTTTTGCTTAAATTCTGTGCATCTACATACTGAAACAACGTAATGACAATATATTTGAGTTTAAATGCTCATCTAAATTTGATTATTTCTACAACTAAGCCTATTTTTCACCTATGTAAAATGTAAACAGCAAAATATGTAGAGAGAGTTGTATTAGAATTGCTGTATTTTTTTAACACAAAATCATTTAGTTCATGGAGTCTGCATAGCTGATATGAATCAAATATTCATTGATTTTATAAAGAGAAGGACGATTTTTTTCGATGAAGTTTTAAGCATAGAGTTTAATTATTTGTAACTCCATGGTCTTAAATAAAATGTTTAAATAAAATAAATTATTATAGTATTGTGATGAATGAAATGAATGGGAGAAAGTTATGAATGAAATCCTGTTTTTATAGAGACATCCAGGCGTGTTATTTTTTCTATGACGTCGTTTGAATTAATTTCAGTTGTTTTCGATGAAGTTTTCAAATATAATGAATTATCGTAGTATTATGATAATTCTAAAACTATTACCGAGGAATGTATAACATTTTAGAGATGTTTAAACCAGGCAATTTATATTTCAATGCCGTCATTTGAATGAAGTTCATTTTTTTCGATGAAGGTTTAAGTTTTCAAATATAATAAATTAATGCAGTATTGTGATAAGTTTCAAAATATTACCGAGGAATGTATTGCATTTTAGACTTGTTTAAATAAAATTGCATTGAAGTTGGAAAGTGTTTCATAATCAATGCTTTAAGCATGATTGATCTTTCTTGTTTCTTTAATTTTTGCTACACTTCCTTTGAAAATACACCCAGTCACCGAATGAAAATGAAAATTGAATTAGAAGTGCAAATTGAGTGTAATTTCAAATAATTATACGCGTTTTTTGTGTGTGTGTGCAATTAAACTCAATTTAATGAATTATTATAGAAATAAATAAACCATTAATTTAAGTCTATAGGGAAAATCATGTGCTGCCCACACCAGAGTTTTATATTTCATCGTGGTCAGCACGGTGGAAGATGTGGTCGCTTGAGGCTCGCAAATAGGAGATGCTATTTTAAAATCACTCTGCATTTTATATATTCAGCTCAAAACTGTCTGTCTAAATTAAACTTCAACAAATTTTAAAGCCACGCTTGAGAAGTTTGCATACCCTAGTGTTGGCTATATTTTAAAACGGAACGAAAAATGGAATTAATAATTTTTTTTCCAAAATAAAGCGATCATAAACTTAAAACAAGAAAGATCAATCATGCTTAAAGCATTGATTATGAAACACTTTCCAACTTCAATGCAATTTTATTTAAACAAGTCTAAAATGAATACATTCCTCGGCAATATTTTGAAACTTATCACAATACTGCATTAATTTATTATATTTGAAAACTTAAACCTTCATCGAAAAAAATGAACTTCATTCAAATGACGGCATTGAAATATAAATTGCCTGGTTTAAACATCTCTAAAATGTTATACATTCCTCGGTAATAGTTTTAGAATTATCATAATACTACTATAATTTATTGTATTTGAAAACTTCATCGAAAACAACTGAAATTAATTCAAATGACGTCATAGAAAAAATAACACGCCTGGATCTCTCTATAAAAACAGGATTTCATTCATAACTTTCTCCCATTCATTTTATTCATCACAATACTATAATAATTTATTTTATTTAGACATTTTATTTAAGACCATGGAGCTACAAATATTTAAACTCTATGCTTAAAAGTTTATCGAAAAAAATCGTTCTTCTCTTTATAAAATCAATTAATATTTCATTCATATCAGCCATGCAGACTCCATAGACTAAATTATTTTGTGTTAAGAAAATACAGGAATTCTAATACAACTCATTCTACATATTTTGCTGTTTACATTTTACATAGGAGAAAAAGAGGCTTAGTTGTAGAAATAATCAAATTTAGATGAGCATTTAAACTCAAATATATTGTCATTGTGTTGTTTCAGTATGTAGATGCACAGAATTTAAGCAAAAATAAAGTAGTTTTAGGACGAATACAACACTTTATTTGAATTAAAAAGAACTTAAAAAAGTCACGATTTTGAAACAAGATGGATGCCATATATCATTTTGAAGTGGGTCATGTGATCGTTTCATATCATGGTCACGTGATCGTTTCATATAAGAGGTGTAATTATTATTTTAATTTTTATTTAAAAAACTACTGAATATATTTCGCTGAATTTTTTTTATATATTTTATGGAACAATTTGAATATTACCTAAAATTTTCGAAGCAATTTGTGAATTTTAAATCCGCTTAAAAAATGTTTGAAAAATTAGTTCCCATAGGGAACAATGTATTTCATTTTTTCAACCCGGGTTCAATCCAAAACTAATTGGGTGATATTATTCATTTATATTCCCATAGGTCCTACAGACCGTCTGAGCAACATACTAAAATTTCATTTTGATTAAGTCATTTTTACGGCAGTTATCGTGCTAACGGACAGACAGACAGACAGACAGACAGACAGAATGAACAAAGTCATAAACACTTTTCAACTTTGTTGTAAAGTGTTAAAAAATGGAAATAAAAGAAATATATGGTTAAATTAAGCAAATGTTTTTATGCAATTATTGATGACAAGGCGAAAACTACAACCTCTACGTTTCAAGTATAAATCATTCTAAAGATGTTTTATTCTTTTATGCTGGAGACTTGTTACAATTTAAAACTGCCCTCAGTTTCAAAACGAGACATATAAGTTTTTTGAAACCGTACTGTCAGTGCAATTTCTAATAAGTACTTTTATCAAATAAGTTCCGCTTGACATTAAATTTTGTGAGATAAAACTGAAATTAATTTGCATTTAGAAACAAAAAGTAAACTTAAGATTAATCAGTAAAAGAGAAAATCATATAATGTCTACGTGAGATTTTCATTGGTTGGCACAGTATTTCTAGATTAATATGAAAACCATAAACGGATTATTTTACAATTCCATTTACTTGCAGAAAAATAATAAAATTTATAATTGTATCAAATATTATGTGACATGTTTATCTGTTATTTCAGTCTTTCTGCCATGTTTCCATAAAACATGACTATACGATATGTAGGTCATGTGAGGTGAAATATAGGAAGTGTTTTCGACATTTTTATTATTTATTTTTGCATCGTTAGGTTGTACGGGGAAAATATTAAAATGAAGTTTAAAATTCGAATGAGTGTTTTCACTAGATTTAAACTCTAAAGATCAAGCATCATGTATTTTTGACGTTTCTCTCTCTTTATGTGTCTGTGTATATCTGTACATATACTTGTCTGCATAAATCCAGTTTAACCTCAAAGCAATCCGTCCGATTTAGAAGAGCTTTAATTATTAGTTAGATTGCTCGGAATGCTTTTTGCACTGCATTGTGTCCCGAACCGCGAAGCGAGTTATGGGGGCTGGCGTGCGATCAGGAGGGGGTGGAGGCTCCTAGTTGTTGTTGTTGTTGTTGTTGTTCTCTTGTCCTAATTAAGGAAAGAAATTTGCGCTGCTTTTGTTTGGTCTAAGACCCGGGGCACCCCTACGGTAGAAGTCCGACTTCTGCCCAAGTAATAGGCTATAATAGTTATTTAAATTTGTGGTATTTTACATTTCTTGAAATTATAGAAATGGATCTTAAGTGTTATTTTTTGTTTTATTGATGCTTTGAATGCAAAATTCATTTATACTTACTTGTCCTGTAATACGTAGCATATACATAGTGTCAGAGAATGTCATGGACTAGGTCAATATATTTTAGAAGTATTAGAATATCTTTTGTGCAGAAGTATTAGAAAAATTTTTCTGTATGATATATGAAACCCCAATGGCACTTCACGGTGAATCAACTTTCATACGTCTGTTCCACGTTTGGCAAGTACGGGAGACCATCTCGCTTCCCGTTAGACATAGTGAATACAATCTGTGAGACCATAAATAGATCTCACATTTGATGAGACACTTTTATGTACAAATTTATGGTGGTCAAAACGGTGAACAGTACTTATAGTCTGGCTGGCACCGAGGTTTATAACCCCGTGAACCTAAAAGTCAGACCACAAATTTAGGGGTGCCATGACAGAGGGGGCCGAGCTGGGCCTTACGAGATGTGGAATGGTTCCATTGGTTAAAGGAGTAACGAAAGGAAAAAGAAGATTGTTACGTCAAACTCAATGCGGCAAATGGAAGAAAAGGGGAGTTACCCCCCTCCAACGAGGGAACCACGGCCTGTGCCCCGAGAACGACTGCAAGAAGATAACTTGTGCACAGAAGAGAGTGATACTAAGATAGTGATACCGAAATTAAAGGTATGTGCCCATTGAAAATGATATCTGGTCCTAACTACTATTTAGGCGTTTCCGTTTTGGTGACATATGTCCCCTCCGCTGAAATAATATAATTAAATAGTGTAATTGAATTTAATTAAGATTTATGTTGTTAATAATGTTTTATTGTTAAAGTTTAAATGGTGCAGTCAATGAGTATTATAACAATTAATAATTCCCTTACAGGACTCACAGGAAAGGTAAATAATTGGAGGGTTTTATATAGCGGCACAACTAGCAATGTACGATTTCAATAATAAATCCACTATGTATGAATTAACGGCCATGTCAATCTTAATGAATTTAATATTAAAAGTTCTAATTTCTTTTTCGGTTCCCAGATTTGGTTTCCGTGACGTTTTTGTGTGAGTCAAATTTTAAATTAAAATTTCAATAAATAATACTGAGATTAATAAAAATAATTTAAATAAAGAGATGAATAAATTTAATGGAGTAACATGTGCTGACCAGATTTTGCATTGTTTAAAATTAAATATGCACAGTCACTATGAAAAGAATTTGAATATATTTAAAATGATTCAAAATAATGTTGAAAAAATTGATTATTATTAAGAATATTTAATTTGCATGTTGAAGTGTTTTATGAGCAGTATTTTGGAAGTGTATTTTATGCTGTTAATTTTAAGTAGGATTTTGGAAGGGATACATTTTGTGTAAATGCTTTAGAGAGCAAATAGAAGTTCTAAAAAAATCTACGGAAATATCACAAAGAGAAATTATTGAAAATCCGAGAGTAAAAATGGATAATTTTGATTTAATTAATATATTGCCAGTTTTTTATGGGAGAAAAGACGAAGATGTCGAATTTTTTTTCGCACAGTTTGAAAATATTGCAGGAATTGCCGAATGGTCGGAGGAAAATAAAGTCGTAATTTTAAAAACTAGATTAAAGGAGAAAACTTTTGAATTTTTGTCAAAAAAATGAGAATTGCAGAAAGCAAATAGTAACATGAGAGAAATCAAATAAATATTGATTAAAAAATTTAAATCATCACTTACAATGCTTCAAAAGCAGACAAATTTAAATAAAATTAAAATGACGCCAAGAATGAAAGTTGCGGAGTTAGCGCTATATATTTCAAATTCGACAAATGAATTTTTAGGGAATTACGCAAATAATGAAATGTGTGAAATAAAGAATAATTTAATGTTGGCAAAATTTATAGAGTCTGTTAGGCAAGATCTTGCTTTTGAAATTAAAAACTAAATATTCAGAATTTTGAAAAAGAGGTAGAATACGCAGAACATTTAGAGAAGGTTTTTGAGGAATGCGACAGTACAGAAGTTAATGCAATTTATCTCAATGAAAATAATGGCAAAAATTTTAAGGATAAACAAATGGAAAGGCATTTACAAAATTGAAAATTTGAACCCCAGCAAGTAAAATATGAAAAATCAGAATATGAAGTTATATATTGCATAGGATGCGGAAAAAGAGGGCACTATTTTTCAACCTGTTGGCACAACCGAAATGCACAAAAAAATTATGGAGAAAATAAATATGGAAATAAAAGAAGTGAATATAGAAATTATCAAAATAACGGAGTTAGAAATGAACAAAATAACGGATTTAGAAATGGGCAAACTAACAGAGTTATTAATACGCAAAATAGCGGATTCAGAGAAAGAAATACGGAAAGAAACGATAGTCGGTCAAATACCCAAACTTTTGAGAAACAAGAATTTCATGGGCAAGAAAAAAACTGTAGCGAGCCTTTAAACTGACAGAGGGGCTTTGGCCGAGTAAAAATTTAAGAAATAGACCAAAGTCCCAATCAAGAGAAGAAAAATCGCAAACGCGAATTAAGATATCGAGTTACAAAAATTATGAAAATGCAAATAAAATGCAAGATGATAAAAGGGAGGTTCGCATGCGAAGCCCAGGTCCCAATTTTCAATCACAGCAAAATAATGAACAGGCAAATAAAAATGACAATCAAAAAATAAATAGTGTGGAAAGCATGCAAAAATTTATTCATGTTCCCTGCCCGAAAGATGAGATCATTGGCACTATTGCAGCTTTGCTTGCACAGCCCAGATGGATAAGGTTCGATAGTCACTTCGTCGAAAGTCTAAAATGTGAGGCAAATATTAATAAAAAGAAAATTGCGGAAAATACATGTGTAGAAAATAATAAAATAAAAATCATGAAAAATAATGGAAATACAGGAGTTAAAGAAACCATTAAAAATAAAAATGATGCGTGCAATGCAAAAATAAATTTAAATGATGAGTACAAAAATGAAATTAACTCAAAATCGACTCAGATCGATAATAAAAAGTATGATGAAATTAAGGAAACTAGTTGTAAAGTTTCGCAAATTGATACACAAATTATTGAAGGTAGCCATGTTAATGACTATACTTTTTCAAATGATGAAAATAAAAAAAAATATTGATACAGAGAATGATTTTAAAATTGTGACTAGTGCGAAAAAGCCAATTGTCACACAAGATGGAGTAAAAGGCATATTTGAATTTGATGAAAATATTAAAAATGGTTATTATGACAGTCAAAAATCGCACACGTTGATAAGGCCAATGTTCCTAAAAATGAAAAGGTTAATGATTTTGCTGAAAAAGAATGTGTTAATGAAGAGTCAAATCTTGATATCCAGGTCTATCTCACGCTCACACGCAGAATAACTTTGCAACCAGGTCAGTTGATTGCAGAACAATTCAATTTAGATCAGGAAATTCACGATAAAGAAGTGATCTTTACCCCCACACAACACGCAAAAGTACTTTTTCCATTTGGTGCAATTCGAACTGTAATAAAAGATAACAAAATTGATATTTTGATATGTAATCAAAAGCAGGTTAAAATTACGTTAAATAAAAATATGAGAGTAGGAGTGATTAAAAATTTCAAAACAATTACTAATGAAGAATCGGAGATACCGTATTTTTGAAAGAAGAAAATATATCCAATATGCTTCAAGATGGATTTCAGGGACCCTTTCGAGTAATGAAACTTGGAAAAAAAAATATATTGACCATTAGAAATAACTTGCAACGCTTTACGCGTTGCAAATCTTAGTGCAAACCATTTTCCTTCCGCAGCAAAATATGGAAATGAACCTTGAAAAGAAGTGGATACAACCTGATCTCTCCCCCCGCCTCCCAAAAAATATGAGCATTTAGGCAATGCAGAAGTATAAAATACTAAACACAAGATACGAAATGTTCACCTTCAGCAACAATGCATGCTTTTGCATATGAGTAAAAAAATGCTTTCAGGTGTTTGCCAATTTCTCTTAAGTTTACATTATTACCTGCAGTTTAAAGTAAAATAAACTTCATAAAATAAAATTCACCTATTCACGAGCTCTATCAACCACATTTTTCGACGTATAGTCATGACATGTGAGATTTAGACGTTTGAAAAAAAATGCGTTCGAAATTCATGCAGATGAAAACAAGCAAGTTCCGATGGTCCAGACTCTCTGTCCAAATTTCATGAAATTTTACAGTCACGTCAATGTGCTTACTAACTCTATTGTTAAGCAATATACTCTACTGTATAAGCGAGTTATACTCTGATACGGAATGAAACAAAAGTACTTATCACTCTATATTAAAAAAATAATCTCAGTGCAGCCGCTGACCAAATCCTTTTAAAAATAAAGATATTTTCTGTCAAGGTTATCGCCGGACCTATGATTTACGATTTGATATAATGATTTAGAATATGTTACTATGTGTCGCATCCTATTTTGGTTATAATCGAATAGAAATTTCTATTTCTTTATACAATTTTGAAGTGAAAAATTTTTTACACTATTTTTGTATGAACATTTTATTTTCTTTGTTGTATCGTCAAAATCTAATCTTTTAATTGTTGCAAACGTTGTTGATATTACAAAATCAGTAACATTTAAATTATTGATTTCAACAATTAGTAATACAGTAGTTATTCAGAGTTTCATTTAAATATTAATTCTTTTGAAATGGTAACAGTATTTTCAACAACGAATCGTAATTGTTCATGACAATAATGCATGCAAAACTCTCTGTTTGTTTGCAAGACTGCTGCGCAGGTGTAATGAAAGCTCTTGCCGAGTATTGGCGATAAATGGACGATAATAGACAGTGGCAGAAGATCCCGGGGCTTGGTGAACAGTAGCGTGCAGGGTACACAAATAGGCTTTCGTGTGCGCTGGCCAGATTGAGTGGCCGCCGGTCGAGCTAGCTAATCAATCGGCAGTTGGTGAGCGTCAATTATTAGGGGACGACCCCAACGGGCGTATTAAGCCTACACAGCAGTCAGCTACAAAGAGCTCCCGAACTGAGCTTATCGGCAGCCAACGAGTAGGAGGCAAAGCCTCCCGACTCGCGAAACGAGTTACGGGGGATGGTGAGTGTCAGTCAGCAGGGGGTGAAGCCCCTTGACTATTACACATGCGTAGCTGTCGTGAAGAAAGATCTAGTTAAGAGAAATCGGGCTGCTAATCAGCAGACAGGAGGCGGAGCCGTCGATTTCCAGGAGTTTGCGAGTATAATGCTGAACTCCAGGAGTTTGCGAGTATAACGCCAAGCTCCAGGAGTTTGCGAGTATAACGCCAAGCTCTAGGAGTTTGTGAGTATAGCGTCGAGCTCCAGGAGTTTGTGAGTATAACGCCGAGCTCCAGGAGCTTGTGAGTATAACGCCGAGCTCCAGGAGTTTGTGAGTATAACACCGAGCTCCAGGAGTTTGCAAGTGTAACGCCGAGCTCTAGGAGTCTGCGAGTATATCGCCGAGCTCTAGGAGTCTGCGAGTATAACGCCGAGCTCTAGGAGTTTGCGAGTATAACGCCGAGCTCCAGGAGTTTGCAAGTGTAACGCCGAGCTCTAGGAGTCTGCGAGTATAACGCCGAGCTCTAGGAGTCTGCGAGTATAACGCCGAGCTCCAGGATTTTGCGAGTATAACGCTCTTGACATTTCAAAATAAGTAATATTTAAATTAATGATTTAAATAAACGAAACGCGATTTTTGTCAGAGTACAAAGAACAAGAGGCAAAACATATTGCTCGCGAAGCGAAACTGGGGTTGATGAGCATTAGCGATCAAGTCAGTGCCCCAGCGGTCGTATTACATCTGCATAGCAGGCGGAAATTAGGAGTTTCCAAAGCCATTTATGATGTTAGTAAGCGTCAGCGAACAGGATGAGGAGCCCTCTAGTAGAATTAAAAAACATGAAATAAAAGAAAATATATACTTGAATTTATTATGCAAATTTTTTTACGTAATTTTTGTTAACAAAGTAAATAAAACATTGCTGGAATAAATCAGTTTAAAGATGTTTCATACTTTTAGTTTAGAGACCTGGCGCTATTTTAAATTGCACCAAGCTACAAAACAAAAATATAAATTCTTTTAAATTTGTAAATTCAATGTAATTCCAAACAAGTATCTCTCTAATGAGCTCCTATTTTATGTTATTTTGTGCGATAAATCTGAAATTAATTTGCACAGCGGAACACAAAAAGTAAATTTCAGACAAATAAAAAGTCATATAATGTCTGCATAAGATTTTTATGGGTTGGCACTGTATGTCGTGAAAGAAAAAAATTAAATTATTTTACAATTACAATTAATTTCAGAAAAATTATAAAATTAATAATTACATAAAATATTAAAAATAAAAAAATAACTATAAAGGTATCATTAGATTTGAAATGTTTAAAAAAACATGACCATACGATATGTAGGTCATGTGAAGTATTTTTAAATGTTTTAGTTTTTTTTTTATTCGTGGATCTATAGGGAAAGTAATAGGGTTTAAAATTCGAATGAGTGTTTTCAATGGCTTACACGTCTGGGACTCAAAAGAGCACGCATCACGTACTTTCATCGTGATGTCTTTCTTATTCTTTCTGTGCCCGTCTATATGCTTGTTTGTATGCATTTAGTTCAGCTCAAAAACAATCCCCTCAATATTCATAAAAAAAATTCTGATCACGTAAGTCATGTGTTACGCTGGTGCTGATAAGATTTTGGCCCAACATTAAAAAAATAGAATTTGAACTATTTTTGAGGTATCTTTAAAAAATTGGAAAAGCAAAAATATACTCCATTTTGTAAAATAATAAAATGGGATGTTTGTCTGTATGTTCGTTTGTCTGTGCTGTAGTGTAGAGTGATGCACAGCTACAAAATTTGGTACAGTTATAGTTTAGCTCAGACCTTGAGAAACATCTGACAGATTTCGTCATGAATTTTCTCTAAACATTGATTGAAAAATTCAAGAAATGTTTAAAAACAGAATAACTTTTAAAGGAAAAGGTCATAAAATGACACATGCCTCTCTTTTTCTGACACTGTTTATGACATATGTGGATCAAATCAATGTATGGAATATAAATCTATGAAAAAGTCGAGTGAAGTCTCATACTTCAGATATTTTGTGTTGCTAATATTATAAAAACTTCGTCTAAATGCGGTATATACCGAATTTTAGTGGATCAATCGGTTTTGAAGGACTTTTTCTTCAGGACAAACAAGCAGCGCAACCTCAATTGTTCAAGCAAGTTCGGCATCTCCGGTAGAATAATAGATGTGGCTGAAGGTATGAGATAAGTTACCGGCGCCGTATGGAGAAATAAGCTAGCTATAACCAAGGAGGAATAATACTACGATTGAAAGGTAAAAATCAAGGAGGAAGGAAAGAATAACGGAAAAAAATAATGAATGGAAAGTCGGCAAAAGAACGGATACCAGAACTAATAAAAATAACTAAATACTGAGGAATCCTATTTAAATGGCAATGGGAAAACATAAGATGCAGTAACCAGGTGTAAAAAATGCAAACGATAAAAATAAGTAGAGAATAATTGAAAATGATGGGGAAAAATCAGAGCGAATAGAAAGAGCTAATTAGTGAGCAATCCTATTTAAATGGCAACGAAAAAACATAAGATGCAGGAACCAGGTGTAAAAAATACAAACGATAAAAATAAGTAGAAAATAATTGAAAACGATGGTGGGGGAAGACAAGAATAAAAATGATAAAAAATATGAACGAATTAACTATTTTCGGAGTCTATATGAGCTTACTTCGTCAAATAAAATTGAAAACATATAACGTTAAACCTAAAAAAGGAATACAAACTATAAAAAACAGTGGCGAAGCGCGAGTTGAGACAAAATAAAGAGTGTCTACCCAAATAATTTTCTACCTCCTAATTTTTATTTTAATCATATGTTATTCGGAATATACAATTTTTTTTCGGTAAATAATGTTTTGAAGATATTGACCTATATTTGTTCCAACTGGTGCCAGATCCTCAATTGCCAGCATATTTTTCTGGGGGGACATCTCCGGAAATGCCTACCCCGTCAGGTCATATTGCATTTGGGATGAAGCTAAAAGTGAACGCGCGAGCAATTCTACCATTTAACTGCCGTATAGGCCCAGGTAGACGTGTCTAAGCTGCGGTATTTATAGCAGGAGTGACAATTCCTTTACTCCTTTTCACGAAGGGATTTAGTTTTATTTATTTATTTATGACTGACATGTAAATCAAATGGGATTTTGAGAATCACTAAATTATAGTGGTTTTGACTTTTGATACGGAATTTTTCTACGTGATTCATAAATTAATATTTTAGTAAGTGAAAATGTAAAGCTTTGTGAGTGGTGTAGCTATTTTCTAATTCATTTTTCTTGATTTTTGTATACGTTAAAATGGAGTTTTCCTATGTATTCTGTTTTCCCCCATTTGAATAAGTTCTATAGAGAGAAACGTAAAAGCGGGGGTTCCACTATAATAACAAACACTATAATAACAAAATTGCTAAATGGTATTAATTTATTTTCACTGTAATTCTGTTATTACATTTTATTTTATACGTAACCTTGTTAAAATACGCAGCATGAAACATTTTATAATTTTTGTCCCTGGTTTTATGTTTACCCCAAAATATTTTATTGCGTTTCTCCACTGAACAAATTAGCGGAAGTGTGGCTCAACTCGACATTTTCATACTCAAATCTTTTTTTCTAGTAATTTTATTGTTTTTCAAATTTTACAAGAAAAATTTTGAAAAATCTGTATTGTGTGTCCAAATGATTGCAATTATAGAGTGTTACTCTTTACTTTAAAGAGCTAGAGAAAATATCTTTCGATTGATACCATATTTGACGATGTACCCCACAGAGTGGGGGAGAGCTTGCGCCCGAAGGGGGCTAATCACGTCAAGAACAAAAGGTATTTCACAATAATAATTTAAACTATTAAGTCCCATGATCATTGAGTCCCAAATAAACCCTTTTATGATTATGTCAAATTTTGTCTTGTGCTGCCATGTTAAAAAATATAATGTGTTAACCCCCCCCCCCCCCCACTACACCCAATGACGCAAGCTTTTTTTGATTTTTAATGTTTCTTGGGGAGCCTCTTATCTATTGTGAGTCATACCGGAAATGTGTCTGATATCTTCATTATCAAACTTCTCTGGCACCTTTGCTCATTTGCATGATTTTGAAAGGCGCATTTAAAGAATTAATTCTTAACAACATTTTACAAATCCCCATTTACATTTTCTCAAGTGATATCTGAAACTAAGTCTTAAACTTTAAGAGAAAAGTGAAGAAAATTATCTTGGGTTCCATCCATTATTAAAGTGTCCTCTTCCAATCACAGAAACTGATAAATATTCATAAGATCGCTGGAGGATTCACTTTTAAATTTCTTGGAATGAAAAATGACATGTTTGTCACTTTCATGAGAAGTAAAATTCTTGTGTTATCCAAACTTTTGTTATGGGTTCAAATTTTAGATGTGATTGGAAAAGTTAAAAATTAAGTAGTAATTAAAAAAGAATCTGATGTGGGTAACACATGACTTTCTTTATATAATGCAATGAATTTACTACTTTTACAGTAAAAAAATAGGTTTTTCTTATAGCAGATACTTATATTCTTTCCAAGATCTTGAATTTTCGACGATTAGTCGTCATTTTCATTGATTTAGCGTCATTTTTATCCATTTGGCGAGATTTTTGTTAATTTCGCAATATTTAAAAAAAATCGCCAAGTTGGCGACATTCCGTTAAATTCGTCGCCAAAATCTCGCCAAGCGTTATGGACGGCGAAATAAGTTATTTTTATAACAGAGAAATGAATATTAGCGTTCAAATACAAAAATATTACTCAAAGTATCTTTTCTCATGAATGGAAGGAGATAGATCCACGAGAATGATGTCACCAAATTTATCGCATGATATTACATATGACAAGTGAACATGTTTCTCAACAGTTAATATTTTTGTTTAATTTATGGGATTTTTTGATAAATTTGTTTGAAAAATGTGCAATATCTCAAGAACGGGCCATGATAGCGTTCTAAAGTTTATGTCAATCGTTTTCTAAGGAAAAATTGCATAAAAAATGTCTATTTGCGTAACTTTATTAAAGGTTTCTATTTTTTGACGATTTTTTCAAAATTTCACTCGAAAATTTAGGGGGGGGGGGGGGTTCTGAGCATTCGATTACATTTAAAAACAATAGGCTTCCAGTATTCATGGATTGTGATTTTTGTACTAAATTTTATTCGAATCGCTCCATTCTTTCATGAGATATCGTCTCCACAAACTCACTGATACGCACACACACACACACACACACACACTTTTACACACACACACACACACTTTTACACACACGCACACACACACACACACACACACACTTTTACACGCACGCACACACACACACACACAGGCATCACCTCATAAATGTTTGATTCCTGATCAGGGATGCTTGAAACGTGCTCCCGTCGAAAACTCGAATTCGAATTTTCGATCCCGTCACAATACTTTCCTTATACATTATGTATATAAGGAAAGTAATAAAACATGTTTGTCATTTTCACGAGGCAAAAAATTCCTGTATTATCTAAGCTCTCGTTATGGGTGCAAATTTTAGATGGTGTTTATTGGTACTGATACAAAAATTGAATAACAGTTAAAAAAATTAGATGTGAGCTGCACATGGCTTTCCTTATATAATGCAATGAATTTACTTCTTTCACAGTGAAAAATTGATGTATAAGATCCATGGCACGGTGTTTTTAACGTTGAATTACACATTTGGCGATTTTCCGGATGACAACATGCAAAACTATTTCGTCCCCAATTAACTTATTTTACGCAACTCTAAATTAGCAATTATCAGTATTGATAGCATTCTTAATAAGCAATATATTCTATATATCAAATTATTTTTATAATAAATTCATCAAGTAGGCATTATTTTCATGAACGTGTCTCAATTTTTCGAATTCTGACTATATTTTCGTCAATCTGGGGTGAAATATCGTAAAGCAGACGATATTTCGCAAGATTTTTCACCAAGTTCGCCAAATCTTTCGCTAAGTGTTATAAACAAATGGGTACACAAACATTTCTTATATACTAGAAGGTACGTCCGTCATATGACGAATTAAAAATTTGCAAAACATTAATTCAGATTTAGTTTCATTTTTATCAATTTGGCGACATTTTTATCAGTGTGGTGACAATTTTAATCAGTTTGGCAAGATTTAAAATGTCGCCAAATTAACAATATTCTGATAAAATTTCATAAAGCATTACGGACGGAAAAAGAGGTTATTCTTATAGTAGACTAGAAGATATGCCCGTTATATGATGGAATTAAAAATTTGAAAAATATTACCTCCCATTTGGCGACAATTTTATCAATTTGGCGACATTTGCGACATCCCACCAAATAGTTTGCAAAATTTCTTATCAAACATCACGGACGAACGAACAGAGAAATAGCTTTTTCTTATAGTGGATTCTTATATTCGTTCCAAAATATTGAATTTTCATCGATTTGGTGACATTTCCGTTAATTTTTGTGATATTTTGTTCAATTTTGAGACATTTTAAAAAAATCGCTAAAATTGTCACCAACTGGGACAGTTTGACTGACAGATAAACGCTGCCGAAGCATCATTACAATACTATCACCTTTCAAAACACAATTAAGTTATCAATTTGGTGACATTTTTATCGATTTGCCAACATTGTCGTTAATTTGGCGGTCTTTTAATCAATTTGGCGACATTTTAAAATATCGCTAAATTTGTCGCCAAGTTGGACGATTGGACTGACAGGCAAACGCTACCGAAATATCATTACAATATTAACCCCTTTCAAAACACAATTAATTTCATTAAATTTCTGTCATATTTATCAATTCGGCAAAATTTTTATCGATTTGTCGACATTTTTATCGATTTGGCGACACTTTCGTCAATTTGGCGATATTTTGATAAATTTGGAAATATTTAAAAACTCGCCTAATTTGACGGTTGGACTGACAGATAAATTCCGAAACATCTAAAATACTATCCCCTTTCAAAACAGAATTATTTTCATTGATTTGGAGTCATATTTGTCAATTTGCCGACATTTTTATCGATATGGCGACATTTGATAAATTCGGCGACTTTCTATAAATTTGGCGAAATTTAAAAACTGGCCAAATTTGTCGGCAAGTGGGATGGTTGGACTTGACAGACAAAACGCGTTTGAAACATCATTACACTACTATTCGCTTTCAAAACGCAATTAATTTCATTGATTTGGCGTTATTTTTATCAATTTGGTGTCATTTTTATCGATTCGGAGAAATTTCTGTCAATTGTGCAACATTGAAAAAAGTCGCCAAGGTAGCGATATATCGCCAAATCTGTCGCAAAATTTTCGCCAAGCGTTACCCAGAGATAGATCAGCAGACAGATAAATCAAAGTTTTTATATTATTAATTATTTACATTCTACCCAAGATATTGAATTTTCATCAATTAGTCCTCCCTTTCATGGATTTAGCATCATATTTATCAATTTGGCGATTTTTTGCATGTTTTGCTACAGTGTTATGAATTTGGAGAAATTTTTGTCAATTCGGCAATTTAAAGAAAAGTTGCCAACTTGGTCGTCAAACGTCGCCAAAATTTCGCGAAGAGTTATGGACGGATAAATAAGTTATTCTTATAGTAGATAAATGATTAATGGCGTCCAAATACAAAACTATTTACCAAAGTATTTGCTTTCATGAATGGAACGAGATAGATCCACGAGAATGATGTTAAAAAATATATGGTATAATATTACGATTGAAAAGTAAACATATTTCACAATAGTTAATAATTCTAATCAATTTTATGTGATTTTTTGATACATTTTTTTTAAATGTGCAATATCTCGAGAACGGTTCATGCTAGCGTTCTAAAATTTATGTCAATCGTTTTTTAATGATAAATTACATATGAAATGATTATTTTCGTAACTCTATAGGAAATTTTGATTTTTTGATGATTTTTTCAAATTTTTTTTTCAAAAATTTGGGGATGTTCTGAGCATTCGATTGCGTTTGAAAACAATAGGCTTCCAGTATTCACAGATAGTAACTTTTGTACCAAATTTCGTTCCAATCGCTCCATTTGTTCGTGAGATATCATCTCCACAGACTCACTGACACATACGCGCAGAAATATCCCCTCTAAAACGTTCAAATCGTCTTCAGGGATATTTGAAACGTGCTCTCATGTCGAAAACTCGAATTCGAGTTTTCGACCCCGTCATAGTACATTCCTCTAATTCTAGACCATATGAAGGCTCCATTAATAATTTATTATTACTTTCCTTATATACATACAATGTAAAAGGAAAGTATTGTGACGGGGTCGAAAATTCGAATTCAAGTTTTCGACGAGAGAGCACGTTTCAAGCATCCCTGAATACGAATCAGACGTTTTTGATGTGATGTCTGTCTCTGTGTGTGTTGAAAGCCCAGACCACACGACCAACCCAAGAGTTTATGGTAGCAAATTGTGTGGCCGGGTCTCTGTGTGTGTGTGTGTGTGTGAAAGTATGTGTGTGTGTGTGAAAGTATGTGTGTGTGTGTGTGTCAGTGAGTCTGTGGAGACGATAACTGACAAACGAATGGACCGATTTGAACGAAATTTGGTACGAAAATCACAATCCATGAATACTGGAAGCTAATGTTTTTATACGCAATCGCATATTTAGAACCCCCTAAATTTTGGAGTGAAATTTTGAAAAAATCCTCAAAAAATCGAAATCTTTAATGAAGTTACCAAAATAGTCATTTTTTATTTAATATTTCGTTAGAAAACGATTAAAATATATTTTAGAACGCTAGCATGAACCGTTCTCGAGATATTATAGATTTGTCAAAAAAATTATTAAAAAATCATATAAAATTAAAAAAAATATTACCTATTGTTGAAATGTGTTCACGTTTCATAAGTAATATCATGCAATAAATTGGGTGACATCATTCTCGTGGATCTAGCTAGTTCCGTTCATGAAAAAATATACTTTAGGTAATGCTTTTGTATTTGGACGCCAATAGTTAGTTATCTGCTACAAGAATAACTTATTTTTCCGTCCATAACGCTTGTTGAGATTTTGGTGGAATGTCGCCAACTTGGCGACTTTTTAAATGGTGCCAAATTAACAAAAATATCTCCAAATGGATAAAAATGACTCTAAATCAATGAAAATGACGACGAGATCATGAAATAATTATTAAAGTATTTTAATATATGGACTATATCGCTTATTAAGGATGCTATCAATATTGATGATTGTTTAGAGATGCGAGAAGTATAAGTTAATTGAGTATTTTGAAATAGTTTTACATGTTGTCATCCTGAAAATCGCCCAATGTACAATTTCAACGATAAAAACACAGCGCCGTGGAACTCATACATTATTACTTTCCTTATATACATAATGTATAAGGAAAGTATTGTGACGGGGTCGAACATTCGAATTCGAGTTTTCGACGGGAGAGCACGTTTCAAGCATCCCTGATCACGAGTCAAACATTTTTGAAGTGATGTCTGTGTGTGTGTGTGTGTGTGTGTGTGGAAGTATGTGTGTGTGTGTGTGGAAGTATGTGTGTGTGTGTGTGAAAGTGTGTGTGTGTGTCAATCAGTGAGACTGTGGAGACGATAACTGACGAACGAATGGACCGATTCGAACGAAATTTGGTACAAAAATCACAATCCGTAAACACTGGAAGCTTATTGTTTTTATACGCAATCGAATGTTCAGAACCCCCCCTAAATTTTCGAGTGAAATTTTGAAAAAATCGTCAAAAAATCAAAACTGCTAATAAAGTTAGGCAAGTAGGCATTTCTTATGTAATATTTTATTGGAAAAAGATTGACATGCATTTTAGAACGCTAACATGAACCGTTCTCGAGATATTGCACATTTTTCAAAAAAATTATCAAAAAGTTATATAAAATAAGAAAAAATATTTCCTATTGAGAAACATGTTCACTTTTCATATGTAATACCATGCGATAAATAAGGTGACATTATTCTCGTGGATCTAGCTCGTTCCATTCATGAAAAAAGATACTTTGCGTAATACTTTTGTATTTGAACGCCAATAGTCATTTATCTGCTGTAAGAATAACTTATTTCTCCGCCCATAACGCTTGGCGACCTTTTGGCGACGAATTTGGCGGAATGTCGCCAACTTGGCGACTTTTAATTGTTACTAAATTAACAAAAATCTCGCCAAATAGATAAAAATGACGCTAAATCAATGAAAATGGCGACTAATTGAAGAAAATTCAATATCTTGGAAAGAATATAAGTATCTACTATAAGAATAACATTGTTTTAACTGTAAAAGTAGTAAATTCATTGCATTATATAAGGAAAGTCATGTGCTGCCCACATCAAATTTTTTTTATTGCAAATAAATAAATTTGGGGACTGGGAGATTTGAACCTGAAATTAATTATAATGCGGGCGTGATGTCAGAATTGTAAAAAAGGAGGCCAAGACACTTTCTACAGTTTACCATCACTCAGTTTGCATCTCAGGTGAATATTGAACTGAGCCTGTTTCGTATTTCCTACCCGCATACTACCTGGGTATAGAGCAGAAACAATTTGCATCAGTACAGATTCCAGTGTCTGGACCCGAATCATGTTAAGTGTATTCTTTCTGCAACTCAGTCTAGTATACACGAGTTTACTAGGCAATACACTCCAAGACTCTAAAATATATATCATCTAATAATCTATATAACATAGTTATTGCATTAAATAATTTATCTGGTAGTAATGATTAGATACATTTTAAAATTTTACTCAGAACTTAATTTTCATACGCAACAGTATGAGTATCTAAGATACGAAACCACTTTCGAATTTATCATGCATTTACATATCCCACTCAAACTGTATCGAAAATTAATCTTGTCGAGACATCGACCATAACGGAAATGAAGCAAAACGTTTTGGCAAAAAAATGTACCCTAGTTTATCTTGCTCCAAAATCTGTTCCACCGGAGTCATGCAAAAGACTAATTTATGGCAAAATTAGGAAGAATTGTAAAAAAATCTGATGTGGACAGCACAGATGTTTCCTGATATAACACAATAAATTTATTCCTTTTACAGTCATAAAATAATGTATAAGGTCCCCTTTTTAACGTTGAATTGTACATGTGGCGATTTTCCAGATAACAACATGTAAAAACTATTTCAAAATACCAAATTAACTTAAATTTCACACAACTCTAAATACAAAAATCTGATGTGGGCAGCACAT
Source organism: Amaurobius ferox (assembly GCA_951213105.1). NCBI lineage: Eukaryota > Metazoa > Arthropoda > Arachnida > Araneae > Amaurobiidae > Amaurobius > Amaurobius ferox. The sequence continues at coordinate 106,768,383 of OX578145.1, read as the reverse complement.
GACTTTCCCTGCAGACTTATATCAACGTTCTCCTTCTTTTAATTAAATTTAATTCACTTTTAAATCAATTTTCGTTCTCATCTGGTAACTGGACTTATTTTCAAAGGTAACGTAGAGAAAACGCGAAAAAACTAAATTGTCTCCAGAACAGCTAGTCTTAGTGTAATGGGGTTGATCTTATTCTTTACTTCGTTAAAAATTAGGTATAAAACAAGCATTTAATGGATATATTTTAGCATACGTAGTTTTTATTTTAGATTTTGACGATTTTTGCTGGCCATTTCGCGAAAATAGGCAGGTTAATTTTTTCTCGAATCTAATCAGCACAAGCGACTTATCTGCCGAATTTTGTGAAATTCGATCCATTAGTTATTCAACTAGAGTGGATACAGTGAATTTTGGGGACATTTCGCAAAAAAAATGCAGGTTCTTTTATCCCGAATCGTACACAAAACTAATCAGCACCAGATTCGCCCACAAGTGACTTAGTACCTACCAAATTTTATGAAATTCCGTCAATTAGTTTTTTTTAGTTAGAGTGGATACAAAATCTGCACAGACAGACAGACACACACAACAGACGTCACGCTAAAAATGGTTTTATCGTACTCTAGAGGTCCCGAAACGCGTAGATCCGTCGAAAACTCGAGTTGCGATTTTCGACATGATTCCAATACTTTCCCTATACATTACCATGCATTGCAGGGAAAGTAAAAGGAAACCTACAGGACAAGGAAAATGGAAGGGCTATGTAACCATACAAAACAAAACAAATAAGGAGACAATTTTCTTGAATAAAGAGATAAGTTGTCCGGAGTTAATATGGAACTCCCGCTGATGATAAACCGACTGATAATGGTAACATCTTCATGGAAAATACTTACATTTACGGTCTCGTTTTCGGTTCCGTATGCTCATAGTGCTGAAACTTGGTGCACAGATTCATCTTGCTAAACATTATCATCTATCAAATTTTCACATTATTGCGCTACGTCGTTACGCCATTTACGTACGTCATGACTATTTTCTTGCCCTTTTGATAATTTTTCTTTGCGGATTGCAGTTCTATGACTTCCAATGAAATGGTCTCCTAGTTCAAATGTGGCGATCCATATATTGGACATGAATTTGCACGCAAATTGTGAAAATAAAAAGAAAAAGAAAATTAAAAAGTAGAAAAGAAATTTTGAAAAGAAAACACAAAGATTTTAATGTCGCCTTCTGCACAACAGTGACGCATGGAAAAGCAGAAAATACATTTTAATCATATACGAAATGAAATACGAATTACAGTTTGGATTTCAGAGAAACACATTTATTTCCTTTGCAATCCCAAAAATATTTTGAATTTGTAAATATTTTAGATATTTAGAATTTTACAAAGGGGATATATTTTTGTAAGCATCGTTGCCGTAAGTGAACTGGTAATTTTGTTACGTGTGATATAAAAATAAATTATGAGAAAAAACAAGTTTTTCACATGAAGAAATAGAAAATATATTTCAATCACACGTAACAGTGATCTAAATTAATAATGTAGGCAGTTTCAATTCAAAACAATATGTCTTATCAATATCCAAAATTGATCATCACAGTGAACTAAATTGATGATGTCGGCAGATTCAATTCAATAAATATATGTCTTATTAATCTCCAAAATTGATCATCACACTGAACAACTAAATTGGTGATGTCGGCAGATTCAATTCAAAACAATACTACATCTTATATCTTACAATAAGTTATTAATTATTTTTAAGATATAAGATACAATATTGTTATCTCATATCTAATTATATCTTATATCTTTACAATATTACATCTTATCATTATCCAACATTTATATTATGTAAAATTACCGAAGGGCAATGATGGCATAGGCAGATTAAATTTAAAACAATATTATAAAATCCTCACCTTTTTACTTTCCTTATATACATAATGTATAAGGGAAGTATTGTGACGTGGTCGAAATTCGAATTCGAGTTTTCGACGGGAGAGCACGTTTCAAGCATCCCTGATCACGAATCAAACATTTTTGAAGTGATGTCTGTCTGTGTGTGTGCGTGTGTGTGTGTGTGTGTGTGTCAGTGAGTCTGTGGAGACGATAACTGACGAATGAATGAACCGATTCGAACGAAATTTGGTACAAAAATCACAATCCGTAAACACTGGAAGCCTATTGTTTTTATACGCAATCGAATGTTCAGAAACCCTAAATTTTCGAGTGAAATTTTGAAAAAATCAAAACCGCTAATAAAGTTACGCAAATAGACATTTCTTATGCAATTTTTCATTAGAAAACGATTGACATAAATTTTAGAACGCTAATATCAACCATTCTCGAGATATTGAACATTTTTAAAAACATTTATCAAAAAGTGATATAAAATAAAAAAATATTTCCTATTGAGAAACATGTTCACTTTTCATATGTAATACCATGCGATAAGTTGGGTGACATCATTCTCGTGGATCTAGCTCGTTCCATTCATGAAAAAAGATACTTTGCGTAATACTTTTGTATTTGAACGCCAATAGTCATTTATCTGCTGTAAGAATAACTTATTTCTCCGTCCATAACGCTTTGCGAGATTTTGGCGTCGAATTTGGCGGAATGTCGCCAACTTGGCGAATTTTTTAATTGTTGCAAAATTAACAAAAATCTTGCCAAATTGATAAAAATGACGCTAAATCAATGAAAATGACGACTAATTGAAGAAAATTTAATATTTTGGAAGGAATATAAATATCTACTATAAGAATAACATTTTTTTAAACTGTAAAAGTAGTACATTCATTGCATTATATAACGAAAGTCATGTGTTACCCACATCAGATTTTTTAAGATGTTATACTATGCAAAATTGTTGAAACTATTGCATTTGCTACGTCCCCATTTCCCTTCGACAGTTTTTCATAATAATAATTTTGAGTAATAATAAGATTTATATAGTATTGTTTTGAACTGAATCTGCCTACTTTCTCACTTTGGGGGGCAATTTCGTGTGATTAAAATTTATTTTCTATTTTTCCGTGTGGAAGACATGTTTTTATTTTCTCGTAATTTATTCGTATATCACACGTAACAAAATTATCAGTTCACTTATGGCAACAATGCTTCCAAAAATACACCTCTTTATAAAATTCAAAATACCTAAAACGTTTACAAATTAAAAATATTTGTTGAATTGCAAAGAAAAAAATCTGATGTGAGCAACACGCCACTTTCCCTACAGTCTCAAATTCATTTCTTTTTATTTCTTTAATAATGCATTAAATTTATTTTAATTGCACAAAATAACATGCATAACTGTTTGAAATGACACTGCATTTGCACTTTTAATTCAATATTCGTTTTCATTTGGTAACTGGACGTATTTTCGAAAGTGGCGTAGCAGAAAGACGAAAACAGTAAAATATCTCGAGAACGGCTAGTCCTTGAGTAATGGGTTGTTGTTATTCTATTAATCTTTTCATCATCAAAAATTAGGTACAAAACAAACATTTAATTCATACATTTGAACATACGCAGTCTTTTATTTTAGATTTTGACGATTTTTGCTAGCCATTTTGCATAAAAGGTAAGCTCGTTTTTTTAAAATCGTACCAAAACTGATCAGTACCGAAGTAACCCTCAGGTGACTTGTCAACCAAATTTTGCAAAATTTGGTTAATTAGTCTTTTATCTAGATTGGATACATACGATTTTGAGGGTCATTTATAAAAAAAAAATGTCAGGTTCTTTTATCCTGAATTGTATCAAAATCTAATCAGCACCAGAGTAACCCACAAGTGACTTATCTATAACATTTTATGAAATTGGGTCAATTAGTTTTTGAGTTAGAGTGGATATCTAAATTGCACAGACAGACGCATACAGACATACACACAGACATTCACACTGACACATACACAGACACACACACAGAGAGATACACACAGCCGTCCAGCTAAAAATAGTTTTTTCGTGTTCTAGAGGTTTCAAAATATGTAGAACAGTCGAAAACTCGAGTTGCGATTTTCGACACGATCCTAATACTTAAAATTACCATCTATTGTAGGGAAAGTAATAAATATCTTTCTCCGAAATTCAACCTCTAATTTTAACATTAACTTAGACATAGAATATCTTCAGATATAGAATTGCTCTATTTTCTGACAGCACTTCATGAGTATTTTTCACATCAAGACGAGTCTTAAGTTCCGAAATTGTGTTTATGCACGAAAATGGGAAACATCACATTTTACTTTCCCTGCAATACATGGTAATGTATAGGGAAAGTATTGGGATCATACGGAAAATCGTAACTTGAATTTTTGACGGATCTACACGTTTTGACACCTCTCAAATACGAAAAAATCTGATGTGGGCAGCACACGACTTTCCCTGCAGACTTATATACACGTTCTCTTTATTTTAATTAAATTTAATTCACTATTAATTCAATTTTTGTTCGCATTTGTTAACTGGACTCATTTTCAAAGGCGGCTTAGAGAAAAAACGAAAACACAAAAATATCTCGAGAACGGCTAGTCCTAGTGTAATGGGGCTGGTCTTATTCTTTTCTTCGTTAAAAATTACGTATAATACAAGTATTTAATGGATATATTTCAGCATACGTAGTTTTCTATTTCAGATTTTGTAGATTTCTGACGGCTATTTTGCAAAAAAAGGCAGGTTGTTTTTTTCCGAATCGTACCAAAATCTAATCAGCACCAGGGTAACCCATAAGCGACTTATCTTCCAAATTTTGTAAAATTCGGTCCATTAGATTTTCAGCTAGAATGGATACAAGCTTTTGAGGGCCAATTGGCAAAAAAGGGCGGGTTCTTTTATCCCGAATCGTACCCAAAACTTATCAGCACCAGATTCGTCCACAAGTGACTTACCTACCAAATTTTATGAAATTCGGTCCATTAGCTTTTAAGTTAGAGGGGATACAAAATCTGCACAGACAGACAGACACACAGACAGACGTCACGCTAAAAATTGTTTTTTTTGTATTCTTGAGGTCTCGAAACGTGTAGATCTGTCGAAAACTCGAGTTGCGATTTTCGACATGATTCCAATACTTTCCCTATACATTACCATGTACTGCAGGGAAAGTAAAAATCTGATGTGGGCAGCACATTACTTTCCCTGCAGACTTATATTCACGTTCTATTTATTTAAATTAAATTTAATTCATTTTTAATTCAATTTTCGTTCTCATTTGAAAACTGGACTTATTTTCAAAAGTGATGTAGGAAAAATACGAAAAACTAAAATATCTCGAGAACGGCTAGTCCTAGTGTAATGGGGTTGGTCTTATTCTTTTCTTCGCAAAAAATTACGTTTTAAACAAGCATTTAATGGCTATATTTGAGCATACGTAGTTCTTAAGTTTAGATTTTGATGATTTTTGCGGGCCATTTTGCAAAAAAAGGCAGGTTATTTTTTTCGAATTATACCAAAATCTAATCAGCACCAGGGTGACCTACAAGCGACTTATCTACCAAATTTTGTGAAATTCGGTCCATTAGTTTTTCAGCTAGAGTGGATACAAGATTTTGCGGGCCATTTCGCAAAAAAAGGCGGGTTCTTTTATTCCGACTCGTACCCAAAACTAATCAGCACTAGCCCCGCCCACAAGTGACTTACTTACAAAATTTAGTGAAATTCGGTCCATTAGTTTTTTAGTTAGAATGGATACAAAATCTGCACAGACAGACACACAGACAGACAGACACACAGACACACAGACATACAGACACACAGACAGACACACAGACACACACACAGACGTCACGCTAAAAATGGTTTTTTCATATTCTAGAGGTCTCGAAACGTGTAGATCCGTCGAAAACTCGAGTTGCGATTTTCGGCATGATTCCAATACTTTCCCTATACATTACCATGTATTGCAGGGAAAGTAAAAACTATTTTTATAGCGTGACGTCTATGTGTGTGCCTGTCTGTCTGTGAGTCTGTCTGTATAATGTATGTATCCACTCTAACTCGAAAACTAATAGACCAAATTTCATAACATTTGGTGAATAAGTCACTTGTGTGTGACCCTGATGCAGAATAGCTTTTGGCACGACTCGAGATTAAATAACCTGCCTTGTTTTGCGAAATGGCTCGATGATATCGTCAAAATCTAAAATAAAGGAAAACATATGCTCAAATATATAAATTAAATGCTTGTTTTATACGTAATTTTTTAACGATCAAAATAATAACATAAACCCCATTACACTAGGACTAACCATTCTCGAGATATTTTAGTTTTTTCGCATTTTCGCTACACCACTTTAAAAAATAAACCCAGCTACTAAATGAGAACGAAAATTGAATTAAAAGTGTCCATTCAGTACAATTTTAAATAATTATGATTGTTATTTTGTGCAATTAAACTTAATATAATGAATTATTGAAGAAATAAAGAGAACTTGAATATGAGTCTGCAGGGAAAGTCATGTGCTGCCCACATCAGATTTTTTCTTTGCACGGAATTTTCAGGAGAATATTTTCAAGAACTTATGAATATTTACGATTTTCTGCAGTTGTAAATGGACGCTTTAATAATAAATGGAACCCGAAGACAAATTTTGGTCCTTTTCTCTTAAACCTCTGCCTCAAAGAGAAAATTAAATGGAGATTTGTAAAATGATTGCTTAGAAATGAGCCTTTAATCACGTCTTCCGAATTTATGCTAATGACAAAAGGCGGGAAATATCTTAGACGCCAAAAATAAGAGATCATTTGCGAGTTACATTAAAAATCTCACATTACATTAAATGTATTCGAGGTTAAAATGTTTTTAGAAAGGAATTCTTCTAATACGCATGCGTTTGAACTATGGTAGTATTGTTCTCAGTTTTGTCATTTCCTTTAACATATAAACACTTTGATTTATAAAATTGACAAAAAATTGAGCAAAATTTTCATTTACACATGCGTTATGCATTTGCAACATAAACACACAAAAAACTTGTATAATTTAACCTCCCGACTTGGAAAGGGGAAATTACTTTCCTTACAATACATGGTAATGTATAGAAAAAGTATCAGGATCATGTCGATAATCGCAACTCGAGTTTTTCGACGGATCTGTATGTTTTGGGACTTTTAGAACAAGAGAAAACTATTTTTAGCGTGACACCTGTGTATGTGTGTCTGTCTGTGCAATGTATGTATTCACTTGAATTCAAAATCTAATTAACCAAATTTCATACAATTTTGTAGGTAAGTCACTTGGGTGTGACCCTGGTGCTGAATAGATTTTGGTACAATTCGGGAAAGAAGAACTCGCCTTTCTTGCGAAATCTCCCGCAAAAACTCATGATCCACTGTATCCACTCTAGCTGAAATACTAATTGACCAAATTTCATAAAATGTGGTAGATAAGTGACTTCATGTATACCCTGATGCTGATTAGATTTTGGTACAATTGGGAAAATAACAACCTGCCTTTTTTTACGAAATGGCCCGCTTTATATATATATATATCTATACATATATATATGTATATATATGTATATATATATATATGAATATATATATACATATATATATAAATATATGTATATATATATATATATATATATATATACATATATATATATGGTAACTGGATGTATTTACAAAGGAGGATTATCAAAAATGAAAAATACTAAAATATCTCGAGAACGGCTAGCCCTAGAGTAATGTGGTTGGTCATATTCTTTTCATTGTTGAAAATTACGTATAAAATAAGCAATCTATTTATACATTTGAGCATATGTAATCTTTTAATTTAGATTTTCACGATTTTTGTGAGATATTCGCAAGAAAAGACATGTTATTTTCACCCAAATATCTAATCAGCATCAGGATAAACTACAAGTGACTTATCTACCAAATTTTTTGAAATTTGGCCAATTAGTTTCTAGTTAGAGTGGATACATAGGACTTTTGCGGGCCATTTCACAGAAAATTCAGATTCTTTTCAGCCCTAATCGTACTAAAATCTAATCAGCACCGGGGTCATCCACAAGTGACTCACCTATAACATTTTATTCAATTTGGTCAATTAGTTTTTGAATTAGAGTGGATATGTACGTTGCACAGACACACACATACAGACGTCACGCTACAAATATTTTTTTGTATTCAAAGGGTTCCAAAACGTGTTGATCCGTCGAAAACTCGAATTGTAATTTTCGATACGCTTCCAATACATTCCCTATGCATTACCGTGTATTGCAGGGAAGTAAAAATTTGATATGGGCAGCACATGACCTTCGCTTCACACTGTCATGATCTCAATTTTGTTTCATAAAGAAGAAGAATTAATTTGTTTGGAATTCAATATAAAGAACAGAACTCAAGTTTCAAATAAGGATCGAAACCCTGATATTCGATCTGGCAAGACCAACCTCCACCATTAAGAATCTGAAATGAAAATGTTATTCTTTATATTGAAAGTAGACCAAGCACACATTTAAAAATTTTATTTTAAACGTATTTTTATTGAAATAGAGCTTCTAGTGCAACGACGATTGATTAATTTTGTATTTGTAACCTCTCTTACTTTTAAATAGCGGAAACAAGGCCTGTTAGGGAAGTTATCAGCATATAGATGACTTCTGTAGCCGCAACAAAACAAGCTGTGTGTATCAAATTTGCGAATTTTCATAATGACCTTCATGATGACTTTCAGGAACTAGGCCATAACAGGCTCAAATAAAAATGAGTTCAAACAACATATCATAAAGCTTATTTCTTCATGAAAATAGGGAACCATACATTTCCCATTATAGCAAATTAAAAAAATATATATTCTTATTGCAGTTTCTCAATATTTATCGGTTATTGTGGTTGCAAAAAATCACTTTATTAATAGATCAGAACGAATTACCCCGAGCTAATCAATTCCTAAATGCTATTGAATATTACAGATTGAAATATTACAGATGCGGTTAACACCAGCCAATTTTCAAATCCTCTGCTTTTAACCAAAATCTTTCCAGTTTCCGTTTCAATCGAAGTTCTTTCATTTAGCGTATGTTTCGTTGCGCACAACTATTTACTACGCATGCGCACAACTGTTTACTGCGCATGCGCACAACTGTTTGCTGCTCATGCGCACAAACATCCACTTCTCCCTATAGCGCCCAGCTAACCTGAGAAAGAATAATATCGAACATTTCGACTTTATGATTTTGGTTGATAATTAAGAGAAAAAAAAAAGACTAATACAATTTCTTTTGTTATAATGCGAGGAAATACACCCGTATATTTGCTAAATTATAGAATTCTTCTAATCTTCCTTTTTCCTTTCCCTGCAATACATGGTAATGCATAGGGAAAGTATTAGAATCATGTCGAAAATTACAACTCGAGTTTTCGACGGATCTACACGTTTTGAGACCTGTAGAACACGAAAACACTATTTTTAGCGTGACGTCTGTTTGTTTGTCTGTGTGTGTGTGTGTGTGTTTGTCTGTGTGTGTGTCTGTATGTGTGTCTATCTGTGAAATGTATGTATTCACTCTAACTCAAAAACTAAAGGACCGAATTTCATAAATTTGGTAAGTAAGTCACTTGTGTGTGACCCTGTTGCTGATTAGTTTTTGGTACGATTTGGAATAAAACAACCCGCCTCTTTTTGCGAAATGACTCTCAAAAATTGCTTCTATCTATTCCAGCTGAAAAACTAGTAGATCAAATTTTACAAAATTTAGTAGATAAGTCACTTGTAGATTACCCTGGTGCTGATTAGATTTTGGTACAATTCGGAAAAAAGAAACCTGTCTTTTTTTGCGAAATGACCCGTAAAAATCATCAAAATCTAAAATTAAAAACTATGTATACTCATATTAATTAAATGCGTGTTTTATACGCAATTTTTAACGATGAAAAGAATAAGATCAATTCTTACACTAGGGTACTCGAGGGCCAACTGCCGTACCGTGCTGAAAACACCGGTTCTCGTTAGATCACCGAAGTGAAGCAGCATCGGGCGCGGTTAGTACTTGGTGGGTGACCACCTCGGAACGCCGCGTGCTGTTGGTCATCTCGGGTGCGGTATCCCCGTGGTTTGCGCGCTAGATTTGCACGCTGCCACAAATGCCGCCGTGTTCATGCGGAGTACGATCACGTTAAACATGTGGGTCCGTAAGTCCTTCCGAGAGGTTGGTGGTAGGGGAAGGAGGGTACGGTCCCTGTGGATGCCTCCCCCACTGGGTTCCGGTCTAAATTGGGTGGCACTTCCCGGCCGTCCATACAGTTACCGTACACCTTTCTGGTAGGTCGGACGGTCTGGGTCTCAACAACAACAACTAGGGTACTCGAGATATTTTAGTTTTTTTCGCATTTTGGCTACTCCACCGTTGAAAAAAAGTCCAGTTTCCAACTGAGTACGAAAATTGAATTAAAAGTAAAAATCTGATGTGGGCAACACATGACTTTCCTTATATAATGCAATGAATTTAGCACATTTACAGTAAAAAAAATGGGTTTTTCTTATAGTAGATATTTATATTCTTTCCAAGATATTGAATTTTCGACAATTAGTCGTCATTTTCATTGATTTAACGTCATTTTAATCCATTTGGCAAGATTTTCGTTAATTTGACGACATTTGAAAAAGTCGCCAAGTTGGCGACATTCCACCAAATTCGTCGCCAAAATCTTGCCAAGCTTTACTGAAGGAGAAATAAGTTATTCTTATAGCAGATAAATGACTATTGGCGTTCAAATACAAAAGTATTACTCGAAGTATCTTTTCTCATGAATGGAATGAGCAAGATCCACGAGAATGATGTCACCAATTTATTGCATGGTATTATATATGAAAAGTGAACATGTTTCTCAAAAGGAAATATATTTTTTTTTATTTCATATGACTTTTTGATGATTTTTTTGAAAAATGTACAATATCTCGAGAACGGTTCGTGTTACCGTTTTAAAATTTATGTTAATCGTTTTTTAATGAAAAATTACATAAGAAATGTCTATATGCGTAACTTTATTAGCGGTTTTGATTTCTTGACGATTTTTTCAAAATTTCATTCGAAAATTTAGGGGGGTTCTGAACATTCGATTACGTATAAAAACAATAGACTTCCAGTGTTTACGGATTGTGATTTTTGTACCAAATTTGGTTCGAATCGGTCCATTCGATCGTCAGTTATCGTCTCCACAGTCTCACTGACACACACACACACACACACACATACTTTGACACACACACACAGACATCACTTCAAAAATGTTTGATTCGTGATCAGGGATGCTTGAAACGTGCTCTCCCGTCGAAAACTCGAATTCGAATTTTCGACCTCGTCACAATACTTCCCTTATACATTATGTATATAAGGATACTTCGCAAATAAAACAGTTGAGAGTTTTGGAATTCCTTCGTCAGTGTGATTAACCTGAGAGATGAATCTTTAATCGTGCAAGAAAAATAGCTAAAACACAGAACCTAGTGTGGTATCTTTAGCTAGTATTAAGGAACACAGAAGGAAAATAATCTGATGTGGGCAACAAATGACTTTCCTTATATAATGTAATGAATTTACTACTTTTACAGTAAAAAAATAGGTTTTTCTTATAGTAGATACTAATATTCTTTCCAAGATATTGAATTTTCGACAATTAGTCGTCATTTTCATTGATTTAGCATCATTTTTATCCATTTGGCGAGATTTTCGTTAATTTGGCAACATTTCAAAAAAGTCGCCAAGTTGGCGACATTCCGCCAAATTCGTCGCCAGAATCTCGCCAAGCGTTATGCACTAAGAAAAAAGTTATTCTTACAGCAGATAAATGACTATTGGCGTTCAAATACAAAAGTATTATTTAAAGTATATTTTTTCATGAATGGAACGAGCTAGATCCACGAGAATGATGTCACTCAATTTATCGCATGGTATTACATATGAAAAGTGAACATGTTTCTCAATAGGAATTTTTTTTTTTTATGTGACTTTTTCATAATTTTTTTGAAAAATGTACAATATCTCGAGAACGGTTCATGTTAGCGTTCTAAAATTTATGCCATTCGTTTTCTAATGAAAAATTACATAAGAAATGTCTATTTGCGTAACTTTATTAGCGGTTTTGATTTTTTGACGATTTTTTCAAAATTTCATTCGAAAATTTAGGGGGGTTCTGAGCATTCGATTATGTATAAAAACAATAGGCTTCCAGTGTTTACGGATTGTGATTTTTGTACCAAATTTGGTTTGAATCGGTCCATTCGTTCGTCAGTTATTGTCTCCACAGACTCACTGACACACACACACACATACTTTCACACACACACTCACACACACACACACACACATACACACACACATACGCACACACAGACATCACTTCAAAAATGTTTGATTTGTGATCAGGGATGCTTGAAACGTGTTCTCCCGTCGAAAATTCGAATTCGAATTTTCGACCCCGTCACAATACTTTCCTTATACATTATGTATATAAGGAAAGTAAAAATTCAGTGTCATTTTAAATAATTATGGATGTTATTTTTTGCCATTATACTCAATACAAGGAATTATTGAAGAAATGAAGAGAACTTGAATATGTGTCTGCAGGGAACGTCATGTGCTGCCCACATCAGATTTTCACTTTACTTGCAATACATGGTAATGTATAGGGAAAGTATTAGAATCATGCCGAAAATCGCAACTCGAGTTTTCGACGGATCTACACGTTTTGGGACGTTTGGAGCCCGAAAAAAATATTATTTTTAGTGTGATGTCTGTGTGTGTGTCTGTTTATCTGTGAAATGTATGTATCCATTATAACTCAAAAACTAATGGCCCAAATTTCATAAAATTTGGAACGTAAGTCACTTGCACATGACCCTGGTGATAATTAGATTTTTTTTTTTTTTGCAATTCGGGATTAATGAACCTGGCCTTTATTTGCAAAATGACCCGTAAAAAGTTAATGTATCCACTCTAGCTGAAAAATTAATATATCGAATTTTACAAAATTTGGTAGATAAGTCACTTGTGAGATGCCTCTGGTGCTGATTAGATTTTGGTACGATTCGGTAAAAAATAACCAGCTTTTTTTGCGAAATGGCATGCAAAAATCTTCAAAATCTAAAATAAAAAAACTACGTATGCTCATATATATCAATTAAATGCGTGTTTTATACGTAATATTTAATGATGAAAAGAGTTAGACCAACCCCATTAAACTAGGCCTAGCCGCTCTCCAGATATTTTAGTTTCGCTACGCCATCTTTGAAAGTAAGTCTAGTTACCAAATGATAACGAAAATTGAATTAAAAGTGCAAATTCAGTGTAATTTTAAATAATTATGGCTGTTATTTTGTGCAATTAAACTCAATTTAATAAATTATTGAAGAAATAAAGAGAACATAAGTATGAGTCTGCATGGAAAGTCATATGCTGCTCACATCAGAATTTATAGTATGCGGCGAAGAAAATAAACCAAAATATAAAACATGCACACTTCAATGCATTTAAAAATAAATAAATATATAAATAAATAAATAAATATGAAAAGGAACTGTCCGACGGATACTCTGTGATAATATTTTCGATTGCTAAGGAATCAATTTGTGTGAAAATCGAACAAAATTGTGCTTCAATATAAAAGAACTGTAAACTAATATGAATTTAAAATACAATCACTCCGTGGTCTGCCGTACCGTGAATTCAGCTATCCCAGAACCGAATTTCAAAGCTGTTCGGAACTTATATTTCCATTACGTACACACACGCGCACACACACACACACACACACACACACATATATATACACACATAGAAACACCACACTACACACACACACACACACACACACACACACAGAGAGATAGAGAGAGCGAGATAGAGAGAGATTTTGATGCTTTTCTCAAACTTTGTCCTGAGTATTGAACAAATGTCTTTAAATGAGAATTAGCAGTCTGTATTCAGATTTGATTCGTTAATTACATGTTTCGAAATTATTCTGTAATATGCAAAGAAAGGAAAAACTTGGAGACTAAGAGATTAGAGGCATTCTTATTATCACCCAAAATTAAATTAAAAATCTTTCAAAAGGACATTATTCGGAAATAAAATGTGTCAAGCTTCAATTAATAATATCAATGCGGCTATGATAAACCGAATGTTTATGGTATGCTGGTTATTAAAGTGGATATGCAGGGGTTGAACAAAATAATTAGAACACCAACAAATTACAACGATTTTATTATAAGATGTGGGGGGGGGTGCTCTTTTGGCGTAATACAGCTGTAATACGTCGAGAAATATTTATATGTAAATCTCTAATAACATGAATGTCAATATTGTACCACTCATCAATTAATACGGAGGATAATTTCTTGACAAACGCAGGTGGCAGAAATCTGCTCCCAGTCTTACTTTCAAGAATACCCCATACAGACTCAATAATATTTAAATCTGGAGACTGGCGCTAGCCAGGTTAGATGCTTTAGTTCACTATCATGCTCTTCGAACCAAGACTGGACGCATGCAGCAGTGTGGATGGGAGCATTGCCATCCTGGAAAATTGGTCACCTTGTGAGAAAAAAGACTGGACCATAGGATGAAGTTCATCCTTTAGAAACTGCAGATATTTATAAGCTGTAACTTTACCTTCGAGAGCAGTTATTGGTCCCAATGATTCCCGCGATATGGCTCCCCAAATCAAACTGGAACCGCCGCCATGCTTGACAGTGGGCTTCAGTCAGTCAACGTCATATGCTTCAAGTGGTGATCGCCAGACGTATACACGACCTGACTTTAGAAACACCGTGAAACTTGACTCATCAGAAAATATCACGCGTTTCCATGCTTCCGATGACCATGTTTTGTGAGCATTTCACCACTGAATTCGACGTTGAATATTTTGTGGTGATATGAAAGGTTTGAATATTGCAACCCTCCCATGAACATTACCTTGATGGTGCACGCGAACATGAAACAGGTTCCTTTATACTTGCATTTAATTCTGTTGCTGTTTTTTTATGTTACTGTTGTTTTGCGTTTTCGTTTCACAATTCGATGGATTGTTCTTGCATCCCTGGTATTTAGCTTTGACTTTCGATCACAACTGCTCCTGTCTGCGCCTGTTTTATCGGCCTTTGAGTACTCAGAGGTTATCAATGATACTGTAGATTTCAATATACCCATGAACTGAGCAACTCAAGACATGGATGCTTCAAATAAGTGCACATCAACAATCATCCCTCTTTGGAACTTCGTTAGATCTGACATGTGGCGATCATAAATACGAAACAACGTATGTTTAGACGATTCAAACTATTCCGACTTATCGACTGTAATATAAGCTATGTAACTGATAGCAACAGCAGGTATTACCTCTAAGAGTACTTGTGTCACGATTACCTCAAATAATTTTTATACAAATTGTGATGTTTTAATTATTTTGTCCAACCCATGTATATAGTACTTACAATTAGCTATACGTCGACGGATGTTATACTTAAAATTAAAGTTTATTTTATTTATTTATCTATTTGTTTAATGGAATGCAAGCTACAGCATAATGTCCCAGTAATAGCTTGAAAGGCAAAATACAATAAAAATATTTACAGGTAAAATATTGTAAGACAAAATAAAATACAAAATATTTACAACAGATGATATTTAAAAGCACTACAAAGCATCAAGATTATCAGAAAAGCTTTTCGTAAAGTTTATAAAAGTTATTAATGGCACATCCAATATTATTACTAAAATTCCCTTTAGCAAATACACTCATACTCCACTTTGAGTAATGAGGAATATGAAAATTGTTCTCATAAACTTTAATAACTTTCATAACTAAAATTATAAATTTAAATATGGCCATCCCAAATTCTTTAAAGACAGGGATACAATAAATATTGCAATTGAATTGCATTATTGAAGAAAGAAAACTGAATGTAATTCCCTTCTGTTCTGTGAGCTTTTAACATTAATTTATTTATCTATATTAACAAACATCAATGGAATGATTAAGATTCATCGGCGTGCCTGATCTGTTACCAAATAAAAAAATATGTAAGTAATATAGTGAAAGTGAGTTTAATTTATTACTTAAAAACAATAGATAAAAATAATTTACATGTTATAAATAATAATTAAAAGAAATGGTTAATAATATAAGCACCTTGATTTAGCTGTCTATCTATCTTTGGGTAATGCTGCTACAAAATGTTGTCAAACGTGTTTCAATCATGGATAAACTTTTCAATTTTTATGATATAGCCATGGAGCTGTATGACATCATATACTGAAAGTGAGGCCATATGATGTAGGCAATCTGTTTGTTACGTAATGCAGTGATTCTACTTCTTTTACAGGGAAATTATGATGTAACCATGGAGCTTTTTCTTACCGCATGACATCAGAAACTGAAAGTGATGCCATGATATGGGTAGCCCGTTCCCTACATAATGCAATGACTATACTTCTTTCACGGCGGAATTATGATGTAACCACGAAGCTTTACGTATCGTACGACTTCACATACTAAAAGTGAGACCCTGATGTTATTTTATTTCTTATCATTTTATATATTTTCATTTGAGATACCACGCAATTCAGAGTGTCACGCTCATTTCGTTAGTATGTTTAACTAAGACTTAATTGTATCTCGCGTCCCTTGCTCGCTTATCAACGAAACTTGGGATACAGTTAAGCCTTGGTTTAATATTCAAAATAGTTCAAGTTTCTCCCAACAAAAGTAGGAAATATATTCTTCTTGCGTGTTTTTAGTTTATTACTTTTAGGGCAGAATGCCCGCGGGTCAGACTAGTTGTGAAATATTAACGAATAAAAGAATATAAAAAGAAATGTTAATTAATGACAAAACATTAAAATTAAAAAATAACCAAAATGGTTAAAACATGACTACCATTCCGAAAAAAAAAGAAATTGACTGCACTAGACTTAAGTTGGAGTTAATTTAGATTAGATTCCTTTTCAGGTGTGAGTATCCAGTGCTGCGCTAACACTCAAGAATAAGCTCTACGGTTAGTCACCGCTCTGCGGATGAGATGTCTATCATCTTGTGTTGTCGTCACATTGCGTGGTCCACTGCCGGATTTTCGACTCGTTCGGTTTTGTTGGATTTACTGCTTCCACACTCCCATTGCGGTCGTGGTATTATGCCCCGTATGTGCAGCAATATTCTGTAACGGAAATCCTCCCTCCTGCAGGCTAATTATGCGTCCCCGTTTGAACTTTGTAGTTTTTTTATGAGGTGCCCTCTAACATTGACGAGGCATAGTTAATCCAATAGAATAGCTTACAACTCGCGGACACCACTACCATACGCAGGCATACACATTAACTCTGCACTTCTAATCAATTGCATGCCCTACTCTGCTTACGTTTTATTGTTTTATTCCAATCTGACACTTCCTTCATGGTGTTGCAATTTTCATAAACATGACTGTATATATATATATATATATATATATATATAAAGATATATATATATATATATATATATATATATATATATCAACAATTCTGCAAAGTTTTTAATTGCATATACAAAATTAAATGTACTATTTGTAACTTATCTTATATTGGCCAAACCAGCAACCCTTTACATCTGAGAATGAATGTCCACAGGGATCATATTAAAAAATTTGACCATAAAGTCTTTAATGATCTCCCTACTAAAAATCAATTTGAATATCAGCACTTTGCTACACACGGATTTAAAAATGTATCCCTTCATATTTTAGATATTAAAATTTCACTCACGGATAGATTAGTATTTGAAAACTATTACATTAAAAAATATAAAACTCTCTTCCCCTTTGGCTTAAATCAAATTTATAATAATAATAATGTTGTTAACAATAGTTTTGAATACAATTCTCATAAATCTTCAGTATATAAACATCTTTTTCATTATTCAAAGTCATCAACTCCTAGTAAAAAGCGATATAAGCGTGGCAAAGGAAAAAGTAACTTAAGTAAAACTCTTGATTACAAAGCAGACATTTTGAAATTACAATACAATTATTCTCAAACTTTCAATTTTCTACCTGTTAGAACATGGTTATATAAAGTCAGAAAAAACAAATTAAGTATTGTTTATACTAATTTTTTAAAATTAAAATTAACTCATGAGCATTTTAAACATTTATTTTTTGATTTGCTTCTTTCTCGTACAAATTTCTTAAATTACCACCTACTCCATACACCAAATCCACATACTAAAATAGTTTACTGTGTTATTTCTTTTAAACACCCTATTCTTAATTCTCTTAACTTCAATAATTTATTTGCAAAACATCAGCACTTGTTACCAGTAAATGATATCAAAATACAAAAATCATTTAAATATAATTTACCAATTGGTAGAACTATTTATAATTACAATGAAGTTTCCAGGACAATAAACTCCGATGATCTTACATCATGTGTATGCAGCAATCAAAATCTTGCCCCTTTTGTCAACTCCACTCATGGTCACATTATTACTGGGGATCTCAGTATAGTTCAGGATGATATACTTAGGGATATTATGAATAAAGGGTCTAAATTTCGCATTCCATTCTGCCATCACCCTAAACAACTTCTTCAGTCTCTATCATTTGATTTTGATAAATTCATATATCAACTTGCTTGTTCACATTCTATTCCTATTGAAGCATTCAATCTATGGAAGTATACTACCTTATATCTACTTAAAAATTTTATTATAAACATTAAATTAACGAAGCCTAGGTATCCTTATAAACAACTCCTTTCTGCTATCAAAGAACTACAACAACATTTTGTCATAACTTATGTAGATAAAGCTTCTAATAATTATGCCATCATTTGTAAAAAATATTATGTATCTCTGTTACAGAATTATTTAAAAAATAATCAAATTTTTAAACCCATTAATAATCAGTCTATCCACATCAAAACTAAAATGCTAAAATTATATACACAATTAAATATTAAATGTAAGTATTTTAAATTTCCTTACGTTACTTTGGTTCCTAAATTCCACAAATCACCTCTCAGTTTTAGAACAGTCACTTGTGGACATAATACCTTTACCACTACAGCTAGTAAGTACTTGCTTAACTGTTTAAATCGAATTAATGAATCTCTTAAATTCAGGAATTCAGGATATTTCATTTTGAACAATAGTTTTGATTTAGTTAATCACCTTAGCAAGTATCCACAAATTCTTGGTTTCCAAACCTATGATTTTAAAGACCTATTTAATAATATTGTCATTAAAGATTTACATAAAGTTATTATCTCTCTTTATCATGACTATATATCATCCAATCATGTAGCTTTTAATGTCAAAAATTTTCCTATGCTCTTGCACTTTGTGTTATACAACAATTATATTATCCAAGGTAATAACATTTATTTACAAACATCTGGTGTACCACAAGGTGGCTGTAGTAGTAGTATACTCGCTAACTTATATCTTTATTATCATGAATGTCATTTTAACTCTAATTCATATATTATATATAGATATGTTGACGACTTAATTTGTATTATCATTGATGATTCCTATACCATTAATATTGATTTTTACCCGTCTAACCTCGAATTAATTCCTAATGAGCCTTGCGTTAGTCAATCTGTTAATTTTTTAGACATAAAATTAGATACCCTCAACAATCATGTTATCACCAATATATATGATAAAAAAGATTCTTACAACTTCTCTATCATAAAGCTGCTATCATATCAATCTTGTAATTCTATTCAATTGTTTAGAAACATCATTTTAAACCAGCTATTTCGTATACATCGACTTTCTGATCCTCAGTTTCACTTTCTACACATCAATAAACTTAAACGCATTTGTCAAAATTACCAATATCCGGAAGTATTTGTAAATAATATTATTAATAATTTCAAATATACCACGTAATAATTTTACACATGCATTATTTCACTTTGACTGGTTAACTCTTTTTTGAAAATTCACCCTTTCTTATTACCTCACTTACCACTTGGCCTGAGTCTAATACTGTTTACTATTTTCGAATGACTATTTTCCTCTTGTCCTGAGTCCTATACTGATTACTATTTTTGAAAGTCTCCATACATATTATGAATCGTTCAATTGTATTCATTCCAGTGCCCACTTGAATTGACGAAGTGAGGTGAAATGCTCAGTCACTAGTTTATCTTACACGTGTGGGTGTGCTATGCTAGTGTTTTCCCATTTCTGTTCGAGGAGGTATTGTTTTTCAGAATTATATAATTCAATTGATTTATTTTCTTTTTCCACTAGCCAGTAGACAGTTCCAATGGTGTTTATAGTTAAATACTATCGCCATTGTCAGAAACTGGCTATTATATCGGTTTTAATTCGAATTGTATGACTGTCCTGATGAGAATGCAATTTCGAACTAACCGCCATTTTTTGTGTAGTATCAATTGCTTGTTCTCTATTCTTAATCTCTTATCTCCTGAGCTGTTTATTATTGCCTATTCTCATATTGCCGAGTTTTATTTTTATTTACCTTTATATACTTTAAATGTGATTTTTGAATCCTATTATTCTTCTCATCCCCCTTTCCATTGTAGTGATAAGTTACCTTCTATCCTTATCCTTAGTCTTGGCCTATAGTTACTCATTTGTAACAGATATGCTAGAGATGGGTTTTTTTGTACATACTGTAGTTTATGCATAATTTTCGATTAAAATCCTTCAATTTTTATTTATATATATATATATATATATATATATATATATATATATATGTTTGAAATGTAATAATAAGAATTATGTAAAAATAAAAAAATACAATTCAAGTAATATTAACATCACCATAGAAGCAAATTCAAAGCCATAATGCCGATAAGAGAAAAGAACAGCACCATCCCAAATTCGATGATTAATTAGAATTAAATTCATCGTCAGGTCTGAGTATTTAATTCCAATTAACCCAAACATATGCCTGTTTCAGATTAAGCAATAGTACATTACTATAAATACTTAAACTCAGACTACAGGCAACAAAAAATGAAAAAAGGATACAGTAAGAAAATTGTATTACCATGCGGCATGAACCATTCTTCTACCACGTGTATACACGATCAACCTCAACAGCTTAATCTAGAAGCACCGGAATGAACAAGTCGAAATTCTACCAGGGAGGCAGTACGAACGTTCACGGAGTTACTCCCAAACCCGTCCAGTGAGTCTAAGCTGGAGACTGGACAAGCAATTCAGAATACAACTTCCCAAATATGCAAACATGAATATGAATATGAATCAAAGATGAAAATTCCTACTAAACAAGTAATTCATATGAAAAATGGATAAACGAGAATGCCACTATACACCATTATAAGGGCGCTCAAAACGTAGTTTCAATACTGACAAAAGTTACATTTTTTTGCGAAAATAAAATTCAAAACATTAATGTTAATGCATCTTATTTTCCTATTTTTTGATTTTTCTAATGTTTTTGACTTAGTTTATTATTTTTCATTTTTATTTATATAATTAATAATTATATATAATATATTTTTTTTTTTTTTTTTTTTTTTTTTTTTTTTTTTTTTTTTCTTCTACTGTATGTTAGTCACTATAATTGGGAATGATTTCTAGGATGTTATCGAGTGAAATTTGATACACTGAGTTGATAATTTTAATAACAAATTTGGGGGGATATGCATTATTAGTCGCTGTACTCAATAATTCCATAAAGTGCGCTAATTTATAATCTTCATCACAAATTTTATTGATTCTAAGAGCCTGGTTTATTATAATATTTCTAAATACAGATATATGCAAACAAGAGTCAAAATGTTGAATTTTTGATGTATTAAATTTAAAATCCTGTCTTTTATCATACAAGTTTATAACCATATTACAATTTTGTAAATTTAAATTTAAATCTAAAAAGTTTGCAACATTTGTGTCATTATTACTTGCATTTAATTGTAAATTTTTTGGATAAAAGTTTAATACTATAGGGATATTATTATTTGGGGATACACATAAAATGTCATCTAAATATCTAAACATGTGCATATTATGCAAGCTTGGATTAATGTTTTTTTCATAGAAGAATAAATACAGATTAGCTAACAATGATGAGGCACACCCCCCTTGTGGGATACCAACCTGTTGTTTAAAAAAAGTACCACCATGTTGAATATAATTCTCATAAAGAGTGAAGTTAAGTAATTTTTTAAATAGAAAATTTGAATATTTTAGGTTGATATTATATTTTTCAAAAATTCCTAATATAACTTTATACAGATCATCTATATTAATATTATTAAACAAATCTTTGAAATCAAAGGTATAAATACTACGAATATTTGTAAGAGTTTTCAATTTCTTAACTAATTCAAAACTGTTTTTTACAATATGACAATTATTTGAGATTTCATCTGACAAGGATATTTCATGTAATATCTTTAATAATAATTTTCCAGCATTAGTAATGTAAGAATTATGCCCACTGGTAATGGTTCGAAAAGCAACAGGGGATTTGTGAAACTTGGGTACTAAAACAATATATGGAATGTTATTACAACTATTTTTTAGATGGATTTGCTTATATTTGGCTGATATTCTATTGTATAAGATTTTAAGGTTAGTTTTATGTAAATTATAGATTTGATTATTAAGTAAGTGTGACTGAAGGGTATTTTTATAATAATATTTACATATAATTGAGTAGTTTCCACATGCTTTATCGACATATGTAATGACAAAATCATTTTGTATTTCTTTAATATCATTTTTAATTGAATTAAGTTTATATGAATTATTAATTTTCTGATTATATATATAATGATTTAAGTATTGCTCTATTAAGACTCTCCAGGGTTTAAAGGCTTCTACAGGGATTTGATATTTATAACTGATTTTATAGATAAATTTATTTAAGTCAAGAAATAAACCTTTACAAATTAATTTATGTTTATATATATATATATATATATATATATATATATATAAGAGAGAGAGAGAGGGGGAGAGATAAATGGACTATTGGAGATAAGTGGGCAATGTAAATTGCAAAAATGCTGAAAGTAAGGTAGGAAATAAGACTAGGTTAATGAAATAATACTCCCATTCATTTTCAAAAAGTTATACTTTTTAAATTATTATACGACCACCTTAGACAAATTTGGTCAATCAGAAAATTTTTATTTTTAATGCAACACGATCATTAAAAAAAAAACCGCATATCTGTATCTTTGAAATAGAGCGAGTTATATTTAATTGAAAATTGAACATTGTGAATGGGGATCATATATCAAATTAGAAAATATGTGACATATCACAAAATTTGTACACAACATCATAAATGTGACATATCACAAAAGAGATAAAACTGGATGATAATACATACGATAACCAAACGCGTAGTGAGTACTACTGCTTTATATGATCTCAGTCTGTTGAAGACCCAGACCGTCCGACTCATCCTGAGGACATGAGCAACTAATTGGACGGCCTGTGATCTCTGTCTGTGTAATGTTTAGTTGTCTTTGTTTAGATTCATTTGTGATAAAAAATTTGACACATATTAACGTATTTTTGATCTAAATAATTTCCAACGTCAATTTGTTTACGATCTCAGTTTTCATTGACAAAACAGCCGTTCACATGGTACGGAAAAGTGGCATAAGTCAGATTTTTTCCTGTATCATAATTCAGTTGATTTTAAAGATACAGATATGCGTTTTTTTTAATGATCTTGTTGCATTAAAACTAAAAATTTTCTGATTGACCAAATTTGTCTAAGGGGGTCGTATAAAAATTTAAAAAGTAACTTTTTGAAAATGATTATGCGGACTATTTCATTAACGGAGTCTTATTTCCTACCTTACTTTCAACATTTTTTGCAATTTACATTGCCCACTTATCTCCAACAGGTAAAGAATTAAAGAGTGTTTCAATCTTTTTGGGACACCCTGTATATAAAGGGTGTCCCAAAATTCACTCAAGAAGTAATTTTGATGGAAAACACAGGTTTAAAATAAAAAATTGTAAATTTTTTATTGATTCATAAAGTGTACAGTATAGGGTTATATATGGAATAGCATATCGGGTAAATGGCCTCCACGGCTTTGCTGGCACATATGCACTCTTTTGTTGAAATTTTCCATGACCGTTTTGCATAAATGTGGCTGAATTTCGTTGATACAGTGCTCAATTTCCTCTTTCAAGGTGTGGGTGGTCATGGGCATGTTGGCATAAACCTTAGACTTTGAAAACCTCAAAGAAAAAGTCCAACGGCGTTAAATCGCATGATCTGGGCGGCCATTTCTGATCACCAAAACTGGAAATTACACGACCTGGAAATGACTTATGCAGTAATTGAATTGTTTCTCCGGCTGTATGGCATGTGGCAGAGTCTTGTTGAAACCACATGTCGTTCACATCCCTATCTTGCAATTTAGGCACAGAAAACTGGATTATCATGTCGCGATAGATTATTTTTAAAATATTGTTCAACAATGAAAACGCGTTGTTCTTTCGTGTAGCTCTCCATTTTTAGTAACCCTAGACTATCAGCTGTCACGCTGTCTTTCTTTTTCGTTGCTAATACTTTATCGCACAAATGGTGCACAATTCAAATCTTGCGTGAATTTTGGGACACCCTATATATATATTGAATTCACGAAACTTATTTATGCTTAAAAAGATGAATACACGAAATGTTCCACAAATTGCTTTTGCGTACATATGAATATTTATATTTTCCAGCAATTGTAAAAGGATGCTTTAATAATAGATGAAACCCGACGAGGATTTTTGATACTTTTCTCTTAAACGTTAGTTCCAAGTGCACTTAAGTATATTTAAATGAGAATTTGAAAATGGCTGCTTGGAAGTGATCCGCTAATTGAGCCTTTCAAAATTATGCTAATGCGGAGCAGCGAGAAAATAGTTTATATGCTAATGAGAACATAAGATGCAATGCTGCTTATCACTCACAACTGCATTAAGAATCTTTTAAAATGATATGATTTATTCCTAAATAAAATGTCTTCAATTTAGAATTACTTTGGATCTGCGTGTCAGAAAAATTGGTTGTTGACGGGCTTTTCAAATTCCAAACGCTGCACGGGTATTTTCTCAGTTTTCCCACTTTAAACTATGGAAAATAGTCCTTAACGTCTAGATAATTTATTTTTAAGCATTTTTATCGCTGTTTTTGGTCAAGATTAGTGCTGAAACAAGTTTAAGTTTTTTGCTTTAAAAATGTTTAAAAGATTGTAAATAGTTTTAATTTTCCTACAGAAAACTGGGTTACATTAAGAGAATTACTCAGGATTTTACAAATAAGGATACCATTATTGTTCTTTTCAATGCCTTGGTCAGGTCTGGGCCTGAATATGCGTCTGTGGTATGGAGGTCTTTTCATGCCGTTCACTCAAACAGGATCGAGATCATTTAAAATAATTTCTTGAGGTATCTTTATTATAGGAAAACTCGCATTCGTTGTTATGCCTTATCCGCTACTTTTCTACGTGATTTGTTTGGTTTAAAAAGCTTACAGAGCAGAAGGGATTACATTCTGTTTTCATTCTTCAGGAATCTG
The DNA here is from genome assembly GCA_951213105.1 of Amaurobius ferox. Taxonomy (NCBI): domain Eukaryota; kingdom Metazoa; phylum Arthropoda; class Arachnida; order Araneae; family Amaurobiidae; genus Amaurobius; species Amaurobius ferox. The sequence continues at coordinate 106,742,845 of OX578145.1, read as the reverse complement.
TTTGGTGGCCGAGTTGACTGTTCCCCTGTTTTGGGTGCGATTGGGTTTCGTGTTCCTCAGTATACAACAAGAAGCATTAACTTAATTGCTGTAAAGAATTTTAATTCGAATACTGGATGTAATTGTGCAATTACTAGTTTTCTAAATTATACAACAATTTCCCTGATAATCTAGATATTTATTATTCATCGGAGATGGATTTTAAAAAGCATTTGTTGTAAACATCCTGTATTTTATTGTATGTATTCATGTGAATCTGTTTATGAAGATCATTGGTTGTTAAGGGTTTGCTTTTCTTTAAAATTTTAGTGTATTTTAACATTTTAATGTATTTTATGGTATTTTAATCTGTACTTTTTTAATGTATTTTTATTTCTGCACGCTGTAACTGGGACTACGTCCTGTAACTTGCAGTCTTTTTCAAATAAATAAATAAATAAAATTAAATAAAATAATTTTTGAAACGAATACAATATTTTTGATAAATATTCGAATTGTTTCTAATTAATTTATTGATTTTTCATATAATAATAAACCTTACAATTCGCAGCATCTATGCTAGGACTTTTCTCTATAAGTTAACATGAGAAAACTGAGGACTTTTATGCCATGGGTTTACATAGGAAAACTGAAATAAACGACAGGAAAAATAATAACCTCTTATATATATATATATATATATATATATATATATATATATATATATATATATATATATATTAGTACAATTTTAATCCGCATAAGTGTATAAATGAAATATATATTTCTATAAAAATTAGCATCTTAAGGTACGTGAACCATATGATGCAGCATGGCTATGTAGGCAACACATGATCATTCTACATATTTAGATAAATTTTTTTCCTCAAAATGTTATAATTAACTAGAGGAACCACAAAATAATATTATTTGTGTTCAACTAGTATCTTGTAGTTTGAAAAACATCGTAGTCTTGAGATTCAGCGGTTGACCTTTGAGGTGTCTGCCTGGATTAGGCAGAAGCGCCAGAAAAATCTCCTATGAGAAAAATGCCTGTGTTTACAACTTTCGGAAACCGCTTGTTAAGATTCGAAATATGCTCAAGCTGCTGATAGAAGTTATAAAGTTTCTTATAAATCAACATAAACTCTAAATGTGCCAAAATATTTTTTACATAGTTTATGTTGCTTATTTAGACACAGAGGAAATCAGGATGGAATGAGGTACTGGGGCAGAACGTGGTAAATCTATTTCTCACAGGGACGCTGGAGTCGTCTGGAATTCTTTTAACTCTTCATTCTCAAACTGTGAGTCGTTCAATAAGAACGTGTTGATTACTGCTCATCGTTGGCAGTTTTCCATAAACGTAGAAAAATCGTGGATTCTAGCTATTGCAATAACCTGACATTTTTGAACCAAGTTAAGTATTTGTCTCACAATTTTTCTTAATTAATATTTAACCAACAGAATAATTTTTTAGTACGCTTTAGTCTAATGCAACCGAGAACAAAATACAGCGGGTGTAGTTATGCCACATTTTCTCAAGCAATATGTTAGGGGCGGAACAAAGTATACAAGGTGAAAGCTGTTAGATAAGGAAAAGAAAAGAAAACTACGGGAATAGAACTTCACATAAGAAAACAGAAGAACAAAGAAGAGGAAGGGAATCAAATTGATAAATAAAATCTTATGTGGGCATCTTACTTTCCCTGCATACTCATATTAAAGTTCTCTTTGTTTTATCAATAATTCATTAAATTTAATTTAAGCACAAGAGAGCATATAATTATTTGAAATTGCACTGGATTTGCACTTTTAATTCAATTTTCGTTTTAATTTTGTAACTAGACTTATTTTTAAAGCTGGCGCAGCGAAAATGCAAGAAAATTCAATGAATTTACTCCTTTTACAGTCATAAAATAATGTATAAGGTCCACTTTTTAACGTTGAATTGTACATGTGGCGATTTTCCAGATGACAACATGTAAAAACTATTTCAAAATACCAAATTAACTTAAATTTCACACAACTCTAAATACAAAAATCTGATGTGGGCAACACATGACTTTCCCTGCAGAATTATATTCACATTCTCTTTATTTTAATTAAATTTAATTCATTTTTAATTCAATTTTCGTTCTCATTTGATAACTGAACTTGATTTCAAAGGTGGCGTAGAGAAAATACGAAAAAACTAAAATATCTCAAGAACGGCATGTCCTAGAGTAATGGTGTTGGTCTTATTCTTTCCGTCGTCAAAAATTAAGTATAAAATAAGCATTTAATTGATATATTTGAGCATACGTAGTCTTTTATATGTAGATTTAATGATTGTTGCGAGTCATTTCGCAAAAACAGACAGGTTCTTTTATTCCGAATCGTACCAAAATCTATTATGCACCAGGGTCGCCCCCAAGGGACTTACTTGCCAAATTTTGTGAAATTTTGTCAAGTAATTTTTCAGCTAGAATGAATACAGGCAGTTTTTACGAGCCATTTCGCCATAAAATGTAGTTTTCTTTTTTATCGCGAACTGTATCAAAATCTAATCAGCACCAGGGACTTACCAACCAAATTTTATGAAATTCGGTCAATCAGTTTTGCAGTGACAGTGGATACAAAATCTGTACAGACAGACAGACCCACACAGAGACAGACAGACGCACACAAAGACACACACACGCAGACGTCACAATAAAAATAGCTTTTTCCTGTTCTAGAGGTCCCAAAACGTGTAGATCTATCAAAGACTCAAGTTTCGATTTTCGGCACGATTCCAATACTTTCCCTATACATTACCATATATTGCAGGGACAGTAAAAAGAAGGCGCAACATGTTTGTATTGCAATGAATTGTATTCAAACTCAAATGGAAGTTGTGTTTCATGTATTGGATATATAAAGTGGACTTATAACACAAGTACCGGACTAGAAAGCTATAAAAAATGCTGATAAAACCCTTAGTTATAAACTTTGTTAATGATAAAGTAAAGAAGAGAAGAAAAAAAAATCTGATGTGTGCTGCACATGACCTTTCCTGTAGACATTCATATTCACGTTCTCTTTCTTTCTTCAATAATTTATTACATTGAGTTTAATTGCACTAAATAACACTCATAATTATTTAAAATTACACTGAATGTGCACTTTTAATCCAATTTTCGTTCTCATTTGGTAACTGGGCTAATTTTTAAAAGTGATGTAGCGAAAATGCAAAAAAAACTAAAATATCTCGAGAACGGCTTGTCCTAATGTAATGGGATTTATCTTATTCCTTTGATCGTTAAAAATTACGTATAAAACAAGCATTTAATTGATATATTTGAGCATGCGTAGTTTTTTATTTTAGATTTTGCTGATTTTTGCCTTCCATTTCGCAAAAAAGGCATGTTCTTTTATCCCGAATCATCCACATTCCCGAATCATTCTTTTATCCCGGTCATTCACAAGCAACTTGTCTACCAAATTTTATGAAATTAGGTCTATTAGTTTTTGAGTTAGAGTGTATACATATATTGCAGAGATAGACACACAGACAGACAGACAGATAGACACGCACGCACACACACGCATACGCATACGCACACATGCACGCACAGCCGTCACGATAAAAATAGTTTTTTTGTAGCCTAAAGGTTTCAAAACGTGTAGATCCGTCGAAAATTCGATTGGTGATTTTCTGCACGATTCCAATACTTTCCCTATACATTATCATGTATTGCAGGGAAAGTAAAAACTTGGGTACCCCATTCTGCCCCGCATATGATTATTATTGAATTTTTAAATTGAAAAATTATTGAGAATTTTTAATTTTTCATACCTCAAGTAAGTTTCAAAATGTTCGCACAAATTACTTTTTGTTTTATCATTATTATTTTTTTTATTTTATCATTCGCACTTTCAGAACTTGCTCCAGACGTTAAGCAATCCATTCCGCTTTAGTCTCCCTTACATATCTCATCGTGTTATTTTCATTCGCTGTAGCTATTCTACACATACTATTTCAGCCTTCTGTATTTATTCAACAGATAAAATATCGCGTATTGATGCTGCCATTTTTCCATAGACGATTTCATGAATAATTTAACGGTGTGGAAAGAACGAAAATATTGAGTTCAACATTGGAATTCGAGATTTCAAACTGCATATTCAGACTGTGTTCTATGAATAAATTCTTTTCTTTTGAGCATGCGAATGAACGTTAAAATAAAACGAATCTTTACTTTTATTTATTTTTTTTTTGTCGGTACCACAAGAACTATTTCAGCAAAAATATATTAAAAGTACTTTAGTAAACTTTTTCTGAATTTGTAAAAGTTCAATTAAATAAAAAAAAATATGTTAATCCCACACACTTTAGACGCAAGTATAAACATTATTGTATTGATAAGAATATTATACTTTTCAATAATTGTATGTTAAAGGAATTTCCCTGATTATAGGGCATTATTTAAAGAAAATCTGAGGAATCTTTTCCTACTAATTCAACTACATTTGTTTTTCATAATTCAATAAATTGAATTTAATTGCCCAATATGACAAGGACGCTTATTTGATACTGTATTCAACTTGCAATTTTATTACATGTTATTATTACTTTCCTTATATACATAATGTATAAGAAAAGTATTGTGACGGGGTCGAAAATTCGAATTCGAGTTTTCGACGGGAGAGCACGTTTCAAGCATCCCTGATCACGAATCAAACATTTTTGAAGTCATGTCTGTGTGTGTGTGTCAGTGTGTGTGAAAGTGTGTGGGTGTGTGTGTGAGTGTGTGTCAGTGGATCTGTGGAGACGATAACTGACGAACGAATGGACTGATTCGAACCAAATTTGGTACAAAAATCACAATCTGTAAACACTGGAAGCCTATTGTTTTTATACGCAATCGAATGTTCAGAACCCCCCTAAATTTTCGATTGAAATTTTGAAAAAATCGTCAAAAAATCAAAACCAATATTAAAGTTACGCAAATAGACATTTCTTATGTAATTTTTCATTAGAAAACGATTGACATAAATTTTAGAACGCTAACATGAACTGTTCTCGAGATATTGCACATTTAAAAAAAATATCAAAAAGTCATATAAAATAGAAAAAAAATCCTATTGAGAAACATGTTCACTTTTCATATGTAATATCATGCTATAAATTGGGTGACATCATTCTCGTGGATCTAGCTCGTTCCATTCATGAAAAAAGATACTTTGAGTAATACTTTTGTATTTGAACGCCAATAATCATTTATCTGCTGTAAGAATAGCTTATTTCTTCGTCCATAACACTTGGCGAGATTTTGGCGACAAAATTAACGGAATGCCGCCAACTTGGCGACTTTTTGAAATGTTGCCAAATTAACGAAAATCTTGCCAAATGGATAAAAATGACGCTAAATCAATGAAAATAACCACTAATTGTCGAAAATTCAATATCTTGGAAAGAATATTAGTATCTACTATAAGAAAAACCTATTTTTTTTACTGTAAAAGTAGTAAATTCATTACATTATACAAGGAAAGTCATGTGTTGCCCACATCATATTTTTTTTTATGTGAAAACTTATCATAAACTTGCTCAAAATGTATCATACACTTTAGTATCTTGATAGCAGTTCATCCTAGAGTCATGGGGCTGGTTTTGTTCGTTTTGTCGTGAAAAGTTACTGATAAAGCAAGTATTTAATTAAAACGTTTATACTTTGTCATTTATTTCTGATTTTAACGAATTTTGACGTTCATTTCGGTACTTTGACGTTCGGGGCGGTACTACAGAACCATATCAAAATTTAATTAGCACCAGTGTAAACCACACTTGATTTATATACCAAATATTATAAAATTTCATCTAATAGTTTTATGGTAGTGTAGATACATACATTGCACCTACATGCTAAAATAAATACTATGGATTTGTTCAATTCTGAGATTCATTATTGAAAAGCTGTTGCTGTCGATCATGGTTTCTTTCACATCATAATTGATCGTGCAATTCAAAAAAAATTCTAAACCTTCCTCCAAACTAACTTCTGAAAAATATTAAAAAAAAAAAAAATCTGATGTGGGCAGCACATGACTTTCCTTATTAAATGCAATGAATTTACTACTTTTACAGTTAAAAAAAATGTTATACTTATAGTAGATACTTATATTCTTGCTAAGATATTGAATTTTCTTCAATTAGTCGTCATTTTCATTGATTTAGCGTCATTTTTTTCCATTTGGCGAGATTTTCGTTAATTTGGCAACATTTAAAAATGTCGACAAATTGGTGACATTCCGCTAAATTCGTCGCCAAAATCTCGCCAAGCGTTATGGACGAAGAAATAAGTTATTCTAACAGAAAAATCACTATTGGCGTTCAAATACAAAAATATTACTCAAAGTATCTTTTCTCGTGAATGGAACGAGTTACATACACGAGAATGATGTCACCAAATCTATCGCACGATATTATGAAAAGCGAACATGTTTCTGAATAGTTAATCATTTTTTTTAATTTAGGGGATTTATTAATAAATTTATTTGAAAAATTTTCAATATCTCAAGAACGGTTCATACTAGCGTTCTAAAGTTTATGTCAATAGCTTTCTAAGGAAAAATTACATAAGAAATGTCTATTTGCGTAACTTTATTAAAGGTTTAGATTTTTTGATGATTTTTTCAAAATTTCACTCAAAAATTTAGGGGTTCCGGACATTCGATTGTGTTTTAAAACAATAGGCTTCCAGTATTCATTGATTGTGAATGTTGTACCAAATTTTGTTCGAATCGCTCCATTCGTTCGTGAGATATCGTCTCCACACACACACACACACACACACACACACACACACACACACACACATATATATATATACATATATATATATATACATACATACACACGCAGTCATCACCTCAAAAATGTTCGATTCGTAATCAGGGATGCTTGAAACGTGCTCTCCCGTCGAAAACTCGAATTCGAATTTTCGACCCTGTCACAATACTTTCCTTATACACTATGTATATAAGGATAGTAATACTACCATTTTACCATTTTTTACAAAAATCAGTCAACAGATTGCTAAAACCCTTAAAAAATATTAAATTAAATATTGCGTTTCAACCTTGTAATAAACTGAGATTTTCTAATCTTAAAGACCCTTTAGAAGTTTTTAATAGTTGGGGCATTTACAGTATTTCTTGAATGTGTGGTCTTTCTTATATTGGTCAAACTACACATACATTAAAATTTCTTATTAAGGAAAATTAAAACTATGTCAAAAAACAGGAATTTAATAAATCTTCAATCGCTCAACATTGCTATCAATATGACCGTCGTTTTGAGTTTTTTTCTTTCGCTATCCAAAAAAATTCTAGTAATTTAGTTAATGAGTTGTCCAGTACTCCATTTTTGTCCGCGGTCTGGCGGAATGCTCTGTAAATTTTTGCACTTTCTTCGTTCTATTCCTTTGGGGCTCTTATGGGTCGTTTTAACTAATTTTTTGTCTTGTTGGGTCTTACTTATTCTTATTTGGACTTAATTCGTCTTGTTCTTCATTCCTGTTGTGTTTTGGCTCACGTCAATTTTGTGTATTATTTCCCGTTTCGGATTGGTTGGACTGTTCTTCGTTCTGTTTTCTAATTGGATTTCTCTTAATCCAGGTCTTGGGTATATAACCCCTCTGTTTTCCCCTTTTGAGGCCCAACTTGACGTCAGACCTACAACTTGACGTCAGACGCGAGTAACATCCCGTGTGAACTGTATTATTCAAATCAATGTATTCGTCAACTTGAAGCCAGTTGACACTGCTGCAAAAATGACGCACGTCGCTCTTGTGCACCAGTTGAAAGTGATCTATTTGAACTCTAGGATTCAAATCAATGTATGGCGAGGTCGCGGCGTCAACTTGACGTCACAAGACGTGACTTAAAAAATGAAGCACGTCTCTGATGTGCTCTGGACCTTTTCGAGTCCAGCTAGTAGACGACATCCTGGAAAGTATATGGACATTTTTAAGTTAAGGTTCTTTTTATCCTCCAAGAAAAGTAAAAAAAAAAGTAAAAGTACGAACATTTGTCGAATGGGGTTGTCGGCTAAATCCTTTAATCTCAACTTCATCCAGAAGGGTTCATACAGAAATTTACAGTTTCTGCATAAACCCATTTATTCACCAGTTTGAAGATTACTTTCATGTTGCAGACATTTCAGTAATCCCGCTAACTATTATAGTTAATGCATGCTGTTACAATGTTTAATATCGCTGACAACATTTATTTTTTGTGTGTATCAACAATGAGGTACGGTTTTCATAGCTTTAAGCCAGAAAACTATTTTTTTATTTTTCATTGTGTGTAGCTTCTTTGTCTGGAATGCAACAAAGAGGCGACTTTAAAAAGAAGGTAAAGTAGACACACAACATGACACAAAAGGCGAGAGATGTCACAATGAATTCCTTAAGTCTTGTTTACTTCTTCCATTATTTTCCCTTCGGAGTAAAAAGTTTTGTTTGAGAAAGAATGAAAGTAGAAAGTTAAAAACGGAAGAGAAGAGAGTTGAAATAATTGAGAACATTGGTCTTCTATTTGTCTGAAGGCTAAAAAGATTTTTTGTTTCTTATGTGCAAAGAGTGTTTGTTATTCTGGGGGTTTTAAGAGATCGGTTTTGGCACTTGGATCTAAATCCAAGACGCCTCACAAGCCTAGATGATCCATATTTCTATTTCAAACCATTTTTAAATATTCAAATCCGTTTGCGAAAGATTTACTTAACTGTATACGGATCATATACAAATTTTATAAGTAAATATTAGCAGGATGTATGACAGGTATACTAGAAATCTGATCATTTGTGCAGATAAGGTAAAATATTTTGCATGATTCTTGGAACACATATAGTTCGATTTCATGCTTTTCGGTACATTATAAAAAGCAAAATATGTTTCGTTCTGAACCTGCTTTACTGTTATTGTCCTTGATATTAAAGAAAAACTTTCTGTGGAAACTAACCTTCTGTTACTGGAGCCGATTGATTGATTATCCAATTTCATTATTAATCTAAGCAAGCGGTGTCAAACTCATTCTTGTAAAGTGCCAATATTTCTTTCAATGTATATCAGCGGGTTGGGATTCAATTAAACACTAATTTTATACAAAAAAGTATTTTATTGAAATTTAAAGTATACATCAAAATTCAAATGGCATTAAGTCATAAGAGTTAAAAAACAGCGCATTGTTTGCTTGATCCAGATATTTGATATCTTTTCAGCTTCATTATGTCATCGATGTTTAGCGCCAAAGCGGTGTACTGGTTTTGAGAATTGACTGAAGATGCTCATCTGTAAGTCTTGCTCATCTGTAAACTTGCAAAAATCTGCAAAACGCCTATCAAATTTATCAATAAGATCAGGAAAATGTTCAGAAAGTTTTGTTAGTTTCTCTGCATTGTATGCACCAATACATGTATTTGCACAGCTACTACATACATCGGTACTCGTACGGCATTTGAAAAAAAAATGTATGGTGATGTAGTGCGCTGCCGAGGTATGATTGGGTCTAAATAGAAAAAACAATTGCAGGTCGAGATTTCTGTAATGTATGGGAAAACTATTTATGAAATTCGAGGATTACTAATTGAGGTCGCGTGCCGCTAAATGCCCTGGAGACCACTCATAGCCAGCGGTCCATATCTTTGACATGTCTGGTTTAAGCTTTCGAACACAACTCAGCAATGATTCATTCTTGTATACTGAATGCACACCCACGATTCCAAAGGATACGTCGTAACAAATTGGTGTCAGAAGTGGGATACGTATTGGTGACATGTAGGTAGTTACATAACTGCAGGTAGTTATTTCGCAGTCTGAGTTACTCAGAACGTGTTAATAAGTCTGAATCTCGATTTCAAATTTTCGACTTTTTTATCGAAAAATTAGAGATCTGCACAAGTAGAAATTTATATTTGTACATGACACTGGCGTATGATTAATAGAATTGTCATCGTATAGTACAATATGATAGCAGTGAAACAATTATATCTGAACTTTACCTTTAACAAATAGATAACAAGAACTAAACACTGAAAATTAAATATCCGATTTTGACAAATAAGAGAGGCATTTTTCGCAAAAATAAGGCCAGACCCCATGAGTTAACATATTTGGCCTGGGAATTTGCACTGATTCTTGCCACAAATACTGATACTCGCTAATTCGAATAACAATTTGTAACTCTGCTATTTTGCTATTTTTTGTCTTTTGATAATATCTTTTGGGAGCGTTGAATTGGATAAACTCAATAGCGTCAAAAGATAAAAAACAATTAATTTGTCATAGTTTACGCTACTTCAGTAATGAAAACTTTTTCTCTTCCATTAAATTTAACTCTTTATCGTGAAAACGATGTCAAGTAAATTTCAAAAGGAAAGAAACAGAACAACATGATACAAAAGGCAAGAGATGTCAATCTGAATTTTTAAATTTATTTCTGATATTTTTTCTTCTCTTCACTAAACTCTTTCTTTCAGATAGAATAAAAGCAGAAATAGTAATTGAGACCAGAGATATCCCCCCAGAATTTTTCCAGAAGAGTAAAAATACTCCCTAACTTATTTTGCTTTCCAGAGGAGTCCTTTTTAACAAATGAGCAATTACTCTCAAATTTCCAGATATTATAGAACCAATTTCAGGGTTACCCAACAGAAGAAAAATTTGACTTTTATCTGTTTAAAAAAAGCCTTAAGAAATACTCTTTTTATGTGTACTTGTGTGAAAAAACAAAAACAAAATATATTATGTATTTGACAGAGTCAAAATTTTTTTGTAAATTTTATCATTAAACAAGCTAGATTTTCTTAAATTTTTATTATTTTTCGAACTCATTTAAATTAAAATATTAGGATTACTATCTCTATTTAAACTAAAGGATGGAATAAATGTCAATTTTTAATTTAAATTCTAAAGATGTACATTTAGATGCAAATGCTTCACATTCTAATTTATGTTTTTGGAATAGTTGCATTTCTAAGTACCCAAATCATTATGTACCATTTATATGTACCATTTATATGTACCATATTTATATGTACCAATCATTATGTACCATATATATTTATCTAAGTACCATTATTCAAAAATCGGCGTTCATTTCATTAATAACACGTTTGAAAAATAGTTTCTGTATAAAACATAAAATAACATACATTTTAGCCGATGCAAACATATTATGAATGTGAAAAATATTTTCACAGTTAAATTAAATATACGGAGGATAGTGTATAAATGCAGTTTTAACGAAATCGCTGTAACATATTCATTTCATTAATAATAAGTTGAAAAACGGCTATTATATAATACGTAATTATAAAAATGTAGTCGATGCGAACGGATTGCATAAGCGAAAAATATTTTCACAATTATACGAAATATAGAGAATCCAGTACAAATTTAGTTTATTTTTCGTGGTATGTAAAATAGCCCTTCATTTCATTAATGATACGTGTGAAAAATTGTTTTGTTTTTTTCTTCTATTTAACACAAAATTATTACAAAAATTTAGTAGATTAAATAGATTTCAAAAGTGAAATAAATATGATCATTGATCATCTCTAAAGCAGAGATGTCAACTAGTTGATATGGATTTCTGCCGTGAAGAAGGAAAATATCAGTAGTTAAGACTTTTTTAGTTGTCACGTTTAGAAATAAAATATATGCGCTCCCATAACACAAAAATGCATATACATAACATTATTTGAGCATATGTATAATTATACATTAATATAAATATTTATATTTTAAAACTTTTATCCAGTATAAATTGCTTTATATTGAAAACAAACATTTACGTTTGGTAAACGTTTTCACTAAAAATAAATGATAATAATAAGTATTGATCTTTAATAAAAAATTAAATATAGTAGTGCTAAAAGACGCGAATATATCAATTTTAATCTTTGCCAAAAATGGTTCCTTCTTATTTGCTTAAATAATTGTTTTAATACTACTTTTTGAAAAATATCCCTTCACAGGGTTCATATCTATTTCTCAAAATAGGAAAATATGTATTATGCGGACCTTAATAATTAACCAGAATACGAAAATAAGTTAGTTTAGTCAATCTAATATGCAATATTTAGAAGATGGAGATGGATAAAAAAGATACTAATGTACTCTCGGCAATTCACGAGAGCAAATGGCATTGCGTAATCACACTTTTTATTCGAAAATAATTAAAATGTTAACCGTAATAATTAACCAGAATATGAACATAAGCTAGTTTAGTCAATCTAATATGCAATATTTAGAAGATGGAGATGGATGAAAAAAGATACTAATGTACTCTCGGCAATTCACGAGAGCAAACTGAATTGCGTAATCGCACTTTTTATTCGAAAATAATTAAAATGTCAACCGTAATAATTAACCAGAATATGAACATAAGCTAGTTTAGTCAATCTAATATACAATATTTAGAAGATGGAGATGGATTGAAAAGATAATAATGGACTGGGCAATTTACGCGAACATAAACTGAATTACACAATCTCACTGTTATACGAAAATAATTTAAAAAAAATAACCGTTTATAAACTTTTAAAGGAACATATTTATTACTTTTACGAAAAAGAGATCGGGATCTTAACTTACATTACTCGCGGTTATAAATCCCCTTTGACATGTTGATTTGATTGGCAATATGGTGCATACGGCCGTAAATTCACATTGCCTTAGACAGAAATACAATTTTCCGTAGACAATTATGCAAATTCCGTAATCCGTAGTATGAGGTTGTATCCTCGGTTGTACGCGGAAAATCCGTAGTAATCGGCATCTCTGCTTTTGCATGGAGCATTGGGAATCCGCGTTTGTGAGCGTGATTTTCACAATCGCGCAAAAACGGATTACCAGAAGAATGAGAAAACATCGATTTCAAAATTAGTGTCTGTTTTCAAATTCGTAACATTTTCTGGAAATTCGTGACCGATTTCCGTTTTTAAAAATTTTTCGGAACTTCCGTAAACATCATGATTGGCGATTTAAAAAAAAAAAAATCAATGTGTAAAAATACGCACTACTTTTTAAAAACGTAATTTTCCTGTTTTATAGAGTGAAAAGCGTTATCTCTAACTCTGATTTAGACTATTGTATTTTCTAATTGTCGAAAACTGTAGTACGTTGGTCGGTTCTGTATGAGGCACCTGGCACGTCTGTGCCGTATCTCCAATCTGTTTGATGAACAATCGTGTTGAATGACATTCCCTGCCTTGCTTGAAGGGATGGATATGAGTCCAAGGTAGCCGCCCAGAAGTGGGTGGGGCGTTGGGAGATATCCTGCCTCCTGTTGGTGAGGGAGGATGCACGTGGTGCACAAAATGGCACCCGAGCTGAAGGTACATAAGAGAAATACTAACTTGCTTCGCAAAATAACTAATAACTATTTTGGAGGCTATCAGGCGATTTTAGGCCAGATAACAATATGATAACGCTGAAGGCCTTTTGCATGGGATCGGTATCGTCTTTTATGATTTGGATAATTTTACACAGAAGGGTTTTTATGTCATTAACATTAAAGTGATTTTCTATTTCCCTGAAGAAATTAATAAACTCGAGGAAGAGGTTTGGGGGTTGACTGAAGTTATTTTGAGTTGTTTGCGAGTGGACCATGTGCTCGCCGAAGCTAGTGCGCTCCGTCTCGGCACGTGACATCGGCACGTGATTTGTAGCAGTTTTTAGGGTTTTGGTTATTTTGGAGCGGAGGGAAGTTTTCCATTCCTAGGTTAGATGGGATTTTAGCATTGTTAGTTTGAGGGATTTGCTGCCTAACGTCTATGGTTTGGGGGTTTTGCTGCCTAAGTTTGTTTTCCTGGAACTTTCTTCCGCATGTCGTCTTCTGTTTGAAGCAAGGGCAGGGCAATCAAACGACGGCCAATCACGTCCCATACATGCTTGATGGGTGAGAGATCTAGAAACAGTGGAGGCCAAGGAAGCATCTAGATACCTTGCAAGGCTTGTCTGCTGGTGATTGACGTGTGTGTTCGCGCGTTATCTTGCTGAAAAACAGCATTTTGCAACAGATGAAGGTAGGGAAGTGCAACTGGCAGAAGCACCTCATCCACATATCGTCGTGCCGTCATTGTGCCTCTGATACGCATCAGAGGTGACCGAATATCGAAGCTAATAGCACTCCAATTCATGATGCCGCGTTGTCGAGCAGTATGGCTTTCAACAGTCGCAGTAGGATTGGATCTGTTTCCATGTCGCCTCCAGACTCTCACACGGTGACTGCCATTCGACAAACAGAACCGAGACTCGTCGATGAACACTACCCTATCCCATTCAGTCGTCTAAGAGGCTCGATCCCGACACCATTACAATCTCTCACGTCGGTGTCTTGTCGTCAATGGCGATCTTCGTAAAGGACAGTTTGAGTACAAGCCGCTTTCGACCAATCGTAGAGAAACTGTTCTCGCTGATATTGAAAAAAATTCTGCAGGTATGTCGACAGTCGTCGTTTGTGGAAACGCCACCTAATGCCTTCGAAACCGTCGATCAACGCGTGCTGACGTACGTCTGGATGGACCTGTACCATTGCGACAACTCACATTCCTTTCTTCAATCCATCATAACCAACTTATTTGCACAGTGGACACATCTACGCGTGTTTCAGCGGCGATACGCCAGTACGACCACACAGCCGTATATAGGCCTAAAATGAATACCCTCGCATGATCTTCCAAATGTTGAAACGGACTTCGACGTCATCGGGCAGGCATCTATCTCTTCAACAACACGTGCCTTCTGAAACCAAAATCAGTTCGGAAAACGGGCTTACGTAGGCGACAGACAGTAACAACTGTTGGCCCATCTGTAGTTTCCATCATTTTTATCCCACACTCTAATCACGTGACCTACTTGCATTTTAGATCAACTGCATACATCGGTCAGCTGCGTTTGTCTCGTAATTTGCATAATTATACGGCCAAAGCTCCATGGTGTTACATTTTCTATGTCAGGTAGTGTATTTACAAAATATCTTCAAGATTCATTTTGTGAATAACCTAGACATTTATCAGTTGTGTATATCGCCACGTCTACAATTGTCCACTTCCATTTTTAGTATTCGGAATTTTTGGAGATGCACTGAAATAGTGTTTATTTGTAGACGGGTGTAAATTTTTAAGCAGATTGTTTTATTTCTAATCATTATTTTATGAAGTCGTTAAATAACCAAGGAAAAAAACTATGATAACTGAAATAATCTTTCGGCACTTATTCTGGTATTCTAAGTATTCACTTCACTTTATTTTATTCATAGATTAACAGTTTATAGGTATAAACTTTATTTTACCTCCTCATTAAGTATGAAATTATTCAAAATTAAAATTAAAATATTTTTGCGTACTGTCCATATAAACCGGTATTATTTTATAGGTATATTCTATATAATAAATGATTTCGTTTGATCGGAGTTGGTTGCTGTAATTCTTGAGTAATCCAGAAAGCTGCGCAGAGTGTGGTTGCAGCCAATTGAAATTAGTGTTCATTAATCCAGAAAGCTGCCCCGAATCTGGTTGTAGCAAATTGAGATTGGCAGAACAATAACCTCGGAATATCCTATCCAGAACGTTTTGGCTTGCCGTGAGGAAACGTGTTATCAGGTATGAAAATTCACTGTGTAGGGTAGTCTAATATTTCGCTAATGTTAATCTTTAACAAATGATAACTACTTCGTTATTTTGTTAAGATATTTAAATATTATACTTTGGCAAAGTTCTCCAGCTGCGCCCCGATCCGCGGCCAGCATCCGGACTCATATAATAATTTTTTTTAACCCGTGGAACCATAAATAAAAAAATTGTAAACACATTTAATTATTTGAATTTCCTACAATTTCTGACTGAAATTCTAATAAATTAGCAACATTCATGCATGACTTTTAACGGAGTCTTGTTGGCATGTCTTAATTGCAATTCGCATTTCTAAAATATTCGTAAAATTTATTCAGACTTTAAATTTGTATTTCCCTTCTAATCTATATTTAAAGCATACTTTAAAATTTACCAGCTGCGATGCCCAAATCTAGCAGTTAATTTTTTTAGCTGCCACTTTTCAGGGATTACTCTTTAAGCAGACATTTTATAACGATCGCAGCTAACAAGAGATGCGCTAGCTGCGCCTGCGCAAGAAATCCGCGAACGAAAAATACTCAACTAATTTACAAAAAGGTAGATCGTATTTTCAAATTTTTATTACAAGCAAAGCAGTCATAGCTGTAGATAATAAGGGGCCTATTTCCTTTACAACATTCACATTTCATATATATATATACATTTTTTTGAAAACCCTTTTACCCTTCTTAACAACACTTTTAGTCTTGGGAACCTCACTTGTATGCAGTCTTAGGCGATTTATTTCACAATATTTAAGTCATTTTTACATTCTCTACAAGCCGTTTCGGTAGTTGAGAACTATAAGGCTTGCCTTTCCTCGTACTCTCTCGACTGCCGGGTTGTGGTTTTCAATCCCACCTGCAGGCATGGATATTGAGGTGTCCGTTTACGATGTGATCCTTCCCTCGGGGTGCACCAGGGTAACGTCATGTGACGGCAAAATGGTTCACGATTCAGTCGCAGAAAATGAACACATGATTAGGTAATGACGTGCCCGGTCATTTAAAAAATACATTCATTACAATACATAATATGCTATGTATAGGAAAAGTATTGTAACAGAGTCGAGTATTCGAAATCAAGTTTTTGTTAGATTTACACATTTTGTGGATGTCAGAACACGATTAAACTATTTTCAGAGGTGCGAGCGTTTTCGTATAGGCTTGGGAGCTGCATGCCTATCCGTGAAATTGAAATGTAATGTACGTCTGTGTCATTTGTAACAGCAGTAGCATGACCCTCTTGGCAGTCATGCTACTGTCTTTCAGGCTGAGGTCTTTGCCATTCTAATGTGCTGTCGAATTTGCTATGACAGAAATTACAGGAACAACCAGATTCTAATCTGTTCTGATAGTCAAGCTGCTCTTATGGCCTTAGAGAAATCTACTATGGCGTCTTCCCTTGTCTGAGAATGCAATAATGCACTTTGTAATATTGCTAGCAATAATAAAGTCATACTCTACTGGGTGCTTGACATTCGGGGATTCCAGGAAATGACCTGGCTGATGAATTGGCTAGAAAAGGCTCAAGTACTCCTTTTGTTGATCCCGAGCCGGTTTTGGATGTTCCCAATGAACTAACTAGAAGAATTGTCTATGACATCTTCAGAAAGCTTCAGTGCAATAACTGGCGTAATACTAAGGGCCAAAGGCAGACAAAAATTTTCAACTGCAATTGTCCTAGCATACGTCAGAAGGAATTATTCAGGCTCAGCAGAACTGGCATCAGAAGGGCTGTCGGGCTCCTTACTGGACACTGCACCCTTAAAAGACACCTTGATATTATGGGTGTCACGAAAGATTCGCTTTTCAGAGGCTGCAACTACAGCGAAGAAACTGCCGCACACATTCTCTGTGAATGTGAGGTGTTTGTTCTCCGCCCACAGGTTGGAACATATGGGTCGACATGTGATTGAACCCTGGGAGTTGGATGACATTCCTGTCAAGTGTCTGCTTATTTTTGCTTCGGTTACGGGTCTCTTTTCTTAAGGACCTTCGCCTGTTGGGGTAGTACAATAGACCTCTGGTCGATGTGTTGGGCTTTTCTGGAGCCACCCACCTTCATGCCATTCAATCATTCAACTATAGTTGGTGAGTTACATTAGTGTCATAATAGTTCCGTAAATAATAAAAAAAAGCAGTTCTTATTTACACCATGACGCGAAAATATTCAAAATATTAAAATAGAAGATATAATATGCAGAGCATACCTATATCTAGCAAATTATTGTTTTATGTTAAATATTTCATGAAAAGTCTTTCGCAAAGACAATTACAATATGCTAAGTTAAACAGTTTTCACGAAATTTTTTGTATATGGGAAATTTAGCAATTTAAAGATATTGGAAACAATAAATTACCAATAAAACATTTAAAAAAAAACTAGAAATTCCATGCAATTTATGTAAACTTCCATTTTAAACTTCGATAAAAAAGAAATATATGCAAATTTAATTCATGTAAATTGAAAAAGAGAAAAAGACAAAAAATAATAACAGGGTAAAATAATATGCTGCTCACATAATTTAGACTTTATTTATTAAATAAAATATTTAAAAAAATTAAAAAACACTAGCGCGAAATTTGTACAGTTAATCATTTCGCAAATTATAATCATTTTGCAGATTAAAATTAAATATATAAAATGTTTGCTTATTGAATGAGATTGATTATCATTATTTTGATATAATAATTTAAAAAGCTATGGTGGTTGTTAAATATTAAATTTACACTCATTGTAACAATCATGCAGACATTGCGTTACAATAGCTATTGTTCGCACACTCACCTACACATTTACATCGCCACAAAACCATTCGATTTATATTTAGGCGTTCTCAAAACATGTTTAATTTTTAAAATCTTAAATTATGTATTTTGACTGAATCTTAACATACATTCTACACATATATTATTATGCGCCTATAGATGGTTAAAATTAACAATATTTGAAAGTTATATTTTCCGGTTATGCTCCTGGTAATGCGTTTCTTACAAACCAATGGTGTTTTTCAACCCTTTTAATATGACGACTACCCATGTGAACAAAATATTTCCATCTGTTCTTTTTTAATCAAAAAATAAGTCAATTTTGTGCAAAATAGTGCAACTCACATAATAAAAATCTCGCCGAAAAATAAAAATAAAATTCACCAAAGATAAAAATGAAACTCTCCAAAAATTTATCGTACTTCTCTCCTGCTATAGAATATTTGAATTGAAGTAAAATTATGAACATTAGTCCTTACAGAGCTAAATAGCTGGAAGCGCAAGAATCTTTCTTACCGTTGAATCTTTCTACTGTTGAGTTAGTTGGCGACTGATAACAGTCGCCAACTAATTCAACAGTAAGAAAGAAAAGAAATCGCAGAAATGCCCTACATAGCAAATATATACAGGGTGTTCCAAAAACATTGACCTCGGCTTTTATTCCTTAAATATTGATCTTAGACATATATAATAAATTACAAAGTTGCGTAAAAAAAGGTACACAATTTTATGAAATCGATTAAAATTTTCAGGGGATTAAATTTGAAGAAATACAAAATTTAAGTTTTTATACGGTCCCCGTACAAAAACATTTCCAATGAGTAAAATGTGCCCCATATACTAATAAGGTGATGTACAAAATTTCAGCTTTTTATCATAAAAAGTCCCAGAGATATGTTTAAACGAATTTGGTGGAGGATTAATCACAAATTAAAATGTAAATGTTTACAGCAAGCGTGCAAAAGACGCAAAGCAGAAACGCATCATAGGCAAATAATATCTGCCTCTTATTTTTAATGGATCTTTGCCATGGATGGAAAACATTTTGAACAAATTATGTAATCTTTGTGTAGAGTTATTATTTCTACACAGTGTAGATACTTTTGTACCA